>CM031604.1:78932817-78937817 GCA_018398815.1 Conus ventricosus
ATGCATAGATTCATACTTTCAAGCCATGTTGATGCGGTAATAACTGTTATATTGACTCAGGTCTTCTTGACGGTTGCCATCAAAACTGTTGATCATCCGAACGAGGCTCTCAAAGTAAAAAAAAAGCACATGAGTAATGTCCCTTAGATCAAAACTCGTTCAGAACACTACAACACATTACATGAAACGCAGGCTCACTTACAGCCGCCCAAAATAGGGTCTTCGCATGGCCCTGTGGGCGGATGAAGCCTTTGAAATGGAATCAGTCCTCTCATTCCTTCCTGGTGTATGTCACTCTGATTCATAGCGTCACTTCGATCGCATTTCTCTTTCCGTGAGTGTGTGCTTAGGGAGGGGACACGGGCAAATCGTTTGCACCCCCATACATGCACACACACAACACACACACACACACACACACACACACACACACACACACACACACAGAGAGAGAGAGAGAGAGAGAGAGAGGAGAGAGAGAGAGAGAGAGAGAGAGTGTGTGTGTGTGTGTTGTATCTCCCAAAGGGTATCAGGTGAACAAGAAGATGCTTTTTATGCTTTTTCTTTTCCATCTAGCCTTCGTCCGTTCAGGGACTGGCGACACTAGCATAGAACTGATTATAACAAGAACGGTGATGATTCATATTGGCATTAAAAGAAAACAAACGTGCATACTAAAAGTATCTGTCACACACACACACACACACACACACACACACACACACACACACACACACACACACACACACACACACACACATATCTCTCTCTCTCTCTCTCTCTCCTCTCTCTCTCTCTCTCTCTCTCTCTCTCTCTCTCTCGATCGCGCGTGTGCGTTGCATATAATATTTTTACGCCGAAAGAAGATATTAGAAGCATCAGTTACCAAACTAGTGTCATCAGCATAGCCTGAGGGGGGAGGAACAGTGATTCGTTTTCATATATCAAGAGTGGTTTTCAAGGCAGTAAGGAATAGAGAGAGAGAGAGAGAGAGAGAGAGAGAGAGAGAGATGAGAGAGAGAGAGAGAGAGAGAGAGAGATGCATAAATATCATGAAAGGAGAGAGAGAGAGAGAGAGAGAGAGAGAGGAGAGAGAGAGAGAGAGAGAGAGAGAGAGGTGTTATTACTAACGAGCAGTTTCTCAGACTGATTGAACACAGATATAATGCCAGTTACTATACGATTAGGCAGAGAGAGCTTTGTTTCCACATTTTATCTTGTTCCCGCAGTTCTGAATGCTCCTTTCCATTACCACTGTTGATCAGCTCAAGCTATTCGATCGCAGCGTTCAATGACAAAAATAATTATAATCATACGTATATGGTTTAGATTATGATAGGTTAATCGTAAGCGACTCAATTTACTTCCATCCCTACCCAGCCGCCGCTCACCCCCTTTCTCCCTTCCTCCTCTCATGATCAAAGGGACAGAACTCATACGTTTTTGAGGAAGAGTTGCTAATCTTCATTGCAATTTGCGGTTTGTCGTCTGCTTCAACAGGACGAATCGACAGAGCACGACTTTTATCACACCTTTCTTCAAAGAGAAGAGAAGTCAGATGGACTGGAACAGTAAGATGGTCGCAAGAAAAAGGTAAGGTGAATTCCTGCAGTTGACGAATCCTGCAGTCAACTTTTGTTTCTTCCTTGAGGTGAGTCACATTTCCTCAAACGTCAAATTTAGTATTTGTAGCCTATTTTAAAGAAATTCAAGGCAAACGAACAAATTCCGGCAATTCTAAGTTTAGCGGCCAGCTACTTAAGACAAGAATAATCAACAAAATTCCGTTGCACGAATCATTTGCTTGGATTTACTGGCCATGCTTGAAGCAGCGTAAAATGGTCATACAGTCTGAACAGTGCGCATGCATTATTGTTCTTTGTTACCTGTGAGAAAATGCCTGGGATGAGTGCCACTGTTTCAGTACCCATTCGCCCAATACAGATGCAGACAAGAAGTACTCCGGCGACAATAACAAGTAAAGGTATATATCGAAACAGCCCCAAGCTTTCCATGTACCAGAATTGACACATGCATACAGCAGCAACAAAAAACAGGAGGAATGTAAAAACATAAATTCATATTTATTCAAGACTGACGTATACAGTCCTGAAAATTTTTACACACAGACGAGCGGACACAAAAACAGGTAACCTCCGTAGAAAGCAACATTAAATCTTTAGACTAGGGAAATAAAACACATTACGCGTAACAAACATAAAAACAATAAACCAAAATAATTCAGAACGCGATAAAGGGGACCATTACAAACCGACCACCGTGGTTACTTCAAGAGGCACAATTCCCAATGCAGCAATTGCACAACAGACGTGCAAAAAGTCACGGATGCATAGCCGTTGTCACGCTCTCAACTCTCCTCCCCCACCCTCCCTCCTACGCCCTCCTCTCCCCATATCTCCACCCCCACCCCCTTCCAACCATCCCAAGCACCCACCCAACCAGGAGTAAGTTAGGTCCCGTTTTATGTCAGTGTGTGCAGAATAAAACAACGGGAGTCAGATATTTTCTGCAACACTGTAGGCGTTCGTCGGACACGTTTGTTTGTTTATTTCCCCATTGAGAGACGGGGTTATGATGACTCGGCGAAATGTGCGTTCGATGCGCTATTTATTATCGGGAGCATTTATTATCACAAAACACTTACGCAGCACATACCTTCGAAAGCGAGTGGGGTTCAAAAGACCGTACAAAGTAAAATGGTGAACTACATTTTTTTTCCCACTGGAGTGGTCTACCACGACGTCCTTACCACGACCATCGCACGTTTGAGAAAAAATAAGGGGGGGGGGGGGGGGTGATGAGGGGTGGGGGGTGGGGGGGGGGGGGGGGGGGGGGGGGGGTGGAATCGGTGTATTCGTAATTTGATCATTCGCTATGAGTCAGAGTTCCCCCAGCTCCCCCCCCCCCTCTCTCTCTCTCTCTCTCTCTCTCCTCTCTCCTCTCCTCCTCTCTCTCTCTCTCTCTCTCTCTCTTTTATTCGCATGCTTCAAATGATTTGAGGTACTGAGAAACTAATCTGTTTCACATATTTGCTACCTGAAGTTAGACCAAGTCTCCCAACAAAAGAAAATGCACTACTCACTGGTACCTTTCGACAGCCATCCGGCCATCTTCCTCAACGATGCTGTTGCTGACTGTTTCACTTTCAGTTTTGTCAAAGATGGACGACTCAGAGAGCATTTGTGCATAATTACACTCTACGCAGCCTCAGCTAAGCCATGGGACTTGAAGCGTGTGTAGGCTGAAACTAAACAAGTTCAATACATGATGTATGAAAGAGAAAGGTATGGGGGAAGCTGGGACAGAGGACACTTACTAGACGCTTGAGCACAGTGCCTTTCTTTTCCATTCGTTGAATACATTGTTTTTCACTTTGGTTCGTCTAGTCCGTAGGAGGTATCAGGGTTGAAACTCGAGTTTTTGTGCTTTGTTTACTTATTTATTTACCTATTTATTTATTTAGTTAGTTAGTTAGTTAGTTATCCATCTATTCATTTATTTCATTTCATTTATTGTCATTTGGTCGTTTCATTCGTCTCACCGTCAAGTTGTCACACGATTTGTATTCACTTTCTTCAGCCCCTGACCGCAGTGACGCTACTTTAGATATCAGTGTTACGCGTGTTCTACCTTATGTACATATAGCCAGCAGATCTCAATAATTAATCGAAAGTATAACAATTTGTCGAAAGCTAGAATCGACAAAACGGACATTGGGTGGCATGGTCTCACCAAGTGGACTTTATGGGTGACTTAACCAAATGGACTTATGGCTGGCTTCACATAATAGATTCTATGGGTGATTTCACTGAATGGACTGTCTGGGTAGTTTCACCAAATTGAAGAAAGAACAGCGAAGACTAGAATATGATCTCGGTGACCTGAGTTTAAAGCCAACTTGATGGGTATTCTGTCAAGGTCGAACAGATTCCGGATCGCACCGTACCTGCACCGCGTATCCACACCAAAATTCAACGGGCTGGTCACTGGGCCACGTTCCAGCTTTCCATCGAGTTTCGTTCAAATTGACAGGATAGTTTTAGCGTGATCTTGCAGAACGGATCCTGGATCCGCCCTTAGATCCGGATCCACACCACGGATCCGTACCAAAATTTATTTGCTTGGTCTTCATTCCGTGTTCCATCTTTTCCTTAGGTTCCGTGGTGTTTGCTTTGTCCTGCCAAAAGACAGACAGACCTACAGACGGGGGTAAAACCATAACCCTCGGGCGGCTGAGGTAATTAGACCTGGTGCAGTGGGGATTGGGATCTTAATGAAAGACAACTTTCCGATTCAATCTCCCACCACCCGTCATCCTGCCTCTCGCTTTCCCCTCTCCTCTCTGATTACCACCCTGCTTCTTCACCAACATGAAAAAAAAAAACCAAATCAAAACAAGAGCTCACACAGAGGTAGGCTGACCCTCAGAAAATCGTGAATGATTAAGCCTCTAAATCCCTCCCCCGAAAGGCCGATTTTATGAGTGGTGGCTTGTTTATGTCCTTACAAAATAGTCTAGCTGTCATATCTTGGGGTTTTGTTGTGCAATAGCCTATAGAGAGACTCCCTCGTCCACTCACCCCACCTCAACCCCCCACCCCCACCCCCACCCCCTTAGCCCGTTTCCTCGCCCCACCAAAACCCTGCTCACCTTGACTTAAAGTATTTTATGGAACACATCTTCCTTGTGAATGATGTGGATAGGTGTTCATTCCTGTGGATTCAACGATGAGTTTTGCATCTGGTGTGATTTTCTCCATCAGGTAGGCCTAAGCCTTTTTATTTCGGATGGACAATTTGTGCGAAGGTGTGGTGACATACTTTCAATCGTTTATTGACGGGACGGCAAGCAGGCCTCTTTCGTTCGTTTTCTCTCTTGCTCTTTCTTTTCTCTGGTTATAAATGTCCGATAACTGCATCTTTATGCCCAGAAAGCATAGTTTCCTTTCTTTTTTCTTTTTTGTCTTAAAAAATTTTTT
>CM031604.1:78951512-78966512 GCA_018398815.1 Conus ventricosus
TGGTTGACAATAAACACATTTGGTAAATTGTACATTTCTTCTTGGAATTTGTGGATTATTTTCAAAAGGATGACGAGATTTTATAAGTTTAATTTTTTTTCCTTTGACTTTGTTTGCTTAGGGGAAAACTTTTCGGGAACTTTCATAAAAAAACCTTTTCAAGACATAAAATTTTTTGGAAAACCACTTTTTAAAATTTAAAAGACAGGACGGGGCCTCGGGAGGATTATGTGAGGGTTTCGAAAAAAAAGTCTTGTCCCGTTGTGCACCAGTGGATTGGACAGTCGAACAAGTTATTTTGATTTGAAAAAAAATTTTTTGCAAAAAACCCGGTTTTTTACTTGTGGTTAAAATTTTGTCCCTCCGGAAAATGAAAAACCCTTTTCTACACCTGCTGCTTTGAAAAATGGCATTGAAAGTTGGAAGAATGGGGGTAAACAATTTTTTACCCTTCGATGACTGAGATCTTTTAGGGTGAAAAAGAATGAAAAAAAAGCGAATTTTTTCCCTCCTTTTTTTAGAGATCGTGACTTTATGCAAATTTAAAAGACTGCGCAGAAAATACAATAGATTCCCAAATAAATATTAAATGTTGTAGGGGAAAAAGCTTCTTTTTTTTGTGCACTGGCTAGGATTGACAATTAAATGGAGATGTAATGGCGCTCGAAGGGTGTTCACAAACTTCGGAGGGGGGGAGTAGGGAAATATTATTTTTCCAGTGCACAGTTTTTTTTTGAACAATTGTAAAAAGAGGACCAAATGTGAGGGAAAAATTTTGTTTTCTAAAATTCTTTTCCCCTGGTTTTTGCATTGAAACCCAAAGGAACAGTCGATACCAGTTTTGCCCCAAATGAGATGAAACAGTTTTTGTTAAATATTGCTGGAAAAAGATTACAGTCAACATTTTTTTTATGCATAAATTCTAAAAGTTTTAGAAAATTTAAAAACGCCGCGAAAATCTTTTTTTCTGTAAATGAAATGAACCCTTTGAACTTGTTTAAAAACTATCAAAGCCCAAAGCGAAACAATGGGGAATTGTGCCTAAATAAAAAAAATTTTTTAAGAATTGGTTTGATCGAGAAGCAGGTAAAAAACGAAACTACGAAGATTTTTCAAAATTTTTCAAATACAATGGATAAAAGGGGATAAAAATTTGTTTTGTATGCGAGAAGGGAAATAACATTAAATGAAAGGAAACAAAAAACTAATATCTCCTAAAAAAACGACTTCGGTCTTCGGGAAACCAACAGCATTATTTTGGAAATTATTCACAAGTTTTCCCCACAAAGAAACCAAAAACCCGAAATAATTTTACGATGCAAGAGGGGGTTTTTTTACATTTTAAAAATCTTTTGGGAAAAGGACTTGTGAGTCCATGAGACTGACAAGCAAAATAATGAAAAACTCTTATGACAGAAACCAATATCCAAGGGGAAATATTAACACTATTAAAAATTAAAGAATGGTAAAACTGCAGGACCTAGGACAAAAGGAATTTTTTAGCACCCCCGGTGCGACTTTTTAAGGATTTTAGTTAAATTGTTTAATTATCTTTTGCCCGGGGGGTTTTTTTCCAGAAAAAGGGAAATAAAATCTATAATTTTTTCCCCTCTGTTTAAGAAGGGGGAGAAAAACGTGAAACAATTAAAAGGGGTTTTTCGGGAAAAGGGGGGAGAAACCTATATTCTGTTATTTTTTAATGACTACTGAAGGGAATCCAAACAAAAAACAGGAAACATCAAGAGATTAAAAAAAGGGTTATTCACTTTGAAAATTTAGTCTATTGCGCAACAAAACAATTTTTAAAAACCAAAAAAGCGTATGTGGCTTTGTGGTTTTTGAGAAATTTTTCGATTCATTTCCCACGGAAACGCTGGGCCTTTGAAAACGGGAAAAGGGTAACTGTATCTTGTTAAAGGATGTAAAGGGGGAAAAAGCAAGAATTGAGGGGGACTAAATTATCAGATTTTGTCAAGTGTACGAGAGGGGGCAAGAAAGGGAGTTTTGTGTCCTTTTTTTTATTTTTCTCTTTTTCTTAAATGAATTGGCTTTGGAGATTATTTCAAAATGGACGGCCCGGGGTGTGACTTTTGATATTTTGGGAACGGTCTTTACTTTTTGCGATGACTTATTTTTTTGGGTTACAAATGTATTGGCCCCGGCAAAGAAAAATTAAAACAGTTTGATTCAGCTCTCTAAATTAGAAAAAAAGTTAATTGGGAATAACCAACTTATTGTTTTTTCGAAAAGGGTGGATTTTTTGCACGTATTAGAAAGGGATTTATGGAGGGAAACAGGTTGAGCATTGTTACAAGTCGGGTTTTTTTTACTACCAAAAAGGGTTTTTCACCTTTGGATGCAAGACCTAGCAAATAGAGCAAGAAAGCACCCCACATTTATATTTCGTTTTAACAAATTTAAATAGTGGCGCATTTTTTTTTTTTTTTTTTTTCGAAATTTTTGACTCCGGGGTGCACCCAAATTTCTACGTATGGAGCGAAACGGGGCTTTTGAAAAAGTGGTAATAGAGAATTTTTCCTTTTTATATGCATGAAAAGATTTTTAAAATTAGACAACGAACACCAAAGATTTAGTTGGGGGCGAACTTGGAATATCCGATTATTTAATTTTCGTTTTTAAAATGCTTTAAGTTTTGGCTAAAAATAACCAGAAGGGGAGGAAACAAAGATACCAAAAAAAGCTTAAGGACGTTACGATTTTGGTTATAAGGTAAGAAACAGGGGGCTACCACTTTTTCACAGGGGTTAAATTTTAGGGTTTGCTATGTTTGGGACAACCAGGGCGTTGAAAATAAGGGGTTTTTTGAAAGTTTTAAAAAAAAGAATGATTGTTGCAGAGGCAAATTGGCTACCATATCAAAAACAGGACAGATTTTGCACAATACAGACTTTTTAAAAAACAACAAGATTGAGCCATAATCAAAATGAAAATGGAAGGATTTAAGGGCATTGAAAAATTTTTGGTTTTGGGGGGGGTATTTTCTGACATAGCTTCCCATCGGTTCGATACAGGTTTTGAATGAAAAAAGACTGTATGTCGGCTATGTTACCACCGGGAAAGATGAATACATTTTTTATTTTGCGTCCTGCTCCCCCAAATGTTTCGAGTAAAATTTTATTAAAGTAAAAGGGTTTTATTCGATCCTTGTAGTTTTAGAGTCGCTTACTATTAACTCGGGAAAAGTGGTGTTTCCCTCTTTGTCTTGCCAGGACTATAAACAAAAAAGCGACACGAGCAATGTTTTCATAACTTTTGTAAAGTATTTTATTGTTCTGTTTTTTTTTGTTTTTTTTCTTTTTGTAAATTTTTTTTATTCGGTATTCCGGTGTGCCCCTTCAGTAGGGGCTATGGCCTAACGAAAAATCAAACAAATCTCTCTTTTTCCTTTTCCCCACTCACTACTCAACCACACACAACACACACCCCCACAACACACAACAACACACACACACACACACCACCACACACACACACCCCCTGCGTGTATGCTATATAACGGCATCTTCACATCGCATAATCACAAGACAGCACACAACAACACTCATGATTTGATTCTGTTTTTCCTTTGTTTCACAAAGGGTAACGTGTAAAATGGCAATTTCATTTTTAAAAGAAAAAAAAGAAAAAAGAACAAGAAGAAAAAAAACAACAACAACAACAACAACAACAAACGAACAAGAAAACAAGAACGAGAAAAAAAAAATTGGTCGCGATCTTTGCCAGGGAAAAACCAGGGGGACCTGAAACATCTTGTACGTCCCTAGACCGGGAACATACCCCGGGCTCTCCCTCTGCCCCCACGAACGTCGCCTTTTTTGTTTTTAAGAGCGGCTTAAAATGAGGGACGGTTGTAGAAAGTCGCATTTTTGGGGGTTAGGGTGGTGGGGGGGTGTTTGGTGTGAGTGTGGTGGCGCGCGCGTGCCCGTGTGTACTGCGACTGCATTCAATTCTACCCTTTTTCTTTCATGTCAAAAATTTTAAAACCCATCTTTTTTTTTTCAAAATTAGTCAATCGGGGAAGGGGGGGGGGGGGGGGGGGGGGGGGGGGGGGGGGGGGGGGGGGGGGGGGGGGGGGGGAGGGGGGGGGGGGACACCTTACCATAGCCGTCGGGGGGCCATTTAAAATGTAGTGATGTTTTGTCTCTATTCATGTATTTGTTTTATAGAACGTTAAGGATTTAGTTTTGTGGTGATCTTGAAAAAAAAAAGTGAAGTCAACCAGGATAGGATGTGTTTTTATTTTATAATGTATTTGTATTGGGGGTTTAAGTGTATATCGAATGAAAGGGGAATGTAAAGGTTTTGTAAGCGCTTAGAGAAATTCGTTGATTAAGCGCTAAAAAAAAAACCATTATTATTATTATTATTATTTTTTAAATTTTATAATTTTTACGGCAGCGTTTACAGTGGGATAAAGAATTTATGCTTGGGGTAATTTCTACGTTTCGTCCATAATGTGGGGGGTGGGGGGCAAGGGTGTGTTTGGCGTTCTTATTGTATCTGTGTCGCCCGGTTTTGGGGGTCGGATCCAAGCCTCTGTTGAACAAGCTAAAGTGAGGTGTGTGCGTGTGCGTGATGTGTGTGTTGTGTGTTGGGGGGTGTGTGGGTGTGTGTGTGTTGGGTGGTGTGGTGGCGTGCGTGGTGTGGGTTGGGGTTGTGTGGTGTGGGGGGGGGGTGTGGTGTGTGTGGTGGGAGTGTGAGTGTTGTGGGGGTTTTGGGGTTTGGGGGGTGTTTTGGGGTTTTGTGGTTGGGTAGTGCGACGTGCCCGATGGGGGGGGGGGAAGATGGAAGGGGGAGTTGCTATAAGCAGTAAAAAAAAGGAAAGAAGGGGTGAGTGGGCCCCTCTTTTAAAATTACTCATGAGGGTTTTATTTTGTTTTTTAAAATTTTCCCCCAAAACGCGCATGTGTTTAGTGTCCCGACACGGGGGGCGCGCGCGCGCTCGCAATGCGTAATGTTTTACTGTGAATTTTTGGGTTTGTCTTCGCTCAAAAATTTTATTTCAACATTCGGAAATCCCTCTCAGTTGGAAGAAAAAGGTCCGACCCGGGCAAAGGTGACGTTTATAGAAATATCGTTGAGGTCTTTTTATCGGTTTCAAAACAAACGCTTAGTAATCAGGGGGGGAAAAAATTTTAAGGGGAAAAAAATTTTTGAACAGCAAAATTTTTAAACTGCTGACAAAAATTAATCACAACGCGGCCCCCATTTTTGGGACATTTGAACAAACGAAGTCGACTGACTCTGTCAGCTTTCCCTACATTAATGTTTTACTTTTAGAGAAACCAGCTTAAAAATTTCAAAACAACACACGCACCAGCACGTCCCGACGACAGACAGACAACCAAAAAAGATATTTCCCCACTCATTTTAAAAAAAAAAATTTTTTTTTTCAGATTTGCAGAAATGGGCAGAGTTCCCATAACCACACCGCAAGGGGGAGTGAACTGCAGGGTTACATAACTAGGGCACAGCATGAGGAAACGGACCATCCGGGTTTTCCTCCGCCCCATTTAACGTTCCCCCGAACTGAATCATAGCCATTCCGCAGGGGGGGCAGAAGGGTTTTCAAATCGAAAAAAAAAAATTCCCACCTCAGTGTGGTTAGAACTCCCGACAGTCACCCCCCCCAGACAAAACCTGTAACCATTTTCATGTTTTCACAAAAAGTAAAATTTCATCCCGCAGACAAAAAGCTGAACCCTTTGCATGTTACACAATAAAGTAAATTCACCCCGAGACAACCCCTGTAACCATTAGCTGTTACCAAATAAATAAGTATTCATCCCGCAAAAAAGCTGTAGCCCCGCATTAAAGTTACCAAAAAATTAAATTTTCCCAGACAAACGTTGCAACAATTGCATGTTTTCACAAAAAATAAAAAATTTCACCCGCAGACAACCCGTAAACCTTTTCAGTTACACAAATAGATTAATATTATCCCCCAGCAAAAAGCTGTAACCTTTGCATTTACACAAAAAGATTAAATTCATCCCGAAGACAAACGCTGTAACCTTTCATTTATCAAATAAAGTAAGAATCATCCCCCAGACAAACGCGTAACCATTTTCATGTTACAAAAAAAGTAAGTATTTCCCCGAAGACAAAACCCTGTAACCATTTACATTTACACAAATAGATAAAAAATTTTTATCCCGCAACAAAAGCTGAACCTTTTGCATGTTTCCAAAAGATTTAGTATTCATCCCGAAAACAAAAAAGCGTAACCTTTTGCATTTACAAATAAAGTAAAAATTCTCCCCCAGCAAACGCTGTAACCATTTCATGTTACCAAAATAAAGTAAGTGGTTTTATCCCGAAGACAAACCCTGTAACCATTTAAAATTAACAAAATAAATAAGTATTCTTCCCGCAGACAAAAAGCTAACCCTTTTCATGTTAACCCAAAAAGATTAAGTTTCTTCCCGGAACAAACGCGTAACCTTACATGTTATCAAATAAAGTAAAATTCATCCCGCAACAATTATTAATTAAAAACTGTAACCATTTTTGCTGTTACACAAAAAGATTAACAAAATTGCCCCCGGACAACCGCGGAACCATTAGATGTTAACAAATAAAAAATTAAGTATTACCCGCAGACAAACCTTAACCAGCATTTTTCATTTTACTCAAAAAGTTATTCATCACCGAAAAAACGCTGTAACCATTTGCATGTTACACAAATTAAAAATAAGTATTCATCCCGCAGACAAACGCTAAAAAAAATTTGGCATGTACCCAAAAAAAATTAAATGCCATCCCGAGACAAAAACGGAACCATTTTCATTTACACAATAGATTAATTTCATCCGCAGACAAACCGTTTCCATTTTCATGTTTCACAAATAAATT
The DNA here is from genome assembly GCA_018398815.1 of Conus ventricosus. Classification (NCBI taxonomy): domain Eukaryota; kingdom Metazoa; phylum Mollusca; class Gastropoda; order Neogastropoda; family Conidae; genus Conus; species Conus ventricosus. Next base: position 78,958,389 of record CM031604.1, read on the forward strand.
TGTATTCATCCCGCAGACAAACCTGGGAACATTGCAGTTTCACAAAAGATTAAATATTTACCCGCGACAAACGCGTAGCCATTTGTAGTTGCACAAAAAATTTTTGATTTATCCCGCAACAAACACGTAAAACAGTTGGGATGTTTCACAAAAAGATTTAAAGGGGCCCTCCCCCCCAAAAAACGCGTAAACCCTTTGCATGTTTCACAAATAATAGTAAGTAATCTACCCCCCCCCGATTAAAAAAAAAAATTGGGGGAAAAAATCAGATGTTTTTGGTAAATATGTTCGTGTTGATATAGTTTGCAGACCAAGCTTTAAAAATTTTACCAAATTAAGAAGGGGAATTCAACGGTTTTTTCAATAAAAATGATCTGCAGTGCTAGAGCGAACGAAGTTCAGTTGGCATAGGCAACTGGGAAATCAAAATTTTCATCGGGCAGGGAAAAAACTTTTAAATGGAAAACTGTCACAAATCCTGCGGGATGGGGGGAAGGGGACAGGAGGACCCGGGGGGGTGTGAATGGCAACGCAGTTTTCCCCCCGTTAAATTTTTATCAAATCAAACGGAATTTCCCGAGAAATTTGAAAATCAAATTTTTTTTGACACCGACACCAGGAACCTGCCTCCACCCCACCCCCCCCCCATCCTCCCTTCTGTCCCTTTCCCTCCCCTCGTCCCATCACTTTTCTTTTTTTTTTTTTAAATACTGAGCAAAGTGTTCCCATTCAAGCAAACCCTCCACGTTTCAGGACGGGATGAAGCACGTCTAAATAATTTTCAATAAATTTTAAATGAAGAGAAAAACCTTAAACACCAACGTATCTCCCCAAAAACTTAAACGACTTAAAGGGCCGTTTGATGGCTCCAAATTGGGATTTGCGCTGTCACTTTACAACAACCTTCTCAAACTCAAATGGCTCACAAAATACAAAGAACCTTTCCCCCTAATAAAAACCTCGGGAAAATTTCATCTGAACAGCCGTGTGAGGGTTCCAAGGATGTCTCCTCTGTCCCGTTTTTATCATCCCCCTGGAAAATACAATGCGGAAACGTTCGGCTGTGTACGGAAAAAATTCAACAAAACCGAAGTGTGGTCAGCGTCGGCCACTCCAATGGCATAAGTCCAAACCAAATTCTGGGCGTCAGAAAGGGGGCCCACATCGGGCCCGGGCCAATTAAGATGGGGGAGAGGCTCCACAGGACGTTCTGTCCCGCCAGAACAAGGGGCTTTGACCGACGCCTCGATGTCTGCCGACGATCTCAGTCCCGGGGCCACCTTAAACCCCCAATTTGTAACCCAACGTCTTGTTAGTGGACGCGGGTTAAAGCAGGAAAGGGAAAGGGAAAGGGGTAGTGTGTGGGGGGGGTGAAACTAGCAATCAATTAAATACCAATGCCCACCACAGAGAGAAGGCGTGTAGAGGGGATGTCTGTTTTGAACACCAATGAATTAGGGGGGGATAACTTGGGGTCAGGGCGGAAAAAAACTGACCAATTACGGGCCCCTTTGGGACAGGGGGTAGACATAAAAAATGGTAAGGGAAGAAAAAAGGGAGGAAAAAAAAACAAACAGACAGAGAGAGAGAAGAGGGAAGTTCGGGAAGTAGGCTCTCGCCTAAAAAAGGCGGGGAGAGAAAGAACAAGACAGAGAATGGGAGGTTTTGGTTTAGTCTTGCACGAGGAAAGGCAAGAGAGAAGAGAGGAGAAAACGGGGGGAAGAACAAACCCGGAGGAGGGGAGGGGTTTTCTGAGTGGAGCCTGCGGGAGAGAAGGCAAGAAGAGGAGAGTGAGGAGAAAAAAACCCAAGTTGAAGTTTACCCATGAAAGTCCAGAGGAAGGACGAAAGATTAGAGAGAGAGAGATTTTAAATTTTAGGAAGAAAAAAGAAAAAAAAAAAAAAAGAAAAAAAAAGAACCAGTCCATTTAAATAAGAGAACAAAAAAAGAAGAGAGAGAGAGGAAATGCGTTAACAGGAAAAAGAAAGGAGAACAATCGATGTTGATAGCATGTTTAAACCCCTAAGGGGGGTTCGACCCATACCGGGCAGCGTCACTTCGCCAACAGAACCCGACCAACGCCAAATTCACCCGACCAGGGCCCAAAACCAAACACCATCCCGCAGTTGTGTTTTGTAAAAGTGACAGTAAAAAGAAAAAGAAAAAAAAAAAAAACATGACGGAATTTAAATCCCCTGCCAGGTAAGAGAAATCTGTTTATACCCGGGGTTAGTTAAGGTTTTGAAAATGATTTTTGGTTAAGGAAAGGAGAAGTTTTTTTTTGTTTATTCTATAGCTTGAGTTCTTTCTATGATCTTATGAAAAGTTTAACTTTCTAGTTTTTTGATGTGACAAATGTGATTTTTGAATGAATCGAAACAAGTGTGAGTTTTTTTTTGGGGCTGTGCGCTATCTTCCTCCACTGACATCACCCGGGTTCTTTTTATTGGGGGCCCGCCAGGAATTCTGGCCCATTTATTATAATTGTTCAACTTCCGGAGGAACTGGTGGGTTTAAATATTGTAACCCTGAGAAAAGGGGGTTTGTCTACTGATTTCCCAAGATGTTAAATATAGTTTGGGCATTCTTCCAAGATATTAATACTGGTTGGGCTTTTCACCCCCAGAGTACTCATTTCGCCAGTTTTGCCATAATTCGCTCTCAATTTGGGTCAGGCGCGGGCTTTATAAAAACAACTACGTTGTCCCGCTAATATTACTTTCATAATTGTGCACACTCACTCGTGGGGTTTAACCACCAGTTTGGCGTCGTTGTTATAAAACTTGTTCAAAAAAAAAAAAAGAGAGAATCAGGCGGAAAAAAAAACACCCCTATTAAACAATTTGTGAGCGTCCTCGGGATCAGGACTCAGGAATGAGTTGGTGTTTTTCTTTTTAAAAACCACAGAAAGAAAGAGATGGGGGCGGCCAAAAGGGGACCCCGGGCGCAGTAAAAAAGAAAAACAAAAAAGAATTAAGGGTTCGGCAATCAGAAGCGCAAAAAACAAAAAATAAGGGAAACGCGGGAAACGGAAAGATTAAAAAGCTGGGGAAACACGGGAAACGAAAAAGAAGCGGGAAAGGGAAAGATTAAGGTTCTTGAGCTAGAAAAAGGGAAATAAAAAGGGGGAGACCACCGTGGGGTATTCACTTTCCGTGACCTGGCGCAGCTATCCCCCCCGCCCCAAGAGCCAAAAATTCTCGAAGGGGACCGATCGATTGACGATACATCAGTCGTTTTCGAAACGTTTGCGCCCATCAGGTTGGCCTCCAGAAGAGGGGGGCATCTTTTGTGGGCGTTACGGGGGTAAGGCATTGCAGATTTTCACTGCGTTCCCACAGAAAACAGTCTATTTGGGGTGCTGGAAAGGGAGTCTTTAATAAAGGATTTGCCCTCACAAGGGGGGGTCAGGAAGAAATTTCGTTAGCTAAAACAAAGGGGGAAACTACACTCAGTTTGGTGCCCCCAGATCACTTTTTTGAGAAATGGTTAAATTTGAGGGTAAAAAAAAGGATTGGGCTGAATTGAAAGAGCTATTAAAAGAACAATTTTGTCAGTTGGGGCCCCTGAGTTAACCAACATTTGAAAGAAAAAGCCAGGACAGCGGGGGAGTTGTTGAAGTTCGCAGGGGTGTTAAGGGGCACGTTTGGCCAAGGTGCGGGAGAAAACAGTGTGGGACGGGTAAAGAGTGAAGGGGAAACTAGGGGGTTTTTTCTGAAAAGTTGCAACCCCCAGGGTGGGGCAAAAGGAAGGGCAAAGGGCATTAGTTTTCATTTGTCACAAGGGAAGGGGGCGAGGGATTGTCGCTGAGGCCCAGAAGCAGCCCTTGCAAGGGGTGGATAAGGGTCGTAAAGGGGAAACCCCCGCGTGGAAAAAAAAAGGGATTCAGTCTAAAGGGGGTGGAGTGCAGCCTATGGCTAGACGGGAAAGCAGAAATTTCGGGGATGGGGGGCACTGGGTGAGGGGTTCAAACCGGGGAAAAAGGGTGGGTTGGCCACAGAGGGGGAAAGTTTACGAGACACTTTTTCATGCGGGGGATACGCAACGCTGGTCGATAAAGGGGATTTTACAGGGCAAATCCAAAACCCGTACTCTAATCGATGGCATGTGAGGGGGTTTCCCCGTTTCTAAGATAGAATACTACCCCCTTTCTTTCAGGGGAGTTTTCTGCGTTGGGGGAGGAGAAACCCCTTCACGATTTATCATTGGAAAATTTCCAGGGGCAAGGATCGGGGGTCCATTGTTTACTGCTACAGGGGCACAGTTCAAAACAGGGGCAAGAAGGAGGAAAAGGTGATAAACCCTTATTGTTCCAGGAGGAATCGGGGGAAGATGTGTCGCCCGATGATTTAGGGCAGACAAACAAGACCCTTCGCTCGTGAATCTTGGATTGCAAAGGTGGAAGAAACAGGGGGGTTAGAGAGGTGGACAGAATTTTTGTGAAAGGGGGGCTGTTGTACCCAGTGTTTTACCAAGGGAAGACAGGGAAGGGGACCACTCAGTTAGAGGGTACCACGTGTTATCGTGACACGTCTTCAGGGGGGCACGAGTCGCTCATGGGGGTCATCTCGGGACCACAAAACAGCTAACCGATCTTTGATACTTTCATTGGCCAGGACAATGGCGACATAAACGGGTTTTGCATGCTGTGAGTGTGTAAAGGCAGCCACAAGAGGGGGGAAAAAAAGGCGCCTCTTAAACACCCCCCTTTTTTGACACACCGTTCGGGAATGGGTGTTGATCGTTGGCCCATCGGCCCTTCCCAAAATGGGGACAGGTATGAACACGTAATTGCAAAAATTTGCAAGGTAGGGTCGTTTAGAAGAACAAAGCAGGAAGGGAGGAAACAATCCCCCAAGGGGGGAGTCAAGTCCTGGTACTTTTCCCCCTTCCCCCTCACAACAAGCTGCCCCGAGGGATTGGGAAAAGGGCCCTTTACCTCACTGAAAGGTCGTCGGGATTCCGAAATTTAGTGAATGGAAACCAAAACTTTTTCCCTCAAATTTCCTCCGCAAAATATTTAGCGGAGACCAGCACATAGGCGCAGCAGCAAACTTCATAGGGAAAGGGACCCAGCAAAGAAAGGGGGGATTTTTTTTTTCCTATTTCCCGAAAAGCATCAGGGGTGTGCCCCTGTATGAAGGGGCCCGACAGTGATTCCTGGTTTTGTTGTCGGGGGCGACACAAAGCAGCCAGAAAAGGGAAAGGGGGAGAAGATGAGAAATTCAGAGAGACCCAAAACCAAACAGAGTCAGGGGTCTGCTAGGTTTTTTTCGGTTTTATGGGGGTTTTTTCCAAAAATTTTGCAGCAATCACGAGCCCCCTTTAGGATTTTTATCAGGCAGGAAACCCCGGGAGTGGTCGAGTGGTCAGAGCGCGAGCAACCTGCAACGGTGTTTGGAAAACTAGGTTCCCGTCCCCTTTGAAATACCAGTATGTCCAAACCATTTTTTTTGCGGAAAAAGCATCAGGGGGTGGGGTAGGTGCGTATTGTTTCAGGAGCATGAAGGGGGGCGAGTTTCCTGTAGTTCTAGCAGGGAAATTTAAAAGTGTAGAAGGTACGCAACGGGGGAGAAGGGGTGTTTTTCTGTCGTGTCCGTGCAGAATTCCACAAATACTTTTATGGGAAAAAATTTTTGGATGGACAGATCACCAACCACCAAATTTCCCGCAGGGGCACAGTGAAAAACAGCAGGGTTCGTTGGGCAAAGGATTGCAGCCCTACAGGATCAGTGCGTCATCCAGGTCGACAGAATGTCGGGGGTGACTATTTAAATCGTGTAGTCAGCAAGCTGCAACCCCGAAGGGGGGGAGTCATATCCGGGGGCATTGTTTAATATGTGTTGATTCCGTTATGTTGATTGGATAGGGGTTTATTCCCCCTTGGGTTGGTTCATATTTTTTTGTGGTGAGACTTTTTATATTTTTTTGTGAGACTTGTTATTGGTGTTTTTATGCTGGGTACAGTCGCTTTTGTAGTGAGCATTTTTTGCAATAAGTGGGATGGAGTTCCTCGTGAAATGCATGGACGGTCAATTATATTTGCTTTTCATAAAAATTGTGAAGAAAATATGGCAAATCCCAGGTGGGGGGGAAAGCAAAAAAGGGGCACAGGGCCCGTAAAAAGGAAAAGAAATAACGCAAAACCACGTCAAATGATAACTCATTATGGTATCCCCAAAAGGGATATTTTATAATTTATAAACCCTTGTTTAAAGATTTTTTTTTTAACTTTTCGCGTGTAGCTGTGTTCAGCAATTTGGTTGTTGTCTTTTTTTTTTCGTTTTTTTTGAGACAATGCGGGGCTATCTTTTGCAAGGGAAATTGTCCGGTCAAATTTAACAAACCGAAGGTGGCAGTGTTCGGCCACCCAAACTGGACTAAGTCCAAACTCAAAAATTTTAGCGTCAGAAAGACGGGGCCCCCAGGTCGGTCCGGGGAATTAAGAAAGGGGGGAAAGGGTCCAAAGACTTCTTTCCCCCAGAGACAAGCGGGGTTTGACCCACGCCCCGATTTCGCCCAGACAGCTCAGTCCCGGGGCCCGCCCCTTTTCCGCCAATTTTTAAACCCAAAGTCATTTTTATGGGGCGTCGCAGTTTAAAAAGGGAAAAGGGAGAGGGGGAAGGTATGTGTGGGGGGGGTAAATCTACTAATCAAATTAAAAAGACCCTTTACCCCACAGATAAGGCGTGTAGAGGGACGTCGATTTTAACACCAATGGAATAAGGGGATAACTTCGGGGGCAGGGGGGTAAAAATATGACCAATTTCGGGCCCTTGGGCACGGGGTTTAAAAAAAGGAATGGAAGGGAGAGAAAGGGAAAAAAGGGGAGGAAAAAAAAAAACAGGAGAGAGAAGGGGGGTTCGGGGGAAATAGGCTTCGCCATAGGAAACAGGGGGAAAAAACGAACAGAGACAGAGAGATGAGGAGGTTTTAGGTTATTCGCACGAGGGGGAAAAGGGAGAAAGGGGAAAAAGAGGAGGAACAGGGGGGAACGAACAGAGAAGAGGGGAGAGAGGTTCTGAGTGGGGCCTGCAGGAGAGAAGGGGGAGAGAGAGAGAGAGAGGGGGAAAAGAAGAGAACCAATTAGAGTTTGCATGAATAGTCTGCAGGAAGGGCGAGAGAGATGTGGGGAAGAGGAGAGTTCTAATTTTGAGAAGAAAAAAAAGAAAAGAAAAAAAAAAAAAGAAAAGCAACCATGTCCATTTGATAAGAGCAGACAGAAGAGAGAGAGAGAGAGAGAGTGCAAATGCGTTAAGCAGAAAAAAGAAAGGGGAACAGATCGGTTGATATCATGTTTACCCAACCGGGGTTTTGACCCCAACCTGGCAGCGTCCTTCGCCCAAACAGAACCACAACCCAAGCCCAAAAGTCTCACCCACCCGGGCCCCTCAACCAACACCAGTGCCCGGAGTTTTTTTTGTGAAAAAGACAGTGAAAAAAAAAAGAAAAAAAAAGAAAAAACAGTGATTCGTGAATATTTAAGATCACCTGGCCAGGTAAAGTAGAAATCTGTTTATACCCGGGTTAGTTAATGATGTTTTAGATAAATGATTTTGTGAAGTTAAGGAAAGAGAGAATGTTTTATTTTGTTTGATTCTATATGCATTGATGTTCTTTCTATGATCATGTATAGTAAAGTTATAGACTTTACTAGTGGTTTGATGTGACGAATGCATGATATATGAATGAGATCGTAAGCAAGCTGTGAGTGTGTTTGGGCTGTGCGCTAGTCCTTCCTCCACTGACATCACCCGAGGTTGACAGACTGCAACACCTCCATATCCATTGGATAGCAACATTCTTTCCACCTGCGTTTAGCTGATGACATTAGACTGATTGGAGACAGAACATTGAATTTAAAAATAAAAAAGTAATCTCCAGACTGAAGAAAGCACCAAGTACATAGAAAATAGAAGTTAGCTCAGAGAAAGGCGAACCTTCGGCCGACAGTTCCAGACACCATTCAGCAGTCAACATCACGCTGAGCAGACAGACGCCGGAAGAAATATATCACGTCAAGTTATTGGGGTTCATTCTGACAAAGACAGCAGCTAAACAACGGACGGAGGTCAAAGCAAGCTTGCTCCGGCTATGTCTGAATACCAAGATGGCTCAGCATCG
>CM031604.1:78971512-78979830 GCA_018398815.1 Conus ventricosus
TTCGGTGAATGAGAAATCTACACTGGTGGTACCCAAGCATGCCAATGTAATGACAAACAAAAATGGTTTACTTCTTCATGATTTAGTAAACAGCAAGCGGGGTCAATAATAATGAATCAGCTGAAGCGATGAACCCGGACAAACCAATGGTAAAGAAATCAATTACAGAGAGACGACTTCTCTCTTCTTCTTGTTTTCGCCTGTTGCTGCCCTGACAACAAAGCCCAATAAATAAGTAAACTGGTGTGGTAACCAGGTGTGTGATATTTCTGCCTTTTTTCTTTCACCGGTGTGGCGGACAGACTGGATCATTACTTTGCAATAAATAGCGAATAAATTAATAGAGTGATTTCTATTGTCCTTTTTATTGCTCGTTCTCCAGTGACCAGGCCAAAAAGCACCAGCCATCTCTCTCTCTCTCTCTCTCTCACTCTCACACACACACACACACCAATGACTCTGTCATGCATTGCTAGAGGACCAGTTCGGACATCAACAGACATTTTGTATCATTTCATGGTCAAGTCAGTCATCACTTTACCCCACCCCCCCCCCCCCCCCCCCCCCCCCCCCCCAAGCAAAAAATCGCCATCCGAGAGGTTGTTGTTCTGTCCTGCTGCAAAGGATGGTCTTGGTCCATTTCATCGTCCTCGCACAAAAAAAAAAAAAAAAAAAAAAAAAAAGCGACTCGGTGACTGTTCATTTTCAGCCAGTTCAGAGAAAAGGACGGCACATTTCATGCCCTGCAGTCATTTGGCACGAAACCTCGCTAAACAGCGAACATGGGACAAGTCTTAAAGACGAGACAGTCTTTCTTTGCAAGGTCTGGGAAGTTCCAAGCTGTGCAGAATCTTCCCCAGAACTCCACCAAAGAAGGCAGCAGAACGGTGTTACCGGTCAGTTCTGCAGACCCGTAAAGAATGGGGACTATTGCCCGGGAGCTACGAAGAGATCTGTGCAACAATGCCCCGTTCTTCTAAGAGGAGTACCGCCGCGGCACGAAGACGAGCTGAGGAACCTCGGTCTTGAGCTTGTAGCGGACCTGGACGTCGTTGACTGGCGGAAGGATCTCGTGGCCGTAGTACTGCGTGTTGGGCTCCGTCCTCTCTCCCTCCAGCAGCTCCATGGAGAAGTTGTTGAGCATGTTGAGGAGGAACCACTTGATTTGCAGCATGGACATGCGCTTGCCTGGGCACAGGGACCCGAAACCGATCAGCGGGTTCTTCAGCTCCCTGCCGTTCTTGTAGAAGGTGGCGTCCACGAAGCGGTCGTACTTGAAAGTCTGTCGGACACAGAAGAAGCAAAACGGGCCATAAGTTTGTGCGCGTTTTTTTTTGTTTCAAATAAAACAAGTCTATCAAAGAAAAACAAAAATCATCAAAATGGAATTTGTTGACGAGCTTAGAACCAGATATAAAATTTCCATCGATTCACACGTTATCTGATCGTGAACGAAAAATTTTGGTTTCTCTTTTAAAAAAAAAATTGCTTTGGTTTAAGTTTGTATTTCTTGTGGAGAGAGAGAGAGAGAGAGAGAGAGAGAGAGCGAGAGAGAGCGAGAGAGACAGACAGACAGACAGACAGAGACAGAGACAGACGCACGTCCGAACACCTCCCACACCCTCACCAATCCCCTCTAACACAGACATAATAATAGAAAGCTCACCTCGGGTTCTTCAAAAATCTCGCTGTCCATGTGATGGGCCGGCGGGTACATGGCCACTCGGTCTCCCTTCCTGACCGTGTGGGACTGACCACTGGGCAGCGTGAACTCCGTGTCCTCCATCACCTTGCGCACCATGAACACTCCGCTGGACACCCGGATCGTCTCCTTCAGGAAAGAGTCTGAAACAGCCAGGAAGGACAATGCCGTTAGTTGTGAGCGGGGTGTTATCGTCGTTCTCTAATAGGCCTGCTATGTCTGTTGTCTTCAAGTGAAATCAGAAGAGCGGGAAAATCGTCTGCCTACGCGCGTGTGTGTGTGTGTGTGTGTGTGTGTGTGTGTGTGTGTGTGTGTGTGTGTGTGTGTGCGGTGCGTTGTGTGTGTGTGTGTGTGTGTGTGTGTGTGTGTGTGTGTGTGTGTGTGTGTGGGCGCTTGCTTTTGTGAGTTTCTATGATGTAGACAAAACAGGTCGCACTGGCAGCTAGAAGCATTCAAAAAAATTTTTTTTAATTCATTCATAACAATACCAGCCCTGCAACCAAGAACAGCAGTAATGAAAGCTGGGAACGAAAACGGCTGGAACTCACCATATTTTTCTTCGAGGTTTCTCGCCTCTCCCCAGCTCACACGCATACTGCGTCTAGACGGCGAGTGACGTCATGCACGTGGCCTACAAAACAGCCTGAGATGGGGGGAAGCCAAACCCCCCACCCCCAGCCCATCCCACCCCCCAACACCCGCTTACGCCGCAAACTCCTCGTGATTGAGCTACTCAGAGAGTAAATGCCGAGCAAAATGGTTAGGGAAGGGAAAGGATAACCGCCTGATGACGTTGCCTGACGTGCCGAGACTGTTGACTCGGGGTCTGCGATAGTGGGGTTGATGTACGCTAGGTTTCTCCTTCTCCTCCCAGACAACCCTGCGTTATTTTGGATTGCTGTACAATCTGGATTTTAAGCTTTCCTCCTCCCTCCCGTCCTTTATCTTCTCTTTCTTTCTGTCTTTTTTTTTCTCTTATGAAATGAACGATCTTGCTATTTCATTGCGTTCTGTCAAGTATTGTCTCATTTTCCCCGCATACTGAGCGCAGCGTCTCGTTGGCTACATGCATTCATGTGCGTATCAACGTATCAAACGAGAGAAAAAAAATTACAATACAGTACAGTACAATACAATACAATACAATGCAATGCATGCAGAGCAGTGCCATACAGTTTAATGCAACGCAACACAGCGCGTGTCACAGCTCGACAGACCAGACAGAAAGAAGACACACAGAACACTCATTCCAAGTCTTCCCCCAAAAACTCACCAAGCAGAGGCAGCTTGTCGAACTCCTCGATGGTGAAGCCCACTTGACTCTCCCCATCGGCACGCCTCTGCTCCACGGACTCCTCCAGCTCCTTCTGCAGGGCTTCCTTGACCTTGGGGTCCTGCAGCAGGTGGTAGATGCACCAGAAGGCCACGCGGAAGGTGTTGTAGTTCACGTGCAGGAAGACCAGGTTGTGGCCCACGATGTCCTGCATGGTCTGCTCGTGCTGAAGCATGTAGCTGGTGGAGAACTTGATGTACTCGGACACGCCTTCCCGGTTCATCATCTCGTGGGCCGTCGGCTGCTGGCACAGCACCTTCAGAGCCTGGCAGGCCTTGGGGAAGAGCTTGACGGGCAGGCCCAGCCAGAGGAAGTTGAAGAACTTGTGGAAGATGTCGAAGTTCTCGTAGAAGGACTCCGGGTTGAAGCTCTTCTCGATCTTGGGTTGGGTTTCCTGGCCGTCTCCCTCCGTTGGGTTGGCACGGCCGAAGATGGTGTAGAAGAGGGCGTTGAAGAGGGTGTTGGCCGTCAGGGAGCGGAGCCCGTCCTGAGAATGCTGCTGCTCCTGTGGAACGTTCCCGTTCAGGTCCACGTGGTTCTGCTCGTGATGGAGAGCGCTGAAAGCCTTGTCCAGGTTCCCGGCGAAGCTCTCCAGGCCGGAGCTCAGGTACTTGCCGTTGACCTTCTTCCCCGCCTCGGAGATCATCTTGCGGGCCTTCTTCAGCTCGAAGCTGAAGACGTTGTTGTTGACCTGCTTCTGGATGGGGTCGAAGTCGAAGTTCTTCTCCTTGGAGAACTGCTCGAAGCAGTGGGGGTCCATGACGATGGTGAGGTACTGGTTGAGGAGGCGGATGGTGAAGATGTCTCCCAGGGCCTTCTGGGACCTGTGCAGGAAGCGAACGGCATGCTGGGCGAAGTCCGCGCCGTTCCCCCACAGGACATGTCCCGGCACGTAAGGGGGCCTCCTACCCGCCTGAACAAAATAATACAAATATCGATTTAGTTTTCGTGTCCATTTGCGAGATAATTTGGATTTGAAGTGTAAGCACTTTCATTTTAATCTGTCTATTTTTCTGTCGCGCGCATGTCTGTGTATGTATGCGTGCGTGCGTGCGTGTGTTTGTGTGTGTGTGTGTGTTGTGTGTGTGTGTGTGGTGTGTGTTGTGTGTGTGTGTGTGTGTGTGCGTGCGTGTGTATGAGTCTGTGTGGAGCGAGTGTGTGTGTGTATGTGCGAGAGAGAGGCAGCACACACACACACACACACACACACACACACACACACACACACACACACACACACGCATGCTCACACATTGAACGATTAACTTCCCTATCGCTCGTCTCCTCTCTCTCTCTCTCTCTCTCTCTCTTCTCTCTCTCTCTCCTCTCTCTCTCCCTCCCTCTCTCTCTCTCTCTCTCTTCTTCCTCCTCTCTCTCTCTCTCTCTCTCTCTCTCACCTGGTGCGGAAGAAGTACTTGAAGTAGGCGACAGTCAGGGCGATAACAGCGGCGACGAGGTACAGAGATACAGCAACCATGGTAACGACGATGTGGGGGAGGACACTCTCTTCGTTCGTGACAGCGACGACACACCAGGGCAATGAGGGAGACACAAGAACCGTTCAGTGACCGCAGTTGATTTGGAAGATCGATCACAATCCAATCTGTATCAACTTGATCGTGTGTAGCAGGTCCTTCTGGTCGATTTCGTGGAGAGAAATTTCTAGTTCTGCTTTTTTTCTTTATTGTCGTTAAAGTTCTTTTTTTTAATTTTCTGTGTGAGCTTGATGCTTCAGTGTCGCTGGAAGAGCTGCGTTTTCGTAAAGTCGTGGCTTTCTTTGTGATCTGCAAACAAAGAACAACAACCCAAAATAAATGAACGAACTCAGGAACAAACATGCGACAAGAAAGACAGAAATCAACATATGGAAGTTGATACAAAATCCCTCCACAAACGAATGAAACAAAATGAATAACTAACTAAATAAATAAACAAGAGAGGAGATGACGAAACGAGTATGTAATATATATTAAAAAAAAAAGACATAAAGATGATAAATGTTATGTGAAATCTGCCCACAAATTAATCCAAACAAAAAGAAAAGTATGAGCAAGAAAGAGAATGACAGAATGATGAACAGTGAAATTCGACAGATTTATGGGGTCGACTCATCACCGTACACTGTGTCATCTTTGTCAGCAGCATATGTTTTATATACCGAGGATGCACGCAGTGTGTGTATTAGAGAGAGAGAGAGAGAGAGAGAGAGGAGAGAGAGAGAGAGAGAGAGAGAGAGAGAGAGAGAGAGAGAGAGAGTCATGTCCTTTCTGACAAACTGGCCTACATCCAATTCCAGATCCGTCACAGCCTATACGACACGAAACACAATAGGCTCCGACGGCAAAGTGCGCTTGTGATCCTGTTTAAAGCGTTTCGGGGTCACTGTAGCTAGACCATGACTGGAATTCGGAGTAAGAAATGGAACGTGAGTGAGAGAGAGAGAGAGAGAGAGAGAGAGAGAGAGAGAGAGAGAAGTGAGAGACTAGTTCTTGTCCATCTCTCTCGTTTTACGAAACCTCTCAAGCACGACATTGTGTTTCACGGATTCCTTCAGTCACTAACATGGACACGAGCTATCCCTCACCGCTTTCCCCACCTCTCGCCCCAGCTCCCCCTCCCCCCCCCCCCCCCCCCCCACCCACCTCCTCCCCGCCATTATCCACCGGTGCAACTTCTACACCAACCCTCCCTATAACCTCTCGATTGATCTGTGTAAGCTACTCGATCTCCGTGTAATCCCAACGCAAACCTATCATCTTACCTTGGTACGTTTACACAAAAGGTGGGCACCAAAAAAAAAAAAAAAAAAACCAAAAAAACGGTTAGCTTAACGTCCAATTAGTCCAAGACTCTTGTTAAGGGTCAGCTGTTTCCCCAGAGCGCGAAGTCTGTGTATACTTTGTCTTAACATGGCAAATTGAAGCGGGCCCAACGACGGTTTTTTTTGTTTTTTTTTCCTTTTACGCCCACTACCGATCAGCTTGCAGCTTTGTTTTCCTTTAATTACGCCCCATGACCGTGCTTTTTATAGAAATGATGAGTAACGGCACCGTGGTCGTTATTGTGGTGTAGTCATAGCTCTCCCGTGTTTTCGTCAGCCTCTTAGTTGGCGCTAAGGCGGGAAAACCCGGACCGCGTGCAATCTGGATAGGTTTCATCAGCTTCTCCAAAAAGAAATGATCGATCTTGTGTAACGGCATGCACGGCGGGCGGGCGGGCCGGCTGTTGTGTCGGCGTGATGAAACGATCGACCGGCTTGACGAGCCGGCCTGCCAGCGGGTGGAAAGTTCCTTGTGATTCATGTTTTGATCCGATTGGAATGATGCGGTCAGGGGGCTTTTGCCTCTTACATTTCTATACTTTCGAGAAGTGAGAGTAAGGCTATGGGTCCATCGATGATGGAGCATCATGCTTTGAAAAAGGGACAGCTGTGAGGAAGTCAGATTTCAATTTTTTGGTCTTTGAATGAAAATAGATTAACTATAACAACAAGCACACACACACACACACACACACACACACACACACACACACACACACACACAATTACACCCTTAAGTTATGGGGACATTTCGCAAAAACAATGTGAAATGTTACTGCACAACCATGCTCACGCGCTTCGGCCTCTATACAGAGAGAGAGAGAGAGAGAGAGAGAGAGAGAGAGCAACGGTCGTCTAAAAACAATCAACATCGCCCCTCAGTGCATCATGAACTTTCACAAATTCCGTCATCGAAACCCGTTCAGAGGGGGTATGGGAACTTTTACGACCGTCTGTGCGCCCAGACAGCCTTTCCTGTTTTAAAAAAAAAAAAAAAAAAAAAAAAGCAAGTCCTTTTTTACAGCATTTTCTTTTCAAACCTGGGAAGCCAAAATCACCTTTAAAACGCGGCCAGATTTCCACAGGCAGGTCGTATCCTCGCCTGGGACATCGATTCCCTCCCTTCCCCCTCCCCCCCCACACACACACACACAACACACACACACACACACACACAACACACACACACACACACACACACACACACACACACACACACACACACGCACACACGCATTGCGCATTTTCAACTCCACCGTCTTCAAACTCGACGTGAAGCGGACAGTTACGACCGATCTCCATCCAGAGGAAGGTGATGGCCCGTTGATGACTTTCTCTGCATGAGAGAGAGAAGGAGCTCGTCGGGTGGTCATGTTACAGCACTGACAAAGCCCATAAAGAACTTTTTTTTTTATTTAAAGACCCCGCCTGCCCTGTTTCGTCCAGCTCCAATCGTTCGGGTCGTCCTACTGCTCCTAGTGTAGGACGAGGCCTGTCGATCGGATCGGCCCGTTTTGAAGGTGTTGAGGAAGCGCGTGGGTGTTTTGTGTGGTGGTTCGACTGTTTGGGGAGCGTTTAATGCACTTGTGATTGCCAGCCGGTTGCAAATGTGAAAAGTGTGTGTGTGTGTGTGTGTGTGTGTGTGTGTGTGTGTGTGTGTGTGTGTGTGTGAGAGAGAGGAGAGGAGAGAGAGAGAGAGAGAGAGTGTTGAGAGAGAGAGAGAGAGAGAGAGAGAGAGAGAAGGAAGAGAGAGAGACAGACAGACAGACAGACAGACAGACAGACGGCAGGGAGAGGTGAGTCATTCACGTCACCGGCATTTTCAAGATCAGATAATTCCATGATTCATAGTGACGCATAAATGCACGCTTTGAAATCGAAGAAAATCAAAACGATGGATTTCGTTACCGGGAAACGCAATCGATCTCTTTGATTCTTTTAGTTACCGAGTTATGACTATCATAATGGCAGACTGCTGATTTGACCACCCGTCATCAAATCAATGACAGTGTACGCGTAATAATACACACTAACCTTCAACGACTTTTACAGACAAGGTCCGCTTGTGAATAAACCCAACACCAACTGTCACTGCCCTAGACTGTAATACTCATTCTCCGCACTCTTTCTAAAGAAGAAATTCCACGAGAAAGTAAATCATTTCCGTGAACCAGATTTTGGCGCGAGTCGAACACGTGGTTAGTCGCGGAAACTGACAACACCGTCAGACGAACAGACACAAGCGGCTAAAGGTACAGTGATGATGAACTTTCACGTCGCTTACACAGTAAAAATAAAGAGTTATCTTGCAAGACAAAGTTGCACCAGCTCAAAACCAAAAGACATACTCACCAAACTTGGGTTCTTTTTGCTGCACAGTTATCCCCTTTTCCTTATTTTTTTTTGTTTCTTCTTAGCTGGGAAGGTGTGAATGTGATTGCTAGCGGCCGGAAATTGACAGT
>CM031604.1:78980830-78995830 GCA_018398815.1 Conus ventricosus
GATCCCGTCTACGAGAACTCGCCAGTCCCCGCCAACCGCCCTACCTCCTTCCGGCATGTCAACAGGAAGGGCTCCTTCTTTACATGCTCTTGTCAGTGCCATTGTCCGCCTTCAAAGGCTTCAAATCCTGAATTTGAAAACGCCGCTCCCACCCCCGTCACAATCCCATCCACCAGCTCATCAAGCCGCTTCCAGCTCCCCCCCCCCCCCCCCCCCCCACCTTCTGCTCATCCATTTCCATGAATGCTACTGATCGTCCGCCCCCTCTCTTTCTCTCTCTGTCTCTCTCTCTGTCTCTGTCTCTCTCTCTCTCTCTCTCTCTCTCTCTCCTCTCTCTCTCTCTCTCCCTCTCTCTCTCTCTCTCTCTGTCTCTCTCGTTTACCTTACATTGTGGATGTATTGATTCTGGGTTGGCTTTTCATCATCATTGAGAACACATAAACGGACCAAGGCCGGGTCAATATTTCCTGAGGTAATGCTGCTATCACGTTTAATCAGCAAAAGAACACTTTTGTTGTTGTTCTTGTGGTTATTTTCTAGGGCAGTTAGATGTGATTTACATGTCGCAATGAACGCTCAGAATAGCGGAATCGTCGCCTTGAGTGCAGCCAAGTTTGCATGTGCGTGGCTACTTCGGTGGTACTGTGGGAAGCTTTTGGGAACACTTTAATTTGCATAGATGACTTATACAAACCACTTTGAGGCTTTTTAACGGGGGAGCGTACTTGTTGGCCTGTGGATGTTTTCAACCTTTTGGTAAAGCGTCTGAAAATTTCCACACAAACCGCCGTTCCCTAACCCCCTACACACCTACACACACACACACACACACCACAACACACACACACACACACACACACACACCACACACACATACACACACACACACACACACACCCACACACACACACACACACAAAACCGCGCGGGCTCGCACACACACACACACACACACACACACACACACACACACACACACACACACACACACACACACACCCCACACACACACACATCTCGCTCCCATCGTAATCTCCACCCAGCCCCCCCCCCCCTCCCCCCCCCACACACACACACACATACCGGGCGCGCGCGCACACACACACACACACACACACACACACACACACACACACACACACACACACACACACACACACACGCACGCACGCACGCACACACACACCACGCACGCACGCACGCACGCACGCACGCACGCACCACGCACACGACCGCACGCACGCACGCACGCACGCACGCACGCACGCACGCACGCACACACACACACACCCCACGCACGCACGCACGCGCACGCACGCACACACACACACACACACACACACACACACCCACACACACACACACACACACACAGCTCTGCTCCCATCGTAATCTCCACCCCGCCTCCCCCTCCCCCAAACACACGAGTCAACACCAACAATAGGGGGAAAGATAGCGGCCACTAACTGAAAGAGGAAGAAGAAAAAGAAGGCTTCATTAAGACAGCCAGGTCCTGTCCCCGAAACACACTTCCGGTCAGACACGCTCGACAACCAGAACCGGGGAGGGGGGATAACCAGGAGACACGACGTCTCGAGCCAGCGTTTAATCTGCGAAGAGAAAGGAGAATGAGGGATTGGACCCCCGTGGTCAGTTTATTGCCATCTCCAGGTTACGAGAATATCACGAGACGGTGTAAAAATACCCCCGGGAGTGCGATTAAGGTTATGGAACCATTCAGCATATGGTGCCAGGCGGGACGAGAAAAGCCTCCCCTTCGCCTTTTCTGACTCCCAGGTTTTGTTCGGATTCTAAAAAAGGACCGCAGGGAACGGGAATGAATGAATGAATGAATGAATTAAATATAATTATTACCAGACAAACGCCAGAAAAAAAAAGAAGTTTCATGTAACATGCATCGCTGGATTGTAAATTTAAATGGTGGTGTGTTGTGTGTGTGGTGGTGTGTGTGTGTGAGAGAGAGAGAGAGAGAGAGAGAGAGAGAGAGAGAGAGAAAGGAGAGAAGAGAGAGAGAGAGAGAGAGAGAGAGCAGGGAGGGGAGGGGGAGGTGATGGAGTGAGGGAGAGCAGGGAAGTGGAGGGTGTTTGAATGAGGGGTGGGGGGGGGGGTGGGGGCATCGAAGAGGATGGGTCGGGGAAACTGTCGGAATCAAGAAGTGCTACTTTCAGCCACCATCCTACTACACATTCAATGCAGCAGATACAACTTGACCTCACTGCAAATTTCATTGTGGTGTGTGTGGGAATGGATTATTGACTGTAACCGAAGCGAGAACATAACGAAAGGAAAAACAAATGCACTGTGAAACCCATTTGAACTTTGCCAAGGAACGGAAGATTGTCTTCCCTCCACTCCCATCTTCACACACACCACACACCCCATACACACACACACACACACACACACACACACACACCACACACACACACACCCACACACACAACACACACACACGCGCGCGCGCGCGCGCGGCGCGCGTGTGTGTGTGTGTGTGTGTGTGTGTGTGTGTGTGTGTGGTGTGTGTGTGTGACATAATTGAGAACAACACGGTCTAGCAGCGTTTGCCTTTGTGTTAGAAGCTTTTCTGCCTGACCAAAGTTCTTTTACTTCTGTCAAGTGAGTTTTTGTTTTCCCCTACGTCCTGTTTGTTTGCTTGTTTTTTTGTCGCAGCAAAATTAAGCAAAAGCTAAAAAAAACAAACCCGCACAGTGTACGTAAACCGGCGGAAAAAAAGTGTAAAGATACATAACAACCGGCATGCGCGTCCACGTGCGCATTTACACGCGTACCCCAAATCAACCCCAAAATGGCAACAGCGGTATTTGTATCCGCATGCCCTTTTAATTAAACCTCTGGCCCAGGTGGTGGGCCACTCATATTTCGTCTGTGTATTTTCCCGCTTGCTAACCAACCAGTTTTACCACGACCCAATCTAAACCCCAAAAAAAAAAAAAAAAAAACAAACAAAAAAAAACCACACACACACACAACTGGCACCCGCCTCGCCGACAAAGCGCCGGGCGGCGTCTGGGGCCAGGCTTTTTGATGTGCCAATCACTCGCACCTTCCGTGCAGGTGACCACCTGCCACCCCGCCCCCTCTCAAACCTGTGAGGAGGGATCGTCCATGCTTGGATGAACAGCACCCCCGGCGCAAGAGATCAAGCCCAGGAAGCCGCCCTCCCCTCCCCCCCCCCCCCCCCCCCCCCACACACACACAAAGTCGGTGTCTCGCTTTGAGATGGCCGCCAAGAACGATGTGTCGTGCAGGCTAATCCAGAGGAAAACACGATAGTCAAACTTTTTTAAAAAAAAAAAAAACCAAAAAAACCCAGTAGTACGAAGAAAAAATGGAAAAAAATGTCCCGGGGACAACGCTGTTACCTTTTTGGTTTCGGTTTCTAGGGGTAATACTAAAAATCTTGGCAACGAAAACCCGGGGGGGTTTTTCCTTCGACTTTGATGGTTAATCTATTATTTTTAAGATGTCTGGTATTTTGGAATGATTTTTTTTAGCTATGTGGAATCTTAGTACTTTCTGGTAGGCATTTTTTTTTAAAAAAAGGGGATGAGAGGGCGGGGGGGGGGGGGGGGTGGGGGGGTGGAGCGGGGGGTGGGAGGAGTGTGAGGTGGGGGGGACGACGTTTCTGTTTTCATCATCTTGCAATGATTTGGAGTGTTTGATTTTTTTTTTTAAACCCAAAAAAAAAAAAAATGTTTTTTTATCTCGCCATGGTTAAAAACATCAAGAGCTTAATGACAAAAAAATAAGACCCCACACACCACACACACACAAAAGAAAGAAAACAATGAAAAAAAAAAGGGAAACAATTTTTTTTGTTTTGGTTTTTGGTCTAGGAGGCGAGTCTTTCCTGCGCGCTGCAGCCCATATGCGCGGAACCACCTCTTCCCAACCCTGAGGTCGCAGTGCGCAGAGTTTAAAATAAATGAAAAAAGAAAGAATTCGGGAGGGAAGAAGGGAAGAGGGTGGGGGAGGGAAGGAAAAGGGGGGGCAGGTTGGATTTTGGGGGTTTTGGGGGGGGGGGGGGGGGGGGGGGGGGAGGGGAGGGGGCGGGAAAAAACGCCCGCAAAATCTCGCTTATTCATAACCCGAAGCGTTGGCCTTTTAATAAATCGCCCCGGGAGAAAAAATTTTGGGGAGAGAGAGAAGAAGGAGAGAGAGAACACAGAGACTAAGGAACCCCCCCCACCCACTCCGCTCCTCCCCCCCCCCCCTCTCCTCCTCTCTCACACAACCAACAAAACACACACACACACACACACTCCACACCCCACACAACACACCAACAACGAAACTTAAATTTTCTTAATGATGGAATGGACTTTTGTTATCACCAAAAAAAACAATCTTGTACTTTTCATAGTGGCCCGTCCACCGATTACCCATCTTTCGAATAGAAAAAAACCCTAATACGACCGAGGGAAAAATTTTCTTGGAGTATATATTATTTCAAAGTTATCGTGGAACCACCCAAAAAATTTTCTATTACAAAGGCCAGAAAAATTTTTTGATTTTCAAAAATTTATACAAAAACAAAACTAGGCCAAGTGCAAATGCACTCAAACACCGGGCATTAAAATATACGGTAAGACTCCAAACGGACAAGAAGTTTTCTTCATCCCCTCGACAATTTTTGCTAAAGAAAATCAGAGCTGGATGCAAAGCTTTCAAACTACTATAGGTACCATATCATGCTCCCCCGGGGAACAGTCGCAAAATTTGGGGGGTATTACCATTAGAGGTATCGACGCTCCTGTCGCAAAGTAAACTTCGATCTTCAATATGTATAGCAATGTTGAAACGAAGTTATTTGAGATCTGATTTTAAAACTTCCCAAAAAAATTCATCGCTTACGAAAATTTGGGGACTTTCATTTCCCAAATTTTTCGAAGAGTCAAAATTAAACCATAACCAAAAATTAACCCATTTCCTTTCCCCTCCCAGCCCCCATGGGAACTTCAAAAGCATCATTTATATCACCATTCGTCTTTAAAAAAAAGTGACAATGAAAACTGATTGGCAAACATAAAAGAGTATAAAAAACTCGTACCCGCTTCATCTAAAGAATATACAAGGGATCTTTTTTAGATACCAAAAAGCGGTGAAGCATTTGCTATTCCTTTTATAAAGTGGAAAAATCTTACACCTTGGAAAAAAAAAGACCCTTTTTACAAACCGGCTAAAATGCCATTTTAATGGCCCCGATTTTTTCTTGATCTTCTTTCTCAACACTTTTAGGCCCTCTTTTGTTCGATTCAAAAAACGGTTTTTTTTCCTCAGCAAATCGACAACAATAAAAAAGATCTAATTACAGACATTCATCAATTTTAAAACATTTTTTTTATTTTTAGGGGGACGAGTATCTCTTTCTGTTTGGGGTTCCCTTTTCACTGTGGGAATTTAGTTTAATGAGAGGGGGGACAGAGCACAAAGCGGGGAGCAAAAATACAAGCGGGTCCAAATGTATCATATTCCATTTTCTGTCCATGAGGGGTACAGTCTATTAAAAATGCGTGCGGAAACATTTTAAAAAAACTAAAAAATTCTGGATGTTTTTTAATACCACCACCCCACTAATAAACTTGCACACTAATTCATTTCACAAAGTATTTCCCTTTTTCACGGATTTAATTTCTTTTATTTCCAAAATCAAATTGAATGCTTTTAGGGCAAAATTTTTTTAAAAACAAACAGCCCCTTTTGGCGGAAAAAATTACAAAAAATCACATCCTCTTTCAAGGAGCACTTAAAAACCTTACCACCATCCCTACCTAAATGTTCTCTGCATAATTGTATCAATTTTTCACTGATGGTAAAATTGCAGTTTTATTCATCAAAGCCTATTTTCTTTCGTAAACTGGAGCCGATGGAGTGTTTTGATCATATTTTTGTTTCTCAATTTTTTTATTTTATTGTTGCTTTGCTGTTTTTTTTCAAAGCCTTTTAATATTTACCTAATACCTCTACCCCTCCCCCCCCCCCCCCCCCCCCCCTTTCCCCCTAACATTTTCTAATTCACTTTAAAGGGCAGACTTAAATTGAAAAAGAACACACACATACACACGCACTTCAACACACCACACCACACACACACCACCACAACCACCACACACGCCACCCCACTTTCCCCCTTTTGTCTTTCACCCTAGCAACTGTCAAATTCCCCGCTCCTGCCAACGGTTTGGGTTTAATTAAAGAAAAAAATGAAGAAAAAAGATGCTGTTTTGAAGCTGCTGATCAGAGATCCGCCGGTTCCCCCTTCGTTTCACATTGTGGACTTGTTCTTTTTGATCGTGATAGCGATACAATGATTACGTGTTTGTCCTTTGTTTCTTTTTGTGTAATTCTTCTTTGTCCCCTCCCCCCACCACATCATCACATCACATCATCACGCTTCTCCACACCACATCATCATCACATCACACATCATCGCTATCATCATTTTTATTACACTCGTCAGATGAATCTCCCCCATTGTTTTTTTGTCGTCGTCGCGTCGTCGTCGTCGTCTTCACATCTCACATCACATCCATCTCTTCTTTTTCTTCTTCGTCGCGTCGTCGCATTTTTTAAATTTTTTCTCACCAAGGGTTTTCATCGTCATCGTGGCCATGTCGACGGTAGTTTGTTTTTGGTTTTTTTGTAAGATAAAGAGGAAACCACGAGGACGTTTTTAAGAAGGAAAAGCTGTGTTTTAAATCAGTCATCATCACTTCGTTTCCTAACAGTTCGAAGCTTTGGCCCCTGCATGTGTGTACCATTGCGGGGAAACACGTTTTTTTTTTTCCCAAAAATTGGGCGCCGTAACAACGAAAGACCGGTTGGGAATTACTTCAACAGTCACCCGGAACATCCAAATAAAGGGTGTCGCCCCTACGGAAAACCGCCTGGGTACTTTTCCCCAAATGGGGGAAAAGAGCGCTTTGAGTGCAATTCGTCAATGGGTTTCTGAAAGTATTTACGTTTCCGTTTATTGTCGTTTTTTTGGTTTCCCCCCCCCCCCCCCCCCCCCCCTTCGATGGTTTGACACGCGAAGCCCCAAACATTGGCTTTTCAGATCGAAAATGGCTGTTTCACCTATTTCTTTTTACCTATTTTCGGGGATGGGAAATAAAAGGGGTTTTTTAGAAAGTGGTTCACTACTTTCCAGTTCAACCATGACCCGAGGAACTCCATGTCTTTGTTAAGAGACAGTAAAAACGCAATGCTGTGGCGGGAAAAAGTTCAGCCCAGTTTCTGCGTAGCTAAATCTTTATTTTAAATCCCACGCACATGAAGTCCCCTTCTTTTCATTCTTTTTTTTTTTTTTAATCCGTCATGTTTCGTTCCCAGCGTTGTTTGCCACTCATCAAGTCTTAAACAGCCCTGAAGTGGGGTCCCTGGTCGGTGAGCTGTAAATAACATGATTGGATCCAGTCTGCCACGGTCTGTATGCGTTCACTC
The DNA here is from genome assembly GCA_018398815.1 of Conus ventricosus. Lineage (NCBI taxonomy): Eukaryota > Metazoa > Mollusca > Gastropoda > Neogastropoda > Conidae > Conus > Conus ventricosus. The sequence continues at coordinate 78,988,316 of CM031604.1, forward strand.
ATACACACACACACACACACACACACACACACAAGCGAATTTTGTTCGGTTCTCTCCCACAAGCGTTTTGTTAGAAAGGCTTCTGGTCATCTGATGTTGAGGATGAACTTGAGGCTGTTTTTGATGAATGTCTGGTACTGGAGTTTGTTGTTCGTGGTACTGGAGTTTGTTGTTCGTCATGTCTCTAAACATTTCCTACACCAATGTTCAAAAATAAAATCCACAGCTCATTAAAACAGATTTGTAAAAACACGCAAAAATTGCTTTAAAATCTTTCTTCCGTGAAATCTAAGATCACATGAACAATATTCATCTCCTTCTGCTGACGGCCAACACTGAATGAAAAAAAAAAAAAAAAAAAAGAAGCTTTCAGTCCATCTTAACATGGCGTCGTTCTTGTGTCAATGCAGTGTTACGTAAGTTCCACCCTCCCTACCCTCTCTTCACCTACCTGTCCGCACTTCCCCCACCGTGGCCAGGGTATCCGTGTATGCCGTATCATCTTTGCTTAGTGAAGACCCTAGACTTCAATAGAAGTAATTCAACAGAAAAATTATCATTATTGTTCCGACGGACAAAAGGGACAAACAAACTAAGAGACAGGACACGACGCGTTTCGACTTCTTTGGGCAGCTTCAGGCAAGGTACACAACACACGGGACAATGGAAACGAAGAATTAGAAGGAGCAATCACTTAATATCTTCTCAGATTGGGCGCACAATGGACGCGTCGTGTTTTGTCTTGTAATTTGTCACTTTTGTCCGGCAGAATAATAATAATAATAATAATAATAATAATAATAATAATAAATGTTCTCTTCAATTAGTTCTGTTAAAGGCTGGTGTCTTCACTAACCAAAGATTATACAGCACTATTTCAATTTTCGCCTGCAGTCACCTCAGCTTGAACTAATTGCGTGTTAGCGTCCTCGGTGTAATTAGAGCCAGCCAGGAGGAAAACCAAAAAGAACAGGTCGGTGAACTGCTCACTTGGTAGCTGGAAGAGCTAGGAGATTAGCGAAGCCGTGACAGACTAATCTCACCTGCACTGTTGACAGCAAAAATAAATGTGCATGACGAACAGGACTCAAGAATCTCATAGGGTGTGATCAAGACTCGAGCTACAAAAGGTGAGGATATGCGGATTCGCCCTTCGTTTTCCCGTATTCTTTTCACCTCCGGCTCCGTGTCATTTTGTCTGTCCAATATTTGGAGTGTCTTTTCGCCCTGAAGCGCGTGTTTTGTGCGCCGAGGACTCAGTTTTGTTAGTTCGTCATAATCGACTAGTAGTTGTCACATGAATGTCAATGCTGAAATTATTTCTTGAGATTAATTCGCAGACTGCTTGTACAACGAATGTTTTTTTTTTTTTTTTTTCCACTTGCGGGCTTTTATTTGTTAAAGCCACGCAGAAATGGGAAGATCCAAGTGAAATGGGTTGATGGGGTGAAATGACACATATACCCTTTGCTGCAATGGTGTCAGTCAGCCTAGAGAGGTGGGTTAGACCCCTGCTATAAGAATTACTCCAGTGAAGATTATATCATGAGAAAAAAACAACAACACTATTACGTCAAAGTGACATTACAAAAGGACAGAATTATTTCATCAAAGTCACATCTCAAAAGGACACAATTACATTCAAGTCAAATCATGAAATGACGTGATTAAATCAAAATCACATCACAAAAGAACATACTTTTTTTTTTTTTTACCAAAGTCACTTTAAACAAAAAGATACAGTCATCTTAAATCCCATCACAAGAGGATATAGTTCAATCAAAGTCACATGACGGAAAGGCACACAAACAATTTAAGTCACAATACAACAAGACACACAAGGATGACTTTGGAGGAGGGTTTTGGAGTCGGCGCAAATGTGACTTCGAAGAGAAAATTCGTTTGACCTGTTGTCTCAACCGGTGATTTCACCCATAACGTGGGATCCAGAGAGCAACGCTCTATCCATTAAGTCAGTCACGCTCCACCCGGTTTGATATTTGACTTACGGCCTACACAGCTACAAGGCTGGCAGATAATCCCACAAGGATTTGTTTTTTCTACCCGTGTCTGTTAGTTTGTTCTGTCTATAAGCAAGATAACGCATAAATGAATAAATAAATAAGAAAGAAACAAAAAGAAAAGGGGTTAAATCGACAAACTTAGTGGAAAGATGGAATGTGGTTTGATGACCACTCATCATATTTTGATTTGGATCTGTAGGTGGATCCGGATCAAAAGACGGCCCCAGGATCCATACACCTAGATTATTTCACAATTTCCACAAACCATGAACAGTGAGACTATGTTTGTTGATTAAGTGATTAATAATCTACCGAATGAATATGTTCCCATGGATAAAAATACTGTATTGTAGTATTAACATTGACATTATTTGGGTTTTCTTCCTTCTTTTTTTTCTTTCTTTTTTTTCTTCTTTCTTTACACATCCGCCATTATCATTTTGATGGTTCTGATGTGTATAAAACGAATTAATTTCCCTAACCAATTAAAAAAAAAAAAAAAAACTTGCATGGGAAGTAACTCAGCCTATACTTCTATTACTGTTGCTTTCCCTGGCGATAAAAACCAATGTGCAGCGGAGGTTTGCGGTCCGCATTGCCCGGGTCGTTATCAATTAATCTGCATTCTCTTTCGCGTCATTCTTCATTCCTGTGATTCTTCATGCACCCCCCCTCCCCCCACCCTTCCCCCACCCCCACCCCCTACGCTGACAACATGCAGTTTATTCGGCTTCATTCGCTTGTTAAGGCAAACCGGATGGGGAGCGCTAACAACACCCCCGTGAAATTTGAACCGGGAGAAAAACGAGTGAGCAATTTACTGACTGGCGGACGGTGGACCCGGAAGGTAATTGTGCCCATCATGGGATCTCCGCCATTGGTCCATCGACGAAGGAGTGTTTTTGGGCGTTACATCATGCTGATAGTCATGTTGCAAGCCAGACAGGCTAATGAAAATGCCTTTAAAAATATCAGATTTGTCAGAGGGGGAAAAACACAGACTTTGAAATCCGTAGAGACCCCTGTACTGGGCTCAGTCCGAGAAATGAAAGGCTTTGTCTACTGTAATGCAGTTTTGAATGACTTTATTGAATAAACAAGACAGGGGTAAAATACAATCAATTCAACAGATAAACTGTATACGTGTATAGGAAGAGTAAACGTGCATTGAAACTTAACAACAGCTTTGAGGCTTGAGCCTTTCATAAGAAAGAGAGAGAGAGAGAGAGAGAGAGAGAGAGAGAGAGAGAGAGAGAGAGAGAGAATACGAATACGAATACGAATACCAATACAAATATTTTTATTGAGGATAAAATGGATAAGCTTACAGCTTTTTTACACCTTGCCCTCTAGAACAACAACAGAAACAAACAATCACAAAATGAGCATATAAATGGTACACGAAAAGGAAACAATGACCAAGCTTATAACAACAATACATGATTAATATAAATATTACCTAATAACAAGGGCTGGGTCACAATAATGTACAATTGTATAATTAGGAATAATGTACATTCGCAAAAAAAGAAGAAATGAAAAGAAGCATGTGCGCACGGGCTCAAACACACACACACACACACACACACACACCACACACAACACACACGCACACGCACACGCACACAAACGTACGTACACGTGAAACTCTCTCTCTCTCACACACACACACACACACACACACACACACACACACACACACATATGCGCACGTGAACGCGCGCAAATACACACACACACACACACACACACACACACACACACACACACACACACACACACACACACACACACACAAATAATAATAATAATAATAATAATGAATACTTATATAGCGCCTATTCTCGGCTAGAGGCCAAGCTCTAAGCGCTTTACAATCAACACTCGTTTACACAACGGGCTGCCTACCTGGGTAGTGCCGACTGAAGAGCTGCCAGCTGGCGCTTCATTCAGTCGTTTCCCGTGTCATCCAGTCAGTATCGTTCAATATCGACACTCATTTTCCTTACTTCCTTCATTCTTTCCATTTCTCACGCAGGGTGCATGCTATGTGTAACGTGTCATCCATACCAACGGCCAAACTGGCCTACTCTTCCGAAAGTTGGTGATGGGATTTTACGTGTGTGCAAGATGTTATGCGTGCGTTCACACACGGAACCTCGGTTTATAGTCTCATTCGAAGGACTGTATGGGAAATGGAGTCAGAACCAATGTTAACTCCGAGGGAAAAATCCCCCTGTACCGAAACGCCCCGGCTGAGGTTCGAACCCGCAACCCCAGGATCACCAAGATTACAAGTCCGGCGCTCTACCAACTGAGCTATTCCGGCTTCCGACACACACACACACACACACACACACACACACACACACACACACACACACACACACACACACACACACGATATTTTTCGTGTGTGTGTGTGTGTGTGTGTGTGTGTGTGTGTGTGTGTGTGTGTGGTGTGTGTGTGTGTGCGTGCGTGCGTGTATGTGTGCGTGTGTGTGTGTGCGCGCTCGCGCGCGTGCGTGCGCGTGTTTCCTCCAGTCTGTTGGACAATTCTCCAATTCTCGGTGTCCCTGTCCATGCCTCAACACTAAAAACCTACACAGAAATAGGAATTTTGCCCTTTACCGAAAATATGAAACTTGCTTCAGCAAAATATATATTAAGGAGTCATTCAACGCAAAATTCATGTATCAAGGAAACCGGTTTAAAATCAGAAATACATTTTCCAAAGCGAGCACAGAGTTTTGACTCTGTAAAAACTATAGGCTCCTATACGTCCCAATTATTTACAGATGCTGGTGTTGAACCCCAAACAGTAGCTCCTCAAACGAGTTACAGTATATTCCTCAATGGGAACTTAGTAAGGCTAATTTCGATATTAATTATACAGATTTAAGGAAAAGTGATGGGACCATGCTGCCAACATATGTCAAGGCACATATAAACGAAAATTATATAAATCATCTTAAAATATATACAGACGGTTCTCTACTTGAAAACCAATTATCAGGTGCTGCATTCATTATTCCATCATTAAAATAGAGAAATCGTATCACATTGAGAAAAAATACTCTGTATTCACAGCAGAGCTAATTGCCATTATTATGGCACTGAACTATCTTCTTAGCTTTCCATATTCCATATTTCAAATATTATTTTGTGTCGATTCAAAATCTGTCTTACAAGCTTTAAAATATTCTCATACAAGAGTGAGAGGAGAAATGATATCTGAGATATACCATTTAATTCATTTTTTGTCTTTACGTGGTTCTTCTATTGACTTTTGTTGGATTCCATCACATTGTGGTTTAGCAGCAAATGAAAGGGTTGATCGGCTAGCCAAAAATGGTGCAGCTAAGGAAAAGATCTTTACAAAAATAAATATTCCTTTATCCTTGTATGAAAATTATAGCCTTTTAGGTAAAGCATCATGGGATTCGGTGATAGGAAGACAAAAAGAGTGTCTAAACATAATAAAGGACAACAAGGGAAAATTCTTTAAGAAGCTTGTAAAATATAAAACGGGACGCAATCTCCACCAGGAACGACTTTTGAAGAGTCTGATATTTAGACTCAGACTTGATGCATACAAAACAAAATATTGTAAAAATGTCACTTGCATTTGTGGCCAAAATATTACACTATTCCATGTCATCTTCCTTTGCAGAAATACTAAAAAATATTTACCTACTTGGTTATTAAGTTTGAACTCATCAATCGCGAATTTTTGGGACATTTTTGGGAACGAAGCAAAGGCTGTAGAAGTTGTTAGGGCAATTGTTAAGAGTCCAGTTGGACATTTACTTTGATTCTCGAGTTATTTGTTTGATTTATTTTCTTATTATTTCAATGGTTAAAAATGTTTTGTTTCTTTAAAAATGTTCAGATATGAATCCATGCTAAAGCAGTTTACCGTTATGCCGGTAGATTAGAATGGGGTTAAAGTGATAGTCACTTATTGGTATCTCTTTAATTAAATAGACTCCATACTCCATACACTTTTAATGACATTTTTTAAACAACACACACATGTATCCCCCCCCCCCCCCCTCCCCCACAACACCGACATACACACACCGGCCCCTTTTACATGTTTTTTTTGTGTTGTCTTTGTTTGTTTGTATGCCTGTTCGTTTGTCTCTTGTTTTTGTCTAAGATCACTGTAAAGTGGATAGATATTAAATTAAAGAACGAACGAACACACACACACACACACACAACACAACACACATACACATATACACACACATACACACAACGCGCGCGCGCGCACGCACACACACACACACACACACACACACACACACACACACACACACACACACACACACACACACACACACACACGTACGCACGTACGCGCGCACACACGTACGCACGCGCACACACACACACACACACACACAACACACACACACACACACACACACACACACACACAACACACACACACACACACACACACACACACACACACACACACACACACACACACACACACACACACACACACACGTACGCACGCACGCACAAGCGTGTGCACGGATTTCCACATACATAATCACTTCAAATGCTCGCTTCCTCCACACAAACACCATCGTATACCACCAAACACTTACAGTACAAGTACATCATCAATTCAGATCGCATAAACATGCTTAAGAGGACCCATCAAGTTGAGGTTGTTGTACATTATATTACTCAACATGTTTAGACTTAACACTGTTCTATCAAATGTGTGTGGTATGTCTTCCTGAATGACCAAACGCTTGGTTTGCATTTAATGTGGTCACGTATATCATTCCATAATTTGCTTCCGGAATAAATGAGAGAAGACATAAAAAGATTAGTTCTTGGGAGAGGAATGCAAATATTACGTTTGTTACGAACATTATTAATGGGAAATTTTTTGTTGAAATAAGCAGGCGTTAACTTATTCACATTTTTAAACATGAAACAGCTTTGTTGTAACGACATTTAAGACTGGAGGGGAGAATATCTGTTTATAATCTACAGGGATAAGTGTGTGTGTGAGAGAGAGAGAGAGAGAGAGAGAGAGAGAGAGAGAGAGAGAGAGAGAGAGAGAGAGAGAGAGAGAGCAGAACATTCACGCATGCATACATACATGTACAGATATGCGTGCGCGCACACTGGCAACTGTATGTACCAATATAAGCACACATATGCTACCAGAGAGGTAGAGAGGTACACATATGCACAAACATACACATAACTACAGATGGGGCATGTACACACACACACACACACCACACACACACACACACACACACACACACACACACACACACACACACACACACACACACACACTCACACATACGCACGCACATGTGCAATCAGTGAACGCTTACACGCATTCGCGAGTGCACGGTTCATCACACACACACACACACACACACACACACACACACACACACACACACACACACACAATCGCGCGCATACACTTATGCTTTAACAGAAG
>CM031604.1:79003330-79039772 GCA_018398815.1 Conus ventricosus
CAGGCCGGCTCGTTTAAGCCCGGGCGTTCGTTTCATCACGCCGACACAACAGCCGGGCCCCCCGCCCGCCGTGCATTTCCGTTACACAAGATCGATCATTTCTTTTTGGAGAAGCTGATGAAACCTATCCAGATTGCACGCGGTCCGGTTTTCCCGCCTTAGCGCCAACTAAGAGGCTGACCGAAAACACGGGAGAGCTATGACTACACACAATAACGACCACGGTGCCGTTACTCATCATTTCTATAAAAAGCACGGTCATGGGGCGTAATTAAAGGAAAACAAAGCTGCAAGCTGTCGGTAGTGGGCGTAAAAGGAAAAAAAAAAAAAAAAAAACCGTCGTTGGGCCCGCTTCAATTTGCCATGTTAAGACAAAGTATACACAGACTTCGCGCTCTGGGGAAACAGCTGACCTTAACAAGAGTCTTGGACTAATTGGACGTTAAGCTAACCGTTTTTTTTTTTTTTTTTTTTTTTTTTGGTGCCCACCTTTGTGTAAACGTACCAAGGTAAGATGATAGGTTTGCGTTGGGATTATCACGGAGATCGAGTAGCTTACACAGATCAATCGAGAGGTTATAGGGAGGGTTGGTGTAGAAGTTGCCCGGTGGATAATGGCGGGGGGGGAGGAGGTGGGGGGGGGGGGGGGGGGGGGGGGTGTGGGGCGAGGGTGGGGAAAGCGGTGAGGGATAGCTCGTGTCCATGTTAGTGACTGAAGGAATCCGTGAAACAATGTCGTGCTTGAGAGGTTTCGTAAGAGAGACTGGGCGAGAGAAGACTAGAATTCTCTCTCTCTCTCTCTCTCTCTCCTCTCTCTCTCTCTCTCTCTCTTCCCTCTCTACTTTTCCTCATTCTCTCTCTCTCTCTCATTTCTCACGTTCCATTTCTTACCCGAATTCATTGGTCTAGCTACAGTGACCCGAACGCTTTAAAAGGATCACAAGCGCACTTTGCCGTCGGAGCCTATTGTGTTTCGTGTCGTATAGGTGTGACGGATCTGGAATTGGATGTAGGCCAGTTTGTCAGAAAGGACATGACTCTCTCTCTCTCTCTCTCTCTCTCCTCTCCCCTCTCTCTCTCTCTCTCTCTCTCTCTCTCTCTCTCTCTCTAATACACACACTGCGTGCATCCTCGGTATATAAAACATTGCTGCTGGGCAAAGATGACACAGTGTACGGTGATGAGTCGACCCCCTAAATCTGTCGAATTTCACTGTTCATTTATTCTGTCATTCTCTTTCTTGCTCATACTTTTCTTTTTGTTTGGATTAATTTGTGGGCAGATTTCACTTTCATTTATCATCTTATGTCTTTTTTTTTTAAATATATATTACATACTCGTTTCGTCATCTCCTTCTTGTTTATTTATTTAGTTAGTTATTCATTTTGTTTCATTCGTTTGTGGAGGGATTTTGTAAACAACTTCCATATGTTGATTTTCTGTCTTTCTTGTCGCATGTTTGTTCCTGAGTTCGTTCATTTATTTTGGGTTGTTGTTCTTTGTTTGCAGATCACAAGAAAGCCACGACTTTTACGAAACGCAGCTCTTCCAGCGACACTGAAGCTCAAGCTCACACAGAAAATTAAAAAAAGAACTTTAACGACAATAAAGAAAAAAAGCAGAACTAGAAATTTTCTCTCCACGAAATCGACCAGAAGGACCTGCTACACACGATCAAGTTGATACAGATTGGATTGTGATCGATCTTCCAAATCAACTGCGGTCACTGAAAAGGTTCTTGTGTCTCCCTCATTGCCTGGTGTGTCGTCGCTGTCAAAGAACGAAGAGAGTGTCCTCCCCCCCATCGTTTGTTACCATGGTTGCTGTATCTCTGTACCTCGTCGCCGCTGTTTCGCCCTGACTGTCGCCTACTTCAAGTACTTCCCTTTCCCCACCAGGTGAGAGAGAGAGAGAGAGGGGAGAAAGAGAGAGAGGGAGAGAGAGAGAGAAGGGAGGGAGGAAGAGAGGAGAGAGAGAAGAGAGAAAAGAGAGAGAGAGAGAGAGAGAGAGAGAGAGAGACGAGCGATAGGGAAGTTAATCGTTCAATTTTGTGTGGCATGCGTGTGTTGTTGTGTGTGTGTGTGTGTGTGTGTGTGTGTGTGTGTGTGTGTGTGTGCTGCCTCTCTCTCGCACATAACACACACACACTCGCTCACACACAGACTCATACACACGCACGCAGCCACACACACCCACCACAACACCCCAACACACACACACACACACACACACACACACACACACGCCCACGCACGCATACAAACACAGACATGCGCGCGACAAAAAAATAGAAAAGATTAAAATGAAAGTGCTTACATTTCAAACCCAAATTATCTCGCAAATGGACACGAAAAACAAATCGATATTTGTATTATTTTGTTCAGGCGGGTAGGAGGCCCCCTTACGTGCCGGGACATGTCCTGGGGGAAGGGCGCGGACTTCGCCCAGCATGCCGTTCGCTTCCTGCACAGGTCCCAAAAGGGCCCCTGGGGACATCTTCACCATCCGCCTCCTCAACCGTACCTCACCATCGTCATGGACCCCCACTGCTTCGAGCAGTTCTCCAAGGAGAAGAACTTCGACTTCGACCCATCCAGAAGCAGGTCAACAACAATTCTTCAGCTTCGAGCTGAAGAAGGCCCGCAAGATGATCTCCGAGGCGGGGAAGAAAGGTCAACGGCAAGTACCTGAGCTCCGGCCTGGAGAGCTTCGCCGGGAACCTTGGACAAGGCTTTCAGCGCTCTCCATCACGAGCAGAACCACGTGGACCTGAACGGGGAAAGTTCCACAGGAGCAGCAGCATTCTCAGGACGGGCTCCCCTCCCTGACGGCCAACACCCTCTTTAACGCCCTCTTCTACACCCTCTTCGGCCGTGCCAACCCAACGGAGGGGGGACCCGGCCAGGAAACCCAACAAGATCGAGAAGAGCTTCAAACCGAGTCCTTCTACGAGAACTTCGACATTCCACCCGTTCTTCAACTTCCTCTGGCTGGGCCTGCCGTCAAGCCTTTCCCCCAAAGGGCCGCCAGGCTCTGAAGGTGCTGTGCCAGCAGCCGACGGCCCACGAGATGATGAACCGGGAAGGCGTGTCGAGTTTCATCCAAGTTCTCCACCAGCTACATGCTTCAGCACGAGCAGAAACCCTGCAGGACATGTGGGGCCCCAACCTGGTCTTCCTGCAGTGAACTACAACACCTTCCGCGTGGCCTTCTGGTGCATCTACCACCTGCTGCAGGGCCCCAAGGTCAAGGAAGCCCTGCAGAAGGAGCTGGAGGAGTCCGTGGAGCAGAGGCGTGCCGATGGGGAGAGTCAAGTGGGCTTCACCATCGAGGAGTTCGACAAGCTGCCTCTGCTTGGTGAGTTTTTGGGGGAAGACTTGGAATGAGTGTTCTGTGTGTCTTCTTTCTGTCTGGTCTGTCGAGCTGTGACACGCGCTGTGTTGCGTTGCATTAAACTGTATGGCACTGCTCTGCATTGCATTGCATTGTATTGTATTGTATGTACTGTACTGTATGTAATTTTTTTTCTCTCGTTTGATACGTTGATACGCACATGAATGCATGTAGCCAACGAGACGCTGCGCTCAGTATGCGGGGAAAATGAGACAATACTTGACAGAACGCAATGAAATAGCAAGATCGTTCATTTCATAAGAAAAAAAAAAGACAGAAAGAAAGAGAAGATAAAGGACGGGAGGGAGGAGGAAAGCTTAAAATCCAGATTGTACAGCAATCAAAATAAACGCAGGGTTGTCTGGGAGGAGAAGGAGAAACCTAGCGTACATCAACCCCACTATCGCAGACCCCGAGTCAACAGTCTCGGCACGTCAGGCAACGTCATCAGGCGGTTATCCTTTCCCTTCCCTAACCATTTGCTCGGCATTACTCTCTGAGTAGCTCAATCACGAGGAGTTTGCGGCGTAAGCGGGTGTTTGGGGGTGGGATGGGCTGGGGGTGGGGGTTTGGCTTCCCCCCCATCTCAGGCTGTTTTGTAGGCCACGTGCATGACGTCACTCGCCGTCTAGACGCAGTATGCGTGTGAGCTGGGGAGAGGCGAGAAACCTCGAAGAAAAATATGGTGAGTTCCAGCCGTTTTCGTTCCCAGCTTTCATTACTGCTGTTCTTGGTTGCAGGGCTGGTATTGTTATGAATGAATTAAAAAAATTTTTTTGAATGCTTCTAGCTGCCAGTGCGACCTGTTTTGTCTACATCATAAAACTCACAAAAGCAAGCGCCCACACACACACACCACACACACACACACACACACACACACACACACACACGCACCGCACACACACACACACACACACACACCACACACACACACACACACACACCACCACACCCCACACCCCCGCGCGTAGGCAGACGATTTTCCCGCTCTTCTGATTTCACTTGAAGACAACAGACATAGCAGGCCTATTAGAGAACGACGATAACACCCCGCCACAACTAACGGCATTGTCCTCCTGGCTGTTTCAGACTCTTTCCTGAAGGAGACGATCCGGTGTCCAGCGGAGTGTTCATGGTGCCAGGTGATGGAGGACACGGAGTTCACGCTGCCCAGTGGTCAGTCCCACACGGTCAGGAAGGAGACCGAGTGGCCATGTACCCGCCGGCCCATCACATGGACAGCGAGATTTTGAAGAACCCGAGGTGAGCTTTCTATTATTATGTCTGTGTTAGAGGGGATTGGGAGGGGGTTGGGGGGGTTCGGCGTGCGTCTGTCTCTGTCTCTGTCTGTCTGTCTGTCTTCCCCCTCTCGCTTCTTGTTGCATGTTTTTCCTGAGTTCGTTCATTTATTTTGGGTTTGTTGTTCTTTGTATTTGCAGATCACAAAGAAAGCCACGGGCTTTTACGAAAACGAGCTCTTCAGCGACACTGAAGCATCAAGCTCCCACAGAAAATAAAAAAAAGGAACTTTAACGACAATAAAGAAAAAAAGCAGAACGAGAATTTTCTCTTCCACGAATCGACCAGATGGACCTGTACACACGATCAAGTTGATACGAGTGATGTGATCGATCTTCAAATCAACTGCGGTCACTGAACGGTTCTTGGTCTCCATCATTGCCTGGTGTGTCGTCGCTGTCACGAAGAAGAGAGTATAATGTACTCGTCGTAGAGATACCCACATCGTTCGTTACTTGGTTGCTGTATCTCTGTACCTCGTCGCCGCTGTTATCGCCCTGACTGTCGCCTACTTCAAGAATACTTTACGCAACGGTGCTTGAGAAGAGAGGAGAGAGAGAGAGCGATGTGTCGTCGAGTGAGGAGAGAGAGAGGGAGGGAGGGAAGAGAGAGTGAGAGAAGAGAGAGTAGAGGAGATGCGGAGAGGAGAAGGAGAGAGAGAGGGAGAGAGAGAGAGTGAGCGAGCGATAGGGAAGTTATCGTTCAATGTGTGAGCAATGCGGTGTGTGTGTGTGTGTGTGTGTGTTTTGTCGTGTGTGTGTGTGGTGTGGGTGTGGGTGTGCGCCTCTCTCTCGCAATTACACACACACACTCGCTCACACACAGACTCATACACACGCACGCACACACACACACCAACACACACACACACACACCACACACACACAACCACACCACACACACCACACACACACACACACACACGCACGACGCACGCTTACTTCACAGACATGCGCGGACAGAAACATAGACCGATTAAAATGAATGTGCTTACACTTCAATCCAAATTATCTCGCAAATGGACACGAAAACTATATGATATTTGTATTATTTTGTTCAGGCGGGTAGGAGAGCCCCCTTACGTGCCGGGACATTTCCTGTGGGGGAACGGCGCGGACTTGCCCAGCATGCCGTTTCGCTTCCTGCACAGGTCCCAGAAGGCCCTGGAGTCATCTTCACATCCGCCTCCTCAACAGTACATTCACCATCGTCATGGACCCCCACTGCGATTGAGCAGTTCTCCAAGGAGAAGAACTTCGACGTGACCCCATCCAGAAGCAGGTCAACAACAACGTCTTCAGCTTCGAGCTGAAGGTAGGCCGGCAAGATGATCTACGAGGCGGGGGAGAGGTCAACGGCAAGTACCCTGAGCTCCGGGCTGGTGAGCTTCGCTGGAAACCTGGACAAGCTTTCAGCGCTCTCCATACGAGCAGAACCACGTGACCTTGAACGGGAAGTTCCACAGGGAAGCAGCAGCATTCTCAGGAACGGGGCTCCGCTCCCTGACGGCCAACACCCTCTTCAAACGCCCTCTCTACACCAAACTTCGGCCGTGCCAACCAACGGAGGGAGCCGGCCCCCGGAAAACAACCCAAGATCGAGAAGAGCTTCACCCAGAGTCCTTCTACGAGGACTTCGACTTCTTCCATCTAGTTCTTCAACTTCCTCTGGCTGGGCCCTGACCGTCAAGCTCTTCCCCAAGCCTGCCAGGCTTGAAGTGCTGTGCCAGCAGCCGACGGCCCACGTGATGATGAACCGGGAAGGCGTGTCGAGTACATCAAGTTCTCCACCGGCATACAGGCTTAAGCACGAGCAGACAATGCATGGACATTCGTGGGCCACAACATGGTCTTCCTGCAGTGAATACCAAAAAACACGTCGCGTGGCTTCTGGTGCATTCTACCACTGCTGCAGGACCCAAGGTCAAGGAAGCCATGCAGGAAGGAGCTGGAGGAGTCCGTGGAGCAGAGGCGTGCCGATGGGAGAAGTCAAGTGGGCTTCACCATCGAGGGTTCGACAAGCTGCTCTGCTGGTGAGTTTTTGGGGGAAGCTGGAATTGAGGTGTTCTGAGTGTCTTTTTCTGTCTGGTCTTGTCGAGCTGTGGACACGCGCTGTGTGCGTTGCATTCAAACTGTATGGCAATTGCTCCTGCATTGCATTGCATTGTATTGCCCCCCCCCCCCACCCTTTGTTCTGTACTTATTGTAATTTTGTATTGTCTCTCGTTTGATACTTGATACGCACATGATGCATGTAGCCAACGAGACGCTGCGCTCAGTTTGCGGGGAAAATGAGACAATTCTTGACAGTACGCAATGAATAGCAAGAACGTATTTCATAGAGAAAAAAAAGACAGAAAGAAGAGAGATAAAGGACGGGGGGAGGAGGAAGCTTAAAATCCGTTATTACAGCAATCAAAATAACGCAGGGTTGTCTGGGAGGAGAAGATGAAACCTAGCGTCCATCAACCCACTATCGCAGACCCGTGCAACAGTCTCGCACGTCAGGAACGGTCTTCAGGCGGTTATCCTTTACATTCCCTAACCAGTTTGCTCGGCATTTACTCTCTGAAGTAGCTCAATCACGAGGAGGTTTGCGGCGTAAGCGGGTGTTGGGGGTGGGATGGGCTGGGGGTGGGGGGTTTGGCTTCCCCCCATCTCAGGCTGTTTTGTAGGCCACGTGCATGACGTCAATCGCCGCTAGACGCAGGCATGCGTGGAGCTGGGAGAGGCGAGGAAGAAACCTCGAAGAAAAATATGGTGAGTTCCAGCCGTTCGTTCCCAGCTTTCATTACTGTGTTCTTGGTTGCAGGGCTGGTTATTGTTATGATGAAATTTAAAAAAAAATTTTTTTGATTGCTTCTTAGCTGCCAGTGCGGACTGTTTTGTCTACATCATAGAAACTCACTAAAGCAAGCGCCCACACACACACGGCACACACACACACTCCACACACACACACACACACACGCACCGCACACAACACGCACCGCACACACACTCACAACCACACACACACACACACACACACACACCACAACACACACACACACACACTCACCGCGCGTAGGAGACGATTTTCCCGCTCTTCTGGATTTCACTTGAAGGACAACAGACATAGCAGAGGCCTATTAGAGATACGACGATAACACCCCGCTCACAACTAACGGCATTGTCTTCCTGGCTGTTTCAGACTCTTTCCTGAAGGAGACGATCGGGTGTCCAGCGGAAAGTGTTATGGTGAGCAGGTGATGGAGGACACGGAGTTCTCGCTGCCCAAGTGGTCAGTCCCAACGGTTCAGGAAGGGAGACCGGTGGCCATGTACCCGCCGGAGCCCATTCATGGGACAGCGAGATTTTTGATGATCCCGTGGTGAGCGTTCTGTGTATTTTGTCTGTGTTTAGAGGGGATGGGTGAGGGTTGTGGCCGAGCGTTGTTCGGACGTGGTTCTGTCTCTGTCTCTGTCTGTCTGTCTGTCTTTCTCCGTCTGTCTGTCTGTCTCTGTCTCTCTCTCGCTCTTCTCTCTTCTCTCTCTTCTATCACCACAAGAAATAAAAACTTAAACCAAAGCAATTTTTTTTTAAAAGAGAAACCAATATTTTTTCGTCACAATCAGATACGTTGTGGAATCGATGGATATTTTGTATCTGGTTCTAGACTCGTCAACAAAATTCCTTTTTCATGATTTTGGTTTTTCTTTGATAGACTTGTTTTATTTGAAACAAAAAAACGCGCACAAATTATGGCCCGGTTTGCTTTTCTGTGTCCGACAGACTTTCAAGTTCTCGAGCGCTTAGTGGTCGCCCACCTTCTACAAGAACGGCATGGTGTCTGAAGAACCCGTCTGATCGAGTTTCGGGTCCCTGTGCCAAGGCCAGCGCATGTCCAGCTGCAGTCATGTGGTTCCTCTCAAAACTGCTCAAAACTTCTCCAGGGAGCTGCTGAGTGGGAGTGAGGACGGAGCCCAACACGCAGTACTACGGCCCACGAGATCCTTTCGACAGTCAACGACGTCCAGTGTCCGCTACAACTCAAGACCGTGGTTCTCTGCTCGTCTGCGTGCCGCGGCGGTACACCTCTTTGTTGAACGGGGATTGTTTGCACAGATCTTTCGTAGCTCCCGGGCAATAGTCCCCATTCTTTAACGGGTCCTGCCAGAACTGACAGGTAACACCGTTCTGCTGCCTTCTTTGGCGGGAGTTCTGAGGAAGATTCTGCACAGCTTGGAACTTCCCAGACCCAGAAAAGAAGGACTGTTCTGTCTTTTTGACCTTGTCCCATGTTCGCTGTTTGCGAGGTTTCGTGCCAAATGACTGCAGACATGAAATATGCCGTCCTTTACTCTGAACTGGATGAAAATGAACGTTCCACCGAGTCGCTTTTTTTTTTGTTTTTTTGTGTGAGGACGATGAAAGGCCAAGACCATCCATTGCAGCAGGGACAGAACAACAACCTCTCGGATGGGATTTTTTTGCTTGGGGGGGGGGGGGGGGGGGGGGGGGGGTAAAGGATGAACTGACTTGACCATGAATGCACAAAAGGTTTGTTGATGTCCGAACTGGTCCTCTAGCAATGCATGAGGAGTCACTTGGTGTGTGTGTGTGGTGTGGTGTGTGTTGAGAGAGAGAGAGAGAGAGTGAGGAGAGATGGCTGGTGCTTTTTGGCCTCTTTGGTCACTGGAGAAGAGCAATAAATGGACAATTGAAATCACTCTATTAATTTAAATTCGCTATTTATTGCAATGTAATGATCCAGTCTGTCCGCCACCACCGGTGAAACGAAAAAGGAGAAATATCACTCACCTGGTTACCCACACCAGTTTACTTATTAATTGGCTTTGTTGTCAGGGCAGAACAGGGGAAAACAAGAAGAAGAGGAAGTCGTCTCTCTGTTAGTTATTTCTTTACCATTGGTTTGTCCGGTTCATCGCTTTCAGCTGATTCATTATTTTTGACCGCTTGCTGTTTACTAAATCATGAAGAAGTAAAACATTTTTGTTTGTCATTACATTGGCATGCTTGGGTACCAAGTGTTGATTTTCATTCACCGAACATGAGAAGAAGATGAGAGAGAAAAAAGGCAAGCCAGGGTTATTTCCTAGGGTTCGTCGCTGGTTAAAGTGTTTATTTTGTGGTATTTTGTTGTCCCCATTTTTAACGATCCATCCAATCACTGCTGTTTGCTGGTGCTTCTTTTCGTTGCTTCATTTTGAGGAGTTGCTCTTCACCTTCCCTTCACCCTTCTTATCCCTATTCCCTCCTAACTCCCTCCCCTTTTCTCCTTCCCCACCCTAGTTCAGTTTTTTTTTTTTGTTTTTTTTTTTGGTTGTGGTTAATTGATCCAGCATATATCCATGATTGTGTATTAGTATGGTATGCAGTTTTTGTTTTTCTGCTATAAGGCGTGTTCACTTTTACGGGTTACTTGTGCAAAATTATTGAGAAATGACTGATTGTTTTTACCCTTTGCGCTGTTAACGAGTGAATTTCATATGAAGAAATGTTTTTCAAGTGAATATCAATGTATTCTTATATTAGTATCTTATATCCCTTTTCTCCCTCCTTCATGTTGTGTCCTGAGAGGAGAGAGATAGATAGAGAGAGAGAGAGAGAGAGAGAGAGAGTGTGAGGAGTGAGAGAGGAGAGAGAGAGGAGAGAGAGAGAGAGGGAGGAAGAAAGCGCTTCACGAGTGTACACGCTTAGAGAGAGTGAGAGAGGAGAGAAGAGAGAGATGGAGTGATGGGAGAGAGAGAGAGGGTGAGAAAGAGAGAGTGAGAGAGAGAGAGAGAAGATCATTTTTAGACTCGCTTGTCTCGACGCTCGGGGAAAGTTGAACTGAATCCACATATACAGCCCCATAGTTTGGACGACACTCTGTTGTTGTTGTTGTTGTTGTTGTTGTTATATTTTCTGCTTGTTGTTTTTGTTTTGTGTTCATTAGTTCAAAATGGACCACCTGTACTGGATTGTGAAATATACGACACCTTCAATGACTGATCCAGTTTGTTGATAAAACACGTTGTCCGCTGATATTACATCTTTCATTATTAGCCCGTGTTTTGTTTGTTTAATCAGAGAGAGAAGAGAGAGGGTAAATGGGAGAGAGTGAATGAAAGAGAGGAGAGAGAGCTGAGGAGAGGAGAGAGAAGAGAGAGAGAGAGAGAGGATCTTTGTTTTTCAAATCGTGGTTAGGTCTCCGTTGTATTATTATTACGCTAATAGTCAAATACGGACTATGATTTTGTGGACGATGATTACGTTGCATGATTATGATCTGGTGTTCATTCATAATCGCTGGTCAGAGATGATTACATTGAAGATTGAAAATGTACGTAATTAATTGTGTCAGATTGCTCGTGCCAATGTTTGATAAATAACAAGGAAAAGACATTGTTCACGCTGACACACAGCACGCACGCACACACACACACACCACACACACATACACAACACACACACACACACACAACACACACACACACTCGCGCGCGCACACGCACGCAAAATCCCCCCGGGGGGGGGGGGCCTGCGCACAACACACACACACACACACACACACAACGCAGCACCGCACGCACGCACGCACGCACGCAGCACGCACACACAACACACACACACACACCACACACACACACACACACACCACACACTAATCTCGTGATTCATGTGTATTTCTTGAATGGTTTGTTTGAATGATATGATTTTTTTTTTCGTTTACTTATCTATTTTTTTTTTCTTCTTAATATATTCTTACACTTATATCATTTCCTTATATTGCTTGCTCCATGGTTCAGGGCGGATTATTTTTCATCATGTTTTAATCTTAATTTTCCTTACTCGTTTTCATGTGTTATCTTTTTATTTTCGTATGTATCCACACACATTCACTTTAGTATTTCATGATAACTCGTATCTTCTAAGTTTTAAATTTAGCAGGGAATTTGACAGATTATTTTTAGACTGGGTTTTGTGACGGAGGGGAGGAGAAAAAAGAATTGCGAGTGTTGTGAGAGCTGTCAAAGGTATTGAGCAGACTATATATATACATAAATATTGGTTTGTCTAGAAGAGGGGCTATGATGTTAATATTGGGTTTGGATTGATCTGTACATAACACCTAATTGGACATCGTAATTTTATTGCCGCATTTACACGTTTTTTATGAAGTGATGTCATGCCTTCTTGGGGATTATTGTCCTGTGTGGAGAAACCTATTGGTGCTGCTGCTACATACATTCAAAACAAATAAACCATTTGAAAATGGAACACAGCTTTGATTTGTTGAGTCATGAGAGAGAGAGAGAGAGAGTGAGAGACGAGAGAGAGAGAGGATGAGAGAGAGAGAGAGGAGAGAGAGAGCATGCACCACAAGCACACACACAGTGACGCCTGACGCACACACAGACACAAACAACACACACACACACACACACACACCACATCACACAACACACTCACACACACATTACACAAAGTTCACGCAAACAAAAAGTAAGAGGCTTACGTGCACTCCGTGGCACATTCATACATATATTTTTGCACGCAATGTTCGCTTAGCGATGCATTATAAGCTTATAACAATCCCACACACACCACAACACACACACACACCACACACACACAACACAACACCACACGCACACACAATGCGCGCGCGCGCACGCTAATCACAATACGGGCAATAACACAGAGCCACGTGGACACCTTCGTGCATGCATACACACAATCTCTGTATACATACATGCCGTGTAACATTTAGCTTAAAACACGCACACAACCCCACACCACACACACAACACAACACACACACACACACAATCACAACACATCAACACACACACACACACACACACACACACACGGGCGCGCGCGTGCGCACGACGAAAGCACGCACGCGCGCACACAGACTCGCAGAATTATCTGCAGGAACGAAATACGTAGGAAGGGTGGTAGATGGTAGAAGAGACAGTAAAAATTAAAGAACTTAAATGAACTATAATGAACAAACAAAACAAAGGCGTGAAAAGGAAATGGGGGGTCCAGAAAGCGACATTCCTTGATAGACATTACCATCATATACGGACGCAAAATGACGAAAATAGAAACACTGAAGACGGAAATTAATACTGTGATTTTCGTCATACATGCTTTTCCAGAGAAGAACGATAGATCTGCAAACATAAGGAAGAGCTCGTGGTGATGGTATGAAGCCATGCTTGCATGAAACAAGATGCAAAGCTTATAAACGTCTTCCAGGTTATCTTGATTACAAGTATTTCTGAGATTATTCCATAAAGAAGAAAACCGTTTTGGCTGTTATAAGCCGTTAGAGTAACGGCTTTTCTGGTTAAACAGATCATCATGCATAATCGTGACCCATAATGAACATACGTACAAATTTTCAGAAAGATGGCCACGAAGTTTTGTCTGGCGTGAGTGGATGACATTTTGACCACGGTACAGACACAAGATTAGAACACACAGACTGACAGACACACTGACAGCATTCTTTCGTTCCCATTTTAATAGTACTCCCTGATCCATAAGAATGGGAGTACAAAATGGAGGCATTAATGCAAACTTCATGATATGAGTTCTCTCTCTCTCTTCTCTCTCTCTCTCTCTCTTCTCTCTCTCTCTCCTCTCTCTCTCTCTCTCTCTGTGAGTCACACGCACATACACCACTCGTGCGTGCACGCGCGCACGCGCGCGCGCATACACTCACACACAGACACACACTGACACTCACAACACAACACACAACAACACACACACACACACACACACACACACAACACACACACACACATTCACATATTCAAAAATAGATATGATTGAACACATTTTGCTACATTTGAATGATTTGATATTATACGCGGAGGAATGCAACGTAGTTTTCACGTCCACAATGATCAGTTTGACCGAAACTGACACCACTGGCCACTAGAGTTTTCATACCATAATTGTGAACTTTTTGCCGTCTGATAGCATACTAGGCCTGCAGCCACGATAATTAGGCACCCTCTGAAAAAGAAACACAAGCAAACAAACAAACAAACAAAGAAAACTTACCATAACATACATAAACCCTGAAGTTAAGATAACAAGCTGTCAGGATACGATTTCCTCTTGTGCACGTTCACAATAATACTTAGTAATTTCATGCCTGCAATTGCTCTTTTGGATGACGTCAGTGAAAAGGGATAGGCATTGATTATAATTTTCTGGGACAATCTTTTGTATGTTTCTCCCTTTCATGACGCAGCGCTTACACATCTCTGTCTGTCTGTTGTCTGGTCTGTCTGTCTGTCTCTCTCTCTCTTCTCTCTCTCCTCTCTCTCTCCTCTCTCCCCGTCTCTTCTCTTCTCTCTCTGTTCCCTCCTCTTGCTGGTCCACCTTTTCTACCCCTTCTCTCTATTTCATCCTTCCTTTTATGCACTATCCAATCCTCTGTTTGTCTCCTTTTTCAATTTTTTTGACCCTCGAAAGCTGGGCGCGTCAACTAACACTCAAGAAGTCGGTTATTTCCACATGTCCCTGCGCTATGCACAACAGTTTAGAGGATTGTAACCTTGCAGTGTTTCTATTTTGTCGTGTCAGGACTTTTCCGGGCTCTACAGGCGAGGTGCAGTGTACCTTCCTGTTCTGTGCTCTACGGTCGATGAAACGTGGAAAAGAATTCAGGACTTCTTTGGTCTGCCCAAAGAGTGTGTTATACCTGTAAAGCTTTCAGATTTGTACAGTGGGAGTTTTGCGGGCTATCCATGGACGTTCCTCCACAATCATTATTCCATGTTGAATGTATTGACAATGAGTTTGGCCAGATATATGCCCGCGTCATACAAGCTTATGGAGATCATTAGATGCTGGAAGAGGTTCTTGTCTTGCAGCGTATCTGCTGACTTGTGATTGACGTGGACACATACTTTGTTCGTTGTATGAGAAGCGAAGAATCGCTTTGAAGCTTTTCATTCAACGCCTCGGTCTACTGTGAACAGCTCTCGTGGACGGACGGGGCCCATGATCGAGTTTCATATCACTCTGACGCTGGTTCACTGATTTTCCATACGTATGCAGAGCCATTTGGTATTCAGACATTAGCCGGAGCAAGCTTTGCTTTGACTCCGTCCGTATTTGTTTAGAAAAAAACTGCTGTCTTTGTTCAGAATGAACCCCAATAACTTGACGTGGTTATTTATTCCGGCGGTCTGTTGCTCAGGTGATGTTGGAGCTGAATGGTGTCTGGAACTGTCGGCCCCGAAGGTTGCCTTTCTTGAGCTAACTTCTATTTTCTATTTACTTGGTGCTTCTTCGTCTGGAGATTACCTTTTTATTTTTAAATTCAATGTTCTGTCTCCAGTCAGTCTAATGTCATCAGCTAAACGCAGGGTGGAAAGAATGTTGCGATCCAAGGGATATGGAGGTGTTGCAGTCCAGAAGCGTTTTTCCTGCATTGTATTTCCAGGTAGAGAAATATACGGGACAGAGGAGACATCCTTGGAAACACTCACTCGGCTGTTCAGTGATGTTCCGAGGTTGTTATTCAGGGGAAGTGTTCTTGTATTTTTGTAGAGTACCATTATGATTTTGAGAAGGTTGGGTTAAAGTGACAGCTGCAAATCCTCAATTCGGACGCCATCAACGCGGTCCTTGAAGTCGATGAAGTTTGGAGGAGATCACGTTGGTGTTGATGGTTCTTCTCTATCATTAATATGATGTCGAAGATCTACTTTAGACGTGCTTCATCGTCCTGAAACGTGGAGGGTTTGCTTGATTGGTTAACACTTTAGTCAGTGATTTAAAAAAAGAAAAGAAAAATGTGATGGGACGAGGTGAGGGAAAGGGACTTGAAGGGAGGATGGTGGGGGTGGGGGTGGAGGCAGGTTTGGTTGTCGGTTTGTCAAAATTAATATTGCATTTTCAAATTTGCTCTGGTGAAATTCCAGTTTGATGTTGATCAAAATTTAAACGGTGGGAAACTGTCGATTTGCCATTCACACACTCAGCCCCGTCCTCCTGTCCCTACGTCCCCTCATCCCAGCAGTGATGGTTGTGACAGCTTCCAATTTTTAAAGTTATTTCCTAGTCCGATGTTAATTTTTGATTCCCACAGTGCCTCTATGCAACTGAACTTCGTTCGCTCTTGTCACTGCAGATCAGTTTTATTGTAAACGTTGTTTCACACACATTCTTCACATTTGGTAAGATTTTTTAAAGCTTGGTCTGCTATTTATATCAAACATGTAACTTATTTACCAATACACATAATGAGCTTTCCAAATTTTGTTTTTTAAATGGGGCGGGAAGGGGGTTTGTTTAGTTACTCTATATTTTGTGTAACATGGCAAAATGGTTACAGCGTTTGTCTGCGGGATGGCCACTTAATCTATTTGTGTGTAACAGGCCAATGCATGTTTTTCAGTGTTGTCTGCGGGATAAATACTTAATTGATTTGTGAAACATACAAATGGCTACAGGTTTGTCTGCGGGCATGAATATTTAATCTATTTGTGTAACATGCAAATGGTTTTCATGCGTTTGTCTGCTGGATGAATACTTAATTTATTTGAGTAAACTATGCAAAGGGAACAGAGTTTGTCTGCGGGATGTATACATAATCTAATTGGAGTAAATGTAATGGTTACAGCGTTTGTCTTCGGATGGACTTAATGTATTTGTGTACATGCCAATGGTTTGCAGCGTTGTTGCGGATGTATATTACGTTACTTGTGTAACAGTGCAAATGGTTAACAGCGTTTGTCAGCGTGATGTAACTTAATCTATGTGAGTAACTGTAATGCTTGGTTACAGCGTTTGTCTGCGGGATGAATACTTAAATCTTATTTGTGTAAATGCTAATGGTTTGAGCGGTTGTCTTCGGGACGAATGCTTTATCTATTTGTATAACATGCAAATGGTTTCTGCGTTTAATTAAATAATTGTATGCGGGATGAATTTTCTTACTTTATTTGTATTACATTGCTAATGGTTACAGGTTTGTCTTGGGTTGAATACGTAATCTATTTGGTGTTGTAACATGCAAATGGTTACAGGTTTGTCTGCTGGGATCCTCGGGATGAATACTTAATCTATTTGTGTAAATGTAAATGGGTTACAGGGTTTGTTTCGTGATGAAACAATTACTTTATTTGTGTAACATGCAAAATGGTTACAGCGTTTTGTCTGCGGGATGAATTCTTACTTATTTGTATAACTGCTAATGGTTACAGCGTTTGTCTTCGGGGATGAATTACTTAAAAATCTATTTGTGTACATGGCAATGGTTTACAAGCGTTGTCTGCGGGATTGAAATACTTATTCTATTTGTGTTAACATGTAAATGGTTCAGGGTTTGTTTCGGCGATGAATACTTACTTTATTTTGTGTAACATGCAAATGGTTACAGGTTTGTTTCGGGATGAATTCTTACTGTATTTGATTTATATCATGCTAAAGGTAACAGCGTTTGTCTTCGGGATAATACTTAATCTTATTGGTGTAACTTGCAAATGGTTACAGCGTTTGTCTGCGGGAATGAATAATTAATCTATTTGTGTAACATGTAAATGCGTTACGGGGTTTGTCTGGGGATGAATTATACTTTTTTGTGTAACATGCAATTGTTTGCAACGTTTGTCGCGTGATGAAATACTTTTTCTATTTGAGTAACATGCTTATGCATGGCTACAGCGTTTGTCTGCGGGATGAATACTTACTTTAGTATGTGAACTTGCTATTGTTACTGCGGTTGTTTCGGGGGTTTACTATTTATTTGTGTAGCATGCAAATGGTTACAGCGTTTGTCTGCGGGATGAATACTTACTTTATTTGTGTAACATGCAAATTGGTTTACAGCGTTTGTCTGCGGGGGTGACTGTCGGAGTTCTAACTACTGAGGTCGGATTTTTTTTTTTTCGAGTTGTTAACCCTCTCTGTGCAACTGCAGTGAATGGCTACCTGATTCAGTTCAGGGAACGTTAAATGCGGCGGAAGGAAGAGGATTGGCTTCCGCTTTCCATCATGCTGTTACCTAGATACTGTGAACCTCTGAACAGTTCACTGCCCTTGCGGCTGATGGGTTATGGGAACTTCTTGTCCATTTCGGTCTAATACGTTGAAAAAAAAAATGTAAAAAATATGAGTGTTGTAATCATACAGGGTTGGTTGTCTGTCTGTCTGTCTGTGAGCGTGGCGTGCTGTGCGGTGTGGGATGTCGTAAGAAACTTTAACGCTGGATTCTCTCAAAGTTACAAACATTATAGTCATGGATGACTGACTGAACGTCAGGTCAGACTTGTTTTGCAGTCAAGATGTCACAGAACTGGGACGGGACGAGATCTGTGATTAATCTTGTCAGCAGTTTCAAAAGTTGCTGTTCTGAAAATGTTCTTACCCTTAAATTTCAATCACTGACTTACATACAGCGTTTGCTTTAGAAAAACCGATAAAGAGACCTCAAACGATATTTCATATAAAACGTTACTTTTTGTCAGGTCGGACCATTTCTTCAACTGAGACGGAGTTCGTAATGTTTGAAATAAACTTTATTGAGCGAAGACACATCCACATCTACACAGATTAATACATTTCGCCATTGCGGCGCTTGCGCGCGCCCCGCGTGTCGGCGCACACATTCAATCTCATGCGCAGATTTGGGAATATATTAAAACGAAATCAACACTCATGAAGTAAATATTTAGAGTGGCCACTCACTCACTTCTTTCCTTTCTTTTACCGCATTATAGCAATGCCTCTCCATCTTCCCCACCCCCATCGGGCACACTCCGCAGTACAAACACACACACACACCAAACACACACACACACACACACACTCCACACACACACACACACACACCTCACACGCACGCACGCACGCACGCACGCACGCACCCAACACACACACACACACACACACAACACACACACACACGCACACGCACACACCTGCAACGTAGCTGTGTTGCCACACAGAGGCTTTCGGATACACAGACACCACAAAACAACACAGCAGACCAAGATAAAGACTGACACAGACACACAGAACAACATGCCCACCCACACACACTTTATGGACGTACGTACGCAAGTAGCATAGCATCATTCTTTTTAGGCCACAGTAAACGCATGAACGGAATATAATAATAATAATAATTATAATTTTAATATTAATAATAATAATGGTTTCTTATTTAGCGCTTAATAAACGAATTTCTCCATGCGCTTACAAAAATCATACTAATTCACCATTATCTATACGTAGTAATTGTACACCTTATACCCAAAAGTAATAATTTTTTATAATATTATATAATATAATGGTCTTATTTAGCGCTTAATCAATACGAATTTCTCTAAGCGCTTTGACAAAATCATACTACATTCACCCTTCTCATGTAGATTGTACCCTTACACCCAACTACAAATACTATTAATACTCTAAACTTACACATCCTAATCCTACGAGTATGACATTCACTTATTTTCAAGTGTCACCACAAAAATAAATCATATATCGTTCAATCATACAACTAATACTGTAATAGAGAGAACATTACTCATACACTACATTAGAAATGGCCCAGACGGCTATGAGTAAGGTTGTAACCCCTCCCTTCCCCCCCCCTCCCCCCCCTCTCCCCCCCCCCACCCTCCCCCCCCCCCTCCCCCCCCCCCCCCCACCCCCCCCCCCCCCCCCCACACCCCCCCCCCCCCCCCCCCCCCCCCCCCCCCCCCCCCCCCCCCCCCCCCCCCCCCTTCCCTGCATTGACTAATTATGTAAAATAGATGGGGTTTTAAGTTTAAAAGACATGAAAGAAGAGATAGAATTCTGAAATGCACGTAGCACTTACACACGGGCACGCGCGCGCGCACGCACACCACACACAACACACCACCCCACCCCCCTACACACACACAATGCGCACTTTCATACACCACCTGTCACTTCAATTGCTTGCCGCTCTTACAAGCAGGAAGGGCTACGTTCGTTGGAGGGCAAGGGAGAGCCGGACGTATGGGTTTTGGTTGCATGGTCTACCGGGAACGTAAACTAAGTATTTCAGGGTCCTGCCTGGAGTTTCTTTTCCTTGAGAAACGATCGCGGTCCATTTGTTCTTTTCTATGTTCTTGTTCTTCTTGTTCGTCTTGTTGTTGTTGTTGTTGTTGTTTTTGTTTTCTAGTTCTCGTCTTGTTGTTCTTGTTGTTCTTGCTCTTCTCTTTATAAACATGAAATTGCCATTCATTCTCAACACGTCTACGATTATGTGAACAATGGAAATCAGTAGGCCTATCATCAACATCTTGATCGTGTTATGTATGTGTGCTGTCTGTGTGCATATTGCGTATGTGAATGCATGCCTGTGTATATAGGCAATACACGAACTATGTTGTGTGTGTTGTGTGTGTGTGCTGTGTGATGGGTGTGTGTGGTGTGTGTGTGTGTGAGAGAGTGAGAGAAGAGAGAGGAGAGAGGAGATGAAGAAGAGAGAAGAGAGAGGAGAGGGTGGAGAGGATGCGGAAGAGAGAGAGAGAGTGAGAGAGATGTGTGCATGTGTGTGGCAACATTGTGTTTGTGTGTGCGTGGAAGGCGTATGCGCGCAACACGTGTGCATGGTCTTGCTGTGCTGAGCGCGCATTGTGTTATGGTGTGCATGCACGTGCATACAGTGTGTGTGGTGTGTGTGTGTGTGTGTGTGTGTGTGGGTGGTGTGCATGCGTGCGTGCGTGCATGAGTGTGTGTGGACGTGTGTGACGTTATGTTGTGTGTGTGTGTGTGTTGTGTGTGGGATGTGTGTGTGTGTGTGTGTGGTGTGTGTGTGTGTGTCTGGTGTGTGGTGTGTGTGTGCTTGCGCGCATGTGTTGTTTGTTATTGTTTGACTGTTATAATATTACTATGTTATCTTCTGAAACATTCGTCCCCCCACCACCCCCCCCCTCCCCACACACACACACAAACAGCATGCGCGCAAGTACGGGCATGTACACACATACACATATGCGCGTCATGCACACACACATGTACACATGTGCGCGCATGCTTACAAGGACTCACAAACATGCGCACACACACACATACACGGAATTGCCACACACACACACACTCACCCCACAACACACACACACACACACACACACACACCCACACACACACACCATCTGCCTTCATATGCTTACAGCTGACACTTGGTACACACTAGATATGCGTCATGAACCCGGCCCACCACCCATGCTCAACACATTATACACACCGTGTCCTTCACCACAAACAATGCAATGTGATTCCTGGCACTGTGTTAGGGTACCAAGATGTGACCAACGCGTGGGCTAATGGGCAGGTCAGACATCTGTGAGTTGTAGCCGTGGTAACTTCTTATAAAAATTCTCTCATGACTCGGTCATCAGTTAATTTATCCACCAGCTTTTCTATTCGTGCGCCAGTGTGCTTCGGAAACTGTGGTGTAAACATATAGTGTCTTAAGGGGTCATCTTTTTATTTATTTTTTCTACTTTCACAAGAAAATGTATTGTTTTGCTGTTCGTGGATTTTCTTTCGCTACTTAGGTGGCATCTTTGGTTGTTTTTTGTTGTTGAAAATTAACCAAACATACTATGGCATTAACACCAGCCTTTTCTTGGATGGCATTATTCTTAGAAACGAAAAGGCAGTGGAGAGGCGTCATGTTTACTACTTTCCGCGGTCTTAGAGGAGAAACACTAGGTCTTGAAATACGGTATCTAACAGGAGTTATATGTGTTAGTGAGTTTTCTCCCTTTTGGAGATTGTCTCCCCCTTGGAGACTTTAGTTGACGACGGCTTCATTTTGAGAGCATTTATTTTTCCCCATTTCACCCACTCAAATACATGTGTTTAGTTAGGCGGTCAGAATGATCTACCACTGCAGATATGAATGAATGAATGCTTTTCTCCCACTATTTCTAAATCTAAGACATACGAGCAAGCTTTGTTTATATTAGAATTATTTCTTGCAGTCATTGCAAACACTAGTGCTCTGTAAGTTGTGGAATGGTGCTCGGTACTTTATCCTTGCAATTATTTATATATATATATATCTTTATAATAGATATATATATTTATATATAATATATAATGCGGTACTGTCAAGTAGTGGGGGGAAAAGTGCAGGCAACAACTCTTACATCATTATAGTAAAGACAATATATATTTATATATATAAAGTCAATACATCTTGTTGTTCATCTCTTGCCACTTTTATTTTTATTTGCCAAATTTTTGCTCACACGAGCTTTTCAAGGCGGGCAAGCTTAAAAGGAATGCATTATTATTCTGTACAACTCATATAAGAACTTACACTTCATGAAAGTTTGTACAGTAAATACTATTGCTATGTCCTTTTATGCTTGCAGCTGCCTTCGACAAAGGCTCCAATTGTGAGCGAAAATTTGGCAATAAACTAATGTTGGCAAGAAGTTGAAAACAAAGTTTGTTATTGGACTTTTTTTTGTTAACACTAGTGTTCCATCTTGGTGGTTCTAGGAGGGACTTGGAACCAGAGCTTTGTAAACTTTACCTATATATTTATATTATATTATATATATATATATATATATAGTTGATAGTAAAATAAGTAGTCAGCAACCCAGGGGTTCATTTCAAGCTTTCGCATAGGCTTCTTCCAGGAACGGATGCAAGTCATCTCCTTAGCAGCGATGACATCAAGTACTATTGATGTCTCAGTTGACTACATCAATTTAAAAAACAACGTCACATTTTCTTTTCTTTTTTTTTACTGTAGTTTCCTTTTCTACCACACCCTTACATTCCTCACTACATCTTGCAGAGTCCACTTCCACAGCACCCTGCAATGTCCACCTCCACCGTACCCTGCAGAGTCCACCATTCAAGGACCTGAAACTTTATACCTGTTGAGTGTAGCCTATCCCCCTCAGCAAACAATGTATCCCCCTTCTCCCCTCCGGCCCTTTCAACCCAGTGAAGTATGGTTATACGTTAATTGTTTTCCTCTGATTAACTTGTTTCCGCCATATTGGGTGACTATTTAACTTTATTCTGTCCGTTAGAATGTACGTGCGACCTTTTGACATTGTAATGAGATTACTAAAAACAAAATCCAAAATGTCAGAGGATGTTAGTCATGCAAGAGTAATAACAGCTTTCTTTTGAATATTTACTTTTTTGCAGAGAAGCAGAAATGATTTAGCGTGCAAAACAGCCAAAATAAGGTTGTTCAATTAATTTTTTGTCCTGTTTATTTAGAGAAACATAGTGCTTTGCAAAGTTTTTCTCTCTAACCTACTTTACGTGGTCATTGTGACCCGAAAATGGGTCAACCTATTTTTCCCGCGGAGTGATGTCACCAGTCTAGACAATGTTCTGTTCTTTGATTGGATAGCTGTCTACCATGTGACCAAACTATCCGCCATCTTTGTCTGATTCGCACGTACGGCGAAGGCGTAAGGCCAGACAAAAGAACAAAGATACGTCTGAGTGGGAGTACTCAGGAAAATGGAGGAGAAACGTGGGTCAGGAAGGTAGTAATTTATTCATTGCAATATGTGTTCTTTGATATGTACGCAAGTGTAATGTTTATGAAAAAGCTCTGTCAGATGTGAAGATGGAATGCCAACGATTCGGTGATCGGCGAGTGACAATGTGACCTGAATTGTGAATGTTTTGTTATGAATCTGTCCACGACCATCGCCATCGGACCACGGCTAGATTTGCACTTTTCTCGTAATTAGGGCCTTTTCAGAAATGCTTACTATTGCACAGTATTCGCTCAACAACACACGAAACTCTCCATTAACAGTAGTTTAGGTATGCGGACCGTGATTTGCAATTTTAGCAATTGTTTTGTGACTTTACTACTCTTCAACCGGCTTTGGAAGGCTTCGAAGCGAATCAGACGTTCAGTGTTGGAATCGTTTAAGTTGGCTTGATTTAGACCTGTCTGTACAGGTTATCAACAGCCAACGAAACTTCTGTGGCGTGAGGGGGACATCGTGAGGCGGGCGAGCACTCATGAAACACACACCACTCACACCACACTACACAAACACACAGTACCACCCCACCCGCACACACACCTCTTCTCTCACACAAGTACAAAACAAAACGTGCACCACTACTCCATTCACTCATTGTTCACACACATTCGTACACACAACAGTCCCCCAACCAGTCCCAGTTACCCAACAGCAACACACAGAAATACAACCACAGAACACACAAGAACGACACCAGCTGCTCCTCTGTTACATAGTAACCAATAATACAAACATGCATATTTGAGGGTCAGAAATCAGATGCAGAAAAAGGGGATGAAATAATGCTTACAATTATACTGGTAACAAAATTCAAGGGAATTTTCTTGTTGTTTTGCCTTCCTATATAGCTGAAGATGGAATGTGAGGGCCCCAACCAAAGTGTAAATTTGAAGTTCTTATTGATTGTATAATAATTATACACCAACATACTGAAATTCGACCATTCAGCTTATGCTTAGACATTTGATTCGGAGAGGTATGAATGTAAATATTCACTAAGTTGCTTTAAATCAAGGGATAAGAAAAAAGAAATCTGTAAAAAGTCGTGTTTTAGAATTCCTACCTCCACCCTTACCCACACTCTCCATCCCACAACTTCCGTGATGCTATGGTCAAAAGCCTCATTCAATGAAAGAAAGGTTCTTGGAGTGGGTGATGAGTAGGAGTTGAATGAGCAGTGAGCAGTGCACACTAGTCTGTCACTCTGTTGCTCTTTCTTTAACACCATATACACATGTACACATAGATATTATGTATTAGTTTATTTCATTTTTTTTTTAAAGATCCTGTTTGATTCTGGGCTGTGATTGACATCTGGCACCATGTTCTCGTAATTATGATACAGAGATTAAAATTAGGATTCAACAATTGGCTGTATATCCACATTCACCCCGCGAGAGAGGACGTCTACTGATGGAAAGAAAATTGTGTGTGTGTGTGGCACCTTTCTGACACTAGACCATCTTGATAAAGTACAAATTGGTAACAACTTGGGGGGATGGGGGTAGGGTGAGGGTGGAACATGCTTCAGTGACAAGTTTGGAGCTTATTTCCTTCAATATATAGTATCTACATTTTTGTCCTGGTTCATAACTGATAAATATCCCCCTTTTACATCCCTCCCTCCCTTGTCCATCCCATGAGCAACCAACCCTTTGATGATCTCTAATATTATTATGATCTATCTGTCTCAGTGTCTGTCTTTAAGTTAACCACAAAATTGCCAAAATACTATACTGATGATTAGAAAAGGGGAGAGGGAGGGATGTGTTACCTGCGACTAACGGATTTGCAGAAAGAGAGAGAGAGAGAGGGAGAGATGATTTGGGCCCTTACTGGGATTAATATATTATCTTTGGCTAATCCACAACTCGGTGACAGAATGCTGTAACAAGTAGGGAGAAGTGGGTGGTGGGGTGGATTAAAGGGGAGTGAGGTTGAGGGGGGGGGGGGGGGGGGGGGGAGCAGAGAAACATTACAATGGCTGATTGGCAACACAATTTGACAACTGGAGGGTGAAGAGGATGGCAGGTAGGCTTTGCAGTGCTGGCCTCATGTAGGGTGGTGGACAGGAAAGCTGAGAACTATACATGACTTACAAATTCTATAGCACAGTGAGGGAAGCAGAGCCTGGAGGTCTTTATAAAGCACAAATGGGGTAGTTTACAAATTTAGAGGTTTTTCTGTTTGACACAGATTTTCACACAGGGTTCCTGGTATGCATTGTTTATTTCAGTTATTAGTAAGATCGTTCTTCTGCAGTTACTTTGAGAGTTGAATTGAAAGTTGCAGTCTTTTTGAGAGACAAAGCAACTCCAGGGGTTCCATTTATTGCAAAATTTTGCGTAATTATTGCGTTTTTCTGCCTTCCTACGCATTTTTTTCGCGGCCGTGCGTTTAGCAACGCAATTTTCCCAGGACCCTGTTCTCAACCGCAAGCCTATGTCAGAGGGGCAAAACACGGCACAGACCTACAGCAGACTGCATGACACCGCCAATTAGTGATAGTGCGTGCACATTTTACTCTGTGGCACTCGCTGACTTTTTGCTAGATCAAGTATGTTCCAAAACGCCTCATCCTTTCTCCCCTCGAAATAAAATGGAATCTTTCCCGCGTCTGCGATGGTGCCATCTTCCAATCGGAATATGTCCGGACTCGTGTGGCACAGAAAACGCTTTCCTGCAGCGAGCTGCTCTGCACTTCAGCGGTGTTAAGGCGCGCGATTCAGAGCTGTTTTGACGGGAGTGAGTTACAGTTTACTTTGTTACGCATTTTTTTTCAGCGCTGACGCAATTTTTGCGGAGGCGTGCGTTTCTTGACGCAAAAACTAAAAAGTCAGTGGAACCCCTGCGACTCAGTTTCTTTGATGACAGCGTCACATGCATCAGTCGGTGTCAGAGTTGCAACCCTGGTTTCACCATTTCTGATCCACAGTTACAGTTTACTTACAGTTGAAAAGAAGCGATTCCAAGTTTGAAAGAAGGCCAGTGTAAGGGTATTATAAATATTGGAAAGAAGATTTGGTAAACTCCTGATTTATTATCAAGTTTGCTGGGCAAAGCCCTGTTTTAGAGGTCCACCCCTTCCCTTTCCCACTGCCTTTTTTTTCTTCATGAAGAAGAGTCTCCTTTAAATGATTCAGTCACATTGTGTATTCTTTTTCTCGTAGAAAGAAGGAAAGGTAAGTTAAGAGGAGAGGGGTAGGGGCGGGGGCAGATAGACCGGTCTGAACATTACATATATGACTTTACAGCTTTTTGTTTGCATCTGATGTTGAACATTCAAAAGCAGGCCAGTGAATGTTTGAGCTAATACCTGTGTCTGTGTGCTGTGTATCAAAATGGAGGAGTATGTTGGCATAGTGAAATTGTACAGTTCAGATAAAAGTTTCGTTAGATTTATGTTTTATGGTAGGAACCTACAAACCTTTGGACCCTTGGTTTTAAATGCTGTAGTGTAACTAGTATAAGGAACTCTGGAGCCAGTGTCTGCACACTCAGACGTCGACGAAATCTTCCTGCCAAGGTCATCTTCAGCTGCCTAATGGTTTGAGTTTTATTACTATTAGGTTTTTACTCAAATTTGGAGAGTGTTCCTGCTTGGGCGAGTTCATGTTTGGCTACTTAGGGTCATTTGCCTGCTTTCTTGTTGTAAGCTACTTAGTGGTTTTGTAGTAGACATAGTGTACCAAGCACAGGTTTGGATATTGAGTCACACTACTAATCCAGGAGAAGCTGAGCCAAAGCCAGTCGTGTGCATTTGCATTGAATCTATGTTGAGATGACCAGTCCGCTGATTTGTTTTCCTAATATCAACTTATCTCTGCTGTCTGCTTTTAAACATTCTGATGGCGATAGAGGGGCTTCTCATTTGGTTAAAATAAATGACCTTGTGGTATGGATTTAGCTGCAACTGGTAAAGAAGAAGGAGCAAGAGTGGAAATTTTGCCAAGTTCTACCAAAAAATATCAAACTATGGTGCAGTGCATATATTGGGAAACCTGCTTGTCATTGTACCAATGATAAAATTTTGTTCCGTTGCAGGTGAAAGTTGTATGTATGCCATGTAGGTTAGCATTTGTATGAATGTGATGCAACCGGGATCTGATTGTTTCCCAGAAAGTTCAGAATGTTCTGGGGGCTATGAAATATCCAGATCCTAAAAACAGTTCAGAGGGGTTGGAATCTCTGTCAACAATAGATCTGTTATGGTAAATGGGTCATTGTGAAATCACATGCTCACTGATAGTGATATATTTAGTGTAGATAATCATAAAAAGGCACTAAAATTTGATTTTTCATTTTTCAGAGGATCAAAGCGTCAGGCAAAGGTGGCGGATGATGGGTATTGGGACTGTTCAGTGTGTACTTTCAAAAACTCCCCTGAGGCCTACAAGTGTGAGATGTGTGATGTACGGAAAGGTACTTCCACCAGGTAAGTATGTTGTACTGTAATTTACTAATTAAGTTTTGATATGATTTTTTTTTCCTCAGCTTTTTCCATAGATAGCTCCTAGATGAAAACTTGCTGTAGATCCGTAAAAGTGATAAGACTACGAGCTGCACTGCTGCAGTGGTTAGCATTGTGTGTTGCGGGATGAGAGATCCCTATCATTCGTGTCTTTCTTTCTGGCTTTGCCAGATCATATTAAGAGTTGTGTCCCTGGAGCCACCAGCTGATCAAGTGAGAAGACTGGAAAATTGCCTCTAGAGACAAATGTCATCCTGTCAAGTCAGTGGAGTTGCTGTAAAAGGGGCCATAATTATGCCTTAACCCTCTTTAGCATGCACTTACCTTAGCTTAGTTACGCCGAAAACCCATCGGCAAGGTAAGTAACTCCATAATTTGAACATGGTTACCCAATTAAAAAATTAATTTAAAAGAGAGGAAAGGAAATAGTCAAATGAAAATAATTTTTAAAAGTCCTACGAATATATATGTTGCTATATCATAAGTTTGAAGAACATCACATGAGCCATTTACTCGGGAAAAAAAAAAAATCTTCTTCAGAACTTCTTCAGAACTTTCTTCCGAATCATACCTGGAACCTCATCCCAGTCGAAATCTAGGTCACTCTAAGCTTCATACCCAGCACTTTCACCAAGTCTTATGCAGTAAATCCTACAAATCACAGTATCTTCATCACTAGATCCCGTTATAGAACGGCAGAAATCAATGTTAGCGATGGCGAAAAACAGCATTTCGACCACAAAACTTTAAAAATTCGTAACTCGAGAACTACGGCACGTATCGACTCGCGGTTTTTTGCAAACGGAAGTAAATGGCCACAGGAAGAAGGAAGTCACGTTCTCGCGAGACTTCCTTTTCTACGAGAAATATGGCGGCGCCCATTGTTGCCACGTGTTTTACCGGGCGCTGGCAGGCGCTCAGCGTTTTGGCTGTGTGATTTCCGGTTGGGCGCTAGCGGGCGCTCCACTGTCAAGAGGGTTAAGTCACACACTCATTGCTGACTAAGAAAGAAAGAAAAACTCAAGATTTGTTCCATGTTTACATATAGATGGGGAAAAAAATCAACTTCAGCAGATCCAGAAAATATGAATATTAAACTTACCATGGCATAATATCAGTAGAGATGTAATTTTCTTGATATATTTTTCAGAAGTATCAGCGTCGAAGGAATACATCTGACATAGTCTCAGTGGCAAGAAGAGGTGTGGTTATATGGTGTCCGACACTAAATTCAGTACGTTAATTAATAGCCACAGCGAATGCACTCGCATTTGCAGGTCAACGATGCAGTTGCTTGACAGTGGAAACTGGTTGACATTGGGATGTAATGTGAAACGAACCATTGAGTACTGCACTTGCTACTTATGCATTACTCTGGTACTAGTGGTAGTGACTTCAGCTTCAGTATTCTCTCCATAACAGGGCAAATGGTAGGTACATTTCAGTCATAGGCTCTGGCAAATTCATGGCGACTGTCACTGGATGCAGGTGATGGTACTATCTGGAAGGAGGCACCTGCTCGTGCTGCTCAGCAGCTAAGCAGTCATTGTCATCATTATGAAGTTTAGTAGCTGGTGTCCTGAATGTGTTGGAATCAAAACAGGCATGACTGAACTCTACTGAAATGATTAGGCAGCACTGTAGCGCTTTTTAAGATTAGGCTACCGCGTGACTTGATATAGATCGCTGCTTGTGGACTGAAGTGCCAGGGCTGCAGCAGGATGACACTGGGCTAGAAGGAACAGTTTGGGAATTATCACAGTGGAGTGGGAGGGGGGAGGGTAAGGGGTGGGGGGAAGGCCCACAGAAGATGAGTCGCCTGCCCACCTCTCAAAAGTGCATTTATCCGATTTTTAACTCTGATCCAGTTACACTTTCATCAGTGTAGTATCAAATTTAGGAAGCCTCTTATGTTATAGACCTTTTTTTTTTTTAGTACCTGAGAACCCTTGATGTTATGTTTGCCTGTGTATGGGACAAGGGGAGAAGAGGGTTATTAGAACACAGACTATACTAGGTATCTTCTTGAAAAAACTAATTATGCAATGTTGCAAGGGAAGCAACTGCATAAATAGGTCTACAGATACAATGCAGTTGCTTCCCCTACAATATGGATGTACCATTTTGTAGTGTAAGGGAGCATAATTTTATGTCGCATTTTGTTGGAAAGTGGATGTTTGGGTTGGTAGGAAAGATCTTAACTACAACCACCCTACACCTCCTTTAAAAAACAAAAGGTTGAAAAGAAGGTATGGAAGAAATTGCTAGTGTTTTTTGTTTAAAATTTTTTTTTTTCTTACAGTAACTAGTTTATTTTTTGTTTGTGGAAACTTGATCCATGTGAGACTGTGTTGCTTACATAGATTATCAGTTATCAGAAGGTTTGAATATGGAAATGCAGATGTGACTAAAAACCTTAAAAACTGTGCAGAAAACCACGCATCAACCCGCAGCTCGCGCAGCAGGTAGAGCAGCAGTTTGCCCCACCGCCTACCAAGAAAGAGAGATCCACCTCGGACAGAAAGAAAGAGAAACAGCACAGTGAAGGAAGAGAACTAAACGGGTAAGAACGCAAATGTGTGAGAAAAAGCTTCTGGACTGCAGTGAAGGCAAATGGAGTCTGGTCAGACTAGTCAGAAAGCATTGTGGTGACTGGGAAGGTTCTGAAGTTGAATCCCTGCTTGAGATAGCTGGATTAGAGAGGATTTTCTCAGAAAGAGTCGGCATCTGTGTAGGCTTTTAACCATCAAGGACAAGTCCTTCATGAAACTTTGAAACACTAGCATTCGAAAGTGTTCCTGCTGAACTCTTCCTGGTACGTGAAAATGTATACGATTCATTTTAAGCGCACAAAGCACAGTAGTTGTGTAGTGCTGAATCACTGTTTCACAGGTTTAATCTAGGCCTAAGTTGGAAGCTTCCATTGATGGCAGGCATGTACATGTACAATCAAGCAGCACATGATGCAAAGTCACCAACAGGCCTGAACATCAGGCAGCAGGCTGCTGCAGGTTAGGGGACTTCAGCTTGGCAGGCTATGGTGGGATAAAATGTAAAAGGGCCAAGATCTTGTAAGTAAACTGCTGCATAATGAAATTGAATGTGTGTACATCCCTTTTGCATCTATTCGTATAAGATTGAGCTATTGTACAGCGATTCACACATTTTTTGGGGGGAAATTTGAAAGACCAACACATGCATTGGACTTGTGTTTAGATATATCCACAGATGAAATATGGCTGCCATTATGGTGGGACTTATAGTGCTGGTTACTCAAGCATTTTGCAGGCAAAATCCCACCAATGATGAATCTCATGCGTTTTAGCCTTGAGAGGAAAAGAAGTGGAAGTCGATGTACAAAAGACTTTCTTTATAATCAAGATACAGAACACATCTAACTGTTGGCAAAGATAAAAAGAAACATGCCCATAAGGTCTCTACAGTCTTTTTGAAATAAATAAATAGAGTTAAGGCATTTTCTTTTTGTAATGAAACATGGATTTGTGATACAATTATCTTTTTCATTGTTATCGCTGGCAGTACCAGTTCATGTAAGACTTAATGTGTATTTGATTTGATGGGGAGCTGTGCTGAATTCATCACTCCAGACCCAAGTGAACTGAGGAGATCTGCACTGAAAATAAGAGGGGAGGGGGGGGGGGGGGGGGAGATCCTGTTGGTGGTTACATATGAATAGGACTATAAAAAAAAATGCCTCTCTCTGAATTCCGCTATGAAAATAATTTATTTGTTCGAAGTTGAAAGTTCTACATGTGGAAAGAAATAATGCGCCCTGTAAACAGTTACCATTTTCTGTTGAAAGGACTGATTTATTTTTATGCAGGACACGAATATATGTACTGTAATTATATATATAAAAGACTTATTTTTTTTTAATATAAGTACTGTGATCTTTGGACTACAAGGACATAAGGACGTTTTGGAACAAGGACGTTTTGGAACATGATGCACCCACTGATTTTCAAGGAAAGAAATATATTTTTACATATGAAGAAGACTTTGGAATACAAGGTATGTTAGGTTTGTTTCAGGAAAAGATAATCATTTCATTGCAGCTGATGTGATGAGTTTTATGGTTGCCTGAATTTTGGATTCCATAATTTTGGGGTTAAAGCGGTTTAAGTGGGTTCAAGTATTAGTGAGAATCTCTGGATAGTTCCTTTCTGTCAAAGTATTACGAAGTTCAGTAACCCCAAAGCCTGTTGTATTGCAGTTTTTTTTTTGTTTGTGTATTTTTTTTTTTAAATCAAAAAAGAAATTTTTATATAATGACATACTGGTCTGTTTGTGATAGTATCCCTGTGGGAGTTGGTCTCTTTTAGTTCAAATGGCGCCCGTCACCTTGAAGTCCTGTGCTAGTTATTTCCTCTTTTCTGTCACTCTGAAAGATTTTCAGGGTGGGGGGGGGGGGGGGGGGGGGGGGGGGGGGGGGGGGGTGTTAGGGGAGTGTCCTTACTGTTGTCTGCTGTTTTCCTGCTTTTGTTACCATTCTCCTATGCCAAGGAAACTCTTGTTCTGGTCACAGTTTAATGTTGAAGTCTTGCACCTAGATAGTGTAAATTGTACACAGTGTCCAGGTTGGACCCTGCCTCTCTGTTCTGCGTTGTCTGTTTGCCCATATTGCATGAAAAACAAACATCTGTGTATTCTTATGTTTAAATATTTCTCATCGCTGTTTAATGCTTTTTTTTTTTTTTAATTTCAAAACTGAGAATGAGAAAAAAGCGGAATGGCTGGTGCTCAGAACAGCCTAATTTGATCTACTTTGAGGATGACTTGTCAATCATTAAACTACCATGCCATTCATTGTTTTTTTGTACTTCTTTTCTGGGAATATGACCTTTTTTCAGGACATGGCCTTTTTTCCCCGGATATGAGTTTGACAACCCTGCGCAAGCCCTGTGAGTTGCCTAGGCGATAATAACAAACTGTGAACTGTAAGC
The DNA here is from genome assembly GCA_018398815.1 of Conus ventricosus. Lineage (NCBI taxonomy): Eukaryota > Metazoa > Mollusca > Gastropoda > Neogastropoda > Conidae > Conus > Conus ventricosus. Next base: position 79,036,008 of record CM031604.1, read on the forward strand.
ATGTGAAACGGAGTCTGAAACAGCTGACAAAATAACAAAAGCAAATGTTACAGACATCTTCGTACCATTCAATTTATCCCATATACACACAACCACCCCCAGAAGTCTTCGGGGGTGGGGGTGGGGGGGGGGGGGGGGAGGTCGCAATCTTAGGATCTTGTGGTAACAGCATTTCTATGGCTTGGAGTTTTTATCTTTCCAGATTTGCTGTGAGAGTCCAAGTCTGGTATGCATACAGGAAGATGAAATATGCTGCTGCCTTTCTTGTGTTTCATGGAAATGTTGTCAACCTTCCATGCAGGTTTAGTCTGAACAGAACTGATACTGCCTTTGCTGCTCTTGAAAGGATTTCTGAATTGGATCCCTCATTACTGATGATGGATCCCATGTAGGTGAACTGTTGAAAAGTTTCTAGCTTCTATGGACAGCTTTATTTGATGGTGGTGTTGTGGCTGGCCCTCAGTTTGGTCTTTCCAGCGCAGAATTCCATCCTTTTCCCCCTGTGAGCCAGCCCATCAGTGTTGTCTGCCAATCCCTGTTGAATGTTCTTTTTCCAGTGCTGATAGTACTTTCAACATCTTCAAGTGTGTTAGTCATGATATGTTCCAGCAACTGGTAGAAAAATGTGCAAGTTAGAAGGTAGCCCTGACGATCTTTAACTGAAGTAATAATTACAATAATAATAATAATGAGGACAATTTCTATAGCGCCCATCCTAACATTGTAGACTACAGGGCGCTTTACAAGTTTTAACAATTCATCATCTAAAAAATATATGCAGGAAGACACACACACACAACACACACACACAGAGAAACACACACACACGCCCACACACACACAAACACACACACAAAATTCTGCGTTCATGAGTCATAAACATACACGCACACACATACACACATGCACGCTCGCAGCACTCTCGCGCATGCGCGCGCACACACACACACACACACACACACACACACGCGCGCACACACACACAGGAACATAATGTTGCATACATAAACACACTATATGACTGGTGCACAGCCCATTTGTACACGAGCGAAGTGTGCAAGTGACATGTAGTAATTTAGTAATATTTCATGTGGTGCCCTGCAACAGGCGTTTGAATAGATGCATTTTAAGTGCAGACTTGAAAGTCGGGAAGGAGGGGGCATGACGTAGATGGAAAGGTAGTAAATTCCAGAGTATTGTCGCAGTGCTGCTTTTGGTTATATTAGGAAATTTGAAAAATTTGGTCTTCAGAGGAAGAATGGAGGGGATGTGTAGGAAAATATATTTCAAAGTGATCAGAGAGATAGGTAGGTGCTTCACCTATGATAACCACTCGCCTGTAATTACCTATGGAACCACTCTCCAATAACGCCCTGAATGAGAGCTGATCTGGGCATTTTGGAGTATGGCTGCTGGGTGCTGTTGATTGCAGACCTGTTTACCCATAGGATTTTGACACATGTACACAGGTTCAATGAAAACAATCAAAATGAAATATGTCAAAAAATATTCTAAAGAAGTTCTGAGTGGTAATTGTATTTGCGGAATGTAGGTATAGTGGGGGCATTGACCAAAGAGCGACAACTCTTGCCAGCTTCTGTGCGCAAAATGGTGTCAGGCTGTGCCTGTGGCATTTTTCAAATTGCTGATTGCATGGTCCAATGAATGCAGCATGTGTCAAGCCAACAAAAGGAATACGACAAAGGGAGACTACTCTGTTCAAAGTCCTGGAGCCACTCTTGTTTCGATTATAAATCTATTGAAAACTGATAATTCACATCTTGGAATGAACTGTGGATAACTGCAAGTAATTCATCGTGACCCCAGAATAAACTCATTTTCTTCAGTATACGAGGGTTTGTTTAAAAAAGAAAAAAAGAAGAAAAAAACGCAGAAAAGTATGGAATTAAGTTTTTAAGTAGAGAGAGGACTTTTTTAAAGACTGATTTTCAACTTGGTGTCCCTTTTTAACTTCTGCCTCACAGAGCATGCACACATGTGGGTGTGGCGTCACTGTGGAATGCACTCAGCGGAGTGCTGACTGAGCTATGCTTCCTGCATTCTGGTATTGAAATCCGAATGGCCTGAATGAAGTAATGTGCGCCAGAACACTGCACAACCTTCTTGCCATACAGTATTTCCCCGTAGAGACAAGGTCGTAGTCGGTTGATGGCCACTTCTCGCAGATAAAACAAAGAACCTCCCTGTGGGTTTTTCAACGTAACTGATCGATTTATGTCTGCTGCAAGGTACTAATAAAAAAAACCATCTTCATCACAATTGTCAGAACAGATTGTGTTTGGAGATGCAAGTACCACTACTTGCAGTTGCTAAACAGGTAGTGTTTGTGCAAGTGATTCTGAGAAGTTACCTGTATTCAGTGACTGGATCTTTTTTTTTTCTATTTATTTGGTTGTATTTTTTTTTTTTGGGGGGGGGGGGGGGGGGGGTCTGTAAAAATAGATTATAGCCAGTAATAAATCTTATCTGAACACATCTGTATAACTTATGACGTGAGTCTTGTGTTTGTATCAGTTTGTCTGCATGTTATTGTCCGACTGAACTGGTTCTCGTTCTTGTGCATCATAGCTATTTGTTTTTTGGTTTTGTTGTTGTTGTTGTTGTTGTAATCTGTATATTGTTATATGGAATATCTCGGAGTATTGATTGTATTTTTTTTTTTTTTAATAGAAATTTTTCTTCTTTAAGATTACACTTGGTAAGCTGCCAATAGTGATGAAACACAGTCCATGAAAGAAATTTGAAAAATAACCAAATCACTATTTACTAGGAAGCTCAGCGCAGCTGCTCGCTTGCAGTAAAGGGAAAACAAAATGAAACATACAAAGGGTGGGTTAGAATTAAAAGGGGATCTTAAAATTAAAACAAAAATGAATCTTAACTAGGAGAGAAACAAACAAATATCTTCAGGAAGAAAAGGAAGTGAATAAAGATAGGAGGATTGATGTTTTTTTTCTTCTTCTTTTTAAAAAAAGAAAGAAATGAATGTTCACATGATTTATTTTGATTGTTGTATGCATCTTTTTTATTTCTTTTTCATTATGTAGTTATTCTGCGTATTACCTAAACTTAGGACAATACTGATACATTGTTTTTCCTTTTGCAGGCCTCCAAGATTAAAGAACATTGATCGAAGTAAAGGAAAGCAGTTTAAAGTGACCTGCAATAATGTCACAGTTGTCATCACAGACTATCCCATAGAAACTGTGCCAGATGTACGATCGTCTGACAGCCATATTTCTTCAGATGCTTCGGACACAAATTCTTCAGCACCCTCACATGATTTACACACAGACGTTTCTGCTGGAACCACCTCTACATCCGGTATCAATACATAAATTCTGTTAACAGTGGTGCGCTTTTTATTTTTTGTTTAAAGTGTTTTTTTTCAAACACATACACACGTGGAAGCAATCATCAACAACAAAAAAAAAAGGTTGCAATTTTTCGGACTACAGAAGATGGCAGACAACGGCTGTATGCTGCTAATATGAGCGAAGTGGATTTCAACAAGCGGCTGCCATTTATTGAGACAGCTATTTGTGATGTATCGTATCTCCAGGCTCTCATATATTATGTATCCTTTGCATGTTGATGTGTTGTTTCAATAAATTGTGTGGCGGTGGAGGGACAGGCAGGTTGTAGTTGTTGTCTGCAGCACTACCAATCTATAGGGCTGTTATACTCTTGTTAGTGTTGACAGATGTATCTCTTTTGCCCCATGATATGATAGAGCTGTGGGCT
>CM031604.1:79048195-79076576 GCA_018398815.1 Conus ventricosus
TCGGGAAACTCAAAAATACATCATCAAACATCTCTAAACGTTGTCTTCACTGAGTTATGTTATGTGTTTATGCTTAAGACCATGTAACTCTCAAAGCTCCACCGGAACATGTTTCAGTGCGAGTGACACATCATATTATACGTACCACAGAACTTCTTCATCTTTTAAAAAGATACGGGTGGTGTAAAACTGGTAGCTCTGTGTGTAACTGGCACAAAACTGTTTCTTTATTGTAGCCTTGTTTTTAGTAAAAATCCTTACTTGTCAATGCGAATCTACTGACTTTCAGGAGCCTTGTTTAAAACAGCAAGTCCTTGATAGCCAACATGAGGCGAATGTGAAGAATGAGAGATATGACGCTTTGAAACTCTGATGTGTGGGTTTTATTTTGGGAGTTGATTGCAATCTCCTTTCTGGAGAATTCCGTTTGAAACAACATCCCTAAAGTATTTGACTAAGGTTTCACTGTTTTTATTGCAACTGATTAGTGTGTTGTACTTAATGTTTCATGTCAGCGAGGACGGTGTTTGTAACAGAGTGGAGGAGGGGGTGGTGTGGGGTGGGGTTAGCCAGGTGCTACAGTGTGCAACTATCTTTCGGTGACCTTCAGCAGACAAAATGTTTGCTCAAGAGTTATCTTCCTCTTACCTCCCTTGATTGATTGTTTTTGATTAAAATCTTTTCAAATGTGAATGCCTCAGAACCTATGAAATTACAACATTACTGAGTAACTGAAGTCACAAAGATGAATGAATTTAATTCCTTACACCTATACTGGATAGGAAAGCCTATATGTTCTCTAAACTAATATTTTGCACAATGATTTTGGCGCCGTTTCGAAACTCCACTGGTCAAATCTGAAATATTTCATGATTTCGTTCAAATATGACGAAAACTGCAGAATTCAAAAAAGTACGTTGATTGTAAAGTTTGTAAGCTCTCATTTCATATATCGCATTCTCAGGTTATTTTCCGTACAAGCTTGTGACTATATGAAATGACTGAAGATGCCGACCTCTCTTGAACAGTTGCTTTCTTCTTTTCACTCTTTGTCACTGTTGGAGAGTTTGGTTGAATTATCACGAAAGAAAGAAAGGGGTCAAAAAGGAAGTTGTACTACAGCATTCTATCTGCAGTCAAAATAATCTAACTTAAGACATTACAGACGATACATACGTCAGTACCAAACCAAAGTAAAAGGTAATCTAGGACCATCCGACGGTAATCAGGATTCGTCAGATATATTCTGTCACGAGTTTGTCACGAGGCCTACGACGTTTGACCCATCTAGGGTGGCGGAATTATTCATTTATTTATTGTCGTTGCTGTTGTCGTGTATCCGTCCCTTAGTGTGGCTTGTGGGCGGTTGCACCTTGGTGTAGTTCAGCTCAACTTCGGTTGCTTTCTCTCTCTCCCTCTCTCTAATTCCACCGCCCGTGCTATTCATCCTGCAGGTTCACGGGTGGCCGGTACCTTTCTCTCGAACTTGCTGTCTATCGGCCTCTCGCCTGTCTTTTTACCTGTCGCACGTGCTTCATTTCTTTTAGTTTGAAGTATGCTCACTCTGTGACGCAGCATGGCATGTTGGCCGCCATTGCTGAGGGAGGTTAGCTCTTCACTCGAGCGGGGAAAATGTCTCTGGGAGCGCCTGCTCCGGTCTTGGTTCTTCACCGTATCATCGAGGGTACAGTCGGTATCTTCAGTTCCTACAGTCGGCCTGTAGGAGAGGGACATCACTTCTTCTTTTTTCCGCACCTGTGCCTCTGTCCTCTCGACTGGACAGAGGGCAGAGAGAGTCGTTTGACCCGCCTCTTCTGGGTCACCCACGGGTAGCTGGTAAGCATCAGTTTCGTGGTTTGTTTGTTTTGGTTTGTTGTTGTTAGCCGCTTAGTCTTCTCTTTTGCGCAATTTTCTTTTGTTTTCGAAATTGTAAGAGAAGATATTGTTTTGAGACCTTTCTCTGGTTAATTCAATCTTTACCCTGGCAATCTAAATTAATTTCCAAAATTCTTTCTCCAGATTATGCAACTGGTGATGCGTAGTGGTGGGGATGGGAGAGAACCTGGTGATCGTTGGAACTTGCTGTCTCGCACGTCTCCGCACCCACTGTCACATTCGCCGGACTCTTATCCTGTTTCGGCCACCGTCTGTTTGTGTGTGTGCAAGGAGAACGATTTTTATGTCGCGAGCGTGCCTACGCATGATTTGGTCGTTCGGATGCGTGGTTGAGATTTGTGTTTATTTTAGAAATGTGTTTATAAAATGTGACTATTATGGCAAAAAAACATTGAATTATTATTTGCAAATGTGGTGGCAGATAATAAAAGCGATAGGACGCTGAGGTTGGTTTATTTACCTAAGAAAGGCCAAATGTTAAATTTGAGTGAGAGAAGGGTGAAGATATTCATATTTGGTTTTATAACCTGTTGTTTAATGCCGTCTTTTACCTGCATCGTGTGAGAAGAACCCTAGAGAACATTCCTGATTCGATGGTTTACAGTGTTTATGCTCAGGTCCGTGTAGAGCGGGGATTATGGGTGCATTTAATTAGACTTCCCTCGCCCATCATGCAGAGGGCTGTTAAGATTTGACAGCATGGGTCAGACTGTACTGACGGCGGGGATCCATTACACTTCTCCTTTCCGCTTCCTTCATCCTTCCCTCCCTTTCTTCTCCCTCTCTCCCAGCTACGGTTTCCCCCCCCCTTTTCGGGGGCTATCAACCCGGAGTACGACTGGATGGTTGCCACGTGCTGGTCGAGGCCAACGCTCTGGCTGAGAACCACGACCGATTGTGCCACGTGCTGGTTGAGGCCCACGCTCTGGCTGAGAACACGGACTGGATGGGCCACGTGCTGGATTGAGGCCACACTCTGCTGGATTCGCGGACTGTATGGTGCCTCGTTGCTGGTCGAGCCACCCCTGGTCGGGAGACCTGCGGACTGGTAGAGGAGCCCGCCGTCTTGACTGGCCGGCCCAGACCCCCCGTCCAGGACCTCCAGTATCAGCGCCACGTTCCCCCCCCCCCCCCCCCACCGACCACGCTCTTCACTGCCTCTTGTGGAGTCGAGGAGTCGGCTTGAGCGACTCCCTGCGAGAACCGACCCGTTCGGAGCACCTATTGCGACAGGGTGCTCCAGTTAGACTCTTGACAGGGCCGGGGTGGTGGAACGCACTCCATGGGTTTAGAAGGGATCGATGGCAGGAAATGTTTCTTTATAATAGTTTATCTGTCATAGTGTTTGGAACTGCTGCGTAATTGTGATTGTGTACGGCGTAGGTGAACATGTTTACTTTATAAGCGTGCATGTTGGTGGGTGTTTGGAGTGCTTGATTGTGATTGGCAAGTGTTGCGTTGGAGTGCTTGATTGTGATTGTGCCAGTTGTGGTGTTTTGGAATGCTTTATTTTGCTGTGTGAATAAATGGGGTGTTGTATCGTAACTTTAAAAAATATTGTGTTTCCATCCTTGCGGGGCGTTGAGGTCAGTCACTCCCTTCTCTCCCCCCTAACCCGATCCTGTCAGGGCAGACCTCCAGGGGTCGTCCGTGACAATTGTGGGGCTCGTCCGGGATGTGAAGGGCTCTGGCTGTCCTCTCTCGTTCGCGGAGTACCTTTAGTTTAGTCTGTTTTATATATGTTTTAGATCATTTGTCGTGTTTGTTCGTGGGTGGTTGGGCTGGGTGACTCTAGCGTGAAGGGGAGTCTTTTTGGGTGGCCGGAGGGAACATCCGGTGTGACTCGGAGTCGAGTGAGACCGAGGGGAGTCGACCACGTCCAGACCTCCTTCCGCCGGGTACCTCACGCAGGTACGGCCTAATCTTGCCTTTCTGTTGCCGCTCAGTCCTTCCAATCCTGTTTTGTATTAGCCAGTTCTTGTTTTTTTTTTCTCTAAACCGGTTTATATTGAGTTTTACAGGGGTTTGTATCGGACGTTAGTGTCCCTTTGTTTTTTCTCTCTCACCGATTCCGTCTGCCAGTTTTTTTGTTTTTTTTTTTTTCCCGGCCAGCCCCACCGCACTGTTGCTCGTGCTGCGGAGCGCGGTGTACCAGAGTGTGAGCCGCCGAACTTGTCCGCAATACACACGCAACACAAACACACATACACACATTACACACACCCCTAAAATATTGTTTTTCAAGTGGAATTGTCTTTTCCCCTTATTAGATAACTGTAGGATATAGTTAGTCTGGCAACGTCGGTGCTGGTGTATGGCGACGCGGGCGTCGAAGAAGAAAGGGTATTCAAAATGTTACTGTAGTCCCTACGATTATACAAGTACTTCGACTTACGGTAACTTCTTCTACTATTCAGTGCTATAGCAGGTATCTCGAGTACTTTCCCACTTCTTCTATCGCTAGGGGATTTCTGCTGAGACCCCCTCGACTGGCACTGTCCCGCCGAAGCGCCAGAGTATAGCGAAGCAACTGATGGGCTTCTGTTGAGGTCGCAGAAACCAAAGCCCTCTATTCTCTCCCATGCTTTTCCCCTCGTAAGGAGTAATGCCCGGGGACTTTCCTCATGGAAAAGAACCTCAGGGACGGTGTCGCTGGGTCGGGTCCATCCTCCCGTGTCGGGAAGTGGTGAACCCCCCGCCCAGGACATCACCTCCGTCCTGATTTCCTAGAGCACAACGACGGAGGATGCTTCCAGGCAGGAATCCCTTCGTAAGGAAAGGCTGCTCAGTCGTAGAGAAGAGCGGTTAGGCTGGAAACCCTTCGTAGGAAAGGCTGCTCATCGTAGAGATGAGGCGGTTAGGCAGGAAACCCTTCGTAAGAAGAGCTGCTCAAGCGTAGGGAAGAAGGGCCGCTAGGCAGGAAACTCTTCGAAGGGAGGCGTTGGCAAAGGTATAGAGGCTCTACGCAGAGAGAACTGACAGACACAAAGGAGATTCCTGCATAGAGAAGAGGCATTCTCGTAGGGAAGAGGCTGCTCAGTCCAGTAGGGAGAGACGGTCAGACAGGAGTCTCAGCGTAGGGAAAGAGCGCAGAGAGGAGGTTGCCAGGCAGGAAGCCCTCCGTAGGGGAAAGAGCAAGACAGATGGAGGCTCTGCGTAAGGGAGGAGATGGCACAACTTCATTCGCGTCTCCGCATCTGTAAGTCAGGGGTTAATCACCAGGCAGGTGGATAGAGTTAGAGGCCCCCAAGTTAAAGCTTTCCAGAGTTCCACAACCAGTAGTGAGGACATTGATTAATGTTCCTATAGCAATTTGACAAGGATGGCTAGTTTCATACCAATTGTTCTGAAACAAAAGGCCATGCACTCTTTTTTTCTCTGATTATCTTGCAGCAAGGAGTGTGTGCTCACCTAAATGAAAGGCGCGTCATATGCAGACATGCAGTTGGCACTGCGTAAGCGTATTGCCCCCAACCTATACCCCAGAGACCGTACAGGAGAATTCAGTCCATGTAGAAGAAATAACGACGAGACCTTTTCGTGCAGTTTGGTGATAGGCGGCGCCAAAAAACGCTAGGGTACTGGCGTCATTGGCTAAGTTGGGAGCTGGAGGTATCGGATTCCTCATTGAACAGCTCACCAACACTGTTTCCCCCAGAGTTGAGGATCCGATAGGCGAGACAGCACCTCAGGAATTCGCGGCAGCGATCACACCGCTGAGGTGTTTTGCTGAAAGCCGCAGGGCTTATGGGCATCGCCCAGATACGGAGAGGAAGCCCTCCTCAGGATTTAGTGGCGGTAAGGCGCCGACAACTGCTAGCGGGGTGAACAAGGCAGGCAGTTCATCGGGGATTTCAGGCCCCGACTGTGTTTTCTTTGTGGTCGTCCTGGCCACATTAGGAAAGATTGTCCTAAAGCCGCTGGTAGTCATGGGGCTAGTCCTTTCCAGCATCCTCGGCCTCGGCTAACGTGGGGTCCATCCAAGCTTCTGGTGTTCAGAGTGCCCAGTGTTTCTTCTGTTGTTGGTTCATCCTTGGTCGACACCATCAGGGATTCGGGAGCATCAACACTCTTTGTGGATAAGGATTTAGTTTCCCCTAAGGCCCGGCGGGGCGCCAGTTACGATGTGTGCGGGTTGGAGGCTGGTTTTACCTCCACCCGTCCTTCAGTACTCGTTTCTATCTCCACCCCCCTACTTCTGGCGAAGTATGGCCATCGCGGTGGAGCGACCTCTGTATTCCCTTATCATAGGGAATACTATCACCTTCGCAGACGGACGCAGTCAGTCCGTGTCTACGGATCTGCCCGTACAGGCGTGTGTGGGAGTCACCACACGCGCCAAAGCTAAGAAGCAGGAACAGGAATTGCGTCCGTTCTTCAGCCGATCTCTGACGAGGTCTGGCAGGCCGATCCTGCTACCCTTGATCCGTCTTCAGGCCAGGGACTTGGATGTCCAACGCCTGCGACAACTGGTAGATCGTCCCGCTCAGTCTGCCCGACACGCCAAGGTGAGCTTCAAGCTCCACAAGGGATCCTCTTTAGGGTTTCACTCAGGCAGATCGTGTGGCCAAGCACTTGTCGTTCCCCAAAGCTTGAGAGAATCGTTCCCGGCAGGCCCCGATTCCCCCATGCAGGTCATATGGGCCCCCAAAAGGGGACCTCGAGCGAGTAAGACAAACTTCTTTTGGCCAGGGATAAACTCACGGGAGGCAGACGCCGCATTTGCATACCTGCCAAACGGACAACGCCAAAGGGGCCTTGAGGGGGTTTTCCCCTGGGGCGTGCCACGGTTGGGGAGTCATTCAGAAGGTTGGGGGGGGACCTGGGGGACCCATTAACCCTCCATCCATCGGGGGGGGTCACCGCTACACTTGGGTATGTAGAATCTGCGAGCCCAAACCCGAGGCTGCCCCCGTTTGGGACTTCGATGCCCTACGTTCTGAATCTCTCGGCAATTTGGACGCGACGGGCGTCCCCAAAAAAGTAGGGCCGAATTTTTGTACTGGAACGATCATCACCCTCCAGTGCTTACCGGATCCGCCAGTCATCTTTTCGACTCAGGGTTAGCGGGGAAACTGCGAGCATCTTCATTTCCGCAAAATCAGGGTTTCCCTTAATACGGATGCTGACATTTTACCCGAGCTCCGTATCACATTTTTGGAAAATCAGTCAGGGACCTTTCCCCTAAACCCGGTTTAAATCCCCTTTTTTGGGTCTCTGATCAGGTGTAGTGGCAGTTTTCATTCATGATGTTAACGGTACGAATCCCAGGGTTCGATTTTTACTTTCAGGGTTTGGGAAAGGGTTCGCTTAGGTTTGATAAATGTATTTTATGTTTTTCTCGTGTGTTTTTATCGGGGAATTTTTTTTTTGGATTCCTCGTACCTTCGACACAGAGATTGGGGGTTGGGCCCCTTGTTGTGAATTTGCACAGGTGGGTTAAAAAGGGACACTGTACTCAGAGAAACGATGCTTTTTGAAGGGGTTTGTCACATTTGTCACGAAGCCTACACGTCTGACCCATCTAGGTGGCGGAATATTCATTTGTTTATTGTCGTTGCTGTTGTCTGTATCCGTCCCCTTTATGTGGCTTGTGGGGCGGGGCACCTGGGTAGTTCAGCTCAACTTTCGGTTTGCTTTTTCCCCCTCTCTCTCCAATTCCATGCCCTCTATTTATCCCCGGGTTTACGGGGCCGACCTTTCCTCGAACTTTCTGTCATCGCCTCTCGCCGTTTTTACCTTCCATGCTTCTTTCTTTTTGTTTTAAGAAACTCACCTGTGACGCAGCATGGATTTGGCCGCCCTTGCTGAGGGATAGCTCTTTACTCGAGCGAAATGTCTCTGGGAGCGCCTGCCCTTTTTGGGTTTCACCGAAACTCGAAAAACAGTCGGTACTTTTAATTCCCCTCGGCCTTAGAGGGGGCTCGTTCTTCTGTTTCCCCACCTGCCTCTGTCCTCCACGGCAGAGGGCAGAGAGAGTCGTTTGACCTCCTCTTCGGGGGCACCCCCGGTACGTACCCTTCTTCCTTCTTTCTTCCTTTTTCCTTCCCCCTTCTTCTTCCTTCCTCCTCCTTCTTCCTTCCCTCCCTTTCTTTTCTCCTCCACTACGTTTTTCCCTCCCCCTCCCGGGGGGTTCACCCGGAACGGGCCGGGGGTCCCGGCTGTTGAGGCCACGCTCTGGCTGAGACCACGGACTGGATGGGCCACGTCGGTTTAGGCCCAAAAGCTCTGGCTGAGACCCCGGGCGGGTGGTGCCAAAGCGCTGGTCGAGGCCCCCCCGGGTCGGACCGCGGACTGAGAGGGGCCCGCCGTCTTGACTGGCCGGCCCGACCCCCGTCCAGGGCCTCCATAAACGCGTCACGTTTTCCCCCCCCCCCCCCCCCCCCCCCCTCCGGGGCGCGCTCTTCACTGCCCGCTTTTAGTCGAGGTGGTCTTTAAGCACTCCCCGAAACCAACCCGGTTCGGGGCACCTAGGGGGACAGGGTGCTCCCATAGACTTGACAAGGCAGGGTTGGACCACTCCATGGTGTTTGAAGGATCGTGCTGGAAATGTTTTTCCTTATAATTTTGGGAATTTAATGTGCGGGAAGCTGTAATTTTATTTTGGGACGTCGAAGGTGAAATTTTATTTATAATTGGCATGTTGTGTGTGTTGGGGCTCGATTGTGATTTTGCATGTTTTGTGCGTTTGAATGCTTGATTGTGATTGTGCATGTTGTGTGTGTTGGAATGCTTATTAATTTATGACTGAGTGTGTTGGTGTGAATAAATGGGGTGTTGTATCGTAATCTTTCTTGTGTGGGCTCTTGCGAGGCGTGTGAGGTCAGTCACTCCCTTCACTCCCACCTAGACCGATCCTGTCAGGGCAGACCTCCAGGGGTCGGTCGTGACAGCCAGGACTGATGCTCGAGTAGTTACTACCTCTATAGACAACAAGGTGCAAACCACTCAATAGGCCGAAGCCTTCCATTCATTCCCAGAACAAGGACGACTGAATGGTCGCTGTACTCTGCCTGCAGGCTGACGGTCACCTACCCGTGACGGTCACCTGACACGATCGCCTTCCCTTCAGGCCCACTGGAGAACCCAGTGAATAGCCAGCCAGTGGTCGGACTGGACACTCCTCTACCCAGGACCGGCAGGTCGGCAACTCCTTGTCACTATCCCTCGGACATGCGAAACACTTCCCAGTAACTCCTCCTCCTTCAGTATACGACTCGGGGTATTCCCCTCTGGTGATGCCTGAGTTCGCACACTTTAAGAACCCAAGGAACTTGCTCTCAACAACATGAAAACTACCCTTAATTTGCCTAATTGCTCGAGAACATTCGGCCGACTCATGACACCAACTGTGTAGCATGTCGAATCACTGGTGCTGCAGTTCACTGCTGCCATTCAAGTAAGCTGGAACCCATTTACCCCCGGCGGGTCGTGCATCCCGCAGCAGACCGTGTCAGTATTCTTGTTGAGTCAGAGCCTGACAGCAGTGCATGAGTAGATAGTGAACACTCCCCTTGTGCCACTGTCTGCACGTGCAAAACTATCAGGCTGCAAGTCCACTGTCTATACCCGACATGAATCTCGACCCTGCTTTTACACGGCCGGCTCTCTTTCCGGTCCACCGATACAACTTTCAGGATTTGGTACCTGGCCATAGTTTCAGACAAATCTTTTGGACATCTCAGAAGCAAATCAGACTGATCTGCACAAGTAAGGACAACAGTTTTCTGTCAGATAACATCTTGGAAAATTGTGAAGAAAAAGAAAGGGTGTTTCACCATCCCAAATCTGCCAAACTGATCAACTGAGAGCGTGTTTTTTTTTTATGGTACCGTGGTAGAGTGGAAAGTCTTAGTAAATACTGAACGTCTTGGCACTCTGGCAATCACAGAGTGACAGCTTCGACGTACATCACGAGAGACCATCTCATTGCCAAACTTGGTACACTTCAGCCCCAAGGCATCAACATCCACAGTAACACAATATACATACCCACCACTTCAACACCAGTCGGCATTTTCTTCCATCAACACACACATACATACACAATCCACATACACCACCACCATAACCCCCACTAACATTTCATACAGAAGTTGCAGCCACCCTCCATTTAAAAAATTTTATTTATCTACTTATTTTTATTGTTATGATGATGATGATGATGATGATGATTATTATTTTATTATTATTATTATCATTATCATTAAATTTATATATATACTAGCCGGTGTACCCGGCTTCGCTCGGGTATATCTGTACAATGATTTTCTGGCCACCCCTCTCTTCACCACTTAAAAGACAATACAATAAAATTCAGCTTGGGTTTGTTTCGTTTTTCCCATGCTGAACCAATTGCCCCAGCCTCCTCCTATCTACTTCACCAATTTCTTCGGACGCCCACTCCCTTCTTGACTCTCAATCTGTTTTCCCTCACGTATGTTTTTCGTTAATACGATGCACAGCCCATAGAGGGATGCCTGTACTTTGTGAACTTACCGATGCATTCTCAATTCCTTGATTGAAGTGCTCCAAAATGACAACTCTGTAGGGCCGCCATAAACCTAGTGGATTAAGGCGCTGGACTCATGATCCAAAGGTCGTGATTTCGAACCCCGGCTTGGTCTTGGAAATTTTAACGTGGAATGTTTCCAGCTAAATGACCGTGGTTCACCCCGATGTCCACCCTGGCCCTGCAGGTGTCAGGCTAATGTGACGGACCAGCCATCTGCATATCCTTGATTTGGGCACGGACGTTAAATCCAACTCAAACATGACAACTCTGTGAAAAGATTGCATTTTCACGATGTATCATGTCTATTGGAGGGCCTCTGGGTAGACAACATTTCTGGTCTCCCTGTTTGGCGCAAGTACAGTCAGTGTTTCTGCGTTTCCAGTTCGTGATGCTGCAACGTAGAACATTCCATGTGTAAAACACGGAACGGTCAGGTCTGCCCCAAGGGATGAAAATGTCTGACCCTGGCTCTTGATGATTGTCAGAGCGAAAGCTGGTTTCCTGGGAAACTGAAGCCATCAGAACTGGAATGGCAGGGGTGAGTCCATGGGTTCCAGAGGAATTTTGGGGAGCAGCACCGGTTCACCTTTGTGGGGCCACATGATATTTTCGCTTCTACAACGTTCCTGTGCAGTCTGGTGAAGACACATCGAGTACCATTGATCATCTTTGGCGGGTCCAGTGAGTGGAGAATGATCATGGGGACTCCAGATTTCAGCAACAGTTCATGCGGTGGAAGTCCAGAAATTCAATGGAGTTTCAGGAGTTCTTGTGGATAAAGGACTCCCTCATCATCATTCTGTCAACAGATCTGTACAGAGTTTCCTCTCCAGGGAAGTCAGCTACGATTTTTCTGTTTAGCCTGTTGACAGTCTCGTTCAGGGAGGAGATTATGGCCCTTTCCGCTGACCAGTCTGAGTCTGCACAGTGAGCATGAAGATCGGGTAGACTGCTTCTATCAGATCCTCCTGCCTATCATAAAACTGGCATAGTGCTGGTGGGACCAATATAGTATCTGAAACATGACTCAATGGCACCATTGCCAATGTCAAGCAGAAGTTTGGCGAAGCTGGCTGTCTGGGGATTTCCAGACAGGTGGGCTCTCATATTGGTGGTTAGACGTTTAACAATCATGCTCCGCCACTTCTTCAGACAAGCGTTGACAATGTTGGCTTGGTGCCATTGAGGACGACAGGGAGGATCTGCCAGAAGTCCCAACAGAACAGCGTTGGGATGCTCCCATTGGCCTGTGCACTTGGGTGATGTCCTGCAGCGTAGAGTCCATGGCCTCGTAGACAGCTTTGTGGGTCATGGGAGCTTCATCAATTATGACGGTTGCAGCCTCTTTGATGACTTTGGCCAACGTTGACCCACGCTTGACGGGCAGGTTGGCGTTTCTTGCTTGTCGGCATCCAGAGGGACCTTGAAAGTGCTATGTACTGTCGCCCACCGGCAAAAGAGTAGCGGCAATGCCACTGGAAGCAGTGGCTAGCACTATTTTGCCCATGGAGCGGATCCTGTTCAGGATAAGATTCAGGATGAAGGTCTTTCCTGTCCCTCATGGAGCATCAAGGAACATTATGTGGCTGCTTGCTGTGGGATCCTGCCTCTGCTCAACCATGGTCATAAAGCTGTCATACACGTCTCTCTGGTCAGCTGTCAGCTTTTTCAGCTGATCATCAGCTGCTGCCTGGAATGCAGTAGTGTCGTAATTGGTCTCGTGTTAGTATTCTCGAGGCACAGTTTGTCGTTGTGTGACTGTTGGCATCCCATACTCCTCTGTAGACTTGCCTCCAAGAAGGAAGGTTTGTGCTGAATCACAGTAAGAGCTTGGTTGTTAGATGGCACCTGTGTACTGTGCTTCATAACAGACATCTCTTCGGACTTGGAAGAGGAAATCTTCAGCAAGATGGTCTCTAAAGAGGTTCCACAGGTTGCCTGGATTACTGGGGTTGCAAGCCACCAGGATAATACAGAAGTCACGCAGCAGTCGGTGTCTCTGAGAGATGGAGGCTTCCTCCAGGGCAAATTGTAGAAGGCGGTCATCTTCCAGTTTCGGTTTTGTAAGTTGTATATCATTGTTCAGCATTTTAAAACTACACCTGTATACCAAATTTCATCAAGAAAGGTCTAAATTTAGAAAATAATGGATCTTAACGGTTTTTAACGCTCAATTTTAAGTTTCTGTTCGTGTAAATTGTATATCATTGTTCAGCGTGGTAAAACTGCGTCTGTATACCGAATTTCATCAGGAACGGTCTAAATTTATATAACAACGGTCTTTAACAACGGTCTTTAACAGTCAATTTTAAGTTTCGGTTCGTGTAAGTTGTATATCATTATTCAGCATTTAGAACTTCACTTGTATACCAAATTTCATCAAGTAAGGTCTAAAATTAGAAAATAACGGATCTTAACGGTTTTTAAACGCTCAATTTTAAGTTTCTGTTCGTGTAAAATTGTATATCATTGTTCAGCGTGTAAAACTGCATCTGTATACCGAATTTCATCAGGAACGGTCTAAATTTATATAATAACGGTTTTTAACGGTCAATTTTTAAGTTTCCGTTCGTGTAAGTTGTATATCATTGTTCAGCGTGTAAAACTGGATCTGTATACCGAATTTAATCAAGAATGGTCTAAATTTATATAATAACGGTTTTTAACGGTCAATTTTAAGTTTCGGTTCGTGTAAGTTGTATATCATTATTCAGCATTTAAAACTTCACCTGTATACCAAATTTCATCAAGAAAGGTCTAAATTTAGAAAATAACGGATCTTAACGGTTTTTTAACGCTCAATTTTAAGTTTTTGTTCGTGTAAATTATATATCATTATTCAGCATTTAAAACTTCACCTGTATACCAAATTCATCAAGAAAGGTCTAAAATTAGAAATAACGGATCTTAACGGTTTTTAACGCTCAATATTAAGTTTCTGTTCGTGTAAATTGTATATCATTGTTCAGCGTGTAAAACTGCATCTTATAACCGAATTTCATCAGGAACGGTCTAACTTTATATAATAACGGTTTTTAACGGTCAATTTTTAAGTTTGGGTTCGTGTAAGTTGTATATCATTGTTCAGCGTGTAAAACTGCATCTGTATACGAATTTAATCAAAAATGGTCTGAATTTATATAATAACGGTTTTTAACGGTCAATTTTAAGTTTCGGTTCGTGTAAGTTGTATATCATTATTCAGCATTTAAAACTTCACCTGTATACCAAATTTCATCAAGAAAGGTCTAAATTTAGGAAATAACGCTTTTAACGGTAATAGATAACGGTCATAAAAACTATCGAATGACCCAGTGTTATCCACAGTATGTCCCTCTAGACTCATGCCAAGTTTGGTGGCGATCCGACGACTCCCTTTGCCGCCAACATCAGAAAAGATTGTATTTTTGATCGTTTTTAGGGGGGTAAGTGTTGTTAACGGTTTTTAACGGTCATAAATAACTGTCGTAGAAACTGTCCAATGACCCTATGTTACTCGGGAGATGTCCCTCTAGGTTCGATGTACCTGTGCAATGTCACAACGGCCATTTGATGAAAAGCAGAGGAAAAGATGTCTTTGAACCGTTATAACAGTTTTGTAACGGTTTTTTAACGGTTTTCTTTTTTTTTTTAGAGATTAGTCCAAAACCATCCTTGGGTCACAACAGACGTACCTGGTAAATTTCAAGAAGATCGGGTTCTAAACAGTTTCTTTTATAGGGTTTGGTGTTTTTTTAACGGTTTTTAACTTTATAAATAACGTTTTTTAACTGCCAAATAACGGTTCTAATTTTAGAGAAGTAGTCCTGTACCTGTGCAATGTCACAACGGCCATTTGATGAAAAGCAGAGGAAAAAGATGTCTTTGAAACCGTTATAACAGTTTTTTTAACGGTTTTTAACGGTTTTATTTTTTTAGAGATTAGCCTAAAACCATCCTCGTGTCACAACAGACGTACCTGCCAAATTTCATTACAATCGGTTGAGCCGTTTTGAGTCTATAGCGTACACAGACACACACACGCACGCACGCACGCACGCAGACAGAATTTGCCATTTATATTTAGATATACATATATATATGTATGTATATATATTATATATATATATATATTATATATATATATAATTTTTTTCCTACATCTGATTTCATTAGCATTCACCCACACATACAGCTACCTACCATAACTACTATATTACCATCGCCACCCATCAAAGTCGTTTATTTATTCTTTTTTTTTTTCTCCACTAAGCACTACTATCAATCCACCATAATCTCTACGTCACTAATATATCATATTATTCTACAAAACAAGCTACAAACCCATTATTTTACACCCCCTCCCCTTTTTTTCTCTTTTTTCCCCCTCCCCCCCCCGCCCCCCCCCCCCCCCCCCCCCCCCCCCCCCCCCCCCATGATCCCCTCCTGGGTGGCCTCGTTTCCGTCCGGCGGCCATTTTGATCGTGAGACGAATAGCAGAAGATAAGTGGTTTCTCGTTCTTCGTTTTCACTGTCCTAAATGTTCTTTGTTTTCGTCTTTAAGAAGACCCAAGAGGTCGAATTGCATTGTGTCGGTTTCTCTGTGTCTTAGCGGTAACTAACGCCCTCTCTTTCTAAATTTTGCTAGATAGGTGATTTATAGAGTATTCAAATGTTTGCGTTTCTTTGAAGTACGTGCTTCAGCCGGAAACAGTGCCGTGTGGCATGGGTCAAGCATGCGTGCACCTGTTTCACTTCATTTCCTTTTCAGACTGGTGTCCAAGTGCTACCACACAAGCGCTGTACATTCGTCCCGCGAACATGTGTGTGTATTTTGAGATGGACAGCCCAGCCTCCACTTTGGAGGAAGCGGACAATGCCTGCATCGGCAAAGGGATGAAACTCGCCTACAACATCTCTCCCCTCAGAATGAGCGCCTTCAGGTCGTCACCCAAAAGAATAAACGTGAGAAGATCTGTCCGATCCGTCAGATGATTTCTTTGTTTGGTTGGTTGGTTGTTGTTGTTGTAGGTTTTTTTTTTTTTTTTTTTTTTTTTTTTAATAGATCTAGTTTTAGTTTCCTTTCAACCTGTAGGCATGATCTAAATTCGCTGAGAGTTTTTCTTGTAGTCAGGTTGGCTCGTGCCTTGAAAGTGGAATGACTTGTGGTTTCGTGTGCTTTTCGAGTTCTTAAGGTTTCTAGTCGGGGCAGTAATGTATACATGTACGTGTGTGTGCGTGTGTGTGTGCGTGTGCGTGCGTGCGTGCGTGCGTGTGTGTGTGTGTGTGTGTGTGTGTGTGTGTGTGTGTGTTTGATGTCATTGAAATGTCTTGGGAGTAATTTCTGAAGACAGCTGTGCTCCACTCGAAAAGCTGGATGCAAAATGCTGATCATTAAGAAAGATAAGAAGAATAGTAAATTCTGTCCATCCGACATTCAAATCAACATGATCACGAGAGAAGAGAGAGAAGAGAGAGAGGAGAGAGAGGAGAGAGAGAGAGAGAGAGAGAGATGAGAAGAGAGAGAGAAATAAGAAAGAAAGAGAGAGAAGGAAGAGAGAGAATGAGAGGGAGAAAGTGAGAGAGAGTCTTAACCATGAATGTGAAGCGAACGATTCTGAAGAATGCGTCCTTGATTTGGGTTCAGTGGACGGTTAACAATGGCGCACAGTGGAGAGTCATTGAACAGTCATCGGGCCTCCACACACTGGCAATAGCACAGAGTAGGCGGAATTCTCAAAGTCGAGAAGCACCAACAGCATCTGAATGCGAGGTCCGAAACAATGTCATGTGAAAAGAAAAGTGGATAGTTTTCTTTCTTTATTTCTCACGTCGTTTGTCATTTCAGTAGCATACCTGTTCACATCGGTGTCTGTCCCTCGGTAGAAGATTTTCTTAAAAATTAAGGGGCTAAATGTTAATAGATGCCTGGCCAGTAAACTTGAGGCAGAGCTTGGCAGCAGAAGGTCTTCAGATAAAGCCCACACCCCCCTCCACTCTCTTCACCCTCGTGTGTTTCGACCCCTGAACTCCTGACGTCAGCTTTAAAGAGCCCGCGCTGGATTCGTGTCATGACTCCTGAATGCCTTTCTATCATCAGAAAGTTTCTGGTTACTGCCAGAATTCGAACCTGCAGCTCTCAGTCAGTCAAGCGCCTCGAGATCATTGTGTCGGGTTGTGTGACAAATGTCTTACCCTATAGCCACAGGACACTTCTTACAATTTGGGGAAACTGAATTCCTTTGTAGGTTACATTTGTTCCTCCTCGACCAGATCCGGCTGACAGTCTTCTCGAGAAATTGTTTCGGGAGATCATCGGCTGATGAACCTACAACGCCCTCGCTCCGACCTCTATGGCAAGGACGTTGACTTAAAAGCTAGATTCATTCTAGTTGCTGGCTACACTCACTGGCATATTTCTCAGTCTCGTTAAATGCCAGCTTCCTCCATTCTGCTTGACTTTCTTATGACATGGTGAGTTCTGCTAGAATCATTTGTTTTGATTAACCTGAGTGGACTTCTATACTGGAAGATCTGCTACGCACTCCCAGACCAGTCAGACCCGCTCTCATAATCTAGATGCCACAGCTGTTCCAGACCACGTGCAAAGACATAGCTACTCGAGTGTCTGGAGACACAATGTTTCCTCTGTCAGTATATTAACCACATTTTCTATTTCCTTGGTAGTGCCGTCGTGGGTATCTTCCTTTGGTTAATGCTGCTTTGCATGAACTCGAGACATGTTCCACTGTTTGTTTGGCCTGACAGGGTGGACTCACAGAGTCATCTCATTTCCTCCTATTTCAAAAGATCTGAATTCGATAGCAGGACGTCATACACAGACTGGGGATGGTGCTGATCCTAGCAGAGGCCATAGGCCATGTTTCATTCCAACTGACTTCTGTGATGGCTATCCCCACGTCGTCCATAGCCTCTGCTGGCCCACCTCACTGGAATGCTTTCCGGAATCTTTGGACATCATTTTGTTTTTAAACTTTTCTTCAGCTCCTGTGTTACCCTGTATATCTTTGCTTTCTTCCACGCCTTCGACCACTACTTCATTTCTGTTGATTCCAGTGTCTGCCTCTTAGTTCGTGTGTATCCTTTGATTTCCCTGACCCTGAGGTAGCCTACGTCCTTGTCCCAGTGCTTAAAACACACATACATATGTGCCATACGTAAATGCAATGCTTGTCTCTTTCTGTTCCCCAACCTTACAGACACCTACAACAAGAGCACCTTCATCGGCCCAAGCGGGTCACCCGGGCCAGACCACCCTCCAGTGGTTCAATGGTCAGGCGCTGGACACTGCAGCCCTCGCCCTTTCTGGGAGGTCAATCAGCCCAACGGGCACAACTCGGGCCAGAACTGTGTCATCATGCGCGCCAGCGTCGACTCCACCCTCAACGATGTCACCTGCGGACCGCCGCGTATGTATGCGAGCTTCTCCCGCCATCCAGCACGTGAGTGAGCAACCGAGTGCTCCACTGCGCGTGACCCCAAAAAGTTGGGGGTCACCCGGAAGAACACGGACCTCACCAAGTCCAACAGCTCTCTTCATTTCAAGCAAACCAAATTCAGATTCCGCACCATCATTTCCAAACCATTCATGGACTGAGTCGCAACTCTTTGACCCGGTGTCTCGTGAAATCTGGGAACGTGATATCTGGAAGGCTTCCAGATATCACAGATTTTTTGGGGAACGCGTTCCCAAAATGCCCGTGATATCTGGGAACTGGTCTTTCAGAGCTCAGAAGGCAGAAAAGACGAAAAAAGAATGGATTTTCGAGATAAGGTAGGAAACAATTTATTTAGGTGCAGTTGAGATCTTTGGCCTTCTTGTCACTTTTTTCCCCATTAATTTCTTGGCATGATTTTCACAAAGTACTCTCTTTCTGAGGCCTTTTCACACCAGTTCCCAGATTTCACGATTGGAAGTTCAGGAAATCTGGGAACGCGTTCCCAGATCACGGTTCCCAGATATTATACGACACCGGATCTGCATCGTGATGTAATGGGGTTCGTTTGTGGGTTACATGCCATCTTAATTTCCACCAAGTTTCGTAAATCTTGAGCTGTAAGAAAAAAACAAAAAACAAAAAAAAACCTTGCGTTTTCACCTTCTGGGTATGCATACATCCAGGTTTGTAAACAAGATGTGTAGTGATGATTCGTCTCTGGATGATGTGGTTGTACTTGTAATCTTAACTGGTGAGAACAGTCAAGCAGAATGCCTGGCACCATCAGCACAGCTTGGTCTTATGACATGCCAGCCTTTTTGTTTTTAATACCTGGCATTTAGACAATGAAAATTGTTCACATGTCCAGAGTGGACACTGGGCGTTGCTGTCTCCAGTGTCTGTCTGCCTATGGCATTGACATTTTTTGTCATTTATTTTTTTCACTTTTATCTGCTGTAAAAACAGTGAAATGCCAGTTATTCTCTGTGTAGCCTATTTTGATGTCTTAGAATGTCAACAGCTTAGCAAAACTTCTTTTATAGGAAAATTGATTAGTATTCCTTTCTGTATGGTGTGAGTGTGTAGTACACGCCCATACGTACTTATGGGATTGCTTTTAACAAAGTACAGAAAGGCTTAAACTTTCCTTTTTGTATATATCTAAAGGCCCATGGTCATTTCATTTATGTTGGGTTTTGTTGTTGTTGTTTTTTTGGGGGGGCGTGTTTGTTTGTTTGTTTTTGTTTGTTTTTTTCGCTGTCCCAACCTCTGCACCACCTCAGAGGCAGTGCACTCACGCCGCTCATTCCGACACCCCGTCCACAGCAACAGCCCGGTCGTCCCCGCCGCAGCCCCGGCACCGGCAATCCACAGGAGCAGTCAATGTCAAGTCGTCAAGAGGCAACCCACCGGAGGAGACACTGCACTGCTGCCGAGTCACTTCGGTGGTTTTCAGTGGCGTCTGTTCTGATCTAACATACGCAGGACACCACCTACTAAGCCCCCTACTGACGACAATAATTGCTTAGTCGCGGAGCCGGCGTGAGTGAGCTCTCCCTCTGGAGGGCGCACCACGTCCGTCCAACGACAGCCCCATGGACTCGCCGATACCGGTGACCCCGACGGAACCAAACCAAGGCCACAGACATGGAGAGGACATCGAAATTGAGGTCACCATGACAGCAGGGCATGAAGGGCCACAGAATTTGAGACATTTTTTAATGCTGATCGATGAAAAATGAGGATGATTAAGATGATGCTACGGATTTCCATTTCGATCTGAGACTACATAACAGGGCTGTACCCTCCGCTTCCTTTCATAAAATATCCCGGCATCAACCAGGCCCGAGAGATACAGGCACCTGCAGTGTTGGTCAGGAAATTTGAGCAACACTCAGAAACGCATCCATTAAGTGGATGAAACTCGACTGTGTGGTCCCAGTCTTCCCAACATAGTCCGCAGCAAACTCATCTCTGGGTAGGAGCCGGTCGGGGTAGAAAAACCACATGACTCTGATGGGATTCGAACCCACGACCTCCAGCCGGGAGTCCGCGACGCTAACCACATCGCCACGGCGGCTGGTTCATTTATGATTTTTATTTAAGTGATCAACTTACTTTCGGACAGGTGACCGATAATAACAAAGTTTCCACCAGGAAAAACAAGAATTGTGCAAGTTCCGGTGTTTCGTTTTGGCCTCACTCCAAAAATTAGTGCGCCAAGGCCTTGCATAAGGAGTGGAATATTTATAGACAGGCACAATTAGGTTGTTTTGAGAATTTTTATTGTGTCTGAAGGTTGATTGACCTTTTTGTTACAATTTAAAAGGGAGACAAGAGAAGGGGAACTTTTGTGAAGACGTCATAGCAATAATAACGTGTTGCAAGCCTCCTTTTATTTATCGCTTTTAGATCTTTGGTATTTTCGGTCAGTGTAGTGCTATATTTGATTTGTTTAAAACGTTTGGAAAGTGAATGTAGGCCTGATTGGTCAGTATTTTTTTTGGATCGATTGATAATGTGATTGGAATGTTCAAGATTATGTTAGAATGTTCACCAGATTTCCGTAAGTTGCTAGTGCTTTGCCGAAGGTTCGAGAATGTTGTAGAAGCTGACCGAATTACATTTGCATACGGTCGTCGCAATTTCATTGGTTGAGCTTACTGATATGCAGAATATTCAATGAAAAGAATAATCGAGTAGGTTCGAGAATATTCTTTCAAAATCATACAAAAGAAGGAGAGCTGTGCGACTGAGGCAGACACACACAGACGAGAGAGAGAGAGAGAGAGAGAGAGAGAGATGAGAAGAAGAGAGTGAGAGCAATGAGATTTGTTGAAAAGAGTTCTAGTCTAGAAGTGTTCGAGTCTTCATTGAGTTTGCCATTAGTAGAATATTCGCTGCTGCATGTACGATTGAGTTCCTGTACGACTTATTGAACTGAAGGTCAGTGGTTTGTTTTGTTCCTATATTCTTCAACGTGTGTAAATAAACGGATCCTCTTTGTTTCAATACCGCCTGGTGTATTTTGTCGTCTGCGAGCCGAACACCTACCACAGGATCTACAACGAACTCTTACAAGCTAAGTATCTGCACTTACCTTGTACTGAGGAAGTCAGCGCACGTTAGCATTGTAACATTTATTTTCTTCCATATGCCCATCAAGGTACATTCCAGGTGGTTCCAAGCAGACAGATTAAAATGAAAGGAATGGGGCTATTGTGGGGAAACCACTTGGCACAAACATAGGTCACGGAAGGGTGCAAAGGCCTGACGTGTGACGTCAGGTTAGGGGTAGCTCACGTTATTTCTAGATTCTGAATGATTTCATTGGCAGAAATCCCAAAAACCCAATAAGATGATTGGAGGGGGCAGAGGGTATTAGTTTGATCTGTTATCAGTTTAATATCAATCATGGGCTTAAATTTGTGCTAACCTCAAAAACCATACATAGATTATTTGTGATTTAGTGCAAAATCCTAATTGTGGCGTGTGGCCTCTGGGTGCGAGTCCTGCGGGCACAGTCGTCACCGCATTCGGGAAAAGTCCAAAGTCGTTTCGGCGATGCTGGCGTAATCTTGTTGAGAAGCAGACAGACAAACAAACAAATAGGCGCAGGAGACACATAATCCCCTTTGGGACGTGTGATTTTATAAGAAGTGTTGCTG
This sequence comes from Conus ventricosus, assembly GCA_018398815.1. Lineage (NCBI taxonomy): Eukaryota > Metazoa > Mollusca > Gastropoda > Neogastropoda > Conidae > Conus > Conus ventricosus. Next base: position 79,069,714 of record CM031604.1, read on the forward strand.
AAGAGTGAGTGCATAACAGCTGAGTCACTAGTGTTGATTTTTCATTCTTTCTGTGTATCTTGGTTTCTTTTCATTTCCATTCTGTGTGTGTGTGTGTGTGTGTGTGTGGTGTGAGTGTGGTATTTAACAATACCTAAACTGGTTTTCATGGCGTACTGTTGGTTTGTGTTTTAGATTTTTACCATTGTGATTTGCAAAACGCACGAATTAATAGCCAAGGCCGAAAACTGGACGATAGATTCTTTCTTGCTTAGATCTAAATGTTCCCGGTGGGGCACATAGTCATCACTCTCCAACGCTTTCAGTCAGTCACCAGACATTGCTCCTGACCTTGGTTATGATTCGATGATTCGGATGCCCTGCTAAATGGTCTGTTACCATTTCAATTTTGGCCGTCATCTTCGTCCTCCTCCTACGTATGTCCACAAGTACCTGATTTGCCAGACGTGAGAAGGAAGACGAGCTACAGGATTGCTGGATTTTCATTTGAGCACTATCCGACTTCCTCAATGGGAGAAAGTCGACCCGCTTTATGCCCAGGGTCTTGTCCAGTTGGAGTCAAGTACATCAAGCTTCTCTAGGGCAGCGTGTTGCAGCTGTACAACATGGTTGACAGAACACTGGAGTTATTAGATAAAGTCTCAGCTCAGATCAGTGAAAATGCCTTGTTCAGGGTGGTAAAGTTGGTTAAACGCAGCCGAGGCTTTTTATTATGTTCTTCAGCTCATTAGTCAGTTAATGTTGTTGAAGGAGCTATCCAAGTACACTAGTATTCTACGTCTTTTTTTCCCACAGATGTACAGACAAAGCCATCCGGTAGTTTTACCGATAGCATCAACTAGTTCTTCCAGATAAGAACTATATGTGAGGATGTTCTGCAGATCTGCAAAGGAAAAGAAGAAAAATGAATAAACAAAACAGAACAGAAATCGTCGACGTTTTGATCGTAGACCGTCTTTGGGACTGATTATTCCCGAAGACGGTCTACGACTAAAACGTTGACGATTTATGGGCGTTTCTTGTTTGTTTGTTTTTGTTTGTTTGTTTTGTGTTGGAAATCTTCAGAACATCCTCAAAGATCACCATTATTTGTAAAAACAAAACAAAACAAAAAACAACAACAAAGATTAGCGGTCAAATTAATTGTATTGTTCATGCAGAATTTAAGGCTGTCTCACATCGTTGCAATGCCATCGGCAGAGTCGAGATCTGGCGGCTTTTGTTCTTCATGCCAGTCGATGCCTTTTTGGGAGTTGTTTATTTCCGATTGTTCTTCCTCCAGGTCCCAGTCAGTTTGCCACAGGGGAAATGATCGATTAAAGAAAGGCAGCTGTGACGCACACCCGTGAGCACTTGCAGCCAGCCACTAATGCCGTCCTTAGCTCTTATACAGCAGCAGCGACCAGGATATATTAGAGCAAGACAGAATTACTGCGCCCCCGAACTACACCAAATTACAAAACAATAACGACGCATTTCGACCTATTGAGGCTTTTCTAATAGCCCCTCAGCTCCGTTTCCATTTCGTAGCCTTTTTTTTTTTCACCCACTTCGAAGAGGTAGTGATTGTCTGTTCGTCCTTTGTTTCATTGTCTTGCCTGTTATTTGCCTTGACTCGAGGAGACCAAACAGATCGAAACGCGTTGTATTCGTTTCGTAGTTTTTTTGTTCTTTCCCATTAATCATATTTGCTCTTGTTTCAATTTCCGCCTGCAGGCACCTTACTTTGCACGCAAGATATGAAAGTACACGGCCTTGACAAGTTTATCGCATTCTTAAAAGAATGTGTGTGTGTGTGCGTGTATGTGTGCGTGTGTGTGTGTGTGTGTGTGCGCGCGTGAGCGCGCACGCGTGCGGGAACTGGAAGAGTAAGCGGTGAGAGAGGGGCCGAGAGTAGCGTCTGATTTTCAGACTATTAGCCTTTTACATTCAGCCATTCAAACCTTCACATCTACAGAAGGGTGACACGCCTGCATACAGGATTGATCATTTCGGGACAGTAGAAGGAATCAGAGAGGCAGCAAGAATTCCGTTTCCTTTATTGAGGGCACCAAGAGCTTCAACTCTCAACGCCCGACTCTGACTCAAGCAACGCTCTGGCACCGTGCTCATCAGGCACCAAGAAATGAAAAAACATACACCCGAAGGTGCGGGTAGGACCCGGAGAAGCAGTGTCCTCAACTGCCGAACAGGTCAGCTGAGAGCAATCCTGCATCACCCATTGGAAGCGTGTGCTGTGTTTCACATAGGCACTCACAGGGCATTCCATTAACACGTGAAGGGACGTGACTGCTCCCTGGCAAATGCCATTCTGTAATGGCCACTGGATGTGACACGACAGAACCTCCACGAGAGCGTTCCCATGGGTGTACCAGCCCGTTTTTCCATGACTGCAGAGCCCACCGGCAAAAACAACAACAAACAAACACCGCCGCCAAGCAACTGCCGTGTGCCTCCCGTAGCCTCACTCGTTGCTGTTTCTGCGACAGACGACGACAGTACAACTCCAGACACGACCAAGCTTCGCCACGAGGTCTTATGTGCTCTCTGAAGAGAATCCCAGGTCAACTCTCAATGCCGTCTCTGACTCAACGCTCTGGCACCGTACTCACCAGGCACCCTATCTCTGAGAGGTCGGCGAAAACACCTTTTCGATTATTTATAGATCGCCACACAGCAAACACTGTCCACTCCGTCTTTTTGTCCCCGCTCTCCTTCGGTTGGGGTGGAAAGCGTTTCCTTTGTGTAGTGTCAAACAAACGAGGCATTAGTTCGATTGCAGGTAGTATCAAACAAATTCGATTGCTTGCTGGCACCGAGCGGCGGAGCAGCAAATGTTTATGTATCAGCTCCCCACGCTCCCTCCACCCGCTGTGCGTGCGTGCGTGCGTGCGTGCGTGTGTGTGTGCGATCTTACGTATGTTTTTATTAAATGTCCACTTTTAGAAGGGAGGGGGATTATGGTAGTGTGAATGTGGGTGGGATGAAGGGGTAGTTTGGGAGAGTGGGAAGGTGGGTGGGGGAACTGTAACATGTGATGAAAGGTGGAGTATAAATACGACACACCAGATGTGTGAAAAGGACTAAACAAATATGCGCAATACAACATAGACAATTAAAACCCCCAGCTAGCTTGTCTTCTTCTTCTTCTTCCTAAAATACTGGTTCACTCAAAAACGAGTAGGTCACCAGCGCGCATGTTAAAAAGTAAAATAAATAACATAAAATAGTGCGACTCAGACTGTTGGCCCCTGAGCAAATTTGGCAACAAGGGTCGCACTCGATATTCAAGAAGTTAAAAGCAATGGCCAAATTCAGGCCCAGGTAACAGTAAAATATCTGGGGAAGTTAAAATAGAAAATCGTCAATATGCAGATCTCAAAACTGTCGTATCAATTTGTTTTTTTAAATGAGACTGCATTTGTGGCAATCTTGATGGCACCCGGCAGCGAGTTCCACAGCCGTACAGAACTAGGATAAAATGAATGTAGCGGCTGTCAGTATTTGATGCAGGTATGGTATAACACGACCGCCACTCCTGGTGCTACTTTATTCAATACTAGTTGTTCCATTGGAATATCAATTACTTTAGCTCTGCCTTTGAAGAAGATGTTAAGTTTGATAAAAGCTCTTCTCTTTTCTAAGGTTTCCATTCTAATTTCCTCATGTTCTTCCTAGGGTTTCCATTCTAATTTCCTCATGTTCTTCCTAGTTCTTCCCTTTTCTCTGATTGTGGTTCCCTGTTACGAACCGTGCTGCTCTCTTCTGAATCTTTTCACTTGTGGACATGATTATGCTTTTGTACCTAAAATTGTCCCTGCTTTGAAATATCGTCGTCTACGTCGTGTGAAAATTAAAGCGATGGAAAGTGAGATTACTCGAGTGGGCCTTACTGAGGGTGGAATCTATGCGTGTGTGTGCATGTGTGCGTGCATGTGTGTGTGTGTGTGTGTGCGCACGCGCGCGCGCACGCTGTGGTGTGTGGGTGAGAGAGAGAGAGAGAGAGAGAGCCGACTGCCAGGTGTGAAAGTGACGTCCTTATCTGTACCTGTTTTAGCAAAAGAAAAGAAAAAAAGAAAGAAAAATGGTAAATCCACTTTTTCTGCTGTGAACATGGACAGAACAGCAACTCTCATATATTTAGTATGTAACCTGCCTGCAAGAGTTGTGCGACATAAAAAAAAAAAAATGTACAGACACTCGCTCAGAAATGCATTCAGTTACCTGGGCTACTGAGAACCGAGTCGAAGGGGAATAATGGCTTTAAGGGAGTGGGTGTAGGCAGGTGGAGATGGAGGGGTGGGGGGTGGGGTTGTATTGGAATTTCATGCTAATCTTACGCATGGAAGAAACAAACTGGTAGTTGGAAATGAAGGCAGCCTAGGTAACCCTGGCCACTGACAGGTAGCAGGGAATCGCGTGTCCTTTGCCAAGCGCCTGTTCTGCAGCGAAAACTATTACTTGCCAACAATAAATGAAATTTCAGTGAAAGCGCTCAGCATGGAAACTGATACATGTTAAAACACTACAATTTCAATTTCAGTATTATCATAGCATCAGGTCTGTCGGCATGGAAACTGATACATGTTAGAGCATCGCAATTTCAATATTACTATAGTGTCTGGTTTGCTTCACAAGGAATAGTGTCAGGTTTGCTTCACAAGGAATAGTGTCAGGTTTGCTTCACAAGGAATAGTGTCAGGTTTGCTTTCACAAGGAATAGGTTTGTTTCAAAGCGAGTGACTCCAAGCGGAAACTGAAACAATTTTTTTTGTAATTGTTTATTATTACCACTGGACAAAAGGACAACAACAACAAAAAAAATTACAAGACAAAACACAACGCGTTTCAACCTTTTTGGTCAGCTTCAGGCAAGATAAACAACCTTCAGGATAATGAAAACGAAGAACGAGCAATCACTTATCTTCTCAAATTAGGCGCAGAATGGAGGTTAAGAATAAAATTTTATGTGAGAGCAGAAATTGAACATGTGTCTGCGGCCAATATTAGTATTTCACACTTTACGCTAGCTTCAGAACTATTACTTGCTGTTGTGCACTGGTTAGCATTAAGGACATGTGGGTTCAATTTCCATTAGAGCATATATCGGGGCCGGACAGGCTGAAGAAGGAAAGGGGCGGGCGGAGGGGTCTCTGGAGTTTTTCTTCTTGTGCGTGGTGTGTGTGTGTGTGCGAGTGAAAATAGGCAAATTGTCTCTCGTGTTGTTTTGCTTTTTTTTTTTATTCCAAAGCACACCACACACACACACACAACACCACACACACACACACACACACACACAAGCGGACGCGCACTCGCATGCACACCCACAGAGAGAGAGAGCAGGTTGTTAGACGGTGCACATGCAGATTCCCAAAGATTAGTACAAGTCACCCTTTTCATCTTGATCACTACACCGCAAGATACATGGAAAAAGAACACCAGGTCATCATTTAAAAAAAAACAACAACTATACTTTATTATCCGAGGTGTACGGGAAAAAAAATGCTTATGGCAGATGATTCCACAAATGAGACCCATCAACGCTCCTTGACCTTTTTTTTTCACAAACGAAAATGAATGAAAGGCGATAGTATTTGAGTTTAGAGACACAGGAGCTCGCCCACACTTATCCACACACTGCATGCAACATTTACTGGAAGTTCGGATAGAATGCATAAAAACGGGCACCCGTTGATCACCACACTGAAGACAGGCTAAGAATTGTGTTCCGTGTACATTGAACAACACACAACACATACCGGAGTTGTGTTACAGTATGCAAGAAACACATACGCAATCCAAACACTGTAAACGACCACATGGGATTTTGTGTACAGGAACTCGTATACTTCTTGATTTTTTTTTATTTATTTCATCACAAAGAGTAGCACCTTACATTGTCAACAAAATCGTAGCATGCAAGGCTGAAATTTTGGCGCTCGGCAGCTCTTGGTTCGTCAAACCTTGCTGCTGGTCATGTCACAATGTGTCAGGTCTGAAGCACACACGTGCGGTAAACTCACGCAAGGCAAAGACTTCACACCCTGCATGGCCGACCCTGGCGCCGGAAAACCAAACTGGAATACATGGTTAAACCCCGAATGATAACCCAGCCAACTCAACCATTCTTCAAAAGCCCAGTGAGACTGGGGCTACATGAAAGCGGTGAAGAACCTGCACAGCAAACAGGACTCGACAAAGTTGAATAGCGTGGGAAACAAGACAAGACATTTATCCTGTTCCCTCCACTCTTGCATACACACTAACCCAACCATTGTCAGCAACACACTGGGATTGTGCTAACCACGCACAGGAGCTCACACACCAAATCCCATACAGCAAACTACACAAACCGGGAGGGGAAGGAGACATTTTACCGAATAGAGGAGCCCACAATGGACAAACATACTGTGATTAAATTACAGTGCATACTTGGACTCATATGTTCTGGTACTTGCACGCACTAGTCCCTACTCAGGAAGTACCACACAGATTAGTGTTCAAGAACTTTCACACACCAATCCCCCCCATTCATGTATCACTAATTCAAAATTTGCTGCGTTTCCATTACCATATACAGTGAAACCCGGCTATATTGAAGTAGGCTATATTGACACCCCGGCCGGCTATATTGAAGAATTTTTCAGGTCCCCGGGCCGAAGCTCTACTTTTTCTTTGTAAAAAAATGTTGGGTACATTTAAGTCGGGTATATTGAAATCCCGGCTATATTGAAACAAAATTCAGCCCAGGGGGGTTTTTAACCCGGCTATATTTAAAAGTTTGCTCAAAAGATTTTTTAACTTTTTATTTTAAGAACAATGACTGGGGGAGGGCCGCCGAATGGGGGGGGGGGAAAAAA
>CM031604.1:79077576-79090592 GCA_018398815.1 Conus ventricosus
GAAAAGGCCAGAAAGACTGGTAAAAAGAACATGATCAAAGAGGTATTGAAAAATCAAGGAGAAGGGTTGGGTATTTCTTTCTTCAGTGGCTGAACAGTATATGGCCCTTTGCGGTCAGCTGGGCTGTAAGCAACATTACCTAGCTTGTTGACTTGGTGTTCAAGGATTTTTTTTTTTTTTGATTATCATTTTCATGCCTTCGAATGGGCATCAAGCCCATATCACATATTCCTGCCTCCCCAAATACAGCTAATAAATGTAAGCTTGTTCTGTTGCAGACCTAGCTGTCCAGGAAATGTCGGGGAGCTATCGTTATTATTTCATAAGGCAACCCACCAGAGGAGAGACGCTTGCTTACTGCTGTGTCACCGAAGATTTAGACATGTACTCGCAGGCATTAATGTCAATTGGAAACTGTAACAGATGATTCCATTAAAGCAGAGCATGAACTTGACGCGCCACAGAAATTGGAAACATTTCTCAAAGGTGAACAAGAACCATAATGTGGATAGTTGTGTGTAGTCATGCTCTAATCTGAGTCAACACAAGAGTTGTGTAAATTGCACATCCTTTTCCTGCTTGTATCTCAGCGCTACCTTTGATATTATATCCTAGCATCAACCTGGTCCAAGAGATGGTCAGGAAGTCTGGGCAACAATCAAGAGTACACAGCATGAATAAAGTCCGTAAAACTACACTAGGTTGCTTAGTCTTGCCATTTGAATCTACAGCACACTCTGCAGCTGTGGAGGAGCCAGTGTGGGCTGAAACGCCCCATAGATGACATGTTTAAAATGGGATTTGACCACACAATCTCTCTGCACTGGTCTGCAATACTTATCAGGGCAGTTGGTGTCTCGTTCATCAGATTATCATAACATGTGGTCTTTGAATAAATATACATATTGTTTTGGGAAAAAAAAAATCATGTGCATGAATTAGTATTATTATATTGGATATTTATACAGCACCTATCCTCGGTCACAGACCAAGCTCTAAGCGCTTTACAATAAACACACTACCTCACTCGCTCGACCGGCTGCCTACCCAGGTAGAGCTGGCTGAAGAGCAGGCTACTGGCGCTCATTCAGTCGTTTCCCGTACATTCAAATATCAGTCACTCATTTTCATTTATCTCATTTATTCCTCCAGTATCTCTCATAGGGTGCATGCGATGTTTATATGTGTCCTCCATTTCCACCGGTACACGATGGCACACGATAACAGCATGAATCCAGTATTTGAAAAAGAAAAAAAAAAAACCCACTACCAAATGTGTTAAGTTGTTCATTTTCATTTATCTATTTATTCCTCCACTTTCATAGGATGCATGCAATGTTTATACGTGCCCTCCATTTCCACCGGTACACGATGGCACACGATAACGGCATGAATCCAGTATTTGAGAAAGGAAAAAAAAACACCACTCCCAAATGTGTTAAGTTGCTAATAGTTCAAACTAAAAAGAGAGAGGTAGTAAAAAACAAAAAAATGCTTGGATATTATATCGGTTAAAATGGAGAATCTATCTGAAATTCATGTGAAAACTAAATAATGTCTGGGTCATATATATGGTAATGGAAACGCAGCTAATTTAGAATTAGTGATACATGAGTGGGTGGATTGGTGTGTGCAAGTTCTTGAACACAGTAACACAAATCTGTGTGGTACTTCCAGAGTAGGAACTAGTGCGTGCAAGTACCAGAACATATGAGTCCAAGTATGCACTGAAAATTTAATTCACAGTATGTTTGTCCATTGTGGGCTCCTCTATTCGGTAACATGTCTCCTTCCCCTCCCTGTTTGTGTAGCTTGCTGTATGGAGATTTGTGTGTGTGAGCTCCTGTGCGTGGTAGCACAATTCCCAGTGTGTTGCTCACAATGGTTGGGTTAGTGTGTATGCAAAGAGTGGAGGAAACAGGATAATGTCTTGTCTTGTTTAACGCTATTCAACTTTGTCAGAGTCCTGTTTGCTGATGCAGGTTCTTAACGCTTTCATGTAGCACAGTCTCACTGGGCTTTGAAAGAATGGTTGAGTTGGCTGGGTTATCATTCTGGGTAACCATGTATTCCAGTTTGTTTTCCGGCGCCAGGGTCGGCCCACTGCTGTGTGAAGTCTTTGTCCTTGCGTGAAGTTTACCAGCACGTGTGTGCTTCAGACCTGACACATTGTGACATGACCAGCAGCAAAGGTTTGACGAACCAAGAGCTGCCGAGCGCCACATTTCAGCCTTGCATGCTACGATTTTGTTGACAATGGTAAGGTGCTACTCTTTGTGATGAAATATTAATAAAAAAAATCAAGAAGTATACGAGTTCCTGTACACAACTCCAGTGTGTGTCGTTGACAGTGTTTGGATTAGCGTATGTGTTCTTGCATACTCATACTGTAACACAACTCCGGTATGTGTTGTGTGTTGTTCAATGTACACTGGAAGTGGAACACAATTCTTAGCCTGTCTTCAGTGTGGTGATCAACGGGTGCGAGTTCTTAGGCATTCTATCCGAACTTCCAGTAAATGTTGCATGCAGTGTGTGGATAAGTATGGGCGAGGTCCTGTGCTCTAAACTCACAATAAATGTCGCCTTTCATTCATTTTCGTTTGTGAAAAAAAAGGTCAAGGAGCGTTGATGGGTCTCATTTTTGGAATCATCTGCCATAAAGCATTTTTTTTTCCCCGTACACCTCGGATAATAAAGTATAGTTGTTGTTTTTTAAATGATGACCTGGTGTTCTTTTTCCATGTATCTTAATGAAAAGGCTGACTTGTACTAATCGTTGGGAATCTGCGTGTGCACCGTCTTAACAACCTGCTCTCTCTCTCTGTGGGTGTGCATGCGAGTGCGCGTCCGCTTGTGTGTGTGTGTGTGTGTGTGTGTGTGCTTTGGAATAAAAAAAAAAAGCAAACAACACGAGAGACAATTTGCCTATTTTCACTCGCGCACACACACACACACACACACGCACAAGAAGAAAAACTCCAGAGCCCCCTCCGCCCGCCCCTTTCCTTCTTCAGCCTGTCCGGCCCTGATATATGCTCTAATGGAAATTGAACCCACATGTCGCAATGCTAACCAGTGCACAACAGCAAAGTAATAGTTCTGAAGCTAGCGTAAAGTGTGAAATACTAAATATTGGCCGCAGACACATGTTTCAATTTCTGCTCTCGCATTTATTCTTAACCCCCATTCTGCGCCTAATTTGAGAAGATAAGTGATCGCTCGTTCTTCGTTTTCATTATCCTGAAGGTTGTTTATCTTGCCTGAAGCTGACCCAAAAGGTTGAAACGCGTTGTGTTTTGTCTTGTAAAATTTTTGTTGTTGTTGTCCCTTTTGTCCAGTGGAATAATAACAATTACAAAAAACATTGTTTCAGTTTCCGCTTGCAGCCACCTCGCTTTGAAACAAACCTATTCCTTGTGAAGCAAACCTGACACTATAGTAATATGGAAATTGCGATGCTCTAACATGTATCAGTTTCCATGCTGACAGACCAGAAGCTATGATAATACTGAAACTGAAATTGTAGTGTTTTAACATGTATCGGTTTCCATGCTGAGCGCTTTCACTGAAAATTTTATTTATTGTTGGCAAGTAATAGTTTTCGCTGCAGAACAGGCACTTGGCAAAGGACACGCGATTCCATGCTAGCTACCTGTCAGTGGCCAGGGTTCCCAGGTGCCTTTCATTTCCAACTACCAGTTTGTTTCTTCCTGCGTAAGATTAGCAGAATTCCAATACAATCCCCCACCCCCACCCCCCACCCCTCCATCTCCCCCTGCCTACCACCCACTCCCTTAAAGCCATATTCCCTTCGACTCGGTTCTCAGTAGCCCAGGTAACTGAATGCATTTCTGAGCGAGTGTCTATACATGTTTTTTTTTTTTTAAGTCGCACAATCTTGCAGGTAGGTTACACTAAATTATGAGAGTTGCTGTTCTGTCCATGTTCACAGCGAAAAAGTGGATTTACCATTTTTCTTTCTTTTTTTTCTTTTCTTTTGTTTAAAACGGGTTACAGATAAGGACGTCACTTTCACACCTGGCAGTCGGCTCTCTCTCTCTCTCTCTCTCTCTCTCTCTCTCTCTCACGCAACACAGTGCGCGCGCACCACACACACACACATGCACACACATACGCATAGATCCAACCCTCAGGAAGGCCCACTCGAGTAATCTTCACATTCCACTCACTTAAATTTTCACACGACATAGACCGATATTTCAAAGCAGGGACAATTTTAGGTACAAAAGCATAATCATGTACACAAGCTAGCTGGGTTTTTAGTTGTCTATGTTGTAATTGCGCATATTTGTTTAGTCCTTTTCACACATCTGTGTGTGTCGTATTTATACTCCCCCTTTCATCCTGTTACTGTTCCCCACCCTCACCTTCCCACTCTCCCAAAATACCCTTCATCCCACCCACATTTCATACTGTGATAATCCCCCTCCCCTTTTAAAAGTGGACATTTAATAAAAACACATGTAAGATCACACAAAAACACACACACACACAGCAGGTGGGAGGAGCGTGGGGAGCTGATACATAAACATTTGCTGCTCCGCCCCTCGGTGCCAGCAAGCAATCGAATTGATGCTTGTTTGTTTATTTCTTTGACACTCTACCCGCAAATTTAACTAATGCCTCGTTTGTTTGACATACACAAAGGAAACGCTTTCCACCCCATGAAGGCAGGGACAAAAAGACAGAATGGACAGTGTTTGCTGTTGGCGATCTATCAATAATCGAAAAGGTGTTTTCACAGACCTTCAGATAGGGTGCCTGGGAGTACGGTGCAGAGCGTTGGGGTCAGCGTCGGGCGTTGAGAGTTGACCTGGGGTTCTCTTCAGAGAGGATAAGACCTCTTGGCGAAAGCTTGGGGCCGTTGTCTGGGAGTGGGACTGTCGCCGTCGTCAGAGAACAGCAAGAGTGAGGCTACAGGATGCCCCGGCAGTTACTTGGCGGCGGCCCTTTTTTTACAGGTGAGCTCTGCAGTCATGAAATACGGGCTAGTACACCAATGGGAACGCTCCCGTGGGGTTCTGTCGTGTCAAATCCAGTGGCCATTACAGAATGGCATCTGCCAGGGAACAATTATGTCCCTTCACGTGTTAATGGAATGCCCTGGGTGTGCCTGCACCCTATGTGAACACGCGCAGGCTTTCCGGGGTGGTGCAGGATTGCTCTCAGCTGGCCTGTTCGGCAGTTGAGGCACTACTTCTTCTCCGGGTCCTACCCGCACCTTCGGGTGTATGTTTTTCATTTCTTGGGTGTCTGATGAGCACGGTGCCAGAGCGTTGAGTCAGAGTCGGGCGTTGAGAGTTGAAGCTCTTGGTGCCCCCAATAAAGGAAAAAAGGAATTCTTGCTGCCTCTCTGAATTCCTTCTAATGTCCTGAAATGATCAATCCTGTATGCCGGCGTTGTCACCCTTCTGTAGATGTGAAGGTTTGAATTGGCTGAATGTAAAAGGCTAATAGCCTGAAAATCAGACACTACTCTCGGCCCTCTCTCACCGCTTACTCTTCCAGTTCCCGCACGCGTGCGCGCTCACGCGCGCACGCGCGCACACACACACACACACGCACACATACACGCACACACACACATTCTTTTAAGAATGCGATAAAGTTGTCAAGGCCGTGTAACTTTCATATCTTGCGTGCAAAGTAAGGTGCCTGCAGGCGGAAATTGAAACAAGAGCAAATATGATTAATGGGAAAGAACAAATAAAACTACGAAACGAATACAACGCGTTTCGATCTGTTTGGTCTCCTCGAGTCAAGGCAAATAACATGCAAGACAATGAAAACAAAGGACGAACAGACAATCGCCTACCTCTTCGAAGTGGGTGAAAAAAAAGGCTACGAAATGGAAACGGGGCTGAGGGGCTATAGAAAAAGCCTCAATAGGTCGAAATGCGTCGTATTTGTTTTGTAATTTGGTGTAGTTCGGGGGCGCAGTAATTCTGTCTTTGCTCTAATATATCCTGGTCGCTGCTGCTGTATAAGAGCTAAGGACGGCATTAGTGGCTGGCTGCAAGTGCTCACGGGTGTGCGTCACAGCTGCCTTTCTTTAATCGATCATTTCCCCTGTGGCAAACTGACTGGGACCTGGAGGAAGAACAATCGGAAATAAACAACTCCCAAAAAGGCATCGACTGGCATGAAGAACAAAAGCCGCCAGATCTCGACTCTGCCGGTGGCATTGCAACGATGTGAGACAGCCTTAAATTCTGCATGAACAATACAAATTAATTTTGACGCTAATCTTGTTGTTGTTTTTTGTTTTGTTTTGTTTTTACAAATAATGGTGATCTTTGAGGATGTTCTGAAGATTTACCAACACAAAAAAACAAACAAACAAAACAAGAAACACCCATAAATCGTCAACGTTTTAGTCGTAGACCGTCTTCGGGAATAATCAGTCCCAAAGACGGTCTACGATCAAAACGTCGACGATTTCTGTTCTATTTTGTTTATTCATTTTTCTTCTTTTCCTTTGCAGATCTGCAGAACATCCTCACATATAGTTCTTATCTGGAAGAACTAGTTGATGCTATCGGTAAAACTACCGGATGGCTTTGTCTGTACATCTGTGGGGAAAAAAGACGTAGAATACTAGTGTACTTGGATAGCTCCTTCAACAACATTAACTGACTAATGAGCTGAAGAACATAATAGAAAAGCCTCGGCTGCGTTTAACCAACTTTACACACCTGAACAAGGCATTTTCACTGATCTGAGCTGAGACTTTATCTAATAACTCCAGTGTTCTGTCAACCATGTTGTACAGCTGCAACACGCTGCCCTAGAGAAGCTTGATGTACTTGACTCCAACTGGACAAGACCCTGGGCATAAAGCGGGTCGACTTTCTCCCATTGAGGAAGTCGGATAGTGCTCAAATGAAAATCCAGCAATCCTGTAGCTCGTCTTCCCTTCTCACGTCTGGCAAATCAGGTACTTTGTGGACATACGTAGGAGGAGGACGAAGATGACGGCCAAAATTGAAATGGTAACAGACCATTTAGCAGGGCATCCGAATCATCGAATCATAACCAAGGTCAGGAGCAATGTGTGGTGACTGACTGAAAGTGTTGGAGAGTGATGACTATGTGCCCCAACCGGGAACATTTAGATCTAAGCAAGAAAGAATCTATCGTCCAGTTTTCGGCCTTGGCTATTAATTCGTGCGTTTTGCAAATCACAATGGTAAAAAATCTAAACACAAACCAACAGTACGCCATGAAAACCAGTTTAGGTATTGTTAAATACCACACTCACACACACACACACACAGAATGAAAATGAAAAGAAACCAAGATACACAGAAAGAATGAAAAATCAACACTAGTGACTCAGCTGTTATGCACTCACTCTTCAGCAACACTTCTTATAAAATCAACACATCCCAAGGCGATTATGTGTTCTCCTGCGCCTATTTGTTTGTTTGTCTGTCTGCTTCTCAACAAGATTACGCCAGCATCGCCGAAACGACTTTGGACTTTTCCCGAATGCGGTGAGCGACTGTGCCCGCAGGACTCGCACCAGAGGCCACACGCCACAATTAGGATTTTGCACTAAATCACAAATAATCTATGTATGGTTTTTGAGGTTAGCACAAATTTAAGCCCATGATTGATATTAAACTGATAACAGATCAAACTAATACCCTCTGCCCCCTCCAATCATCTCATTGGGTTTTTGGGATTTCTGCCAATGAAATCATTCAGAATCTAGAAATAACGTGAGCTACCCTAACCTGACGTCACACGTCAGGCCTTTGCACCCTTCCGTGACCTATGTTTGTGCCAAGTGGTTTCCCCACAATAGCCCCATTCCTTTCATTTTAATCTGTCTGCTTGGAACCACCTGGAATGTACCTTGATGGGCATATGGAAGAAAATAAATGTTACAATGCTAACGTGCGCATGACTTCCTCAGTACAAGGTAAGTGCAGTACTATAGCTTGTAGAGTTCGTTGTAGATCCTGTGGTAGGTGTTCGGCTCGCAGACGACAAAATACACCAGGCGGTATTGAAAACAAGAGATCCGTTTATTTACACACGTTGAAGAATATAGGAACAAAACAAACCACTGACCTTCAGGTTCAATAAGTCGTACAGGAACTCAATCGTACATGCAGCAGCGAATATTCTACTAATGGCAGCTTCTCGTAGACTAGACTCAAACTCAATGAAGACTCGAACACTTCTAGACTAGAACTCTTTTCAACAAATCTCATTGCTCTCTCTCTCTCTCTCTCTCTCTCGTCTGTGTGTGTCTGCCTCAGTCGCACAGCTCTCCTTCTTTTGTATGATTTTGAAAGAATATTCTCGAACCTACTCGATTATTCTTTTCATTGAATATTCTGCATATCAGTAAGCTCAACCAATGAAATTGCGACGACCGTATGCAAATGTAATTCGGTCAGCTTCTACAACATTCTCGAACCTTCGGCAAAGCACTAGCAACTTACGGAAATCTGGTGAACATTCTAACATAATCTTGAACATTCCAATCACATTATCAATCGATCCAAAAACAATATGACCAATCAGGCCCTACATTCACTTTCCAAACGTTTTAAACAAATCAAATATAGCACTACACTGACCGAAAATACAAAGATCTAAAAGCGATAAATAAAAGGAGGCTTGCAACACGTTATTATTGCTATGACGTCTTTCACAAAAGTTCCCTTCTCTTGTCTCCCTTTTAAATTGTAACAAAAAAGGTCAATCAACCTTCAGACACAATAAAAATTCTCAAAACAACCTAATTGTGCCTGTCTATAAATATTCCACTCCTTATGCAAGGCCTTGGCGCACTAATTTTTGGAGTGAGGCCAAAACGAAACACCGGAACTTGCACAATTCTTGTTTTTCCTGGTGGAAACTTTGTTATTATCGGTCACCTGTCCGAAAGTAAGTTGATCACTTAAATAAAAATCATAAATGAACCAGCCGCCGTGGCGATGTGGTTAGCGTCGCGGACTCCCGGCTGGGAGGTCGTGGGTTCGAATCCCATCAGAGTCATGTGGGTTTTTCTACCCGACCGGCTCCTACCCAGAGATGAGTTTGCTGCGGACTATGTTGGGAAGACTGGGACCACACAGTCGAGTTTCATCCACTTAATGGATGCGTTTCTGAGAGTGTTGCTCAAATTTCCTGACCAACACTGCAGGTGCCTGTATCTCTCGGGCCTGGTTGACGCCGGGATATTTTATGAAAGGAAGCGGAGAGTACAGCCCTGTTATGTAGTCTCAGATCGAAATGGAAATCCGTAGCATCATCTTAATCATCCTCATTCTCATCGATCAGCATTAAAAAATGTCTCAAATTCTGTGGCCCTTCATGCCCTGCTGTCATGGTGACCTCAATTTCGATGTCCTCTCCATGTCTGTGGCCTTGGTTTGGTTCCGTCGGGGTCACCGGTATCGGCGAGTCCATGGGGGCTGTCGTTGGACGGACGTGGTGGCGCCCTCCAGAGGGAGAGCTCACTCACGCCGGCTCCGCGACTAAGCAATTATTGTCGTCAGTAGGGGGCTTAGTAGGTGGTGTCCTGCGTATGTTAGATCAGAACAGACGCCACTGAAAACCACCGAAGTGACTCGGCAGCAGTGCAGTGTCTCCTCGGTGGGTTGCCTCTTGACGACTTGACATTGACTGCTCCCTGTGGATTGCCGGTGCCGGGGCTGCGGCGGGGACGACCGGGCTGTTGCTGTGGACGGGGTGTCGGAATGAGCGGCGTGAGTGCACTGCCTCTGAGGTGGTGCAGAGGTTGGGACAGCGAAAAAAACAAACAAAAACAAACAAACAAAACAGCCCCCCCAAAAAAACAACAACAACAAAACCCAACATAAATGAAATGACCATGGCCTTTAGATATAGACAAAAAGGAAAGTTTAAGCCTTTCTGTACTTTGTTAAAAGCAATCCCATAAGTACGTATGGGCGTGTACTACACACTCACACCATACAGAAAGGAATACTAATCAATTTTCCTATAAAAGAAGTTTTGCTAAGCTGTTGACATTCTAAGACATCAAAATAGGCTACACAGAGAATAACTGGCATTTCACTGTTTTTACAGCAGATAAAAGTGAAAAAAATAAATGACAAAAAATGTCAATGCCATAGGCAGACAGACACTGGAGACAGCAACGCCCAGTGTCCACTCTGGACAGTGTGAACAATTTTCATTGTCTAAATGCCAGGTATTAAAAACAAAAAGGCTGGCATGTCATAAGACCAAGCTGTGCTGATGGTGCCAGGCATTCTGCTTGACTGTTCTCACCAGTTAAGATTACAAGTACAACCACATCATCCAGAGACGAATCATCACTACACATCTTGTTTTACAAACCTGGATGTATGCATACCCAGAAGGTGAAAACGCAAGGTTTTTTTTGTGTTTTTGTTTTTTTCTTACAGCTCAAGATTTACGAAACTTGGTGGAAATTAAGATGGCATGTAACCCACAAACGAACCCCATTACATCACGATGCAGATCCGGTGTCGTATAATATCTGGGAACCGTGATATCTGGGAACGCGTTCCCAGATTTCCTGAACTTCCAATCGTGAAATCTGGGAACTGGTGTGAAAAGGCCCTCAGAAAGAGAGTACTTTGTGAAAATCATGCAAGAAATTAATGGGGGAAAAAAGTGACAAGAAGGCCAAAGATCTCAATTGCACCTAAATAAATTGTTTCCTACCTTATCTCGAAAATCCATTCTTTTTTTCGTCTTCTTTCTGCCCTTCTGAGCTCTGAAAGACCACGTTCTCAGATATCACGGGCATTTTGGGAACGCGTTCCCCAAAAAATCTGTGATATCTGGGAAGCCTTCCCAGATATCACGTTCCCAGATTTCACGCGACACCGGGTCAAAGAGTTGCGACTCAGTCCATGAATGGTTTGGAAATGATGGTGCGGAATCTGAATTTGGGTTTGCTTGAAATGAAGAGAGCTGTTGGACTTGGGCTGAGTCCGTGTTCTTCCGGGTGACCCTCCAACTTTTTGGGGTCACGCGCAGTGGAGCACTCGGTGCTCACTCACGTGCTGATGGCGGGAGAAGCTCGCATACATACGCGTGCGGTCCGCAGGTGACATCGTTGAGGGTGGAGTCGACGCTGGCGCGCATGATGACACAGTTCTGGCCCGAGTTGTGCCCGTTGGGCTGATTGACCTCCCAGAAAGGGGCGAGGCTGCAGTGTCCAGCGCCTGACCATTGAACCACTGGAGGTGGTCTGGCCCGGGTGACCCGCTTGAGGCCGATGAAGGTGCTCTTGTTGTAGGTGTCTGTAAGGTTGGGGAACAGAAAGAGACAAGCATTGCATTTACTAGGCACTTTGTATGTGGGTTTAAGCCGGGGACAAGGGACGTAGGTCCTCAGGGTCAGGGGAAATCAAAGGATACACACGAACTAAGGGGCGACACGGGAATCAAAAAATGAAGTAGTGGTCGAAGCGGGGGAAAAAACAAAGATAACGGGGGAACACAGGAGCGAAGGAAAATTTTAAAAACAAAGATGTCCAAAAAATTCCGGGAAAAGGCATTCCAGTGAGGTGGGCCACAGAGGCTAGGCGACGGGGGGATCACATCACAGAAGTAAGATGGAATAAAAGGCCTAGGCCTCTGCTAGGTCGCACCTCCCCAGGTGGGGTTAAAACGTCCTGTTTTCGAATTAGACTTTTGAAATAAGGAAATGAGGATACTTGTGACCCCACCCTGTCGGCCAAAAAAACAGTGGAACATGCTGATTATGCAAAAAGATTAACCAAAGGAAGATACCCACGACGGGCACTACCAAGGAAAAGAAAATGGGGGTTAAATATAGACAGAGGAACATTGTGCCCCAGACACTCGAGTAGCATGTCTTTGAAAGTGGTCGGAACAGCTGGCACTAATTATGAGAGGGGTTGACGGCGGGATGCGTAGCAGTCTTCCGGGTTAGAAGTCCATCGGGTTAATCAAACAAATGTTTCTAGCAGAACTCACCATTCATAAAAAGTCAAGCAAATTGGGGGAAAGCGGATTTAACGAGATGAAAATATGCCAGTGGTGTACCCCAGCAACTAAATGAATCTAGCTTTAAGTCAACGTCCTTGCCTAGAGGGGGAGCGGGGGGTTTGTGGGTTCACAGCCGAGATCTCCCGAAAAAAATTTTTTCGAGAAGATGTCACCGTTGGTCGAGGAGGAACAAATGTAACCACAAAGGAATCAGTTTCCCCCAAATTTTAAGAAGTTCCCCGTGGCTATAGGGAAGCATTTTTCACAACCCGACACAATTTCAGGCGCTTGACTGACTGAGAGCTGGGAGGTTCGAATCCCGGCAGTAACCGAAACTTTCTGATGATAGAAAGGGATTTGGAGTCTGAACGAATCCAGCCGGGGGGTCTTTAAAGCTGACCCTCAGGGGGTTCAGGGGTCAAACACACGGGGGGGAAAGGGGGGAGAGGGGGCTGGGGTATCTGAAGACCTTTTGCTCCAACCTGCCCAAGTTTATGGCCAGGGTTATTAAAATTTAGCCCCTTTAATTTTTTTTAAGAAAATCTTTTACTGAGGGACAGACACCGATGTGAACAGGTATGCTACTGAAATGACAAACGACGTGAGAAGTAAAGAAAGAAAACTATCCAGCTTTTCTTTTCACATGACATTGTTTCGGACCTCACATTCAGATGCTGCTGGTGCGTCTCGACTTTGAGAATTCCGCCTACTCTGTGCTATCGCCAGTGTGTGGAGGCCCGATGACTGTCCAATGACCTCCACTGTGCGGCATTGTTAACCGTCCACTGAACCCAAATCAAGGACGCATTCTTCAGAATCGTTCGCTTCACATTCATGGTTAAGACTCTCTCTCACTTTCTCCCTCTCATTCTCTCTCTCTCCTTCTCTCTCTTTCTTTCTTATTTCTCTCTCTCTCTCTCTCTCTCTCTCTCTCTCTCTTGTGATCATGTTGATTTGAATGTCGGATGGACAGAATTTACTATTCTTCTTATCTTTCTTAAT
>CM031604.1:79090692-79105692 GCA_018398815.1 Conus ventricosus
GCGGGTGGCTTGAAGGGTTTATTGACCGCAACCCGATGCCTGATTTGCACCGCAGAACATCGCCGGGTTGTATTGTGACATCGATGAGCACCAAGTGGTTATGCCGATGCCACCACACGGAATAAGCAAAAAGATCGCGTACCGAGAAGCGCGCAGCGTGTGGTGTTTCCTGCGTTTCCTGTCTGGCATCTTTTGTTAGAAGAGGTTCGAAGGTTTCTGATGCCTACTCTCATTTCACGATGCGCTCTAAACATGAAGGTGGTTTTTGTGTTGTTTTCACTTTGTACTCCCAGTTGTGTATAGAACAGGAGTTACTTTACAATGGGAACGAAGAAATTGCTGTCCGTGTGTCTGTCTGTGTGTTTCTGTCCGTCCGTGGTCAAAATGTGTTCCACTCGCTCCAGACACAACTACTGGGCCGATCTTTCTGAAAATTTGTGGGTATGTTCATTATGGATCACGGATGATGCCGGTGTTTTGTTTTACTGTTATAGCCGTTATTAACGGATGTAACGGCCCATAACGGTGTTTCTTCTTTATGGAAAATCTCAGAAAGTACTTGGTCGATCTTTCTGAACATTTGTAGGTATGTTCATTATGGGTCACCAGATGATGGCCGATGTTTACCAGAATAGCCGTTACTAACGGCTATAACGGCCCAAACGGTTTTTCCTCTTTATGGAATATCTCACGCGTATTCAAGAAAAACTGGGAGTACGTTTATATGCTTTGCATCTTGTTTTGTTTTTTGTGGTCATCAGTTAGTATAATTTTTTTTTGCTTCATTACGGACTAGTAATTTGTGCTGATAGTAGACGTAAGACTACGTCAACCTAGAAAATGAAATAGCACAGAGAGTCGAACTTTTTTGCTTCAGATCCTTTACATGGTAAAAGCTCTGTTCAGAGCTGGATTACTCCAGACCACTTTGCCTGCAGTGCGCGCTACAGACAGCCGACAGAAACGTGCCTTAGGAAAATACACTGACCAAAGTTTTATAATACAAACATGAACACGTTGAATAATAGATTGCTTACTAACTCATAATAACCTATCATGTACAGCAACACCCCCCAAAACACACACACACACACACACACACACACACACACACACACACACACACACACAACACACATTAACTTAGTCGCTTTACCGGTTTTATACATTCGATTATGAAAGAATTTTGATATTTCAACGTACTTTCGAATTTTGAATACAGCTAACAAGGAAATGCTATGAACCGCGTAGTGCACAGTCCCACAGTATTATCACCCAATCCTTTACCTAACATGTCTTGTTTTGTTTGTTCTTATCAAGTATGTTCTAATTCATGGTCTGTTACCGAGAGACCTAATAGTTGTTTCAAACAACCCTGTTGTCTCTAAATTTTTCGAGCTGTTCGTCACTTTTGTCGTTTAAACTAATTCATTCCTACCTCATGTACTAAGCACACTGCTGAATTCTGTGCGGAATACAATGACCTGAATTTGACTTGGAAGGTACTGTGGGAAAGGAATTAAATACACGTGACCATGTCATCTCATTTCACACATCCCATAATACACGTGACCCGTGTCATCTCATTTCACACATCCCATAATACACGTGACCCGTGTCATCTCATTTCACACATCCCATAATACACGTGACCCTGTCATCTCATTTCACACATCCCATGGTTTCTTTGTTTGTTTGTGGGTTTTTTTTTTGTTTCTTTTAAAATAAAACTTCTTGTCTTGTCTCGTTTTGTCTTGAAGAAACCAAGCCGTTGGAACTCAGAATCAATTCATTTTGGACACCAGGCGGTGTTGCAGTGCAACAGATCGAACATGTGGCACTTGGCCATGGGCGTTTTATCGTGTGTGACATGCCTCCAACGAAACAGCTTCAAAAAACACCCACTGCCCTAAATTGTTCATGCTTCTTCCAAAAGTGTGTTTCTCGTGGAAACACCGTCGTGAGATTTTAGGAGTTTGAACACTGGATACAAAATCCGAGTGTTCATGTCCTGAGAGTAGTTGGTGAGTGCGGTTTTTTTTTTTTGCGATTTGCTGCGTCAGTGTAACGGGGTAGGTGTCTGTGCCTTCACCCACCCCCCTCTCCCCACCCCCTCCCTTCACATGCTCACTCCGTGTGTGTGTGTGTGTGTGTGTGTTTTGTATGTGTGTGTGTGTGTGTGTGTGTGTGTGTGTGTGTGTGTGTGTGTGTGTGTGTGTGTGTGTGTGTCACGGACAAAAAATAAACAACCAAAGTCGTGGGGCCGTCGCCAGCCAGGTTGTTTGGACATAAGCTCTAACTCAAATAAATTTTTGGCGCCAGGCAGACGGCCCCATGTGTCGGGTCCAGCCAATTAAGCATAGCGGAGAGGCTCCACGGAGACGGTCTGTCCAGCCAGACGGACTAAGTAGCTGACCGACGCCTCGATGTCTGGTCAAACGAGTCTCAAACCCGGATCAGACTCATCCGGCCAATTTGAGCACAGCGAGAGGCTAATCCTCATCTTCCACGGAGACAGCATCGGCCCCGTAGACAGTCGGAGTGGCTGACCAACGTCTCGATAGGTCTGGGCCAGACTGATCTAGCCAATTTACGACCAGTGCCCACAATCAGGTCGACGTCGCCGGAAAGGGAGAGGGAGAGAGGTAGTGTGTGGTGGGGGTGAAATCAAGCTAATCAATTAAATGACCAATTGACCACCACAGAGAGTAAGGCGTGTAGGCGTGACTGTCATGATTTGAATATCCAATGGAATTAGAGGGAGATAACTTCGGGTACGAGGCGGTAAAAAATACTGACCAATGGTACTCACCCTTGGACACGTAGGTAGGGGATAAAGTAATGCGTGAGTGAGAGATGAGGGAAAGAACGAACAGAGAGACAGGAGAGAGAGAGGTTCTGAGTGTAAGCTCTGCAGGAGAGAGGGGCAGAGAGAGAGATGAGGGAGAGAGGAGAGAACCAAGTTGTAGCATTTAGCACCATAGAGAGAGTCTGCAGAGGAAGGACTAAAGAGAGATGTGGAGAGAGAGAGAGTTGCTAACTAATGAAGAGAAAAAGAAAGAAAAGAAAAGGAAAAGAAAAGCAACCATGTCCATTTGATAGAGCAGACTAGAAGAGAGAGAGAGAGAGAGTGCAATGCGTTAATGCAGGAAGAAAGAAAGGAGAACAGATCGATGTTGATAGTCACTGTTCCATCTGAACCGGGGGTTCGACCTCATACCTGGCAGCGTCACTTCGTCAAGCAGAACCACAGACCAACGCCAGTGCCAGCAGTCTAACCTGACCAGTGCCAGCAGACCAACACCAGTGCCAGCAGTTGTGTCGTGCTTGTGAAAGTGACAGTGAAAAGGAAAAAAAAGAAAAGAAAAGACAGTGATTCGTGAATAGTTAAGATCACCTGGCCAGGTAAAGTAGAAATCTGTTTATACCGGGTTAGTTAATGATGATTTAGATAAATGATTTTGTGAAGTTCAAGGGAAGAGAGAATGTTTTATTTTGTTTGATTCCATATGCATTGATGTTTCTTTCTATGATCATGTGTAGTAAAGTTATAGACTTTACTAGTGGTTTGATGTGACGACTGCATGATATATGAATGAGATTGTAAGCAAGCTGTGAGTGTGTTTGGGCTGTGCGCTAGTCCTTCCTCCACTGACATACCCCGAGGTTGACAATTTATTGGCGAGCCTGCCAGGATATTCTGGCCCATTTATTATAATTGTTCAACTTCTCAGAGAGGAAGCTGGGTGGGATTCAAGTGTTGTAATCCTAAGACAAGGTGTTGTCTTATTGTATGTTCCAAGATAGTTAAATACTAGGCTTGGCATTGCTTCCAAGATAGTTAATACTAGGCTTGGCATTTCAGCCCCAGAGTACTTATTTCGTACAGATTGCCTATAATTCGCTCTCATAGTTGGGTCAGGCGCTGGGCGTCTTATAAAAAACTAATTACGTTGTCCCAAGCTAATATTATCATTCATAGGATTGTGCTATTACGTCACTCGTGTCGGTAACCACCAGTTTGGCTGTCGTAGTAATAAAATCTTGTTCAAAAAAAAAAAAAAAGATTATAATGGCGGAAGAAAAGAACACCCCTATTGAACAACTTGTGAGCGTCGCTCGTGATTTAGGCTACTCGGGAGAAGAGTTGCGAGCATTCGTTGAAAACCAGCAAAAGATGGAAAGAGATGAACGAGCGGAAAGACGCGTGTTGCAGTAGAAATAGCAGAGCAGGAAAAAGCTAAAGAAATGCAGGAAACAGAAAGACTAAAAGAAATGCAGGAAACAGAAAGACTAAGGGAAGCGCAGGAAACAGAAAGATTAAGGATTCAATTAGAGTTAGAGCGAGTGAAAATACAAAGGGAGACCACCGATGATGGTAATTCACTTTCCAGTGACTCTGTGCGCAGTTACGCCCCCCGACCCAGTTGCCAAAATTCTCTGAAGGAACCGATTCGATTGATGCATACATCAGTCGTTTCGAAACGTTTGCGACCAGTCAGGGTTGGCCTTCAGAAGAGTGGGCAGTCATTTTGTCAGCGCTATTGACGGGTAAGGCATTACAGATTTTCACTGCGTTACCGGCAGAACAACATCTGATTTTGGTGCGTGAAGGAGTCGTTGATGAAGGGATTTGACCTCACAGAGGAAGGATTCAGAAAGAAATTTCGTTCAGCTAGATTGCAAGCAGGTGAAACGTACACTCAGTTTGGTGCACGTTTAGATCACTATTTTGATAAATGGTTAGAGTTGAGCGGTACGAGAAGGAGTTCGCTGAATTGAAAGAGCTGGTTATGAAGGATCAGATTTGTCAGGTTGCGGCCCTGAGTTAACCATACATTTGAAAAGAGAGACAGCCAGAGACAGCAGGGGAGTTGTTGAAGTTCGCAGAGGTGTATAGAGAGGCACGTTTGGGCACTAAGGTGCAGAGAGAAACAGGTGCCAGGCACAGGTTGAGAAGAGTGCAAGGAGACTAGGGGAGTTTTCTGCACAGTCTGCAAAACCCAGTGGTGGGGCAGAAAGGAGGACAAAGGGACAATAGGTGTTTCATTTGTCACAAGAAGGGACATGTGGCGAGGGATTGTCGCATGAGGTTCCAGAAGGCAGCAGCCTTGCAAGAGGTGGATAAGGGTCGCCAAGGGAAACGACTGCAGTGGAACCAAAAAGGGATCCAATCTGAAGAGGGTGGAGTGCAGCCTATGGCTAGCACTGGACAGCAGTCAGTGTCAGGGATGGAGGGCACTAGGCTGAGTGGTTCGTTACAGTGGAAGAAGGGTGGATTGGCCAGCAGAGGGTGAAAGTGTTACGGGACACTGGTTGTTCATGCGGTGTGGTGAGAACAACGCTGGTCGAGAAAGGGGATTTGACAGGGCAAATCCAGACCTGTACTCTAATCGATGGCACTGTGAGGGAGTTTCCAGTTGCTAAGATAGAAGTACGTACCCCTTACTTCTCAGGCGAGTTGTCTGCGTTGGTGATGGAGAAACCCCTTCATGATTTGATCATTGATATTCCAGGGGCAAGGGATCCAGGGGATCCTGAGTTGTTGACTGCTACAGGGGCAGCAGTTCAAACAAGGAGCAAGAAGGAGGAAAAAGGGTTTATAAACCGTTAGTCGTTCCAGCAAGGAAGTCAGGCATAGATGTGTCGCCTGATGAGTTTAGGGCAGCGCAGGAACAAGACCCTTCGCTCGTGAAGTCTTGGGAGTTAGCAAGAGGTGGAGAGAAAACAGGTGGTTAGAGGAGGTGAGACAGAATTTCTTGTGAAAGGCGGGTTGTTGTACCGAGTGTTCACCAAGGGGAAGACAGGTAAGGTGACAACTCAGTTAGAGGTACCAGCATGTTTATCGTGACACTGTCATGTCAGTGGGTCACGAGTCGCTCATGGCGGGTCATCTCAGCACCAGCAAAACAGCTGACCGAATCTTTGATGATTTTCACTGGCCAGGAGCAATGGCAGACATCAAGCGTTTCTGCATGTCATGTGATGTGTGTCAAAGGTCAGCCACAAGAGGGGTGAAGAGGAAGGCACCTCTTAAACATCCTCCTTTAATTGACACACCGTTCAGGAGAGTGGCTGTTGATCTGATTGGCCCAATCTCGCCCTGTTCCAAAGGTGGGCCAGGTATGAGACATGTAAGGTTGCAAAGGAAAGTTTGCAGAAGGCTAGGGTCGTTCAGAAGAAGCAATATGACAGGAAGGTGAGGAAGCAATCCCTCAAGGCGGGAGATCAAGTCCTGTTACTGCTTCCCACGGGTCACAACAAGCTGCTGATGCATTGGAAAGGACCATTCACCATCACTGAAAGGTCGATCGGGATTACCGAATTGATGTGAATGGGAAACCAAAACTTTTCCATGCGAATTTTCTCCGCAAATATATTCAGCGTGAGAACTCAGCACATAGGCGCAGCAGCAATCATTGATGAGGTGAAGGAGACCCAGCAGAAGAAGGGGAGATTTTGTTGCCCGAGTTTCCAGGAGAAGAGTCATACAGGGATGTGTCACTGTATGAAGGGCTAGACAGTAGGAGACAGGAGGAAGTTATTGACGGGATTGGAAGGTGTTGTGAATTTCAGGGATGACATTCTGATAGCATCCGAGACATGGGAGGAGCATATGAGGCAGCTAGGAGCAGTTTTAGAGAGGTTGAGACAAGCCAATCTCACAGCCAGACCAACAAAGTGCCAGATTGGTTTTCCAAGCCTGGAGTTCCTAGGTTTTGTTGTCGGAGGCGACACAAAGCAGCCAGAAAAGGGAAAGGTGGAGAAGATGATGAATTCAGAGAGCCCAAAGACCAAAACAGATGTCAGGAGTCTGCTAGGTTTTATTGGTTTCTATAGGGAGTTTGTTCCAAATTTCGCTGAAAATCACGAGTCCTCTCATGATTTGGTCAAGGCAGGGAAACCGGCAGTGGTCGAATGGTCAGACGCTGCAGAGCAACCCACTGCAGACGGTGCTGGAAAGACTAGGTTCCCGCCCCATCTTGAAGCTACCGGATATGTCAAAACCATTTTTGTTGCAGACAGTGCATCAGGCGGTGGAGTAGGTGCAGTATTGTTGCAGGAGCACGAAGGGGTCGAGTTCCCTGTGAGGTATGCTAGCAGGAAGTTGACAAAGTGTGAAGAAGGGTACGCAACGGTAGAGAAGGAGTGTTTAGCTGTCGTGTGGGCCGTGCAGAAGTTCCACAAATACTTGTATGGGAAAGAGTTCGTGATAGAGACAGATCATCAACCACTCAAATTCCTGCAGGAGGCGCAGTTGAAAAACAGCAGGGTTCTGCATTGGGCAATGGCACTGCAGCCCTACAGGTATCGAGGTGCAGTACATTCCAGGTCGACAGATGTCGGAGCTGACTATTTAAGTCGTGTAGTCTAGCAAGCTGCGACTCAGAGGAAGTCAGTCATATCGGAGGTGCATAGCTACTTTGTAATAATATGTGTTGATTGCGGTTATGTTGATTGGATATGGGTTCATTCCCAGTGGGCTATGGTTCATATTTTTGTGTGAGACTTGTTCATATTTTCTTTGGGGAGACTTGTTACATGTGAAGTAGTTATGCTTGGAGCATACAGTCGCTTGTGTAGTGATGCATTATTTGCAATAAGTGAGGATGGAGATTCCTCAGTGAAGTGTCATGGATCGTGATCATATTATATTGTGCTTTTCATAAGAATTGTGAAGAGAAGATATGGCAAATCCGCAGGTAGGGGGATTGCATTAGGTGCGCACAGAGGTCGTTATAAAATGAGTCGAAATAACGCAAGAGCACACGTCAATGATAACTCATTGGAGTGGTATTCACTAATGATATATTTTATAATTTATAAACCGTTGGTTGTAAAGTATTTTTTCAAACTTTGCACGTGTAGCTGTGTGTCAGCAAATTCGGTTGTTGTCTTTTTTGTACCGTTGTTTTGAGACAATGCGGTGCATAGTCTTTTGCAAGGGGGAAATTGTCACGGACAAAAAATAAACAACCAAAGTCGTGGTCCGTCGCCAGCCAGGTTGTTTGGACATAAGCTCTAACTCAAATATTCTGGCGCCAGGCAGACG
The DNA here is from genome assembly GCA_018398815.1 of Conus ventricosus. Lineage (NCBI taxonomy): Eukaryota > Metazoa > Mollusca > Gastropoda > Neogastropoda > Conidae > Conus > Conus ventricosus. Next base: position 79,098,746 of record CM031604.1, read on the forward strand.
GCCCCATGTGTCGGGTCCAGCCAATTAAGCATAGCGGAGAGGCTCCACGGAGACGGTCTGTCCAGCCAGACGGACTAAGTAGCTGACCGACGCCTCGATGTCTGGTAAAAACGAGTCTCGACGCCCAGATCAGACTCATCCGGCCAATTTGAGCACAGCGAGAGGCTAATCCTAATCTTCCACGGAGGACAGCATCGGCCCGTAGACAGTCGGAGTGGCTGACCAACGTCTCGATAGGTCTGGGCCAGACTGATCTAGCCAATTACGACCAGTGCCCACAATCAGGTCGACGTCGCCGGAAAGGGAGAGGGAGAAGGTAGTGTGTGGTGGGGTGAAATCAAGCTAATCAATTAAATGACCAATTGACCACCACAGAGAGTAAGGCGTGTAGGCGTGACTGTCATGATTTGAATATCCAATTGGAATTAGAGGGAGATAACTTCGGGTACGAGGCGGTAAAAATACTGACCAATGGTACTCACCCTTGGACACGTAGGTAGGGGATAAAGTAATGCGTGAGTGAGAGATGAGGGAAGAACGAACAGAGAGACAGAGAGAGAGAGGTTCTGAGTGTAAGCTCTGCAGGAGAGAGGGCAGAGAGAGAGATGAGGAGAGAGGAGAGAACCAAGTTGTAGCATTTAGCACCATAGAGAGAGCATGCAGAGGAAGGACTAAAGAGAGATGTGGAGAGAGAGAGAGTTGCTAACTAATGAAGAGAAAAAGAAAGAAAAGAAAAGGAAAAGAAAAGCAACCATGTCCATTTGATAGAGCAGACTAGAAGAGAGGGGAGAGAGAGTGCAATGCGTTAATGCAGGAAGAAAGAAAGGAGAACAGATCGATGTTGTAGTCACTGTTCCATCTGAACCGGGGGTTCGACCTCATACTGGCAGCGTTCACTTCGTCAAGCAGAACCACAGACCAACGCCAGTTTCCAGCAGTCTAACCTGACCAGTGCCAGCAGACCAACACCAGTGCCAGCAGTTGTGTCGTGCTTGTGAAAGTGACAGTGAAAAGAAAAGAAAAAAAAGAAAAAAAAAGACAGTGATTCGTGAATAGTTAAGATCACCTGGCCAGGTAAAGTAGAAATCTGTTTTATACCCGGGTTAGTTAATGATGATTTAGATAAATGATTTTGTGAAGTTCAAGGGAAGAGAGAATGTTTTATTTTGTTTGATTCCATATGCATTGATGTTTCTTTCTATGATCATGTGTAGTAAAGTTATAGACTTTACTAGTGGTTTGATGTGACGAATGCATGATATATGAATGAGATTGTAAGCAAGCTGTGAGTGTGTTTGGGCTGTGCGCTAGTCCTTCCTCCACTGACATACCCCCAGGTTGACAGTGTGTGCTGTGTGAGTGCTGTGGGGGACCTTCCGTAATTCATCAGCATGGGTACTTGTTGAAAACTCAGAAAAAATGACAACGCACATCCACACTAGGAGAGGTGACATGTACCACTAAACGTTTTCACCTATCGCCCGCTAAAAGGCCGTGATGAGGAACACGCCCCAACACCAATGTTAACCCTGTGACAATGACCCGAAGACAAGTGTCTTGTCAGGACGCGCCAATCACGGTTGTCGTGACAGGATATGACATGATACTTCCACGAACTGGGTATTTCCACGCATCGGAAGTACTGTTTATAGCCCTTACACGTCCACGTGCTAACTCATTTCACGCCGCATGCACCCAAGGAGGGTGACCTAAAAGTCTTGGCATTAAGTCTGCTGAGATCCTAGAATGAAATAACCAGGTTCCTGACATCATCATGCCTATGGAGTGGGCGCTATAGTTTAACACGTGGACTTGAGAGAGCGCTTCTATGACTAGAAACTCCCACGACGCTCACACCACTCCCAGTCGTTACTCCCACGTTTTTGACGCTTCCTCAGAAAGCACCGTCCCGCCTGCCTGGCTTTCTGAACCAGGTCGGCAACGTTGAAATGAAGTGTGAAGGGCAGACAGAAGGAGAGGGGGGGGGGGTGTTGGTGGAGAGAGGGAAGGAAGATGGCGAAGAGAATGGGCTGGGAGGGGGAGTGTGTGTGTGTGTATGCGTGTGTGGGGGGGGGGGGGGGGGGAGGGGGGGGTGGTGTGTGTGTGTGTGTGTGTGTGTGTGTGTGTGTGTGTGTGTGTGTGTGTGCAAGCGAGTGGGTGAGAGAGAGAGAGAGGAGAGAGAGAGAGGAGAGAGAGAGGAGAGAGAAGAAAGAGAGAGAGAGGGGAGAGAGACTGACAGACAGAAACAGAAGACAGAGAGGGGGGGGGGGGGGGGGAGGGAGGGAGGGGAGAGAGGTGGTAGTTCACGACGGGAATCAATAAAGAGACGCGTGGCGGGGGACGGGGGGGGGGGGGGGGGGGGTGGGGGGAACGGAGGGGTACGGGGGTGTTGTACCATAAATACGTCACTCGATCCGTGTTAACGTCATCAATGCCCTTATGACGCCAGACACAGTCATACACGGAGTGCCGTGCCTGGTGTTAGGGGTTGCTGTGAATGATCACGTCCCACGGATCCAGTGCCGCCGAAATCGTTCTGCGATTATCTCCCTTCGTACAACTTGGTTCTCCATCTGATGGATTGGTCTTTGACTAACAGAGGGGAATGAATGAGACAGGAGGAGAAGGAGGAGGAGGAGGAGGAGAGGTAAACAAGGTGGAGGGGAACGTGGAAGATGGAACGGCCAGCTGGAAATAGAGGAGAAGGAGGAGGAGGAGAAGGAGGAGGAGAAGGAGGAGGAGAGCAAGAAGAATATGGGGAAGATGATGATGATGATGTGATGATGATGATGATGATAATGATGATGATGATGATGATGATGATGATGATGAGATGATGATTTTCTGTATTGTTCTCTATTCGGAATGGCTGTACCTGTGATTTCTCTTTAATCTGTTTTGTGTCCAACTGTTTCTTTCCTTTCGTCTTCTTCTTCTTCTTCTTCTCTTCTTTTGCCATTCAGTCACCTAACGCTCCTCTCCTTCTAGCAGCATGAGAGACATATGGCACTGCAGTGTTGGTTTGGTAATTTGGGCAACACACTCTTAAAGACAGGTCCGTGAATGGAATGCCCGCAGTCGATATGTTACCCCATCTGTAAGGCCTATGTCAAACGCGATTCACAGTGGTTTTGGTGTGTTTTAGTTGTATTTGGGCTCTCTGTTGTGTTGCACACTGTTTTGGTGTGTTTTAGTTGTATCTGGCTCTGTGTTGTGTTGCACACTGTTTTGGTGTGTTTTAGTTGTATTTGGGCTCCGTGTTGCGTTGCACAGTGTTTTGGTGTGTTTTAGTTGTATCTGGGCTCTGTGTTGTGTTGCACACTGTTTTGCTGTGTTTTAGTTGTATTTGGGCTCTGTGTTGCGTTGCACACTGTTTTGGTGTGTTTTAGTTGTATTTGGGCTCCGTGTTGCGTTGCACAGTGTTTTGGTGTGTTTTAGTTGTATTTGGGCTCTGTGGTGTGTTGCACACTGTTTTGGTGTGTTTTAGTTGTATTTGGGCTCTGTGTTGTGTTGCACACTGTTTTGCTGTGTTTTAGTTGTATTTGGGCTCTGTGTTGTGTTGCACACTGTTTTGGTGTGTTTTAGTTGTATTTGGGCTCTGTGTTCTGTTTTCACAGTGTTTTGGGTTGTTTTAGTTGTATTTGGGCTCTGTGTTGTGTTGCACACTGTGTTGGTGTGTTTTAGTTGTATTGGGGGTCTGTGTTGCGTTGCACACTGTTTTGGTGTGTTTTAGGTGTATTTGGCTCTGTGTTGTGTTCACACTGTTTTGGTGTGTTTTACACTGTTTTGGTGTGTTTTAGTTGTATTTGGGCTCTGTGTTCTGTTGCACACTGTTTGGTGTGTTTTAATTCTATTTGGGTCTGTGTTGTGTTGCAACGCTGTTTTGGTGTGTTTTAGTTGTATTTGGGCTCTCTGTTGTGTTGCACACTGTTTTGGTGTGTTTTAGTTGTATTTGGGGTCTGTGTTGTGTTGCACACTGATTTGGTATGTTTTAATTGTATTTGGGCTCTGTGTTGCGTTGCACACTGTTTTGGTGTGTTTTAGTTGTATTGGGCTCTCTGTTGTGTTGCACAGTGTTTTGGTGTGTTTTAGTTGTATCTGGGCTCCGTGTTGTGTTGCAGACTGTTTTGGTGTGTTTTTTGTTGTATTTGGGCTCTGTGTTGTGTTGCACAGTGTTTTGGTGTGTTTTAGTTGTATTTGGGCTCTTGTTGTGTTGCACACTGCTTTGGTGTGTTTTAGTTGTATTTGGGCTCTCTGTTGTGTTGCACACTGCTTTGGTGTGTTTTAGTTGTATCTGGGGTCTCTGTTGTGTTGCACACTGCTTTTTGGTGTGTTTTAGTTTTATCTGGGCTCTCTGTTGGTTGCACACTGTTTTGGTATGTTTTAGTTGTATCTGGGCTCTCTTTGTGTTGCACAGTGTTTTGGTGTGTTTTAGTTGTATTTGGGCTCTGTGTTGTGTTGCACAGTGTTTTGGTGTGTTTTAGTTGTATCTGGGCTGTGTGTTGTGTTGCACAGTGTTTTGGTGTGTTTTAGTTGTATCTGGCTGTGTGTTGTGTTGCACAGTGTTTTGGTGTGTTTTAGTTGTATCTGGGCTGTGTGTTGTGTTGCACAGTGTTTTGGTGTGTTTTTAGTTGTATCTGGGCTGTGTGTTGTGTTGCACAGTGTTTTGGTGTGTTTTAGTTGTATTTGGGCTCTGTGTTGTGTTGCACACTGTTTTGGTGTGTTTTAGTTGTATCTGGGCTGTGTGTTGTGTTGCACACTGTTTTGGTGTGTTTTAGTTGTATCTGGGCTCTGTGTTGTGTTGCACACTGTGTTGGTGTGTTTTAGTTGTATTTGGGCTCTGTGTTGCGTTGCACACTGTTTTGGTGTGTTTTAGTTGTATATGGGTTCTGTGTTGCGTTGCACACTGTTTTGGTGTGTTTTAGTTGTATTTGGGCTCTGTGTTGCGTGCCACTGTTTTGGTGTGTTTTGGGTGTATTTGGGCTCTGTGTTGTGTTGCACACTGTTTTGGTGTGTTTTAGGTGTATGTGGGCTCTGTGTTGTGTTGCACACTGTTTTGGTGTGTTTTACACTGTTTTGGTGTGTTTTAGTTGTATTTGGGCTCTGTGTTGTGTTGCACACTGTTTTGGTGTGTTTATGTTGTATTTGGGCTCCGTGTTGTGTTGCACACTGTTTTGGTGTGTGTTTTAGTGTATCTGGGCTGTGTGTTGTGTTGCACACTGTTTTGGTGTGTTTTAGTTGTATTTGGGTCTGTGTTGTGTTGCACACTGTTTTGGTGTGTTTTAGTTGTATTTGGGCTCTGTGTGTTGTGTTGCACACTGCTTTGATGTGTTTTTAGTTGTATTTGGGGTCTCTGTTGTGTTGCACACTGTTTTGGTGTGTTTTAGTTGTATTTGGGCTCTCTGTTGTGTTGCACACTGCTTTGGTGTGTTTTAGTTGTATTTGGGCTCTCTGTTGTGTGTTGCACACTGTTTTGGTGTTTTTAGTTGTATTTGGGCTCTGTGTTGTGTTGCACACTGTTTTGGTGTGTTTTATTGGTATTTAGGCTCTGTGTTGTGGATTCTCTCTTGAGGGTACATAAGACCGTATGGCGAAAGCTTGGCTGTGTCTGGAGTGGCACTGTCTTCATCTGTCCGTGGGCAGGGGTGTTTGGGTCTGTGGGGTGTGCTCGGCAGCTGGAGGGTGGTGTTTTTCGCCGGTAGGCTCTGCAGTCATGAAATACGGGCTGGTACACCCATGGGGATGCTACTTTAAGGCTGTTATGAGCTGCATCCTGTAGTCTAATTTACCTCTGTTCAGGAGCAGTTATGTCCCTTGATATCTTAATGGAGTGTCCTGCGCGTGCCTGTACCCATCGTCAACACAGCGCAGGCCTCCAAGGGTGGTACAGGACTGCTCTAAAGGCAGGTGAAGACAGTGCTTCTCTGGGTCCTCCCCAGCACCTTCGGGTGTTTCTCTTTCTTTTTTCTTTCTTCTCTTCTCTTTCTCTTCTTCTATATATATGTATATATACATATATATATATATATATATATATATATATATATATATATATATATATATATATATATATTATGCATGTGTGTGTGTGTGTGTGTGTGTATATATATATATATAAAAAATATATATATATACATATATATATATATATATTGTTTGGTCAATCAGTGGGAGATTGCATCTCTTAGGAGATCCAAGTAAAGGTTGTTCTGTACAATTCTTAGCGACTCACAATGCTTGGGTTATTGAACAGCAGAGCTGCCCACTCAGACTGTTTCATATCTTTTGATCTCCTTTGCATCCTTGAATGGATCCTCAAGCAAAGGCTCAAAGATTGTACCCTAATTTTATACTGCTTGAATAATGCTTTTAGTTTTTTATCAACTTTTTTCCTCTCCACACTTTCGTTTTGTTCCATTTACTACCCTTCGCTGGCTGCTTTGAGGGTGCTGTTGGATTCTTTTTTGAACCCGTGGTGGTGAGAACACCGCAGAATTATGGTGTGTCTCTATTTGACACCAAGAGCACAGACACAACCAACCGTGTCTCCCTGATGAGTCCAATCCAGCGGACGAAAGGCCTAGGAGCAGGCAATACAAATAGATGTGCCTTCGAGAGGGATTACGATGGTTCCCTCAGGCAGCTAGAGAAGGGTTTCTCATATTTTTTATACATTTCCCATTTTCTTCATCTTCTTTTTTTTTCTTTTAAAAGTTTAAATCTTTGCCAAGTCATTACTATAACGACTGAAGAATTGTTAGCCTGCAATTGTTTTCCCCCACTACTTAATTGTTCAGCATTAATATATATATATATATATATATATAATATATATATAATATATGTGTGTGTGTGTGTGTGTTCTTTTTGGGCGCGCGTGTGTGTTATATATATATATATATATATATATATAATATAACGCGCGCGCGTGCCTGAGTATGTAGTGT
>CM031604.1:79110692-79113192 GCA_018398815.1 Conus ventricosus
TATCCTAATTAGTCCATGCCGAAGATCATTTGGAGGCGTCTGCGATCAAATACTTCAAGTTTCTTCGTTTCCGGATCCTAAGTTTCAAAATCGTAAAAAAAAAAAAATCCATTAGCTTAAAACCATGTACAGTGTGGTCTCAAAACTAAGCGGATGTGGTGTACCGTATGTGGACTAGTCCGCACGCAGTGACGCCTCCTTGATGAAACCGAAACTGAAACTGTAAAAAGAGTAGAGTATGTGCTTTAGAATCATGTATTTGTACTGAGAGACAGATTCGTGCTGCTTTTTTTTTTCTTCCCAAGATCTTGCTATGCTGTCTAAATGTGGCTGAAGCATTTTCCACATGAAGTCAAGGTCTTCAGTTATGTTTCTTTGCTGCTGACTCAATCTCAAGATAGGATAATTGCCCACCATTTTAATTTCATTTTCGTCAGTGACACGTCTGATCCTTTTCGAAGTGTTGATCGCTGTATGTTTTTGGTATTCAGTGCGCTGGTGTTGTTACCAGGGGTTGTCATTGCTACAGTGCGCTGGTGTTGTTACCAGGGGTTGTCATTGCTACACTGGTCTCATGGACAAGACAGCGCAAAACGTGAGAATTCTCTGCCAGTGCTGTAAAATCGTCCGCGAAGTCAACATGTGACAGGCATCTGTCTGTTGATGCGCTTTGCTTGTGTTGGTTTCTTTAGTGCCATGACATTTCTTTGCCAGTGCGAAGAGAACCTGCAACAATAGAACTCCTTGGCGAACTCATGTTCACACGTGAACCAGTCACGATATCCATCCTCAGTCCATATTCATTATTTTGATGCTGAACAGAGCTGCTGGACAGCTGTGACAATCTTGACAGTTATGACAGGCCTGAATGATGCTCCATGCAGCCAGTCTGGCAATGTTGTTATCTGCCTTGGCGAAGTCAATGAAACTGCTTGTAGGACGCGCTTTAACCCCAAGGCATTTCTCTATGATATGCATCAGAGTAAATATCAGAAATATTTTGGCCAGACGCCTATCTGGTGCTTGTAAGGACGCTTTTAAATAATCTCATATACAACTGTGACTTATTCTGTGGAACATACCTTTTCTTGGACAGTCAAAAGAATCATCCTTTTTCAGCCGTAAGATCAGGCGATGTTACCTTTTTTCAGTTGCACTCAACTGTGTCATTTTTCCAGTCTTCAGATAATTTTACCAGAGGTCCAGACTATTTGATTAATTTCGTGTACGAAATAAGTAAACCTGGGTGAATTTTACAACGTAGTTTGGAGAAGATAACTACTGATATCCATGTATTTAATTGCCCCACTTTTCCCAGTTGCCCTCACCTCTGATATGGCTTTCACGATCGGCTGGGCTGTAAGCAACACGACTTTGTGTTGTACCCACCAATATTGTAGGTATTTGCATCTGCCTACCATTATGAAGATCAAAGAAACTGGAAGCGAGTTCAGAATAAGAAGTAGATGTTGACAAAGTTCATCCCGTGCCCTCCATGAAATTGTTTGGTCGTAAAGTGACAATTGAGTAACCGTAACTGTTCCGACGCCGGCAGTTAGGAACACAGTACTTCCTGTGTAGGTTTACAGTCACTCTCGTCACATCATCATTTCTCTAAGTTTTTATTAATACAACAGAAAATGTTACATAATTTTTTAATTCAATGTTGTTGTTTTTTTCTCTTCTTTGCAAAGGCAGAAAATCTGACAGCAACGTCCCGTGTTAAATGCATAAACGCACACTTGTGCTCCTTCTCGCTGTAGACTTATCGCTACACTGCTTTGATAGGGTTAACCCAGAAACCTGCCTCCGAAAACCTTACAGCCTCGTGTTTCATCCTTCCTAATGGACATAGACAAACTTGAATCCAGAAAGATCGAGAAGGCTCTAAAATAAACATTCTGTCGGAAATGCTCGTACTTGTGCATATGTGTGGGTGTATAGATGGTGGTGGTGGTGGTGGTGGTGGTAAAACGGAAGGGGGTATTTAGAGGAGAGAGGGGGAAGGGTGGTGGAAGGGATTGCAGACAACCAATGAGATGTGTAGGTGTGTTTGCGTTTGGGGTGTGCGAGTTTGTATACGTGTGTCAAACACAAACGTCTTGCAATCTTTTTTTTTCATTCTACATTTTTCTTGTGTGCATTAATGATTACTGAATAATATGAGACGGACGTGAAGTGCGAATTGTATGCTAAACATGATTCACAGACATACTAGGTGTGGAAAACGATTAAGCTTGGTTTTTGCATGTATATACACAAACACGCATACACCCCCTCCGCCACCCCTTCCCGCACATGCGTGTGCGTGCGTGCGTGCGTGCGTGCGTGTGTGTGTGTGTGTGTGTGTGTGTGTGTGTGTGTGTGTGTGTGTGTGTGTGTGTGTGTGTGCGTGTGTGTGCGTGCGTGCGTGCGTGAGTGAGTGTGTGCGTGCGTGCGTGCGTGCGTGTGTGCGTGCGTGTGTGTGTGTGTGTGTGTGCGGACTCGCGATAATACGAAT
>CM031604.1:79123192-79128192 GCA_018398815.1 Conus ventricosus
TGCTAGCATCTTTAACAATGTTCCATCATTTGTTTGCAAAATATTGTTAAGGTTTCGACTCTTGACTATGTTATAATCAAAGAGTCTTGATCTTTTTCTAATGTTCCCATAAGCAGGACAAGTGAACAAAAAATGTAACTCATCCGATTCATTCGTCCAATAAGATAGCTTACGGTGAAACAGGAAGGTACCCTTTGTACATCAGATGTATTGTAAAGTGTGTTAGATACTGGTGTAAAGTAATACGATTACCAGTAGCTAGACTGAGCAGGCAAGCCTATGACATGATCCTGCAACAATGTGAGTTAGGAAATGTTACTGGGCCTCTAAGGTTAAGAAAGTGCTGACAGAGAATGGGTTTGGAATAGTGTGGTTGAGCCAGGCAGTCGGAAACGAGACCGCTTTTATGTCTGAATTCAAAGATAGACTAATTTCCTCGTATAAACAAAACTGGCACAGCCAACTAGAAGAACGTGATAGATATTCCTGGTTCCTATCCTTCAAAAGTAACTTGGAGGCAGAAAAGTATTTACATTTAGTATCTAATCGGTGGCAAAGAGGTATCCTTGCAAGATTTAGAAATAGAACACTGGGATTAAATGCTAATAAAAGATGGTATCTAAATAATGATGCTGTTGATGATTCATGTCCATTATGTAATGATATTGCAATTAGAGAGAGAGAGAGATAGACAGACAGACAGACAGACAGACAGACAGACAGACAGACAGAGATAGAGAGACAGAGAGACAGACAGACAGAGAGAGAGAGAGAGAGAGAGGAGAGAGAGAGAGGAGAGAGAGAGAGAGAGAGAGAGAGAGAAATGGAAATGGAAAATGGTTTATTCAGGTTAGGCCACAGCCCCTACTGAAGGGGGGAACTATTTACAATGGCACTTTAACGACAAGAAAAAGTAAGGATACATCAACATAATAATGACAGATTCCAACATCTTTTGACAATAGAGTACAACAGATACATGCTTCAATATTAATATTCACATCCTTCAACTACAGTCGCACGCCTTTTAAATGCCTTATATAAATACATGCATACATTCTTCAGTATAATTTCGTTACTGTTAGCCATCAATAAGGCTACGCTGAATAAACATGGATTTGCATAAAATTTTCCTGGAATATATTGTTGCCGAAGCTCACAGAGACTAGGGCAACAAAACAAAACATGTACTTCATCTTCTTTTGCGTCATTACACAATGGGCATGCTACAGAATTAGTTGATACCTTATTATAACGGTCCCGATGTATTGCTATGTCTGTTACCCCGAATCTAAATTTTGTTAAATAACATCTAATATGTCTGTCGATGTCAATTAAAAGATACCTTTCGCAGCTCCTAGATGATTTGAAAGTTCTATATAAAGAAAACCGGTCGCTGTCTTGGATATGTTCACTCCAGTTTTGCCATCGGCAATCAATAAGCCTCTGGCGAAATTCATCCAGAAATGCACTGACATTTTCAACCCTTGATTTAGCCATACTATTCCAAAACCATTCTGAAATAATGTTTCTCGAATCCTTGAAACCCATGTATATTTACCGCGTGAGTCTAGCCACATCAACATCTCGTAAGCCTTCACCGGTAGTCTATTTCCATCCATACGTAATAACTTAAGCCAATATCTAATACACCGAACAGACGTATTTACATAAATAGGGTAGCGTCCTGTTTCTCCGTACACTAAATCATTCGGCGTTTTAAGCTGCACCCCTAAAAAATTTTTAATGCAAATAAGTGAACCTTTTCAATACGAGCAACTGCTTTATCTAATCCCCATATTTCAGCACCGTACATGGCAATAGGTAGAACCTGATAATCAAAAATTTTCAAAAATACTGCAAATGAATTATTCTTAAGCGTGTACAACTTTTGCATAATACACAGCAAGGCGTTCTTTGCTCGGCTTGCAAGGTCTTCACAAGCAAATACAAAACTAAGTCTCGTGGAGAAATATATACCAAGATACTTATAACAGTTGACAATCTTCATTTCCTCTCCATTAAGAAACCACCTTTCTCTCGCTGCAAGATAACCACCTTTCCTGAATACAACAACATTACTCTTTTTCATATTGACCTTAAGCTGAAGTCTTGAAGATGCACTCCATAAACTATTCAGTTGTGTTTGAAGCCCAACTGGTGTTTCTGAAAGCAAGGCAATGTCATCTGCTAACAACAAAATAAACAATTCCATGAAATCAGGAGTCAATGTTGCACCGTGCCTTCCTTTCTCTATTATTTCCAGGGCTAGCTCGTTTATAAATAAGGAGAAAAGTACAGGGCTGCATGCATCACCCTGTTTTACCCCTCTTGTACACATGATATAGTCAGTAAAACTAGTACCAGATCTTACTCTTGCTTTCACACTACTATACATACTATTAATACATTTGTAGAGTTTTCCTTGAATTCCATTCTTTTGGAGTACTGGCCAGAGCAATGATCTTGATACAGAGTCAAAAGCTTTTTCGAAATCAATAAAGGCAACATATAATTTACGGTTCTGTGAAAATTGTTTCTGTATTAACGCCATGAGTGTGAACATCTGATCAATAGTTGAGTAGCCTTTCTTAAACCCTGCTTGATGTTCACCTGTGATGTCATTTTGACGTACCCATTCTTGTAACCTGCAATTGATTATCGAACTAAATACCTTACTACTGATGTCACCTAACGATATACCTCTATAATTGCCAGGGACATCAGTTGCACCCTTTTTAAACAGTGGCACGATGATTGACTCTGTCCATCGTTCTGGAAATAACCCATTATCAAAAAGCGTATTGAAAAACTTAACAAAGAAATCAATAATAACATTACACCAAATTTCAATAATTCTCCAATAATTCCATCTGGCCCTGCAGATTTTCTGTTTTTAAGCCTTTTTATTGCAGTTGAAATCTCCTCTCTTGAAATTGGACGATCGAAGTAGGAACACTCGGTACTATTTTCAGACATATTTACTTCGCTAATAACATCAATAACATCGTCTTCGGTTTCACCATTTTCAAGAAGCTCATGAAAATGAGAAAACCAGTTATCAATAGTTATATTACTGGATGTATGCACTCTTTTCACAGATATTCTGCGCAAGTGCTTCCAAAATTCTTTCTGGTCATTCACCGAATTTACGATGTTACATAGTAGAGAACTGTTATTTTCTTTTTTCTTCCTCTCGATCAATTTTTTGTATTCTCTTCGTGCAAGACAATATGTTTTGTTATCTTCTTTATCTAGCGTTCTCCTGTATATCCGCAGAAGCCTTCTTGCCTTTAATTTAGTACTAGTGCATTCTGTATCATACCAATCATTGTCCCCATTCCTACCATCCAATCTAATTCGTCTTTTCATGCATTCAGCTTGTTTTATAATACACTCATTAAAAGCATCAAGGGCAGCATTAACATCCTCGTCAATGAGAGCAATAGCCCGTCCAAACAGCGACAGTGCATCTTTGCTATTCATTTGCTCATTAAATAAATCAGCATGTTTATCTTGCCACTGGAATTTTTCAATAAACTGAACTTTTTTCATTTCACATGTCTCATTGCTATCGTTCTGAAGAGAACCGATGCTAAATTCCAACGGCAAATGGTCAGAATCAATTCGTTCAGCTACATGAAGTTTACAAAACAGATGGAGGACAGCAAACAAATCACAGGATGCTATAAAATAATCATTCACGCTACTTCCAGTTTCTGATATGTATGTGAAATGACCTTGACAGTCACCATTACATACACCGTTTAAAATACATAGACCCAGTGATGTACACATATTCAACAACAACTTACCATATCTGTTTAAGCATGTATCTTCAGAGTTTCTGTCACTCATCTCAGGTCTGTAGCTTAATTGAAAATTATTAACAATTTCATGTGCATTCATGTCTTGTGGAACATCAGATGTTCTACTGTTTAGATCTCCAGCAAGAAGTAAAAACACGTCCGGCAGAACTAGTAGAGCATCAGCAATACAGGCTTCCAGATCAGTAATGCCATTTTCAACATCGCAAAACGTATAATATGGTGAATTCTCTGGTGGCACATACGCACAAACATACAAAATATCCTTTGATAAACCAAAAAGACTCTTATGAATAAGAAACATAATGACGTTTTTATGATCAGTATATACCTCTTGAATATATGGCAAACATTCCTTTTTGACCAGACATATAACCCCACCAGACCGCCTCCCTCGTTTTGTAAAACGAGTAGCTGGTCTACAGAACACTTTATAATTTCTATACACACTAGATTGAAAATCAACCACAAATGTCTCAACAAAACAAATAAAATCGAAAGAAACAGTATATGACACAAAAATCTTCGTCAGCAATCTTGGGAAGCAAACCACAAACGTTCCAGTGTAAAAACATAACGGGTTTACCATTCATACATGGACTGTTTACGTTGTCATGACCTCTCACACGATCTTGACCTTTCTCATTTTCACAATAGTTATAAACATAGTCAGAATTGCTTGCAGACGTTTCTGCACAAACATGTGAACAGACAGACGAAGAGTTGTCATTCATTAAAGAAACATTTACCCTGCTAGACAAAGCAGCCATAAAAGAATTATTAGAACGAAGATCTATTTCATCACGAACTATGGACCCATTGTCAACTTTATCAAACGAACTCATTTCATCTGCCTGTGTTTCTATCACGTGTTTAGTGATGCCAACATTACCCGTGTGAACACTGTCACAAGCGCCTGCCACTGACACCTCTGTGTTACTTGCCAACGTTCGACCTGCACGTGCGCTCTTCTCAGACGATGCACACACTGCCGGTGTCAGACTCACTTGCGTTCCCTCTCCTACGTTCACAATTTCATGGACATTAAATTTTGATATTTTCAACGACTTAACATATTCATGATGAGGCCGGCCGTGTCCCTAAGTGACATGTTGAAGTTTGTCTGCCTGATCCAGATAGTACTTTTGACCATCAATTATCAGATGGTCAAAA
>CM031604.1:79135692-79145692 GCA_018398815.1 Conus ventricosus
CATACTATGCTTTCTATGATACTGATAATGGCAAAAACTGATTTGGAAAATGCCTTTCTGATGTTATGCTCAGAGTACCTGAATTGTATGTACTTCTGGCTGGAGATCAAATAGGTAGAATTTCTAACTTTTTGTCAAGAATTTCCAACAGAAAAATGTACTTTCATTTTACAAATGGACCCTTGTTAACAGATGTTCTGAAGCCCAAATACATTGAACAGGAAATGGAAAGCTGTTATTAAACATGTGTACCGCGTTAGATCTATGTATTTAAATGGCGTATGTGACGGTGACCGTAAAGGGTTGTTTCACATATATTTTCAGAGACAGGGAACAAGTGTGAATGATTATTCAAAACCCTTCCTATGACATGTTTACGTTTATCAATCTATCATGCAACCTCTGTGTGAATGAACCGGATTGAGTCTGACCATCTACCTCTAGTGCCCAATATTAACTTCCCTCCCTGAAGTAAGAAATGAAAAGGCGTTAAGTGCAACACACAGCTTTTGATATGTATAAATGGCAAAAATGAAATGCTAATATTTTCCATAATCTAATAAATAGTCGGCATGCATTATAATGCGGAGGAAGCTGTAAACTTGATCGATGATGAAGTTTAACGCTGCTTTTAAATATAATTTAAAAAGCTTGTGTAAAAAACAGGGAGAATGCATGAGGAAACAAAAGATTAAATAATAATTCAAAGGATGATTGGTTTGATTATGAAAGTCATAGAACCAAAAAAAAAACGTGAAGCAACTCCTTAGAATACTAGAAGGACGTTTAGACGATAAGACAAAGACGTTTATTGTAAGCTCGAAGAGAGTATAAAAACCTTTTAAAGACCAAAGAGAATAGTATAATTCTACTTTATTATTTCAGTTTATTGACTCAATCAAAAATCAGCAAAAGTTCGGAAGCATTTGCGCAAAATATCATTTAGACCCTAGTAATACTTGTAACAATATTTCTGTAAACCCATTGTATCAGCCTTTTCAAAGAACTTCTCGAAGATGATACTGAAGAAGACGTAGAAGAATCTGATGAAGAAGATACTTTTCCCCAATATCAATAGCGAATGCAAGTTTCCTCGATTTTCCCATCTCTAGAATAGAAGTAATTTTTTGCTATTAAAAAAACTCAAAAACAGAAAAAGCGCAGGGCCCCGAATGGCATAGTTTGGAGAATTATAAAAAATGCTGGAAACCCGTAATTGATTTCTTCCCTCAGATTTTTTAATGCACTTTTTGAACAGAGGGGGATTTCCTGTAACTGGACAGAATCAATAACCGCCTTTATTTAAGAAAGTGAAGTCAATGATCCAAACAATTATAGGGGCATATCACTGTGTGATATAAGTATAAGTTAAAATAGTTCTATAATTAACTGTAATTGCAAGAATGGGTTAACCCAAAAAAATATACAGGGAGTGGGAAGCGGGTTTTAAAGAAAGGTTATTCAACTATCGATCAAATGTTTACACTTTTGGCAATTATACAGAAACAGTTTTCATGGGAAAAAGCAAATTGTACGTAAACCTTTATGACTTCGAAAAGGGATTCGATCAGTTGTCTAGAAAACTGCTTTGGCCAATACTTCAAAAGAAAAGGGATAAAAGGGTAAGATGCATCGTTGTATTAAGAGCAGTATGATTGTGTGAAAGCAAAAGTCAGGTGTGGTGGAAATTTCACAAATTACATAGTTTGTACAAAAGGTGTTAAGCAAGGAGATGCGTGGGAGCCCGTTTGTTTTCCTTATTTTTTAACGAAAATTTGGGACAAAAATAATAGAGAAGGAAGGCATGGAGCAACCCTGTCCCCCAGAAAGAAGCTGAATTATTTTTTTTGCTATTGGCAGATGATATAGCTTTGTTGTCAGAAACCCCCAGGGGGGGCCTTCAGACCCAGTTGAACAATTTGTGTAAAGCCACACAAGACCCTTTATCTAAGGTAAATATGAAAAAGAGCAAAATCCCCGTATTTCGAAAAGGGGTTTTCCTTTCAGCAAGAGAGAGATGGTCTTTTAAAAGGGACCAAATGGCTGTTGTTAATTGTTATAAATATCTGGTATTTATTTTCTTCAACACGGGTTAGTTTTGTGGCTGCTTGTGCAGATCTTGCAAGCAGGGGAAGAATGCTCCTCTATGCGTTCCCGCAAAGATTGTAAAGTACTTAAAAATAATTCACTTAAAGTAATTTTTAAAGATATTTTTATACTCAGGTGCAACCCATTGCCCTCATGGTGCTGAATTATGGGACTGGATGCTGCCGCTGTCCATATTTAAAAAGTTCTTTGTATGCTCTAAAAAAAATTTTTAGGCGTCCACGTTAAAAACACCTAATGATTTAGTTTATGGAGAATACTGGACGTCATCCTATTTATATAAATTCGCGTGTGCAGTGTATCAGATACTGGCTGAAGATATCCCCGGATGAATGATAATAGGTTTACCTTTGAAGGCTTACAAAAAAGTTATTCTGGTTTTGATACACTGGTAAAACCACGTGGGCGTCAGGTTTCGTAAGATACTATTTCAAAATGGTTTTGGATTTTGTATGGCTGAATCAGGGTGTGGAAAATGTGAAATGTTTTTTTTCAGTATTTCGTCAAAGACTTATTGATAACAGATGGGAAAACTGGCATGAACATATTCAGGAAAGTGTTAGGGTTTTCATGGTAAAAGAACATTTAAGTCGTTTAATAATTGTGAAACGTTTTCTATCACTCGATATTGACAGACATATTAAGAATTACATGACAAAGTTCAGATTTGGGTTCAGATATAGCAGTACATCGAAAAGGTATAATGGTTTCAGATGAAAGTTTCATATGCCCACTATGTCAAAAGGTAAAACGATGACGAACTACACTTTTTTTTCCTTCTGCCCTGCTCTCAGTGATCTAAGGCAGGAATTTATTCCACTAAATATTGCGCAATCCCTGTCAGTTCCGTATGAGTCTATTAATGACGAACAGAAATCAAAGTATTGTGAGAATTTGTGCATATTTTTTGTATAGAGCCTTTAAGGCGATCTGTTGTGTCAGCTAATAAATGAGTGTTTTTTTGTCGATGTTATTGAATTGCTAAGTCGACGTTAGTATCTGAGTCATAGATTGTACTTCGGCAATTTTACAACAGATTGACTCCACGCATTCGGGGTTTTTTGTATCATTTTTATGCATTATTTTGTTGCTGTTGTTGTAAATCCCCCATGTAAGGTATTGTAAGTAATCCCCCTTCAGAAGGGGCTGGGCCTAAACTGAATAAACTTTCATTTCATTTCATTTCATTTCTCCCCCCTTCCCCTTTCCCTCCCCCCTCCTCCCTCCCTCTCTCTCTCTCTCTCTCTCTCTCCTCTCTCTCCTCTCTCTCGCCTCTCTCCTCTCCCCCCCCTCCCCCCTCTTTTCTCCCTTCCCCTCCTCTCTCCTCTCCCCTACTTTCCCCCAACCCCCTCAATAAATCTTCGTTCCCCTTTACACTTATGTACATTCACTATTCACAAATCACACGACACTGTGCACGGGCGCATTCATGCTAAGGCCTACACTGCACCTTGTTTGCGCATGGCTTCCCATCTCCCACGCCCCAACCCCCACCCCCTGCCCGTGACCGACTTTATGTCTTTTAAGTAGAAAGATCTAAACTTAACGAACCACACACACAACACACACACACACACACAAAACACACAACCACACATACACACACACCACACACACACACACTACAGTTTGCTACCGAAAGCACGGGGCCGGCGCGCACCGCACACACACACACACACACACACCCCCAACACACACACACACACACACACACACACACCACACACACACAAAAAAGTGGCTAACCACGCACCCACCACGGCGCTGCACGCACCTCAGAACGCAGTCCACACGCCCCCTCCCCCCATCGAGGCAATCCCAAACCCAAAAGACAAGACACAGACATATCCACCCAAAACCGACCAAACCTTACCAAAGCCCAAGTAAGATGAGAAAAGCCCACTAGCGGGGGTGTTCCGTATAGTGGGTGTGTGAGAACAAGACAAGACAAGAACAATTTTTATTGCCATAGAAAACCCGAGTTTTGTGGGGCACAGATGGATCCCAAATCAGACATTCAACTAAACTAATCTAATCCTAGCGTTGTCACATCTTGCAACATAACATCATTAGTAGCGTGTGTGTGTGTGTGAAGGCCTTGGCTGAGTGACGGAGAACCTGTGGGCCGTCACAGACCTGAACATGCACTACACAGCCTGCACAGGTCAAGCGAGCTAGCTTGGCCTACTTACTACCCATCCATGCGTGGGCATCCCGCTTGTTTCGCTTCGCTCGGTTCAAGCGAAATCACGTGGTGGTGAGAAACCGAAGCGAAGGAAGACAGAAGGAGTTACAGAACGGAAAGAAGAGGAAGGACAGGAAAGAAATGAAGAGGAGGGAGTGGGGGGGGGGGGCGGTGGTAATGGAAAGCATCAAGAAATAATGAAAGCGAGATTGAAAAACGAAAAAGAAAAAAAAAGAAAAAAAGAAAACGAAAAGAAGGCAGGAAAGTCCTCTCTCTCTCTCTCTCCTCTCTCATCTCTCCTCTCTCTCTCTCTCTCTCTCTCTCTCTCTCTCTCTCTCTCACACCACACACACACACACACACACACACACACACACACACACACACACACACACACACACACACACACACACACAGGCGCACGCACATGCGTGCACATGTAGATAAAAAGAAAAATGTATATAGAGAGACGGAGCTACACACACAGAGACTGCCCCCCCCCCCACACACACACACACACAGGTGCACGCACCACACACACACACACACACACACACACACACACACACACACACACACACACACACACACACACACACACACATACACACACAGAGAAATATATGCCTATATATATATATATATATATAGAGAGAGAGAGAGAGAGAGAGAGAGAGAGAGAGAGACAGACAGACAGACAGACGACAGACAGACGACAGAGAGACATACAGAGAGAGAGAGAGACAGAGACAGACAGGGCCGCTTCAGATACTTTTTTTTATTGACAATGTCCTACATGTAGCCTTTATGTCAAGGGGATATACATTAGTATTTGCAGCGCCTAAAAAAAATATATAATGCAAAGAAACAAAAATGTGTAACTAATTATGTAAATATTAATAGTAGGATTCGAAACCATATAGTCACTAAAAAGAAAATGTACTTTTTCATCACTCAGAAAGAATGTTTGTTTGCTTGCTTAATTGTTTTCGTTGTTTTTTTTTTTTAATTTTTAATTTTTTTTTTAAAGGTAACAATATAATCATTTACAGAAGTGTCTCAAACAGGCACACATATTCACCGCAATAAATCATTCCCGCTCGTCCACATCAATCATCAACGTCCGTTTCTCTATTATTCATGACATTCAAAAGAACGAAAACATTGTTAGATAAGATCATCAAGCTGCGTAAGATACTCGAAGAAACCTAAAACAGTAGCAGTTACAGAGCATTTCTTTCTCCGTACATTAGATGCCTCTCCAATATACTCAGCCAGTAGAGATAGCTCCAGCTAGCTAGAACCTAGGTGGGCCCTAGGACCCTTGCTGTCAGAGTATCCTATTATCGTCAGGGGATGATAAACTATATAGGTTATAATTTTTGATGGCAGTGATATTGAAAAGTTGAGACATCTCTCTGATATTGTTATACGCTCTCCAACAAAATTTACAGCAATCTTCATTTTCTCTCATACCATCTGTACACAATACACACAGGTAATCTATAGTGCCTTCGGAGTTAAACCATCTTCGGTTTGCATTCAGTCCAAGTGTCCTACTTCTGAATCTAGCGAGCCTATTCCTGTGCCATTTATGAGTAACTATAGTCAGATTTTTTTTCTGCTTGTAGGATGCTTTTAAAAGAACAGATCCAGGAAACTTTCATATCATCTTCGATCTTGTAATGCCAGTATTGTTTTTAACATGAGATCAGACACTATTTCAATTCCAACATGGATGTACGTTTATCGCCGACCCTCCAGACGGAGCCATACTGCACCAAACCCGTTTTCTGTCGAGGCCCCGCTTTACAGTAGCGGACCAAGTTGTGCTTTTCTAGCTCAAACTGATGTAAAGAAATATCATAACATGCTTGTCTACATAACCTGCTTGCAAGTAGCTGGGTATAAGTTTTAACCAATATTTAACGCATTTCCCGAAAAATCGAATGTAAAGAGGAAAATTCCCCACAGAGAGAGAGAGAGAGAGAGAGAGAGAGAGAGAGAGAGAGAGAGAGAGAGAGAGAGAGAGAGACAGACAGACAGACAGACAGACAGACAGACAGACAGACAGAGAGACTGAGACAGAGAGGGACAAAGACTGGGACAGAGACAGAAACACAGAGAGACAGAGACAGAGACAGAGACAGAGAGACAAAGACAGAGACAGAGACAGAGAAACAGAGAGACAGAACGAAGACTCGCTCTGGCGCTCTCACATCCACACTCACCGTAGATCGGAAGCCAGTCAGAAACCACAGAGAGTGTTCTATACCATTCGAGACCCCTTGCACACGAGCAAATGTACACCGCACATTCTATCTTGGACAAACAGGTGAAGGTAAACCAGACAGAAGATGGCGAGTCCACGCATCTGCTCTCTCAGGTCTAAAGATGAATAAAACAAACAAAACAGGAAAAATCTTCTCCGATCCGATTACCACCTGGACCAGCCCGTACCGTCTCCCCGGCTCCTTCTCATCTTCTGGTTATCGTCTCATCTCGCCCAAGTGGAGACAGCATGGCCTTAACTGTGGGCAATGTGGTCGGGCCAGGAAGCGATGAAATCCCAGGTTGGTGGATTAAGTCTCCTCTCACAGGGTGGTTTTTTTTCTTCTTCTTCTTCTTCTTCTCTTCTTCTTCTTCTTCTTCTTCTTCTTCTTCTTCTTCTCCTCCTCCTCCTCCTCCTCCTCCTCCTCATCCTCCCTCCTCCTCTCTTCTTCTTCTTCTTCTTCTTCTTCTTCTTCTTCTTCTTCTTCTTCTTCTTCTCCTCCTCCTCTTCTTCTTTTTCTTCTTCTTTTCTCTTCTTCTTCTTCTTCTTCTTCTTCTTCTTTTTCTTTCATTCATTCTGCTCCTGTCCTCTAGACTTGAAGTTGTTGTCTGAAACTATAGTCCATAGAATGAAGCGTTAAGCCGAGATTCCGAGTTCAGCATGCACCTCGTGCAGGTTGAAGAACCCCACGACAGTAACTAAAAATGAAGGGAGTGGTCACAGGAGAGTAATTAATTATTCTAAACTCCTGTTGTTCCACCTGGACCTGTTCAGAGGCAAGTCTTCTCACAAGCACAAGCCTCATCAGGTCACACGTCTTTGTACTGTATGCTTGATATGCCATGACGCGACTACAGCCCATCTTCGTCCCATCGAACATCAACCCTTACAATCTCATGCCATGTTAACCCATCTGATCTCATCGTGTCCCAACCCAAGCCATCGTATGCTGTGTCATCCCCTCTTCTGTCACCGTATTCCACTCATGCCGTATCGAGCTATGTCCCTCCATCATCGATTCATCGTTTTCCAACATGGACTAGGTCATGCAATGTCACCCCCCCCACCCCCCCCCCCCCCCCCAATCTCGTCATATTCCAACCATACTGTCTCATGCCATCTCAGTTCGTTTCATCTCTTCGTATTCCAACCGTGTCATCTGATGCTAAGTCAGCCTATCGTATCTCATCGTGTTTCAAGCCATACTATCTCATATGCTATGTCAACATCTTATCTCATCGTGTTTCAACCCATACTATCTCATATGCTATGTCAACCCATCTTATCTCATCGTGTTTCAACCCATACTATCTCATATGCTATGTCAACCCATCTTATCTCATCCTATTACAACCATACTATCTCATATGCTATGTCAACCCATCTTATCTCATCGTATTACAACCATACTATCTCATATGCTATGTCAACCCATCATATCTCATCGCATTACAACCGTACTATCTCATATGCTATGTCAACCCATCATATCTCATCGTATTACAACCGTACTATCTCATATGCTATGTCAACCCATCTTATCTCATCGTTTTACAACCATACTATCTCATATGCTATGTCAACCCATCGTATCTCATCGTATTACAATCATACTATCTCATATGCTATGTCAACCCATCATATCTCATCATATTACAACCATACTATCTCATATGCTATGTCAACCCATGTTATCTCATCGTATTACAACCATACTATCTCATATGCTATGTCAATGCATCTTATCTCATCGTATTACAACCATACCATTTCATATGCTATGGCAACCCATCCTATCTCATTGTCAAGGAGCGTGAAACCTCTCACAAAAGGCAAAGGGACGTTGTACGTAATATACAAATAGGTAATAGACCAATTAACCAGGGTACCTTACCCATCGCACACGGCCGAACTGTGTGAAGGAGGCCGAAGTGGTCAGATGACAGATGACACCTAGGAGAGAGTTCGGACCTGCCCGGTGGCGAAAGGGGGAAGGGATGTAACCACTACGACCTCGGCGCTCCAAGTGAGCGCTAAATGCTCAGTCAGCTGAGGTTCTTTTGTAAACAGTCAGTGAAGAGCAGGAGTCTTGGATTCGTTCGGATGGTATTGCCGTGGGTCACTGTGTTGGTTCTATTGTCAGGCTGGTTGAATGCGTTTGGAGGTTGTAGTAGTCCTCCTTAAGATAATTACTGTGTTAAGTGACCACCGAAGTCGCGGGAAATTTCGATGTCCATCTGGTGCTAAGTGTTTGTTTGCTAATCAATTAGGTAGGGATGTGTGTAAATGCTGATGTGTGGGAGAATGTAGCGAATGGAGAATTCAGGGTACTTGTGAACTAGGGGTTTGGAAGCAGCATGGACAAAGGCATGGCCTGAAGGGAATCCTTTGTCTCCATCCCTATATAAACTGAGGGAGAACAACGTGCCAGGTGAACAACACCAGGAGAGGGAGAGAGAAGGCAGAGGAGAGAGAGAGAGAGGAGAGGATGAGCAGGACAGAGAAAGGGTCGAGAGAAACGTGGTCTGGGAGATAGAAGAGACGGCAAGGTCTTAGAGTTAAAGACAAGCTGGAAGAGAAGGAAACTAAGTTTGAAGCCCAGAGGTGAGTGAAGACAGACAAACTGAATTTGAACCCAGAGGTGGGTGAAGAAGACGAAGAAGAAGAGTTCGACGTCGAGATCCCAGAGACGACCACGAAGACCCAGTCCTGAAACCTGGAGCCAGTCAACCAAGGCATCACCATCAAGCAGTGCTGAAGAAGACCTGAAGAGACTTTTTCAAGAACTGTGGTGTGGTGTGAAAGCGTGGATGTGTGTGTGAAAACCTGGCCAGGTAAGAAGTCATTTTTATTATAACCCGGGATTAGGAAGTATTGATCTTTCATGTGCTGATTTGTTCATTTTGTGTAATTGGATTTTTCATGTTTGATTATAAGTAGCATAGAAATTGTACTTCTTGTGCTCAGTCGTGTTAGGAGAGAAACGAATGCGTGACATCCCATTCCCAGAGAGAGGTGAATGTTTGGTGGGCGCATGAGTGTGCATATGCGTGTATGAGTGCAAGGATAACCTTGGTGTTAAGCCTGACTAATAATACATCAACTTAGTGCACTTAAGCAATACCATCACGATTTCCCCCGTCCTGGACACTCATCGTATTACAAGCATACTATCTCATGCTATGTCAACCCATGTTATCTCTTCGTATTACAACCATACTATCTCATATGCTATGTCAACCCATCTTATCTCATT
Organism: Conus ventricosus; assembly: GCA_018398815.1. Lineage (NCBI taxonomy): Eukaryota > Metazoa > Mollusca > Gastropoda > Neogastropoda > Conidae > Conus > Conus ventricosus. Next base: position 79,145,512 of record CM031604.1, read on the forward strand.
GTATTACAACCATGCTATCTCATATGCTATGTCAACCCATCTTATCTCATCATATTACAACCATACTATCTCATATGCTATGTCAACCCATCTTATTTCATCATCTTCCAATCAAACTATCTCATATGCTATGTCAACCCATCGTATCTCATCGTATTACAACCATACTATCTCATATGCT
>CM031604.1:79150692-79158192 GCA_018398815.1 Conus ventricosus
CGAGTTAAGCCACACGGCGCCAGTTAAGTAGGAAAGGGGGGAAGGTAGTGTGTGGTGGGGGTGAAATCTAGCTAATCAATTAAATGACCAATTGACCACCACAGAGAGTAAGGTGTGTAGGCGTGACTGTCATGATTTGAATATCCAATGGAATTAGAGGGAGATAACTTCGGGTATCAGGGGTAAAAATACTGACCAATGGTACTCGCCCTTTTTGGACAGATCGGAACAGAATAAGAAGGATGTGAGAGTGAGAGAACGGGAGAACGAGGGGAGAACGAACAGAGAGACAGAGAGAGAGAGAGGTCTGAGTGTAATCTCTGAGGAGAGAAGAGCAGAGAGATGAGGGGAGGAGAGGAGAGAACCAAGTGGGGGCATTAGCACGAGATAGTCTGCAGAGGAAGGACTTAGGAGAGATGTGGAGAGAGTTGCTAACTAATGAAGAGGAAAAGAAAGAAGAAAAAAAAGAAAAGAAAAGCAACCATGTCCATTTGATAAGAGCAGACTAGAAGAGAGAGAGAGAGAGAGTGCAATGCGTTAATGCAGGAAGAAAGAAAGGAGAACAGATCGATGTTGATAGTCACTGTTCTATCTTCACTGGGGTTCGACCTCATACTTGGCCAGCGCCACTTTCATCGACAGACCAACGCCAGTGCCAACAGTCTCACCTGACCAGGCGCCAGCAGAACAAGACCAGTGCCAGCAGTTGTGTCGTGCTTGTGAAAGTGACAGTGAAAGAAAAAAAAAAAAAGAAAAGAAAAGACAGTGATTCGTGAATAGTTAAGATCACCTGGCCAGGTAAAGTAGAAATCTATTTATACCCGGGTTAGTTAATGATGTTTTAGATAAATGATTTTGTGAAGTTCAGGAAAGAGAGAATGTTTTATTTTTTTTGATTCCATATGCATTGATGGTTCGTTCTATGAACATGTGTAGTAAAGTTATAGACTTTACTAGTGGTTTGATGTGACGAATGCATGATATATGAATGAGATCGTAAGCAAGCTGTGAGTGTGTTTGGGCTGTGCGCTAGTCCTTCCTCCATCGACATCACCCGAGGTTGACAATTTATTGGCGAGCCTGCCAGGATATTCTGGCCCATTTATTATAATTGTTCAACTTCTCAGAGAGGAAGCTGGGTGGGATTCAAGTATTGTAATCCTAAGACAAGGGGTTGTCTTACTGTATGTTCCCAAGATAGTTAAATACTAGGCTTGGCATTGCTTCCAAGATAGTTAATACTAGGCTTGGCATTTCAGCCCCAGAGTACTTATTTCGCACAGATTGCCTATAATTCGCTCTCATAGTTGGGTCAGGCGCTGGGCGTCTTATAAAAACTAACTACGTTGTCCCAAGCTAATATTGTCATTCATAGGATTGTGCTATTACGTCACGCGTGTGGGTAACCACCAGTTTGGCTGTCGTAGTTATAAAATCTTGTTCAAAAAAAAAAAAAAAAAAAAAAAAAAGAAGATATAATGGGGGAAGAAAAGAACACCCCTATTGAACAACTTGTGAGCGTCGCTCGTGATCTAGGTTACTCAGGAGATGAGTTGCGTGCATTCGTTGAAAACCAACAAAAGATGGAAAGAGACGAATGCGCAGAAAGACGACGCGTAGCAGTAGAAAAAGCTAGCGCAGAGCAGAAACAGAAAGATTAAGGATTCAGGCTAATGATAATCAGGTTACGCAGGAAACAGAAAGAATGAAGCAGGAAACAGAAAGACTAAGGGAAGCGCAGGAAACAGAAAGACTAAAGGAAGCGCAGGAAACAGAAAGAATGAAGCAGGAAACGGAAAGTTTAAAAGGGTTCAATTAGAGTTGGAGAAAGTGAGAATACAAAGGGAGACCACCGAGGATGGTAGCTCACTTTCCAGTGACTCTGTGCGCAGCTATGCTCCCCGACCCAAGTTGCCAAAATTCTCTGAAGGAACCGATTCGATTGATGCATACATCAGTCGTTTCGAAACGTTTGCGACCAGTCAGGGTTGGCCTTCAGAAGAGTGGGCAGTCATTTTGTCAGCGTTACTGACGGGTAAGGCATTACAAATTTTCACTGCGTTACCAGCAAACAACAGTCTGATTTCGGCGCTGTGAAGGAATCGTTGATGAAAGGATTTGACCTCACAGAGGAAGGGTTCAGGAAGAATTTCGTTCAGCTAAATTACAAGCAGTGAGACGTACACTCATTTTTGGTGCACGTTAGATCACTATTTTGATAAATGGTTAGAGTTGAGCGGTACGAAGAAGGAGTTCGCTGAATTGAAAGAGCAGTTATGAAGGAACAGATTTTGTCAGGTTGGGGCCCCTGAGTTAACCATACATTTGAAAGAGAGACAGCCAGAGACAGCAGGAGAGTTGTTGAAGTTCGCAGAGGTGTATAGAGAGGCACGTTTGGGCACTAAGGTGCAGGAGAAAACAGGTGCTAGGCACAGGTGAGAAGAGTGCAAGGAGACTAGGGGAGTTTCTGCAAAGTCTGCAAACCCAGTGGTGGGGGAGAAGGAAGGGCAAAGGGACATTAGGTGTTTCATTTGTCACAAGAAGGGGCATGTGGCGAGGGATTGTCGCATGAGGTTCCAGAAGGCAGCAGCCTTGCAAGAGGTGGATAAGGGTCGTCAAGGGAAACGACCTGCAGTGGAACCAAAAAGGATTCAGTCTGAAAGAGGTGGAGTGCAGCCTAGGCTAGCACTGGACAGCAGTCAGTGTCAGGGATGGAGGGCACTAGCTGAGTGGTTCGTTACCAGTGGAAGAAGGGTGGATTGGCCAGCAGAGGGTAAAGTGTTACGAGACACTGGGTTTTTCATGCGGGGTAGTACGAACAACGCTGGTCGAGAAAGGGGATTTGACAGGGCAAATCCAGACCTGTACTCTAATCGATGGCACTGTGAGGGAGTTTCCAGTTGCTAAGATAGAAGTACGTACCCCTTACTTCTCAGGCGAGTTGTCTGCGTTGGTGATGGAGAAACCCCTTCATGATTTGATCATTGGAAATATTCCAGGGGCAAGGGATCCAGGGATCCTGAGTTGTTGACTGCTACAGGGGCAACATTCAAACACGGAGCAAGAAGGAGGAAAAGGGTGATAAACCGTTAGTCGTTCCAGCAAGGAAGTCAGGCATAGATGTGTCGCCTGATGAGTTTAGGGCAGCGCAGAACAAGACCCTTCGCTCGTGAAGTCTTGGAGTTGGCAAGAGGTGGAGAGAAACAGGAGGTTAGAGGAGGTGAGACAGAATTTCTTGTGAAAGGCGGGCTGTTGTACCGAGTGTTCACCAAGGGAAGACAGGTAAGGTGACCACTCAGTTAGAGGTACCAGCAGGTTATCGTGACACTGTCATGTCAGTGGGTCACGAGTCGCTCAATGGCGGTCATCTCGGCACCAGCAAAACAGCTGACCGAATCTTCGATGATTTTCATTGGCCAGGAGCAATGGCAGACATCAAGCGTTTCTGCATGTCATGTGACGTGTGTCAAAGGTCAGCCACAAGAGGGGTGAAGAGGAAGGCGCCTCTTAAACATCCCCCTTTAATTGACACACACCGTTCAGGAGGGTGGCTATTGATCTGATTGGCCCTATCTCGCCCTGTTCCAAAGGTGGCACAGGTATGAGACATGTAAGGTTGCAAGGAAGGTTTGCAGGAGGCTAGGGTCGGTCAGAAGAAGCAATATGACAGGAAGGTGAGGAAGCAATCCCTCAAGGGGGAGATCAAGTCCTGGTACTGCTTCCCACGGGTCACAACAAGCTGCTGATGCATTGGAAAGGACCATTCACCATCACTGAAAGGGTCGTCGGGATTACCGAATTGATGTGAATGGGAAACTAAAACTTTTCCATGCGAATTTTCTCCGCAAATATATTCAGCGTGAGACTCAGCACATTGGCGCAGCAGCAATCATTGATGAGGTGAAAGAGACTCAGCAGAAGAAGGGGAGATTTTGTTGCCTAAGTTTCCAGAAGAGTCATAAAGGGATGTGTCACTGTATGAAGGGCTAGACAGTAGGAGTTCCTAGGTTTGTGTCGGAGGCGACACAAAGCAACCAGAAAGGGGAAAGGTGGAGAAGATGATGAATTCAGAGAGACCAAAGACCAAAACAGAAGTCAGGAGTCTGCTAGGTTTTATTGGCTTCTACAGGGAGTTTGTTCCAAATTTCGCTGCGATCACGAGTCCTCTCAGTGATTTGGTCAAGGCAGGAAACCGCAGTGGTCGAGTGTCAGACGCTGCAGAGCAAGCACTGCAGACGGTGTTGGAAAGACTAGGTTCCCGTCCCATCTTGAAGCTACCAGATATGTCCAAACCATTTTTGTTGCGGACAGATGCATCAGGTGGTGGGATAGGTGCAGTATTGTTACAGGAGCATGAAGGAGTCGAGTTCCCTGTGAGGTATGCTAGCAGGAAGTTGACAAAGTGTGAGGAAGGGTACGCAACTGTAGAGAAGGAGTGTTTAGCTGTCGTGTGGGCCGTGCAGAAGTTCCACAAATACTTGTATGGGAAAGAGTTCGTGATAGGACGGATCATCAACCACTCAAATTTCTGCAGGAGGCACAGCTGAAAAACAGCAGGGTTCTGCGTTGGGCAATGGCATTGCAGCCCTACAGGTACCGAGTGCAGTACATTCCAGGTCGACAGAATGTCGGAGCTGACTACTTAAGCCGTGTAGTCTAGCAAGCTGCAACTCAGAGGAAGTCAGTCATGTCCGGGGTGCTTTGTTGATAACATGTGTTGATACAGTATGCTGATTGGATATGGGTTCATTCCCAGTTGGCTATGGTTCATATTTTTTTTGTGTGAGACTTGTTCATATTTTCTTTGTGAGACTTGTTCATGTGGATGTAGTTATGCTTGGAGCATACAGTCGCTTGTGTAGTGATGCATTATTTGCGATAAGTGAGGATGGAGATTCCTCAGTGAAGTGTCATGGATCGTGATCATATTATATTGTGCTTTTCATAAGAATTGTGAAGAGAAGATATGGCAAATCCGCAGGTAGGGGAATTGCATAAGTGCGCACAGAGGTCGTTATAAAATGAGTTGAAATAACGCAAGAGCGCACGTCAATGATAACTCATTGGAGTGGTATTCACTAATGATATATTTTATAATTTATAAACCGTTGGTTGTAAAGTATTTTTCAAACTTTGCACGTGTAGCTGTGGTTCAGCAAATTCGGTTGTTGTCTTTTTTGTACCGTTGTTTTGAGACAATGCGGTGCATAGTCTTTGCAAGGGGGAAATTGTCACGGTCAAAATTCAACACAACCAAAGTGTGGTCCGTCGCCGGCCACTTCAACTGGACATAAGTCCAAACTCAGACATCCCGACGCCTTCAAGCATCGCCTCAGCCAATTTGGTCACAAGGGGGGGGCTAATTCTCATCCTTCACGGAGACGGTCCGACCCACCCAGACAGACTAAGCCGGTTGACCAACGCCTCGATGTCTGCCCGGACCGATCTCAGTGCCTGGGCCAGACTCATCTAGCCACTTTAGAGTGACCAGTGTCCACGAGTTAAGCCACACGGCGCCAGTTAAGTAGGAAAGGGGGGAAGGTAGTGTGTGGTGGGGGTGAAATCTAGCTAATCAATTAAATGACCAATTGACCACCACAGAGAGTAAGGTGTGTAGGCGTGACTGTCATGATTTGAATATCCAATGGAATTAGAGGGAGATAACTTCGGGTATCAGGGGTAAAAATACTGACCAATGGTACTCGCCCTTTTTGGACAGATCGGAACAGAATAAGAAGGATGTGAGAGTGAGAGAACGGGAGAACGAGGGGAGAACGAACAGAGAGACAGAGAGAGAGAGGTCTGAGTGTAATCTCTGAGGAGAGAAGAGCAGAGAGATGAGGGGAGGAGAGGAGAGAACCAAGTGGGGCATTAGCACGAGATAGTCTGCAGAGGAAGGACTTAGGAGAGATGTGGAGAGAGTTGCTAACTAATGAAGAGGAAAAGAAAGAAGAAAAAAAAAGAAAAGAAAAGCAACCATGTCCATTTGATAAGAGCAGACTAGAAGAGAGAGAGAGAGAGAGTGCAATGCGTTAATGCAGGAAGAAAGAAAGGAGAACAGATCGATGTTGATAGTCACTGTTCTATCTTCACTGGGGTTCGACCTCATACTTGGCCAGCGCCACTTTCATCGACAGACCAACGCCAGTGCCAACAGTCTCACCTGACCAGGCGCCAGCAGAACAAGACCAGTGCCAGCAGTTTGTGTCGTGCTTGTGAAAGTGACAGTGAAAGAAAAAAAAAAAAGAAAAGAAAAGACAGTGATTCGTGAATAGTTAAGATCACCTGGCCAGGTAAAGTAGAAATCTATTTATACCCGGGTTAGTTAATGATGTTTTAGATAAATGATTTGTGAAGTTCAGGAAAGAGAGAATGTTTTATTTGTTGATTCCATATGCATTGATGGTTCGTTCTATGAACATGTGTAGTAAAGTTATAGACTTTACTAGTGGTTTGATGTGACGAATGCATGATATATGAATGAGATCGTAAGCAAGCTGTGAGTGTGTTTGGGCTGTGCGCTAGTCCTTCCTCCATCGACATCACCCGAGGTTGACAGTCACACCTTCAGCTTCTCGTTAGTGTCAAAGGGAGGTGACGGCAGGCGGAAATGAAGACAAATTCAGAAAAGAAATCGTAATTATTCCGCCGGACAAAAGGGACAGACAAATTACATGACAAAATCATCATTTAGATGTGAGTATAACTTCTCTTCTAAATTCAGCTCACAGTTTCAATGGAAAAGCCATGCACCATCACAGAAAATCGCCCGTGATGTTCTGTCTGGACACTAGACTAGCATCCTCTGCTCAGTATATACCTTTCCACAGATGCTGACGCGGTGTTCTTGACCAGATGTGATGAAGCACGTGCACATCCGGATCCTCAGAGCCAATTAAGTCCCAGTGCTCTTCCATCTCGTCAGTCAGTGTCGGATGCACTCTTTTCATACTCTCTACAAAGAAAGAAGAAAAACAAAGACAGAAGAAGAAGAAAAAAAAGTCAAACAAAGCTTTGAATTCGCGCAGCCTAAAGGTGCAACCACCAGAACTTGCCGTTTTTCTGAAGAAAATAAATAACTTGGTAACCGGAACAAACAAAACCAATTAGGAAAAAAAAAAGGGGAGGGGGGGGGGGGGGGGGGCAATGATTAAGCGAACTTGACTTTTTGTGCGTGAGAGCATGTTGATGATTGGTGAGTTTAACGTCCTGTTCGGCTGGAGGCCCTTAAGGACATGGTAATTTCCAACACCAAAGGTTTTTTTTTTCTTTTTTTTTTCTGGAATTGGGTGCAGTCGATCGTTCCGTTGCAGGTTGAGAGGAATGTGTTCACGTAAGCGCGGTGTGTGTGTGTGTGTGTGTGTGTGTGTGTGTGTGTGTGTGTGTGTGTGTGTGTGTGTGTGTGTGTGTGTTCGCGTGCTCTTGTGTGTGTGTGTATGTGTGCGTGCGTGCGTGCGCGCACGCGCGCGCGCGCGCGCGTGTGTGTTTGTGTGTGTGTGT
>CM031604.1:79163192-79165692 GCA_018398815.1 Conus ventricosus
CCTTTCCCCGTACTCCCCCACCCCCCCCCCCCCCCACTCCCCACACTTTCCCAGCACAAAAGCTTTCCGCCGTGGGCGGGAGAGTATCGAGCAGAAGAATATTGAGCAGGGTGGAATATTGGACAAAGGGAATATCGAGTATGGGGAGTATATAGCAGCGACAAGCAGGAGGATTATCGAGGAAGGCAAATATTGGACAGTGAGAAATCAAAGTAGGGGGGTGATGGTGGTATCGAGCAACGACAAGTATAGGGAGAGTACTGGACAGGGGAATTATTGAGGTTGGGAGTATTGAGCTGGGGTGGATGGTGGAATATATGACCAGTTCTGACAAGACGAAGCTTGAAATAAAACGTAGCACTTTTTTTTAAAAACCCGGTAGTGTTTAAGTAATGTGCACTTCGCTTATATTAATACTCTGTGCGCGCGCGCCGCGCGCGCGCGCGTGTATATATTGTGTGTGTGTGTGTGTGTGTGTGTGTGTGTGTGTGTGTGTGTGTGGTGTGTGTGTATGTGTGTTTTGTGTGTGTGTGTGTGTGTGTGTGTGTGCGTGCCTGGTTGCGTGCGTGCTTGCTTGCGTGCGTGCGTGCCCATGTGCGTGCGTGCGCGCGCGCGCGCGCGCGGTCGTGTGTGTGTGTGTGTGTGTGTGTGTTCACCCGCCAGGGTGTATGTGTGTGCCGGGGGGGAAGGCGTGGGGGAGGAATCCGAGGGATGGAAAGTAGAAGGGAGAGGTCGGTGAGTGTCATGCTCAGAAAGATCCCCATAGAAATACCGCCGACGGTCTAAAACGTTAAGACTGAACGACTCCCACCCAACACATCGGTTCAGAGGACGCCCGTGCATCGACCACCCCACTCTTGTTTCTTCATATTTGCACACCCCATAGTACTTTACCCTGCGCAACAGATTTACCCTGTCTGTGAAGCCCTTATATGTCCCTTGTCGGTCGGCTGGGCTATTAGCAACATTACCTCTCTCTCTCTCTCTCTCTCTCTCTCTCCCTCTCTCTTTGTGAATCTTTACTTCGTAACTACAGTCAGAAGGTCGCGTGCATGAGTGATGCACGCAGTTTTGAACATGAATCGTACCCAGTGGTACTCAACCATCACGTAAGCCTTGGTATCTTCCAAGCAGCCCCCCCCCCCCCTCCTCCATATCCCCCTCCTCTTTTTTTTTTTTCTTACTTGCCTTTTCGTGATTGAGCCGAAATATGAATTGAACTAAATATTATATAACAATTCATTGTTTAATATTACTAATGGAGAAAATTGTGATCGTGCGTCTGTGTGGGTTGTGTGGGTGGGGTTTTGGTGTGTGTGTGTGTGTGTGTGTGTGTGTGTTTTTGTGTGTGTGCACAAACGCCGAGTCAGGTGTGTGTTTGTTTAGTTGTTTGATATTTTTTCCTTTTTTGTCACCCCCCCCCCATTTCTCGCTTCCCCCCCCCCCCCTCTCTCTCTGCGTGCGTGGTATGTTGAGTGAGCGCGTGCGCACTACGTGTGTGGTGGTGTGTGTGTGTGTGTGTGTGTTGTGTGTGTTTTTGTGTGTGTGTGGGGTTTTGTGTGTGTGTGTGTGTGTGTGTGTGTTGTGTGTGTGTGTGTGTGTGTGTGTGGTGGTATCTGTGCACGAAAGTGTGTCGCGCACGCGCGCGCGTTGATGGTGTGTGTGTGTGTGGGGTGTTTTTTGGCGCGCGCTCTGTATGTGTTGTAAGACGGTTTTTTGACGGAAAATAAAAGTGTGTTCACTTTTTTATAAATGCAAAACGTTATACTGTGTCTGGAAGAGTAGTGATGAAACCTCAGTCACACACACCACACACACACACCCACACACACACACACACACCCACACACACACACACACAGAGGGAGAGAAAGAGAAGAGGGGAAAAAAATTTATGTCAATTGCATACCAATGGACGATTGCATGCTTCGGTTTTTTTTATGTATGTAAAGTATCATGTAAAAGTGTGGTGTGTGTTTTTGTTGTGTGTGTGTGTGTGTGTGTGTTTTGTGGTGGTGTGTGTGTGTCTGTGTTTTTGTGTGTGTGCGGGGCGGCGATGGAGCAAAAGAGAGAGAGAGAGGCATCAAGCAAAGTAGTCAATGGAAGTTACTATACCTCAGGCACCTTTCCCGGGTTTCAACAAAAGCCAATCTCCGCCTCGCACTGGAGGAAACCTGTACACGCCGTCGTCTTCCTGTTATTGAACTGTTTCGTATATACAACTCTCCAACGAAGGGCATCAAAGGGAAACGCGTCCTGGCACACGCAGATCGTACGTTAATGTTGGAGGAAAAACCCACTTGTGACGGTGAAGGCTACGTTACAACTTGAGGGGAGAGAGAGAGGGAGAGAGAGGAGGAGAGAGAGAGAGAGAAGAGAGGAGAAAAACGAAGAGAGAGAAAAAGGAAGACAGACGACAGAAAAGAGAGACAGACGACAGACAAGACAAAAAGACAGACAGACAGACAGACAGGAAAGGAGGAGACATAAATTATCACAA
>CM031604.1:79178192-79188192 GCA_018398815.1 Conus ventricosus
GTCCATCTGACTCTGATCGATCTATCGGAAAATCGAATGCCTAGAAGGGTCCTGGCAGCTGGTTGGGCATCGTGACAACAGAATTATGGGGACACCTGCAAACGCAGCTAAAAACGATTTCGGTTTTCCCTTCCCATTCCAGGTTTTGTTTTGTTTTTTTTTATATAAAATCCCAGTCGTGACCACACAAAGCTCTTTCAAGTGGCGTGGAAGTCGTAATGAACAAAAGCCCGTGTCGTGAAGGCAAGCATCACACACAAAAGAGATGTCAAGAAAATCAACAAAGACACACAAACACACACACACACACACCACACACACACACGAGCACACATCACACACACACACACACACATACCACTCTGACTATTCATAATCAAAATAGTCGATGACTGTTTGACAATGTTAAGGTATGGAATTACAGATGGCGGGTGTTTTTGATGAGGGTGCCCAGTCAATTTTACTTACATTTAATAAGACAGTATTTTGAAAGTTTTTAATAAAACGAAACAATAAAGACAACGCTGCGTCCAACAGCATTACCTATTATTATCATTGTCGATCTTTTCTTCTTTTTCTTATTATTATTGTTATTATCAGTAAGTAGTAGTAGTAGTAGTAGTATAGTAGTAGTAATGGTATATCATTTTTATTATCAATTTATATTATATTATAATCAATATTGCCCTCAGGGACTTTGCCCTGTGCGGGCTCTGTTAGATTTGGCCGGCAAGTGTACACGGTTTCTTCTTCAAGCGAGCCTAGACACCGATTTATACACAGAGTTACGTATGGTGAGTCGGCGTGTTTTGTCTGACTCTCGCCCCTCAAAGTTTGTGATGGCCGTGTATAAATAATCTCTACACACAACCAACCATACGTACATGGATAGCCAGGCAACACACGAGTTAGATTTCTTATTTCTTATAATTATGCCTGCCTGAACATCAAAACAAACCTTCAAGTGAATTGGTACAAATATAAAACAAATGTCATTAACAGCATATAGAATCAAGATATCAATCAATACATAAGAACTTATCAATCATCAGATATCATATTACTTATCGTTATATCACCCCGAGATCTCGCCGGCTGCCGTCCCACCAGTGTCCCCACATATATAACCAACGTATTGCAGTTCCACAGTACCCAAGCCACAGTCTACAGCATTAAAATAAGACGAATAAGGATAACCAATGTCCCCACACTGTTAAACACGGCCGTTCACAAAAACTCCGCGATTGAAGAAGAAACAGGGTCCTCAAACACGAGCAAGCACAATAAATTACGTCGAACAATCAGAATAAACCGCAAATTTACAAGGCACACAAACCTCAGAAGAAGAACCGTAGATTCATAAAGCAGCAGCAATCCCAGATGAAGAACTGAAGATTCATAAAAACAACAGGAGCAACCACAGATGAAGACCGCAGATTCATAAAGCCACAGTAAACCATAGAAGAACCGCAGGATTCACCAAAATACAGCAATCAATATTGAATCCCCGGAGATACACAGATTTCTAGAAAGACCAAAGTCCCATGGAACACAATAAACTACGATTCGACGTACCGTTGATCTAAAAACAAATATTAACTTCCTCCATGTATACCCACTACAATGTTCACAACAAAAAAATTCAGGCCCACCGACACACATGCGATGGTAAAAATAGATGCAACAGATAAATTCCTTATAGGAGTTATTAAAACATTCCTCATGGCGATACAGCATTCACACAATTTATAACAAAAAAAACATTTTCCTGCTTCATCATTCCGCAGGAACCGTCAACAAAAGTATCCCACATACACAGTGAACATCGATGCACAACTTGGACTTAAAAGTCAGCCCTCTCCACATAGTAACACTACGGAAAAAAACGATGAATAAACAATAAATTAGGCTGACACCACTCCTCGGCCGATAGAGTTTCTGCCTCTCCTCTCAATGTCAAATATAGATTATTTTCGACATGTAGTTAAATATGTCATTTTAAGTTAGTTCATAATTTACGTAGACGTCACAATACTCCCCCACCTCCTCAAGAAAAAAACAATGAACCGAATTGTTATTTTTGAAAAGGAAGTAAACAAACAGCAGAATACACAAACCTACAAATTACATTCACTCGACGAAAACGAAGCCGCTCACGGGGGGGATAGCAGTTCTTGGAGTCCTTCCAGGGGACTCTCACACAACAGAAGAACACAAGTTGTCGTCCCCAACGAAACTGAAGCCATTTGACATGCTAGCATGTTGCTGACCTCACGAACAACCTCTCCATACCCACACTCCATGTTATAGAACCACACATGTCTACTGACCACGTTTCGTCAGCCTCTCGTCCAAACCCCCACGGGGTAGAGATATAAAACTGCAGTTCACACAAGGAAACTCACTGCCAAAGGGATCAATTGATTTTTTTCTCACTATGAGCGGGAGAGAGGTCAGCTGAAAACATTCGCCGAACCAGGAACTGGCTGGACATCAAACTCGAACTCCTGCAATGACAAACGCCCATCTCATAATGCTTGAGTTCGTAAAGATTGTACGTTCAGCAGGTACGTCAAGGAGGAACGATGATCTTTCTGAAGAATAAATCTGACATCCCAAAGGAACCTTACAAACTTCTGAACAGCCCAGACAAATGGCTAAACATTCCCGCTCAATATAACTGTACCCTCAACGATCCGTAACTTTCGACTAGCGAATAACGACTGGGTGAATGACATCATCACTCTCCTGAAGCAATACAGCACCCAAACCAACAGAACTAGCAACAGTCCTGTAGAAACAAAAGAATTAACCCAACGCTAGGGTAACACACAACGGTGCAGATGACAATATTCCCCGAATCTTCCTCAAAGCTTCGCACAATCAGGAGTCCAAAGAAATAGACCTTACGCCGCACGATCAGAATCTTTTGATCAAAACAGACAGAGGGGCCCCACAGAGAGCGAACCTAGAACATATCTCCTGTAAAAACTGGAGCAGGCCCCCAACAAAGACCTAGACCTCTGCATTCCTAGTAGTAGGTAGAGTATATATACAAAATCTAATATCAACCTTCTAACCCTTCAGGACGCAAATACCACCTCCCACAACATGACGCAAGGAAATTTCCATTGAATCGAAATCCAGCCTCGAGTATCTTCGAAGGACGAGCTGTGAGGTTTGAAAAGACCTCAGACGGGAGAGCACACCCTTCACATGTTTTAAGGTGATCATCCATGACATACTGAACACTAATAATAACGTCGCCAAAAAAAAACTTGATTGGCAGAAAACTGATCAAATGCCAGCATACGCATCATGCGTGCAAACACAGCCTGAGCCGATACAAGTCCGAAAAGGCATCCTGGACAAACTGGAATAGACACCGAAGTGTGTTGCAAAAGCCACATTCGACGATCCTCCTCGGGCTTAAAACCACGATCTCCAATATCCTATTAAGCAAGATCTATCTTTGTGGAAAAACTGAGCATCAGCTAACCTGCAAAAAGACCTGCTTCAACATCAGGAAAAGTATAGGCAATCAAAGACGGTAATCTTGTTTCAAAGATCTGAAATCAATGCAAAATCTACACGTAACCCCACAATCTTTCTTCCTGACCAGCACAACTGGAGATGCATACGGACTATTGATGGTCAATGATTCCAGATCCAACATGATACCAATCTCTCCTCTTCAACAACCTCTTTCGCAGAAAAGGGGATATCATGAACACCATCTTCTAACAGGGACATCTGTTATTAAATATGGAATCACTAATAGTGCCTCACTGAGAAAGAACCTGTTTTAGAGGGAGTCAAAAGTCCTGAAACGTCATCAAAGACGCACGCCCAACAACTCCTCAAACCGCTGTCAGACAAAGTACAGATCCAAGACTGCACTGAGTGGACCATCTTCACTGGCATAGAAACGTCAACGGAACAGCTACAGTGGGAATGGTTAAAGCGTCATCACAGTCCTGGACGACAAACCAACAGTACAAACCACATCACGAACAGTACAAACAGACTCCGGAGAAGGGGTCCCCAGAAAGACCAACTCCTGTAGAACACGTCAAGAGAAACCTGTTCCAGCTCATAAGCCAAAGGTGCTATCACAGACCAAGCACTGGAGTACCCCTTGAGAAAGTAACAAACAGAAAATCAGAAGTAGACATACAACAGCACGAACTAATAAACTTTTTTTGTTGAGCATAATTCGCATGAACGATCTAATTTCCTTGACCCTGACAAGGACCCTTGTAAACTGGATGACGACCTTTTGACTACTGGGAATGGCCCTGACCAACTGGCTAACAACTTGTTTAGAGTCAGTCGCAACAAAACTAAAACTTTCATCTCAACTTGGAAACGGCGTTCCCATGGCCTTCTTGTCAAGTATTTTTTTTTACCCTTCAAAAGCGAACTCAGCGAATTCACCAGGCTAACTTACATGAGTCAGCATAACATTCTTGAGTTCCAAACAAGTACGAATAAAGAGGTTTGTCCTCAACATCCTGAGTCATCTGACCCAGTCCACGACTCCTGTAGTAAAGCAACAGGACCACGAACCTGTCGACCAACACAACAGAAAGGGAGAAGAAACCTTGTACTTTCAGAAGGGCAAGCACTCTGCTCTCAAACAACTGTGCAGGCAAATAACGATGCCATGCCTTTGGTTTGAGTGCGGAACAAATGCTTTGTCAACATTGATTTTCAAAGTCCCATGAAAATCACTCAACATGCCTCATTTGCCTGTGGAAGATACGGCGATGTACGTACGCTCCCTTTGCACCAACACAAAGCATGAAAACTGCTTCATGAGATCAGAGTGAACTGTGTACGCTTTAAACTCCTGATACAGACAGAAATCATCCTTTGGGGAAACCTAAACGAAGAAAAGATTCCCAACAATGCTTCTGCCACAGCAACAGAGGAGATATCCTTCACGGATACAGCCCCTCGGAAACGGGTATCAATTTCAAATCATGGGTCAGATGTAACGAAGGACCTTGTTACCGAAGGAGGAAGATAGTGGACGCAACAAGATCAACAACTACACGATCAAATGGAGTACTGTATGACAGGAACTGACTCAAGGGTAACTGGACAACTCTACCCTTTGATACTTCTTCTGGACCACTACATCACAGGAAGCAAGAGAACATACTTCGTCTACATCCACTGTTACACCAGGGCCAAAAGACTTGTTAAGATTCTGACAGAGTACCCGAGAAAACCACAATTAACCCCGACAAAATCAGATCATGTCGCCACAGAAAACACTGTAGGTCCGACGTTCAATCATGAACCCAACCTGATCAAAAGAGAAATCATTTTTGACAAAATGCCCTGTACCGAACCTCATCAGACACAAAGTAGTAAAAGGTAGTTTTAAACCTACCTCTTCACCTCACCAAGTAAGATGCTGTACTTGGAATCACGACTTCAATGACGCTTCATCCCTTCTGTTTCTGAACAAGATCAGAACGGGAAATGTCAGAACAACTGGGATGCTGACACAAATGCTTTTTGTCCACAACATGCTTTAGCTTCTACCTCTCGTAACGGCGGCTAAGAGAAAGGTTACTAAGATACCTTCATAAACTCACCGTACACAAAACTCCAGGGGAACATTACCGCACAATGATAACTGCTACAGGACTATCCAAGACACAACAAGTCAAATCACCCACAAAGTAAGGACCAACTGACTGAAACAGTAATCCAGTGGAAACCTCATCCACACTACCACCAAAAGAAACACACTATCCTGTGTGTTCCTAGCATCTGACTGTCAGAAACCTAACCGTTTTGCTGAACGCACAAATAGTAGCACAGTAACACGCAGGAACAGAGCTCAAAGGCCATTCCACAGAACCAGACTCCAAATGGCAATTTTGCCAGTGAACTCACCAGCAGCATAACAAGCATAAGGAGTATCAGAACAAAGCAACGACGCAATGGACTGTTTTGTGCGGCTGAGTTCCCAACAGAAAGAAGATTACCAACCACAAAAGGACACGGTCCTGTGTGGCGTAAGGGTGCATAAATTCTAACAAGGGCTTCTACCTGACTTCCATGGACACACCCAACAGCTACATTTCCGCGTCTTTTATAAACAACAAAAAACACACAACACTTGCAACCGATTCAGAAGCACCTTTCTGAGGAAACTCCTACAGCCATAGGTAAAATGGGCGCCACGACCACGATAAACGGCATACCGCCAAAGTTTATTTCCCACGACCAGCTGAGTAACCAAAGCTCTGATGACCATAATAACAGCTTCCACCAAAGTTACTTCCACGATCAGCCGAGGAACCAAGTATAGGCACTGTAATTTAAAGAGTAGAGTAAATCTTGTATCCTCTGTCAGACTGACCCACAGTACTGAGTTACTAATCAGACTGACCGGGATCGCATTACTGTCAAACTGACCAGGAGTTTTGTAAACCCAACAGAAGCAAAAAATTGTTTACATCAGCTTTCCTAGAAAGCACCTAGTAGGATAAGCACGACTGTATGACTCTGCAGACTGATCATTTTCATCAAAAGTTTTCACCATCTCTCTACACAAAAAAGTGGCCAACTCCTTAGAACACAAACACTAATGCACTCCAAAAACTGCTCACGGGCAAAATAAGATCCACCAGAATCTTCAAAAGACTTATCAAATTTGTTGACAAAGAGACCCAACGGTCAAACAAAACGCCTAAGTTCAACTGCAAAGGACTCGAAAGATCATCGGAGCTAGGCTTAGCCACACGAAAACTGCTTACAGAAAACCCATCAGAGTACATTTTGAAATTTTTTTTTAGCGAAGCTCTCTTTCAAAAGCTCGTAAACACAACATTATTTTCAGCGAGACTGTGATAGAGAGTTAAAGCAGAACCCACAAGTAGTGCAGACAGTATGTTACCCCCAAACCTCAGACCATCCCAAGGAACGAGCATGGGTTTCAAAACCGAAACAAGGTAACTGGTCAATATCACAGTTCTTTCCTTGAAATGGGGCAACTTATGAAAAGGTTGGGCGTGGGGCGTTAAACGGAGGCCAGAGGGAAAACCCGAACCCTGACTCTCACAGCCTGGTCCTGTAGACCGGCACACTGCTGAGAAGTTATTTTGAAAACTGTATTCTTTTAGTTATCCTCTACCATCGTTGCATTCTTTTTGTTCCTCCTGATTCTTTTTGTTTCTTCTTGCTCATGTATCTGCCTCTCTTTGAAGTTTCCTCTTGTATCTCTCTCTATTAGTTTCCCCTCTTGTATCTGCATCTCTTTTAGTTGATACCTTCTTCCTGAACTTTCAATTCTTTCATCGCAGTTCTTTCCTCTCTTTCCATGTCTGGCAATACATTTGTCTACATAGTCCAACAGGAGCTGGTCCCTCCAAACACATAAGTTAACACCCCGCTGTAAATACTAGTCGACAACTTGTCCTCTATCCACAGCGGACACAACAGGACTTCTTCCTTGGCTTTCTGTGCATAATGAAAATATGAAATAATGACCTGTCAAACCCAACACCCACTAGTGGATCAAAACAAACAATTGCTATCACATAAGCAAAAAAGGTTTGAAACTAAAATATAATGAATTCCCAAGAGGATTTTTTCTTTTTTACACACAAACATTAACGACAATATTCACTCTATAAAAAGACTAAGAATTATCAAACCCAACCAACAAAAAGATAGAGATAAACAATGAAACAGAAATTCAGGAATTATGGGTAGAGAGAAAAACATCAGTAATCAATGCCAAATTTTCAGCAACATAATAAATCAGCAATGACAGTGAAGTAACAACAATAATAATCCAATGTATTGTTGTTGTTGTTGTTATTACACACAAAGCATTCAAAATGAAACAACTATGATTTTTTTTTTCAAAACTGTTCAGGGCAGCCACTCACACACTCACTCAATTCAAGAGAAAAGAACCCTAGAGAATGCAGAATGAAGCAACACAATCCCTAAGTAAAGATAAAACAGAAATAATCAGAGAGAAGACTGAAGATAATAAAAATTAAAGCCGCAAAGTAAAGAAGAACTATGAACAAGGCCCTCGTATCTTCCTGAAACTATACATAAGGAGATACCCCTCGTTACGCTGGAGACGGGAAAGAAAGAAGACAAAACAGTCATAAAAAACAAAACATACAACACAACTCCAATTGTTCAAAAGGAAAGATCTGTGAACGTGACCTATCACTTCTTTCTAATTGGGCAATTAAAAGTGATACAAAAACAAATCCTACCAATAAGGCCTTTTTAATTCAATAGCAAAAGAACTTTAACTTACGGGTTCACCAGATGTTTACGTATGTGTGCGGGCTTGTTTTGTCTGACTCTCGCTCTCAAAAGTTTGGAATGCGTGTAATAATTAAATCTCTACACAACAACCACACCATACGAAACATGGATAGCCAGGCAAAACAACGAGTTAGATTTCTTTTCTTTATAATTATGCAGCCTGAACCATCAAAACCATACATTCATGTGGAATTTGGTATCAAATTACTACATGTCATATATACAGCATATAGATCAAGAATAAATCAATACATAAGAACTCAATCACAGTATATCATATTACATATCGTTTATATCACTCACGATGATCTCGCCGGCGCCGTCGCACATTGTCCTCACATATATAATCAACGTATTCAGTTTCCACCAGTACCCAAGCCATCAGTCACAGCATATAAAATAAGACGAAGAAGGATAACCAAGGGCCCACACGTAAACACAGGCCGTTCACAAAAACGTCCAGCGATGAATGAAGAAACAGGTCTCAACACAGCAGCACCATATATTAACTCGAACAATCAGAAAAAGAACCGCAAATTTACAAGGCACATACAATCCCACAGAAGAAGAACGTAGATCATAAAGGCAAACAGATCAATCCACAGATGAAGAACAGAAGAAACATACAAACACAGCAATCCACAAGATGAAGAACCGCAGAATTTCATAAACACAGCAAATCCACAGATTAAGAACCGCATAATCATAAAGCACAGTAAGACCATAGAAGAACCCGGCAGATTCACAAAATAACAGCAATCAATATTGAATCCCCGGAGAACACAATTTCACCAAAGTCCCATGGAACACAATAAACTCGAATCGTACGTACCGTTTGATCATACAACACAAAAATTAACTTCTCCCGTGTATTCACACTACAGTGTTCACATCAATAAATTCAGCCCACCGTCACACATGCGGTGGTACAATTAGAGCACATAAATATTCTTACACTTTACAGGAGTTTTAAGTCACTCTCGGCGACACAGCATTCATAACATTTTTATAACAAATACATTTCCTGCTACATATTCCGCTGGTACCGTCATCAAAGTATCCCACATACACAGTGAACATCAATGCACTACTGACTTGAAAGTCAGCCTCTCCACATAGTAACACTACGGAGAAAACGATGATTAAAACAAAATAAATTAGGCTGGACACCAAAGCCTCGGCCGTTAGTTCTTGCTCTCTTCTCTTCTCTAATATTATTATTTTCGTCATGTAGTTACCTATGTCATTTTAAGTTGACGTCATAATTTACGTTGACGTCACACTACCTTACAGCGTTTTCACAGAACCCAGCAAGCGCTGTTTTAATCAGAAAAGCAAATCAAATAACGGCAACACAGTATGAAGCAATTATACCACTGAAACATTACTAAATTACTACTTGTCACTTGCGCACTGTGCTCGTGTACAAATGAGCTGTTCACTGTGTCATATAGTGTGTTTATGAATGCAACATTATGTTCCAGTGTGTGTGTGTGTGTGTGTGTGTGTGTGCCTGTGTGTGTGTGTGCGTGTGTGTGTGTGTGTGTGTGTGTGTGTGTGTGTGTGTGTGTGTGTGTGTGTGTGTGTGTGTGCATGCATGTGTGTGCATGTATGTGGGTGTGCACATGAGTGTGCTGTGTGCGTGCATGTGTGTGTGTATGTTTATGACTCATGAACGCAGAAT
>CM031604.1:79195050-79202550 GCA_018398815.1 Conus ventricosus
ATTGCCTATAATTCGCTCTCATAGTTAGGTCAGGCGCTGGGCGTCTTATAAAAACTAACTACGTTGTCCCAAGCTAATATTATCATTCATAGGATCGTGCTATTACGTCACTCGTGTCGGTAACCACCAGTTTGGCTGTCGTAGTTATAAAATCTTGTTCAAAAAAAAAAAGAGATACAATGGCGGAAGAAAAGAACACCCCTATTTGAACAACTCGTGAGCGTCGCTCGTGATTTAGGCTATTCGGGAGAAGAGTTGCGAGCATTTGTTGAAAACCAGCAAAAGATGGAAAGGGATGAGCGAGCGGAAAGACGCCGTATCGCAGTAGAAGCGCAGGAAACAGAAAGAATGAAGCAGGAAACAGAAAGAATAAGGGAAGCGCAGGAAACAGAAAGAATGAAGCAAGAAATAGAAAATTAAGGATTCAGGCTAATGAAAAACAGGCTAGGGAAACGCAGGAAACGGAAAGGATTAAAGCTAGGGAAACCCCAGGAAACAGAAAGACTAAAGGTTCAATTAGAGTTAGAGAAAGTCAGAATACAAAGGGAGACCACCGAGGATGGGAGTTCAGTTTCCAGTGACTCTGTGCGCAGCTATGCCCCCGACCCAAGTTCCAAATTCCGGAAGGGACCGATTCGTTTGACGCATACATCAGTCGTTTCGAACGTTTGCGACCAGTCAGGGTTGGCCTCCAGAAGAGTGGGCAGTCATTTTGCGGCCGTTACTGACGGTAAGGCGTTACAGATTTTCACTGCATTCCCAGCAGACACCCAATCTGATTTTGTGCTGTGAAGGAATCATTGATGAAAGGATTTGACCTCACAGAGGAGGGGTTCAGGAAGAAATTTCGTTCAGCTAAATTGCAAGCAGGGGAAACGTACACTCAGTTTGGTGCACGTCTAGATCACTATTTTGAGAAATGGTTAGAGTTGAGTGGTACGAAAAAGGAGTTCGCTGAATTGAAAGAGCTAGTTTTTGAAAGAACAGATTTTGTCAGGTTGCGGCCCTGAGTTAACTATACATTTGAAAGAGAGACAGCCAGAGACAGCAGGGGAGTTGTTGAAGTTCGCAGAGGTGTATAGAGAGCACGTTTGGGCACGAAGGTGCATGAGAAACAGGTGCTAGGCACAGGTGAAAAGAGTGCAAGGAGACCGGGGGAGTTTCCTGCAAAGTTGCAAACCCAGTGGTGGGGCAGAAGGAAGGGCAAAGGGAAAATTAGTGTTTTCATTTGTCACAGGAAGGGACATGTGGCGAGGGATTGTCGCATGGGTTTTCCAGAAGGCAGCAGCCTTGCAAGAGGTGGATAAGGGTCGTAAAGGGGAAACGCCTGCAGTGGAACCAAAAGGGATTCAGTCTGAAGAGGGTGGAGTGCGGCCTATGGCTAGCACTGGACAGCAGTCAGTGTCAGGATGGAGGGCACTAGGCTGAGTGGTTCGTTACCAGTGGAAGAAGGGTGGATTGGCCAGCAGGGTGAAAGTGTTACGAGAAAATGGTTGTTCATGGGGGGTAGTACGAACAACGCTGGTCGAGAAAGGGATTTGACAGGGCAAATCCAGACCTGTACTCAATCGATGGCACTGTGAGGGAGTTTCCAGTTGCTAAGATAGAAGTACGTACCCCTTACTTCTCAGGCGAGTTGTCTGCTTTGGGTGATGGAGAAACCTTCATGATTTGATCATCGGAAATATTCCGGGGCAAGGGATCCAGGGGATCCTGATTGTTGACTGCTACAGGGCAGCAGTTCAAACACGGAGCATGAAGGAGGGAAAGGTTGATAAACCGTTAGTCGTTCCAGCAAGGAAGTCAGGCATAGATGTGTCGCCTGATGAGTTTAGGGCAGCGCAGGAACAAGACCTTCGCTCGTGAAGTCTTGGGAGTTGGCAAAGGTGGAGAGAAACAGGAGGTTAGAGGGGGTGAGACAGAATTTCTTGTGAAAGGCGGGCTGTTGTACCGAGTGTTCACCAAGGGGAAGCGGGTAAAGGTGACCACTCAGTTAGAGGTACCAGCGGTTATGGACCACTGCATGTCAGTGGGTCACGAGTCGCTCATGGCGGGTCATCTCGGCACCAGCAAAAACAGCTGACCGAATTTTTGATGACTTTCATTGGCCAGAGCAAGGGCAGACATCAAGCTTTCTGCTTTGTCATGTGACGTGTGTCAATGGTCAGCCACAAAGGGGAAGAGGAAGGCGCCTCTTAAACATCCCTTTAATTGACACACCGTTCAGGAGAGTGGCTGTGGATTGATTGGCCCAATCTCGCCCTTTTCCAAAGGTGGGCACGGGTATGAGACATGCAAGTTTGCAAGGGAAGGTTTTGCAGGAGGCTAGGGTCGTTCAGAAGAAGCAATATGACAGGAAGGTGAGGAAGCAATCCCTCAAGGTGGGGATCAAGTCCTGGTGCTGCTTCCAGGGGCACAACAAGCTGCTGATGCAATGGAAAGGGGCCATTCACCACACGAAAGGGTCGGTCGGGATTACGAATTTAATGTGAATGGAAACCAAAACTTTTCCATGCAAATTTCTCCGCAAAATATTCAGTGAGACTCAGCACATAGGCCAGCAGCAATCATTGATGAGGTGAAAGAGACCCGTGAGAAGGGGAGATTTTGTTTCCTGAGTTTCCAGGAGAAAGTCATACAGGGAAAGTGTCACTGTATGAAGGGATAGACAGTAGGAGTTCCTAGGTTTTGTTGTCGGAGGCGACACAAAAACAGCCAGAAAAGGGAAAGTGGAGAAGAGATGAATTCAGAGAGACCAAAGACCAAAACAGAAGTCAGGAGTTGCTAGGTTTTATTGGGTTCTATAGGGGGTTTGGTCCAAATTTCGCAGCAATTTACGAGTCCCCTCAGTGATTTGATCAAGGCGGAAACCGGCAGTGGTCGAATGGTCAGACGCTGCCCGAGAAGCACTGCAGACGGTGTTGGGAAAGACTAGGTTCCCGTCCCATCTTGAAGCTACCAGATATGTCCAAACCCTTTTGTTGCGGCAGATGCATCAGGTGGTGGGATAGGTGCAAGTATTGTTGCAGGAGCATGAAGGGGGCGAGTTTCCTTGAGGTATGCTAGCAGGAAGTTGACAAAGTGTGAAGAAGGGTACGCACTGTAAGAAGGAGTGTTTACCGTTGTGTGGGCGTGCAGAAATTCACAAATACTTGTATGGGAAAGAGTTTGTGATCGAGAAAGGATCATCAAACCACTCAAATTCCTGCAGGAGGCACCGTTGAAAAACAGCAGAGTGCTGCGTTGGGCAATGGCATTGCAGCCCTACAGGTAAAAGAGTGCAGTACATTCCCGGTCGACAGAATGTCGGAGCTGACTATTTAAGCCGTGTAGTCTAGCAAGCTGCAACTCAGAGGAAGTCAGTCAAAATCCGGGGTGCTTTGTTGATAATATGTGTTGATTACAGTTATGTTGATTGGATATGGGGTTTATTCCCAGTTGGCTATGGTTCATATTTTTTGTGTGAGACTTGTTCATATTTTCTTTGTGAGACTTGTTCATGTGAAAGTAGTTATGCTTGGAGCATACAGTCGCTTGGGTAGTGATATCATTTGCAATAAGTGAGGATGGAGATTCCTCAGTGAAGTGTCATGGATCGTGATCATACTATATTGTGCTTTTCATAGGAATTGTGAAGAGAAGATGTGGCAAATCCGCAAGTAGGGATTGCATAAGTGCGCACAGAGGTCGTTATAAATTTAGTCGAAATAACGCAAGGGGTGCACGTCAATGATAACTCATTGGAGTGGTATTCACTAATGATATATTTTATAATTTGTAAACCGTTGTTGTAAAGTATTTCCAAAACCCTTTCACGTGTTTGCTGTGGGTCAGCAAATTCGGTTTTTTTGTCTTTTTGTACCGTTGTTTTGAGACAATGCGGGGCATGGTCTTTTGAAAAGGGGGGAAAATTTTCACGGTCAAAAATAAACTCACCCAAATTCGTGGTCAATCGCCACCAGCCCAGTTTGACATAAGCTCTAACGCAAATATTCTGGGGGTCAGGCGGACGGCCCCATGGTTTGGATCCAGGCAATTAAGCAAAGGGGGAGGCTAATCCTCATCCTCCACAGAGACGGTCTGTCCGACCAGACGGACTAAATAGCTGACCGACGCATTCACCTGTCGCTCAGCCAATTAAAGGCTATTTTTTAGCTCTCGTGGAGACAGCACTGTCTGCTAGACGGACTAAGACGTCTGGACCGACAGGTCTCGGTAGGTTTGGTCAGACGCCGTGGCGCCTACCCAGACTCATCTAGCCACTTTAGAGTGACCAGTGTCCACGAGTTAAGCCACATGGCGCCAGTTAAGTAGGAAGGGGGGAAGGTAGTGTGTGGTGGGGGGTGAAATCTAGCTAATCAATTAAATGACCAATTGACCACCACAGAGAGTAAGGTATGTAGGCGTGACTGTCATGATTTGAATATCCAATGGAATTAGAGGGAGATAACTTCGGGGTGTCAGGGGTAAAAATACTGACCAATGGTACTCGCCCTTGTTGGACAGATCGGAACGAATAAGAAGGATGTGAGAGGGAGAGAACGGGAGAACGAGGGGAGAACGAACAGAGAGACAGAGAGAGAGAGGTCTGAGTGTAATCTCTGAGGAGAGAAAAGCAGAGAGATGAGGGGAGGAGAGAAGAGAACCAGTTGAGAGATTAGCATGAGATAGTCTGCAGAGGAAGGACTGAGGAGAGATGTGGAGAGAGAGAGAGAGTTGCTAACTAATGAAGAAGAAAAGAAAGAAAAGAAAAAAAAGAAAAGAAAAGCAACCATGTCCATTTGATAAGAGCAGACTAGAAGAGAGAGAGAGAGAGAGAGTGCAATGCGTTAATGCAGGAAGAAAGAAAGGAGAACAGATCGATGTTGATAGTCACTGTTCTATCCTCACTGGGGTTCGACCTCATACTTGGCCAGCGCCCTTTCATCAGCAGTCCAGCCTGACCGGTGCCAGCAGTCCAGCTTGACCGGTGCAAGTAGACCAACACCAGTGCCAGCAGTTGTGTCGTGTTGTGAAAGTGACAGTGAAAAGAAAAGAAAAGAAAAGAAAAGACAGTGATTCGTGAATAGTTAAGATCACCTGGCCAGGTAAAGTAGAAATCTGTTTATACCCGGGTTAGTTAATGATGTTTTAGACAAATGATTTTGTGAAGTTCAGGAAAGAGAGAATGTTTTATTTTGTTTGATTCCATATGCATTGATGGTTCGTTCTATGAACATGTGTAGTAAAGTTATAGACTTTACTAGTGGTTTGATGTGACGAATGCATGATATATGAATGAGATCGTAAGCAAGCTGTGAGTGTGTTTGGGCTGTGCGCTAGTCCTTCCTCCATCGACATCACCCGAGGTTGACAGTCAGGGAGACTCGGGTGTGAGGGTGCGACTCAAGCTACGTTGCCAGTGTTCCCCAAATGGGATTTGGCCAATCGGGAGGACACAACGGTGTGGCAGCTTCAGCTCGTGGTCGTACAGTGGATGAGAGAAACTGGCGATCAACCAAGGAATGCTGGCAAGTTATGGACGTTTATTTGCTCTTAAGGTTATAAGTGTGCAAACAGAATAGTGGAATATTGTCTTTCCTGGCTAAGTAAGAATAACTGAAGAACAGGGGATGCGATTTATGAAATTGTCTGTATGCTGTTTACATTGTTGTATGATACAGATAGTTGTGTGTGTGTAGTGACGGGTGGGGGCTCGGAGTCAAGTTGAATAAAAGTTGATTATTTTCTATGAAATGTTATTGGTTTCCCGTCACCTTTGTGCGGACCCGATGTTAGTGACAGAGTGCGTGTGCCTATGCGAGAGCGCATTTGGTTGTGAAAGCGTAAATACTTCTGTCTATAACCCCTGCATCCCTGAATATGAAAATCATATTTTATTAACGAGGGGGAGCGTCGGAGACCAGTCACAAATTGGGGGCTCGTCCGGGAATGAACATAAATGAGCCATAAGTGATTTTGATTCTGGGTTTTGTTCAATTGCAAGGGATTTGAAATTTGTCGTATTGTGGAAACCTAGATTTTTTTTTCTTTACTGGAAAGACGTTAGTCATGTGTTGATGTCGGTGGACCGGAAAGAGAGCGGCCGGTGTAAAAAGCAGGGTCGAGATTCATGTCGGGTATAGACAGTGGACTTGCAGCCTGATAGTTTTGCACGTGCAGACAGTGGCACAAGGGGAGTGTTCACTATTACTCATGCACTGCTGTCAGGCTCTGACTCAACAAGAATACTGACACGGTCTGCTGCGGGATGCATGACCCGCCGGGGGTAAATGGGTTCCAGCTTACTTGAATGGCAGCAGTGACTGCAGCACCAGTGATTCGACATGCTACACAGTTGGTGTCATGAGTCGGCCGAATGTTCTCGAGCAATTAGGCAAATTAAGGGTTAGTTTTCATGTTGTTGAGAGCAAGTTCCTTGGGTTCTTAAAGTGTGCGAACTCAGGCATCACCAGAGGGGAATACCCCGAGTCGTATACTGAAGGAGGAGGAGTTACTGGGAAGTGTTTCGCATGTCCGAGGGATAGTGACAAGGAGTTGCCGACCTGCGGTCCTGGGTAGAGGAGTGTCCAGTCCGACCACTGGCTGGCTATTCACTGGGTTCTCCAGTGGGCCTGAAGGGAAGGCGATCGTGTCAGGTGACCGTCACGGGTAGGTGACCGTCAGCCTGCAGGCAGAGTACAGCGACCATTCAGTCGTCCTTGTTCTGGGGAATGAATGGAAGGCTTCGGCCTATTGAGTGGTTTGCACCTTGTTGTCTATAGAGGTAGTAACTACTCGAAGCATCAGTCCTGGCCATGGCTGGTAGAGAAGTCCAGGCTGTTAGTACAATGGGTAGCTTCGGGGAATCGAACATGAGTTCGAATGGGCGGTTATGCATTAACCACTTTGTATCCAAGTCTTTGTTGGCGCTAGCAGCTGTGGTGTGTGTGTATGTGTAGGTGACTTGTGATTCCATTGGTGGAATAAAAATAACTTGGGGATTTATTGGTACATATCGTGTGATGTGTGTGTGCCAGTGATTCCATTGGTTGAGCCAGTTAAACTCGGGTTATCTCTTGTTTGAGAATATGAATATAAGGTGCTTGGAAAGCCAGGAAGTGTGTGACTCACTTAAGGGAAAGTGAACTCGCCCGTCTTGCTGAGGGCTCAAGAAAATACAGCGTGAAGCAGAGGTTAGCTGTCGCCTTGTTGTCTCCTGGGTGGGGACGTAAGACAGTGGAGGTTGCTGTAGCCTCGGAGCCGACGACGAGAAGAATTGTCTCCCGTGTGGGGACGGTCGACAGCAAGATGTGTCAGCCTGTGGGAGCCTAGACAGGGAGCTGCCAGACAACGGTGCGGTGTTTGCAGCCAGAGAAGACCTGTGGGAGAGGCCGACAGGAGCCCTTTCCGTGGAGAGGGCGAAGTACGGTGGAGTCTGGGAGACTCGGTGTGTGAGGGTGCGACTCAAGCTACGTTGCCAGTGTTCCCCAATGGGATTTGGCCAATCGGGAGGACACA
>CM031604.1:79207550-79220050 GCA_018398815.1 Conus ventricosus
AGAGCAAACTAAGGAAATATATTATTCAACCTGAAATCAAAGTTTCCAGACCACTGCGCTATTGGATTAGATTTTAGTTGGGTTCTCCGCACATTGTGGCTTCAACTGAACCATAGCAACGCTGTAATGTAATCCCACTATGACAAACAGATTATTCATAAAAGTAATAATGACATGGTGGGTAGTCAAACAGAAGGAGAGAAAACAAACAAACAAAAGCACAGAGAGAAAGAGGGGGGGGGGATGGTAGGTACAAAGAATGGTAGGTATGGGGAGGAGAAGAGGGATGGTAGACAGAGTGGGATTGGGGTTGAGCGATTTAAAGGAGTAGGTTACATATTTAGAGGGTGTATTCAAAGTATGGTTTACAGAGGACTTCGGGAATGGACGTTGATGATTTTAATCAAATGATCAAATTAGTGAGACATAAAATGTTTATGTAAATGTTTCTTGAAAAGTTTTAACGTATTCGTATTTTGTAGACTCGGTGGAAGTGAGTTGCTGATAATATGGTCCAGAGTAAGCTAGGCTTGTTTCGTATTGATCAATGCGTGGGTAGGGGGAGAAGAAATTTCCTCGAGCCAGAGGAGCTGTTCAGTCTTGTAAAAAGGCCTTTGATATAACATGGCATGGTATCTGTCGAGATTGTAAACATAAGAGAGAGAGAGAGAGAGAGAGAGAGAGAGAGAGAGAGAGAGAGAGAGAGAGAGAGAGAGAGAGAGAGAGAGGGGGACAGATTTATCTTTAAGATATGGTGAAGTTCAAAGAGCCTGGTACCAATCTCAGCAGTCTTGTAGCATCCCTTGTTGTGATCATCTGTCAAACTCTTGTGGGTAATCTCCTATGACATTTAATTGACCTCTGCAGAAAAAAGATTGTTTCCTCCACGTCTCTTTGTTTGTCAGTCTGTCTGCAAATTTGCGCAAAAAAGAACAAAAAGAAAGAGAGAGAGAGAGAGAGAGAGAGAGAGAGAGAGAGAGAGAGAGAGAGAGAGAGAGAGAGAGAGAGTGAGAGAGAGTCAACAAATTTGAGATCTTCTTTCTTCTTCTTCCTAAAATACTGGTTCACTCAAAAACGAGTAGGTCACCAGCGCGCATGTTAAAAAGTAAAACAAAATAACATAAAAGATAACCTCTAAATGCGTACTCTGTGCCCGTTTAACAGGTGCAGTGATACGGAACCGCTTTGAAAAGGCACCGAATCGTGTCCCCTTCTGTTCGATTGTTTCCAGACCCGCTCTTTTGTGCTTAGCTCCCTTGTTGTTGCCGCTAGCTAGTGTCGCCTCGCCCTCACAATGCATAGAGAGCACCATTGTGGGCTACCAGTCAAAGAGGATAGTCTCCCTTGCTGGTTTCATTATTTATGTTTTTAGACGTTGTGAACAGCCCAATGAACGAGGATGACTGACCATGTAGGGCAAGTGGTGAATGTTTAGGGAACTTTTTTTTTTGTTTTTGTTTTTTTTGAAAGGGGCCAAAGTGGAGTGAAGAGGGGTGAGGGAGAGGGTTGAAGGGGAGGTGGCGGTGGGGAGTGTGTGTATGTGTGTGTGTGTGTGTGTGTGTGTGTGTGTGTGTGTGTGTGTGTGCGTACGGGGGCAGGTGAGGGGGGGAGAGGAGGCGGTGCTGTACAGATAGTTTTAATCGTGCTTACTGCGATTAATGAAAAGACCGCTTATTTATTTTATTTTATTATTTTTTTTTTTTTGCATCAGTACTTTTGAATGGCATTATAGCATGATTCGGTGAAATATTTTCTTAAAGTACAGCTTGATGGAAAACATTTTCTGTTGCAAAAAAGAAGCCTTTGATCCTTTTCTGACAAGCAAAAACAAAGTTACTATCAAAGGACAGCATCAATAATGCCATAACATAAAATGTACCACATGCAAAAAAGAAAAAAAAGTATGCAAAGGAAATCATTCCCTCTCTCTCTCTGTAGTAATAGGTTGACATTTTCTGATGTGAAGGAATACGTGTAATTTAGAAACGTTGTGTGTGTGTGAATATATATATATATATATATATATATATATTATATATATATATATATATATATATATATATATATATATATATATTGTATAGCATAGGCTCAAAGATGTTCCCTACATTTTATACTGTTTGCATAATGTTTTTAGTTTTCGGCAACTTTTTTCCTCTCCACACTTTCGTTTTCTTTTATTTACTACCTTTCGCTGGTCGCTTTGAGGGTGCTGTTGGATTCATTTTTGAATCCAACAGTGGTGAGAACACCACAAAATTACGGACTGTGGTGTGTCACTATTTGACGCCAAGAGCACAGACACAATCAGCAGTGTCTCCCTGATGAGTCCGATCCAGCAGACGAAAGGCCCAGGAGCAGGCAATACATATAGATCTGTTTTCGAGAGGGATTTCGATGGTTCCCCAATGCAGCTAGTGAAGGGTTTTCATATTAATGATATATATTTTCACATTTTCTTCATCTTCGACCCTTTTTAAAAATAATCTTTGCCAAGTCATTACTAAAATAATAGAAGAATTGTTAACCTGCACTTGTTTTCCCCCACTACTTAATTGTTCAGCACTATATATATATATTTTGGATAACAGCAGATTTGTTGTTTACCTCATTGTTTCATTATTTATATATATATATATATATATTATATATATATATATATATATATATATATCGATCGTAGCAATGACAGACACAACAACAAGTTGTATGTACTTCTCTCTCTTACGTTTCGGCAGACTCGCCTTCCTCAGAGAAACTTTATTGACTGCGCCAAACACAGATCACAACTACAGCTACGGGATATATATATATAAATGAAGGTACAAAAGCGTATTATGAGGTTTCCTCATCCAGTACTACGGAGGTATAGAGCTGTGCAAAATGACCAATCAAATTACAGTTAAGCATTCCATGGAAAGAAATGTTTTACAACAATCACAAAAATCGAAAGTGGATGAACACGTTAAAACAAATGACACTTTTAATTTATCATGAAATTTACACACACATATATATATGAATGAAAACTAAGAATATTTGTTTTTCAAAATAGCTGAGCAATCAACATGAAACTGAAAAAACATGAAGCTGAAAAGTATTCAAAACTTAGCACACTTTAATCATGTGTTGACTACATATAGTTTTGTTGTTTTCGAGTGCCTGACACTTATTGTCCATGAGAAAATTACCCCTTACCTTGTCATTTGTGGATATGTAGATGTATTTGCACACTCAGACACACATACACTCAGGAGAGAGAGAGAGAGAGAGAGAGGAGAGAGAGAGAGGAGAGAGAGAGAGAGAGAGAGAGAGAGAGATTTCCTTTGCATGTGGTACATTTTATATTATGGCATTATTGATACTGTCTTTTGACAGTAACTTTGTTATTGCTTGTCAGAAAAGGGAGAAGGGCTACTTTTTTTTCCTGAGAAAAGAAACCTGCCAATCACGCAGACAAGAAAAACCCAGCACAGATGCAGACAATAGAAAAAGCCTAGTCAAGATGCCAACAGGAGAACAGACCTAAGACACATGCAAACAAACGAACAAACCTAACACACATGCAGACAAGAGAATAAATCAAACACAGATGCATACGTGCAAAACATCGCACAAGGGCATACAATAAAAAACCTAGCACTTACGCAAAGAAAAGACTAAACGTAGCTGACATGCAGGCAAAAGAACAAACCTAACACAAATATAGACAAGAGAACAAACCTACCACACATGCACACAAGAGAACAAACCTAGTGCACATACACTTAAGGGAAACCTAGCACACATGCAAACAGGAGAACGAAACTAACTCACACGCACACAGGAAAACAAACCTACTGCACATACACTTAAGGGAAACCTAGCACACATGCAAACAGGAGAACGAAACTAACTCACACGCACACAGGAAAACAAACCTACTGCACATACACTTAAGGGAAACCTAGCACACATGCAAACAGGAGAACGAAACTAACTCACACGCACACAGGAAAACAACCTACTGCACATACACTTAAGGGAAACCTAGCACACATGCAAACAGGAGAACGAAAATAACTCACACGCACACAAGAGAACAAACATTTACCTTCCCTGAAAGAGGAAGTTCCAAGCTCGCCGGCAATTATTGTTTCAAAAAACACAGCCGAACCAAAACAAATACTGCACCAATCGGTATAATAGTAAAGCAAGAGCTTTTTTTTTAATCAGACAGGGAGACATGAACATTAAATGATGAACAAACAACGTTTTTTTTTCCATCCAAAACAGTGACAGGCACACATGAAAACAAACGCTGATTGAGGTATGCATAAAACATAGCGCACATGCACCAAAAGACACACGGAACAAGTTTAGCTGAGGCTCGTCATTACAGCAAAGCAGACGGGCCGTTAGGTTCATTACGCTGTATAAGATCAGTTACGTCATGGTGAGCGTGAACAAAAGCAGCCTGATGCTCTTGCCCCAACACCAGCACAGAGACCACGATCAGTAATTCACTGTTCAATACCATCGAACTCAGTACCGTCAAACCGCTATCTTCATTGTTTTGTCTTGCGAATCATTTGTTTATGTCGTTTGGCGGAGTTATTGGTGGAGTTATTTCAAACACCGTTTAAGATTTGCTTTCTTCACGTACAGCATGAGGGAATGGAAGAACATGGCAAACGAAGTGGTTGTCCCAAATCCCAGATGACCAAACCTCCCAGGTGTGGGACATCCTGAGCAGTTAAACACATGATTCAGATCCAGGTGTAGCATTTCTTGAGCAGTCTACCTCCGAATTCAGATCACAGGTGTAGCATTTCCTGGGCACTCTACCGCCGAATTCAGATCACAGGTGTAGAACTTCCTGAACAGTCCTTATTCAAATCCCAGATGTGGGTCTTCCTACGCGGGGCAACCACCTGATTCAGATCCCACGTGTGGGACTTCCTGCATTGTCAACCACCTGATTCAGATCCCACGTGTGGGACTTCCTGCATTGTCAACCACTGATTCAGATTCCACGTGTGGGATTTACTGAACAGTCAGTATCCTGATTTAAATCCCAGCTACAGGACGTATAGAGCAGTCAACCCCCTGATTCAGACCACCAGGTGTGGGACTTACTGAGCTGTCAACCCCCTGATTCAGACCCCAGGTGTGGGACTTACTGAGCTGTCATTCTCCTGATTCAGAGACCAGGTGTGGGACTTACTGAGCAGTCATTCTCCTGATTCAGACACCAGGTGTTGGACTTACTGAGCAGTCATCCTCCTGATTCAGACCCCAGGTGTGGGACTCACTGAGCAGTCAACCTCCTGATTCAGACCCCAGGTGTGGGACTTACTGAGCAGTCATCCCCCTGATTCAGACCCCAGGTGTGGGACTCACTGAGCAGTCATCCTCCTGATTCAGACCCCAGGTTGGGACTCACTGAGCAGTCATCCTCCTGATTCAGACCCCAGGTGTGGGACTTACTGAGCAGTCAACCCCCTGATTCAGACCCCAGGTGTGGGACTTACTGAGCAGTCATTCTCCTGATTCAGACCCCAGGTGTGGGACTCACTGAGCAGTCATCATCCTGATTCAGACCCCAGGTGTGGGACTCACTGAGCAGTCAACCTCCTGATTCAGACCACCAGGTGTGGGACTTACTGAGCAGTCATCCCCCTGATTCAGACCCCAGGTGTGGGACTTACTGAGCAGTCAACCTCCTGATTCAGACCCCAGGTGTGGGACTTACTGAGCAGTCAACCCCCTGATTCAGACCCCAGGTGTGGGACTTACTGAGCAGTCATCCCCCTGATTCAGACCCCAGGTGTGGGACTCACTGAGCAGTCATCCTCCTGATTCAGACCCCAGGTGTGGGACTCACTGAGCAGTCATCCTCCTGATTCAGACCACCAGGTGTGGGACTTACTGAGCAGTCATCCTCCTGATTCAGACCCCAGGTGTGGGACTTACTGAGCAGTCAACCCCCTGATTCAGACCACCAGGTGTGGGACTTACTGAGCAGTCATCCCCCTGATTCAGACCCCAGGTGTGGGACTTACTGAGCAGTCACCCCCCTGATTCAGACCCAGGTGTGGGACTTACTGAGCAGTCATCCCCCTGATTCGACCCCAGGTGTGGGACTTACTGAACAGTCAACCTCCTGATTCAGACCACCAGGTGTGGGACTTACTGAGCAGTCAACCCCCTTATTCAGACCACCAGGTGTGGGACTTACTGAGCAGTCATCCCCCTGATTCAGACCCCAGGTGTGGGACTTACTGAGCAGTCATTCTCCTGATTTAGACCCCAGGTGTGGGACTTACTGAGCAGTCAACCCCTGATTCAGACCACCGGGTGTGGGACTTACTGAGCGGTCATCCCCCTGATTCAGACCCCAGGTGTGGGACTTACTGAGCAGTCATCCCCTGATTCAGACCCCAGGTGTGAGACTTACTGAGCAGTCATTCTCCTGATTCAGACCACCAGGTGTGGTACTTACTGAGCAGTCAACCCCCTGATTCAGACCACCAGGTGTGGGACTTACTGAGCAGTCATCCCCCTGATTCAGACCCCAGGTGTGGGACTTACTGAGCAGTCATTCTCCTGATTCAGACCCCAGGTGTGGGACTTACTGCTGAGCAGTCATCCTCCTGATTCAGACCGCAGGTGTGGGACTTACTGAGCAGTCATCCCCCTGCTTCAGACCCCAGGTGTGGGACTTACTGAGCAGTCATCCTCCTGATTCAGACCCCAGGTGTGGGACTTACTGAGCAGTCAACCCCCTGATTCAGACCACCAGGTGTGGGACTTACTGAGCAGTCAACCCCCTGATTCAGACCACCAGGTGTGGGACTTACTGAGCAGTCAACCTCCTGATTCAGACCACCAGGTGTGGGACTTACTGAGCAGTCAACCCCCTGATTCAGACCACCAGGTGTGGGACGTACTGAGCAGTCAACCCCCTGATTAAGACCACCAGGTGTGGGACTTACTGAGCAGTCAACCCCCTGATTCAGACCACCTGGTCTGGGACGTACTGAGCAGTCAACCTCCTGATTCAGACCACCAGGTGTGGGACTTACTGAGCAGTCATCCTCCTGATTCAGACCACCAGGTGTGGGACTTCCTGATTCAGACCCCAGGTGTGGGACTTACTGAGCAGTCATCATTATTCAGACACGAGGTGTGGGACTTACTGTGCAGTCATCCTCCTGATTCAGACCCCAGGTGTGGAACTTACTGAGCAGTCATCCTGATTCAGACCACCAGGTATGGGACTTACTAAGCAGTCATACTGATTCAGACACCAGGTGTGGGAGTTACTGAGCAGTCATCCTGATTCAGACACCAGGTGTGGGACTTACTGAGCAGTCATCCTGATTCAGACTCCAGGTGTGGGACTTACTGAGCAGTCATCCTCCTGATTCAGACCACCAGGTGTGGGACTTACTGAGCAGTCAACCCCTGATTCAGACCACCAGGTGTGGGACTTACTGAGCAGTCATCCTCCTGATTCAGACCACCAGGTGTGGGACTTACTGAGCAGTCATCCTCCTGATTCAGACCCCAGGTGTGGGACTTACTGAGCAGTCATCATGATTTAGACCCCAGTTGTGGGACTTACTGAGCAGTCATCCTCCTGATTCGGACTCCAGGTGTGGACTTACTGAGCAGTGAAGCCCCTGATTCAGACTCCAGGTGTGGGACTTACTGAGCAGTCATTAAGCCCCTGATTCAGACTCCAGGTGTGGACTTACTGAGCAGTCATTCTCTTGATTCAGACCCCAGGTGTGGGACTTACTGAGCAGTCATTCTCTTGATTCAGACCCCAGATGTGGGACTTACTGAGCAGTCATCCTCCTGATTCAGATCCCAGGTGTGGGACTTACTGAGCAGTCATCCCCCTGATTCAGACCCCAGGTGTGGGACTTACTGAACAGTCATTCTCCTGATTCAGACCCCAGGTGTGGGACTTACTGAGCAGTCATCCTCCTGATTCAGACCCCAGGTGTGGGACTTACTAAGCAGTCAACCCCCTGATTCAGCCCCCAGGTGTGGGACTTACTGAGCAGTTAACCCCCTGATTCAGACCCCAGGTGTGGGACTTACTGAGCAGTCATCCCCCTGATTCAGATCCCAGGTATCGGACTTACTGAACAGTCAACCCCCCCTGATTCAGACTCCAGGTGTGGGACTTACTGAACAGTCAACCCCCTGATTCAGACTCAGGTGTGGGACTTACTGAACAGTCAACCCCCTGATTCAGACTCCAGGTGTGGGACTTACTGAACAGTCAACCCCCCCTGATTCAGACTCCAGGTGTGGGACTTACTGAACAGTCAACCCCCTGATTCAGACTCCAGGTGTGGGACTTACTGAACAGTCAACCCCCCTGATTCAGACTCCAGGTGTGGGACTTACTGAACAGTCAACCCCTGATTCAGACTCCAGGTGTGGGACTTACTGAACAGTCAACCCCCTGATTCAGACTCCAGGTGTGGGACTTACTGAACAGTCAACCCCCTGATTCAGACTCCAGGTGTGGGACTTACTGAACAGTCAACCCCCTGATTCAGACTCCAGGTGTGGGACTTACTGAACAGTCAACCCCCTGATTCAGACTCCAGGTGTGGGACTTACTGAACAGTCAACCCCCTGATTCAAATACCACATTTTTGTCGGTTTGGCACCATTTTGAGTCGTGTTGGGGTTGGTAGCATTACCAAGAAAAAGCTGGTGATCCGGAAACCAAAGGTAGATTTTTCTTTTTCTGCCTTTCACTTTTGCTCCACTTTATAGTTTTTCTTCTCATTCTGTGAGATCCATTTTCTAACCGAGGTGGCTGAGTCTCCTAGTTCCACTGTGAAAATGAAAACTAAACGCAAAATGCTGATCGAGAACGTGCACAGCACACAAAAAAAAGTTTAGCTAAAAAGGAAAGTCGAAGCAAGCCACACATTCGAACTGACACACGCATTCAACAACAGCAGCGCAAGACATGTAAAAGTACAAACCAACATTTTCCTTTGACTAGTTTCTGTTCTTGAACATTGTCATGAAGAACGCAGATGTCCCGAAACAAATATATAAACCTCAGATTGTTCGTATCTAAGGAAATCTTACATGATGTAGGGATGAATGATAATAAATAGTAAACAATGAAACCAGTTTTCTCCTCCAATGGTAAAACATTTGAAAGTGTATAACTGCTTGTCGTACCCATTCACCCTGCACAAAGGCAGGCAAAATATGCATTGAACAAAGAAGGAAACAAACTTCAAACTTTGAATCTTTGAAACAACTAAAGAAGGAAATTTCGCGAGGGCACACGCCTACTGATACATGCATACAATGCCAACTGCAAACAAAATGCTCTAACATATATTAAAGTGTGTGAAAGACTAGCCTATCCTTTTAATTTTGATCATGGTCATACAGAGAACACACAGACAAACAGAAATTGATAATATAACTTTGATAGTTTTTTTCTTTTATTAAAGGAAATCTTTAGTGATGCGGTAGACAAAAATAGCAAGAAGTGAACTGTCTTTCGCCGGTGGGCTGTACAGCCGTAAGTACTGGTTGGTATACCCATGGGGGCGCTCCCACGGAGGTTCGGTTGTGTTGCGTCCGATGGTCACACAATGGCATCTGCCAGGGAATAGATATGTCCCTTAACGTCATAATGGAACGGTCTGCGAACACAGCGCAGACTTCCAAGGGTGGTGCAGGATTGCTCATGGCTGGTTGGTTCGGTAGTTGAGGACAGTACTTCTCTGGATACCACTGCCCCAGCTCACCGACCTCCTTCCGCGGCAACATCTGCGGGCGACTGGAAGCCTCAAAGGCAGGCCTCCAACCTGACATGAGGACATTGAAGTAGTCATAATGATAATAATGATTATCTATGGCGCTTGATCTTACATCATAAGCCCTAATTAGCGCTTACAAATACATAAAAGATTAAAGAAAACAAAAAATGAAACCAATAAGAAGATGAATATTGAAATGAGTACCATGCATCTAAAAACAAGGTGCATATTGACACCCACCCATCCACCCACGTACGCACGCACGCACACACACACACACACACACACACACCACAACACCACACACACACACACACACACACACACACACACACACACACACACACACACACACACACACACACACACACACAGGTCTCAGAATCAATTTGATAGGCAAGGGAACGGGAAAAAAGAAGTGCTATTGATAGGTGAAGAGGGTTGTTTTAAGACATAATCTGGCATTGAAATTACCTGCCTGCTCGTCTGTCGCCTAGCGGAAATTCCATTAACGCAATTTTTGCTGCCGCAGGGAAATTGATACAATGCATACAACCCCAGGCAGCTGACCCTTCCACTTCATTGGTCCGACTCGTGTCTGGTAGTAAGTTTCCTATGTGGACACGTTTGATAATCTTTACAAGGAATGTCGAAGAAAGGAATAGTTGTATGGTCGGGAAATATCCCGTACTCGTTCCTAACCGCAAGGAGCCGGCCATCCGTGCGACAGGTTCCATTCAAGGCGTCAGCCAAACCAGAAGATCACGACCTCGGGCAAAAGTGTCCCAGGAGGGTATGCTGCAACCTGCTCCACACATTTATTTTTCATTTTCAGCTTGACTGTGACAATGTGGCTGAAGTTCACGTCTGGCGAGATTTGACGAGACTTTGTAAGATTTTGTGCGACTTGAGGAAGACTGGAATATTGATATAGAGTCTGTCGGGAAATGGAAGCCTGTGTAAAAAGCTTGAATTTCTGAACTTAGAATCACGTGCAATAGGCGGTGACATAGCCGTAAACCTGTTTACGTTCAATCATACGGGCGAGGAACTTTTTATGTGGATTTTCGGTTGGGGCTGGGGGGGGGGGGGGGGGGGGGGGGGGGGGGGGGGGGGGGGGGGGTCCCTTATTGTCATAAGCATTGCAAGGCCGAACCATGGTATTGGATCGTTTTGAGATTTTGATTTGGGGTATATGCTCTTTGCTCATGTGCGAATGGACTGTACTCATGTGTTATGCTGTGTTCGAGCGCGCGCTCATTCGTCGCTATATATATATATAAACCTTACTTTTTAACAAATATATATATATATATATATATATTATATATATATATATATATATATGGTTTAAAGAATTATATCAGACAGTTTTCACCAGTGACAAACTTAAACAGGCCATACCTCACCCACCAATCCTAGGAGAAAGAAACAGCCGTTCTCTCAAAGACTTGCTTATGCCCTCAGCCCTCCCCATCAATATTAAACCCTAAAGACCCTAATGGTTTTTTCAAATGTTCCAACAAATGTATTATTTGTAGAGAGCACGCCTTGGAATCCACCAATTTCATTTGCCACCGGACCAAAGAAACATTTACTGTAAGACACCATATTGACTGCCAAACCAATAACATCATTTATCTCTTGTTCTGCGAACTCTGTCAGAATTCTCAATACATTGGTGAAACAAAAAAATTCACTCAGCAAACGTTTCTATCTGCATAGATCTCACATCAAGAACAACATCGGGACTCTAGTCACGCAACATTTCAACCTGCCCAACCACACCCTAGCTAACATGAAATGCATGGTGACAGAAAAAGTTTTTTCAGACAGCCACACGCACAGAATCTGTAGGGAAAAATTCTGGATAAGCAAATTGAAAACTCTCCATCCTTTCGGACTCAACTCACTACAATAACTGTTCATGTTCTACGCCGCTTGACTCCTTTTGCCTCCCTCTACCGAAATTCCCCCTCCCCTTTTACCCCCCCCCCCCCCCCACACACACACATACACACACAAACTCACTCACACTCACTCACACTAACGCACACTCATATACGCACACACTCCCACACGTGCGTGACGCGCGCACGCTTTTACACACACTGACTCAGCCCCTCTTCCTCTTACTATAACGTCCCTTTGCTCCCCTTCCATACAAATTGCATCAGTTTTATCCAGCACTATACTTGCAAATGTATTTTAAACATTAAATCATTTATAGTTATTGTATGAATGTTTATACGTAGCCTTTCACACATGAGTGCATATTCACACACACACACACACACACACACACACACACACACACACACACACACACACACACACACACCACACGCGCGCGCGCGCGCGCGCGCGCGCGCGCATACGCACAGTACACAAACACACGCACACACACATGCACGCACGCACGCACGCGCGCGCGCGCGCGCGAGCACGCTTGCAAACACAGACACAAACTCTTACACAGCCCGTTTTAATTTTTTTTTTTTGTGTGTGTGTGTTTTTATTTTTTATTTTTTGGTTTATTTCTAGTCTAATATCACCATTGTTGTGAACAGATGTTAAATTAAATCAATCAATCAAATCTCCCCTTCCATTTGAAAGATTTGCCTGGTACGTGCAATCCTTTTCCTTTTTAGCTTCTTGTTTTAAAACAGTGAATTTTATTCACGTTCTTTTTATGTACAAATG
>CM031604.1:79225050-79227550 GCA_018398815.1 Conus ventricosus
CACACACACACACACACACACACACACACACACACACACACACACACACACACACTCACACACACACCACACACCACATCACACACACACACACTCACACCACACACCACACACACACATTTCTCCCAAACATACACGGCACAGAGATAGACATGCATACAACGCGCGCGCGCGCGCATACACACACACACACACACACACACACACACACACACACACACACACACACACCAAACACATACTAACACACACACACACACACACACACACACAACACACACACACACACACACACACACACACACATTTCTACACAAATATACACGGGCACAGAGACAGACATGCATACAAACGCGCGCACACACACACACACACACACACACACACACACACCACACACACACACACACACACACACACACACACACACACACACACACACACACACACACACAGGCGCGCGCGCGTGCGCGCACGCATACATGCATACTTATTCTCTCTTCTCTCTCTCTTCTCTCTCTCTCTCTTTCAGTACATACACATACATCTTCACTCACACCACCATCAGCACCATGTTTTGTTAATGGCATGTTTCTTCATGTTCTCATCGTCCATATCCACTGCAGGTACACTGGCAGACAAATACAGCCATCGTCAGTGAATGGTGAAGAGAGGGGAAGGGCGAGAGTGAGTGATGAGTAGGAGGAGTGTGCAAGGCCTATCTAACATCACACTGACGCACCAGAACAGCAAGCATTCAAGAGAATTATGCAGTCGCAGTCCAACTATAGAGCAAGAATGTAGGCCGGAATATTAACTACAAAACACATGTAAACACTCACAAATGGATGAGCATCAGTTCTCGAAGGACTGTTGAGCAAGGTCGTAGCTTTCAGAAAATGACATTGCTTAACATGAATATTTTTTTTTTCAAGAAAAAAGTGTCTTTAGAAATTTGCAGACATATAACATCATAATCTACAGATTGAATTTCTGAATTCTTTTTCAAGGAAAAGTGTCCATAGGAGTTTGCAGAAATATAACATCATTATCTCATGATTGAAATTTGGCGTTTTGAAAACTGTATTC
This sequence comes from Conus ventricosus, assembly GCA_018398815.1. Taxonomy (NCBI): domain Eukaryota; kingdom Metazoa; phylum Mollusca; class Gastropoda; order Neogastropoda; family Conidae; genus Conus; species Conus ventricosus. Next base: position 79,226,140 of record CM031604.1, read on the forward strand.
TGTAAGAAAGTCAAGTGTCCTTGCAGTCAGAGATTTATAGACTAGTCATCACTTTTTGAGTGTCCATCTTATACAATCATCACGCCAAATTTTAGTGACACATTATCATCATCCATTCTTTTAGTTCTGCCGTGATATGAATATTTACTTTGTCATTTATCAGCGGCCAGTGCAGTCTATTCCTTTCATTAAAAATCTACTTGTTTTCTTTTTGTTAGCTGTCCAAATCACTTAAGTGCATACTAACGTCATGAATGTCGAGTCAAAGTGGCCGGCCAGTACACAATGGCATCTGCCGGGGAGCAGTTATGTCCCTTGACGTCATAGTAGAATGCCTTTTACGTGCCTGCAGCCTGTGTGGACAAAGCGCAGAGTTCCAAGGATGGTGCAGAATTGCTCCCAGCTGAATGGTTTGGCAACTCAAGACGGTACTTCTCTGGGTCGCACTCGCATCTTCAGGTGTATCTCTTTCTTGTCTTCCTTTTGGTAGGTTCTGGGGGAAGGCTCAGTGACGGAAGACCCACTAACCGCAGTGAAAGTTCTGCTGACTGCAGGAAAGATTTGTGACCTGGGATCCCTTCAGAGGACACGTAAGACCTCATAGCGAAAGCCTGGCCGTGTCTGCAGTTGTGTTGTCTTTACCTATCAGCGGAACAGCAGCGATTAAGGCTGCGGGACGCACACGGCAGTTGTTTACCAGTGGCGTTTATTGCCAGTGTGCTCAGCAGCCATGAAGTAGGGGATGGTACACCCATGGCAACGCTCCCGTAGAGGTTTTGTCATGTTGCGTCCAGCGGCCATTACACAATGGCTTTTGCCAGGGAGCAATTATGTCCCTTGACATCTTATTGGAATGCCCTGTACGTGGCTGCGCCCTATGTGAACACAGCGCAGGCTTCCAACGATGGTGCAGGATTGCTTCCCAGCTGGTCGGGTCGGCAGTTGAGGATAGTGCTTCTCTGGGTCCCACTCGCACGTTCAGGTGTACTTTTAAAGATTTTTATTTTCCCTTTTTCATGGACGTCAGCTGAAAGTAATGCAACAACGACACGTTCGAAAAAAAAAGCAAAAAAAAGCGAGTATGATCTTTGATCTGTTGCGCGCTCGTAGAGTTGAACTCGTACCACCGGACAACGGAGTAGGTTCTTCACCAGCTGAGCCAATCAGCCACCTGTCATCACCATCGTAATACCACCACCACCTTTGACCCCCTCCCTCCTCCTTTTATTCTTCTGCTCGCGCAAACAACCGTTCCATGCGATTCCTTTTTAGCCAACACAGGCTGCCAGGCAAAGGCTAAGGAACTTGCGTGCGCGCGTTAATTACCGTCTGACAGTTGATGAACGGAACCGTCTCATGACGTGCTCAGCAACAAAATAACTCCTCTGTTGGAATCTCCACTCTTGCCCCC
>CM031604.1:79230050-79232550 GCA_018398815.1 Conus ventricosus
GATCGAAACACAATATAGGAAAGGGGGCGATTCGGCTTTGATGACACCGGTCCACAGCGAACAGCCATCCCCTGTTTACCTTTAAACGGTCCATCAGGTTGCTAATCAATCATTATACTAATTGATCAAACCTGCTTTCTTCCATCTCTCTCTCTCTCTCTCTCTCTCTCTCTCTCTCTCTCTCTCTCTCTCTCTCTCTCTCTTCTCCCAGTCCCATCCACCACTCCTTACACATACTTACCCCCCCCCACCCACCCGTCTTCCGACCCGGCCCCATTTAACCTACATCTTGACGCCATTGTCTCATCAGGGCCTCTTTTGTCTCTTCTGTGACTGATGCCATTGTCTCGGATTATAACGGTAGGATTGGTTATTAGCGAAAGAGCTGCGGTAGGGTTGGTTATTAGCGAAAGAGCTGCTGTAGGGTTGGTTATTAGCGAAAGAGCTGCGGTAGGGTTGGTTATTAGCGAAAGAGCTGCGGTAGGGTTGGTTATTAGCGAAAGAGCTGCGGTAGGGTTGGTTATTAGCGAAAGAGCTGCGGTAGGGTTGGTTATTAGCGAAAGAGCTGCGTAGGGTTGGTTATTAGCGAAAGAGCTGCGGTGGTTGGTTATTAGCGAAGAGCTGCTGTAGGGTTGTGTATTACGAAAGTGCTGCTAGTGGTATTAGCGAAGAGCTGCGGTGGGTTGGTTTTTAGCGAAAGAGCTGCGTAGGGTTGGTTATAGCGACAAGACTGCGGTAGGTTGGTTATTAGCGAAAGAGCTGCGGTAGGGTTGTTATTAGCGAAGAGCTCTGTAGGGTGGTTATAGCGAAGAGCTCGGTAGGCATGGTTATTAGCGAAAGAGCTGCGGTAGGGTGGTATTAGCGAAAAGCATGCGGTAGGGTGGTTATTAGCGAAAGAGCTGCGGTGGTGGTTATTAGCGAAAGAGCTGCGGTAGGTGTTATTAGCCGAAAGAGCTGCGGTGGTGGTTATAGCGAAAGAGCTGCGAGGGTTGGTTATTAGCGAATGAGCTGCGGTAGGTGGTTATAGCGAAATACTGCTGTAGTGGTTATTAGCGAATAGACTGCGAGGGTTGGTATTAGCGAAAGTCGGTAGGGCATGGTTATAGCGACAAGAGCTGCGGTGGTGGTATTAGCGAAAGAGCGCTGTAGGGCTGGTTATTAGCGAAAGAGCTGCGGTGGGTTGGTATTAGGAAAGAAGCTGCTGTAGGCGGCATTAGGGAAAGACTGCTGTAGGCTGGTTATAGCAAAAGCTGCGGTGGGTTGGTTATTAGCGAAAGAGCTGCGGTGGTGGTATTAGCGAAGGCGGTAGTGGTATTAGCGAAAGCTGCGGTAGGTTGTATAGCGAAAGAGCTGCGGTAGGTGGTATTAGCAAGAGTGCTGCGTTCTTGTGAGCTGTGCTGTTTGTTGTCCTTTTGTGCCCCATTAGACCTGCGGTGGGTAACCAAATACACAGCATGTCTACAGCCCCATTAGACTGGGTGGGTTACCAATAACGATGTTACAGCCCATTAACCGCGGTGAGGTACAATACACAGTCTACAGCCCATTAGACTGCGGTGGGTAGACCAAATAACGCATGTTCAGCCATTAGACCTGCGTGGGTACCAATACACGATTCTACAGCCTTGTCTGCTGGTAACCAAAATACACAGCATAGTTACAGCCCATTAGACTCGGGGGTAACCAAAACACAGCATGCTACAGTACGCATCCAAAGTTCTCCACTACGGAATCATCACAGCTTGAGGTACCAGCACGCGAATGGCTCAGTGGTAGACCCACCGAATCTGCAGTTCCATCCTTGCGTGCTCGAATACTACAGGTTGTCTAGCTGAAGTAAGAAAGAAAGCAAAACACACAAACAAACAAACAAACAAACAAACAAACAACACAAAATCGCTCTTTTCCTTGTCCATCTCAAGGTGTTGTCATTCTTGTGGTACGAGTCTTTTGCTGTAACTCCTACAATTTGTTTTTGTCATAAACATTTGATTGCATGAAATAAAAGCAAAATTTTTATCAGCACATAGAAGGAGACAAGGGAGAGGGTGTAATGCCCAACTTCTACAATTTATGCATTGATTAAACAAAGTTTGTGATTGGACATATAAAAGAAAGGGAACGAAAAGAAGGGGAAAAAGCAACCTAACTCTACAATTGTACCACTACTTAACAACTTTGGTGGATAAATACATGAAAAAAAACTAACTAACTAACAACTAAACTAATAACTAATAACTAGTAGCTAACTAAGTACTAACTAATAGCTAACTAAGTAGCTAACTAAGTAGCTAACTAAGTAGCTAACTAAGTAGCTAACTAAGTAGCTGACTAAGTAGCTGACTCAGTAGCTGACTCAGTAGCTGACTGACGAGTAGACGACTGACTGACCGACTGAATGACGCCGACTGAATGACCGACCGACTGCCGACCGACTGACCGACCGACTGACCGACCGACTGACCGACCGACGACTGACCGACCGACTGACCGACCGACT
>CM031604.1:79237550-79270050 GCA_018398815.1 Conus ventricosus
CAAATAGTTGAATATGAGTAGACGGGGTGCTAAGTAGTCAAAGGAGATGATAATTAGTTTTTCTGAGGAGGAACCTTGGAAACAGACTGCTGTGTTACTGAAAGGACTCAAAATATACAATTAAACAGGCAAAAACAGATGTAAAGTAACGCACATTTGACAGTCTGTACAAAACCGACAAGTGAATGTTCGACACAAAGTCTTCATTCATTAGACGTGACGAGTCGCAATGCTTTGTTCATGTTTGTTTGCAACTTGTCACGTCTAATGAAGACTTTGTGTCGAACATTCCCCTGTCTGTGTTGTACAGACTGTTCAAGTTGCTTTACTTTACAGCTTGTGTTGTGTGCTTTATTTGTTTTCTGAGGATGGTTTCAAAGTGAGGCGACAGCAGGCAGAAATTGGAATAAACTCAGAGAAAAATGAAATGCTAAACTGCCGGACGAAAGAGACAAACAAATGACAAGACAAAACACGACGCGTTTCGACCTCTTTGGTCTTCTTCTGAGGATGTTTCAGCAGTTGGTGTGAATTCGCATGTTCATTCGTGTGAAAGAGAACCGAGGTTCATGTTAATGCTATTCACAGATTTTGGATGAATGTTTGCGTGTGGAACATAGCCTCAGCGAGATCCTTCCTGGAGATCTTTATGCAAACTGAATGGTGGAAAAGACAAGGCAACAGAAAGACAATAGGAGGGCAGAAACAGAACAGCGAAGGGCTGGAGAATAAATTGCCCTAGGTGACCAAAGTGGGAGTGAGTTTCTAAACGCAGGAGAGAGAGAGAGAGAGAGAGAGAGAGAGAGAGAGAGAGAGAGAGAGAGAGAGAGAGAGAGAGAGAGAGAGAGAGAGAGAGAGAGAGTAATTCCAAACCTCAGAGACTGAACAAGAAGAGAGAGGAGGATTGCACCTCGAGAAGAGTTCCCAAGAGACGACCAGAGCAGGACAGTGCTGAACCTGATTGCAGACGTCTAAATAACATAGTGTTTACAATTTTAGATTATTATCATAAAAGAAAAGAGGACGATGTGGTGTGTGTGTGTGTGTGTGTGTGTGTGTGTGTGTGTGTGTGTGTGTGTGTGTGTGTGTGTGTGTGTGTGTGTGTGTGTGTGTGTGTGTGTGTGTGTGCGTGCGTGCGTGCGTGCGCGCGCGCGTGTGTGTGTGTGTGTAATGAAATGTAATGTAAAATGATATTTATAAAGCGCTTTACCTCGCGAGATCCCAAAGCGCATATTACAGAAACATGATAAGATACTAATTCTAACTCAAAACGTGTGTGTGTGTGTGTGTGTGTGTGTGTGTGTGTGTGTGTGTGTGTGTGTGTGTGTGTGTGTGTGTGTGTGTGTGTGTGTGTGTGTGTGTGTGTGTGTGTGTGTGTGTGTGTGTGTGTGTGTGTGCTCGTGCGCGCGGGCGTTGTAAACCGGACTAGGTAAGAAAGTCTGTTTTTATTTAAACTTGTATTGGGTAATATAGGTCTCTTGCCTTTTCATTTTTGTGCATTGGGATTGTTCATATGTAGAAAATGAGTAGAGTAGAAACTGTATTTTATGTACTCCGTCGTGGCAGAAAAGAAAGCTTATGCGTGACTCCATTGCCAGAGACAGAGAAATATTTTGCGGGGTCGTGAGTGCGCAGACGTACGTGTGTGGGTGCAACGACACCTTAGTATGATAAGTCTAACTATAACATCAACAAATTCAGTCAATACCATCACGTTTTTCCCCAATAAAGACAAAGCTGCTTGTCCTGATTTGACATAAAAAGTGTTCGCGGCGGTCATATTTCATGGAAAATGAAGCTGCTATAACAGCGTCAGAACCCGCTACATTTAGCCACCCTTGATGTAAATATCTACATTAGGTTAGTAGTAACCATTATCAATCGAAATTCATCAAACGTACAAGCATAAAAGGCTTTACTATTTGTCTGTCTGTTGGTTTGCCTATTCGAGAGTTCAGAAACGTAAACTTTTGAACGAAACTTGAAGGCTCCGTGTTGCTTGTCCATTTATTTTGCTACTGCTCTTACATGAGCTAGGGAACGCAGAAAAGCATCAACGTTTTTACCCCTTTCAGCAACGTCAGTTTACCAGTCATATGAAACAATGACTCCATGAAATCTGGCCGCTTGGACGTAGCGACCATGTTTTACAATGTCCTTTGCACAATTCTCTATGCTCCTAAACAGCAAGAAACTCTATGGAGAGCTTGACAGCAGAAGATTTTCAGATAAGACCCTCCCCCCTCCAGACAAGAGTTCTGGCCCCTAACTCCTTACATTCTAAGGGGGCCGGGCCGCACCAGGTCCCAAATGTCCACCAGCTGCCAACCTTTCTTTCCTGGCGCCACTGGGATTCGAACCCACAACTTCTAGATGGGTTGGCGTGTCAAGGCGTGCCTGTTTAGATGGATGTTTTAACCACATCGTTAACGGACACCTGTTCTAAGCTGGAAAAATCTACGCCTTATGAACTTCACATTTGTTCCTCGTCGATCAGATCCAGCTGAAATTCTTTTCAGCTGCCTTTGCTGTTGCCTACGGTATTCCCGTCCTCTCCCGAGCTGTTTTATGAGATGATAGGCTGATGAGTCTACTAATCCCCTTGCTCCAACTTCTATGACAAGGTGCTGGCTAGACTGGCATTCTTATTAGTCTTGTAGATGTGAGCTTGCTCCATTCTGCTTTCGTATGGCACAGTGCGTTCGATCAGAACCTAACAGGATAACATCATCCGGTCTCATGCCACTCTTTCTAATGGTTCTCCCATTCTGGAAGGTCTACTGTGCATTCTTAGTCATCCACTCCATCCAGTAAACCTGCATCCATGCTCTTGATGTCACAGCTGTTCCAGACCATGATTTGTGGCCTCCTGCTGTGTAAAAATTCGTTGCTGGAGCTTAATAAATAATAATAATGAATACTTATATAGCGCCTATTCTCGGCTAGAGACCAAGCTCTAAGCGCTTTACAATCCACACTCGTTTACACAACGGGCTGCCTACCTGGGTAGTGCCGACTGAAGAGCTGCCAGCTGGCGCTTCATTCAGTCGTTTCCCGCGTCATCCAGTCAGTATCGTTCAATATCGATCACTTATTTTCCTTACTTCCTTCATTCTTTCCATTTCTCACGCAGGGTGCATGCTATGTGTAACGTGTCATCCATACCAACGGCCAAACTGGCCTACTCTTCCGAAATTTGGCGATGGGATTTTACGTGTGTGCAAGATGTTATGCATGCGTTCACACACGGAACCTCGGTTTATAGTCTCATTCGAAGGACTTTAAGGGAAATGGAGTCAGAACCAATGTTAACTCCGAGGGAAAAATCCCCTGTACCGAAACGCCCCGGCGGAGGTTCGAACCCGCAACCCCAGGATCACCAAGATTACGAGTCCGGCGCTCTACCAACTGAGCTATTCCGGCTCCGGCTTCTTGTGGCGTAGTGCTTCCTACGGCGGTGCTAACGATATCTGCGAGCTCCTTGAACAGGAGATCTGGAAGGTCTACTGTGCCTCCATGTGTACCTTCCCTGGATTAGCGCTGCTTTGCATGAACTCAGGACAAGTTCCACTTTCTGTTTGCTGTGACAGAGTGGACACGAAGGGTCATCTGATATTTGACCATTTGACCAGGTTTGAATTCGAGGACAGGAGGTCATATACAGATCTGAGAATGAAGCTGACTCTTAAGATGTGCTATGTGGATATGTCATTCCAGGTGAGACTTCTTTGGAGTGCAATTTCCCGCGTTGTCCACTGTCCTTGTTGACCTTGATGGACTCGACGGTCCTCTGGATTCTCTTGGGGTCCTCTTCTTTCATCAGCTCCTCTGTTACCATGTCTCTCTTTGCTTTCCCGTTTGCTTTTGACCACCATTCCATTTCTGTTGATGCCAGCCCCTGTCTGTTGGTCTGTGTGTAGCCTGTTATTTCCTTGATCTTGAGGTTCTCACTTGCCTTACGAACTTTTCATTTTGCCAGTGTTTCACTTGGTTTGGACTGACATTACATACTGTAAGGCTAGTATTTATTGTTTGTTGTATAAAGTGACGCACTATCCATGCCAGTAGGACTTGATCGTCAATGTCTTTACAGTGTCAAAGTTCTCTCTCTCTCTCTCTCTCTCTCTCTCTCTCTCTCTCTCTCTCTCTCTCGTCTGTCTGTCTGTCTGTCTGTCTGTCTTCTCTCTCTCTCTCTCTCTCTCTCTCTCTCTCTCTCTCTCTCTCTCTCTCTCTCTCTCTCTCTCTCTCTGCATTCGTACCAGCGTGTGAGTATCCTGTGTTTTCCGCCCCTCGACCTCTCTTTCTCTCTCTTTTCGTACCCAAATACGCACGTGTGTGCGTGTCCTGTGTGTGCATGTGCGTGTGTCACGCGCACTCGCTGCCATGTGTGTGTGTGTGTGTCGTGGCTCATCACATTAACAGCGGGAGCGGATCGCCATCAAATCCCACAGGGTTCTGTGCTGCGTCAATGCCCACAAGGACTTTCCATCGTGATCCTATAGGTATAAAAAAAAGGAAGAAGTAAAAAAAGAAAATCATTCGATGCTATAATCTACCCGAAACCATTCGCAAACGAGTAGGAATGTTAAAAAGTGGTCTGTAGTGTCGGCGAGGGAAAAGCCATTTCAGGCGTGTGGAGGGAGTAACTTCAGGAGTGCTATTCCCTTCTCGAACATTCCTTTCACATGAAATATGCAGTGAGGGATCGCACGGATTTTCTCCCAACTAATTCCAGTCAAGCCTCTGACATCATTCCGCTCTAATTCTCTCCCTTGAAATAGGAGCAGAATCTCCCAGAAAATCTGAGTTACGTACTGGCCAGACACATCCCAACACAGATTATAGAAACACAAAATAATTAAAAATATATGCATGTGAGCACGCACGCACGCAAGCACGCACGCTTGCACGCACGCACTCACGCACGCATGCGCGCGCGCGCGCACACACACACACAGACACACACTCACACACGCACACGCACACACACAAACATCCATCTTAAGAATATTCTTTCCTTCTCTGTGTCCGTCCGTCTGTCTGCAATCGCGCTAAACGGTACTACGCTTCTGATTGCTTAGATCTTGATATGTCGACCGGTCGTCCTGTTCAGTTTAATCATTAATATCATCATTATCATTATTATTATTATCATTATTATTATTATTATTTTTATTATTATTATTATTATTATTATTATCATTATTATTATTATTATCATTATTATTGTTGTTGTTACATCATCATCATCATATCATCATCATCATCATCATCATCATCATCATCATCATCATCATTATTGTCCTCCTCCTCCTCCTCCTCCTCCTCCTCCTCCTCCTCCTCCTCCTTCTTCTTCTTCTTCTTCTCTTCTTCTTCTTCTTCTTCTCCTCCTCCTCCTCCTCCTCCTCCTCCTCCTCCTCCTCCTCCTCCTCCTCCTCCTCATCATCATCATCATGATTTGATTATTAATATCCTTTATTCTAATAGTAAGTACATCAGAGGTGAGGATGGTGATTTGATTATTAATATCCTTTATTCTAATACTAAGTACACCAGAGGGCGGATTATTTCGTTAGGAGGGGGTTCTAGTTTTACATCGTTGTCCAGGAAGTTGAGCCAGTCGGGTGTGGGGGTAGGTGGGAAAGGCAAGGTGGGGGTAGGTGGGAAAGGCAAGGTGGGAAAGGCAAGGTGGGGGTAGGTGGGAAAGGCAAGGTGGGGGTAGGTGGGAAAGGCAAGGTGGGGGTAGGTGGGAAAGGCAAGGTGAAGACTGCGGAGGGGAGGGGACGGGATGAACTTGAACCCTGGAGCACACCCGGCCCTCATTTATCTATGTTTGGACCGACATTTTCACGGGCCTTCGTTCATTTTTCAACGTTTCTCCAAATTTCTCAACTGTTCTCTACATTTTCCTGCTTCATCTCTCTCTCTCTCTCCTCTCTCTCTCTCTCTCTCTCTCTCTCTCTCTCTCTCTCTAAATATATATATATATATATATATATATATATATATATATATATATATATATATGAAAGGAAACAAGATGACGGCTGCATAAGGTTGAAAGTGAGTGCGCTCCCGACAAAACAATGAATGTAGGTGTTTTCGCTGACGTCTGATGCTGTTGTGACATGATATGGTGTATGTGATCGTTTCCAGGTTCTAAAAATGTATATTCTAGTGGGTATGAGTACGTCACAGTGTAGTGTTCTCGCCGAATTTGTTTGAATTACTTCTTCAAGAGGACATTTTAAGTGGCGTTTCTTGTGATCGACCCTGTTTGTCATAGTTGAACCCAATCTGCCCCGTGTGTTAGCACGTGAAACTGGTGTAGTGCTGCTAAGCTTGAAACGGGTGTGTTCAGATTTGTGGTGCATTCTGACTGATTTCCAAGTGAACCAGACCTTCACCTTCACCTTCACCTTCACCTGCGTGTCGAAGATTCATTTCTTGTGTGAATCACGACAACTTAATCTCACGATTGACTCTGACATTGATTTGTTTTTTCTTAAGGGGTCATCTCAAAACACAGTCTTGTGTGTGATGTCTTTTTGAAGCGCTGTTCATGATTCAGTGTGCAGTGTGTAGCTTTGTGTACTTTAGCATATATTGAAATACATCGGAATCTGCATCATGTCTGTACCTCAGAGAGAGAAGAAAGAGAAGCGGTCTGCGACGTCTCCATTACAAGAGGAAGTGGAAAAACGAGTGTGCTTGTCTTCCGATGAGAGTGCACGTGAACTTGACGGTGATGACACGATCATCAACACCGACTTCCTCTCTAGTACTCTGAGGGACATAGAATCGACTCCTGGTGTCACTTCCTATCCCGCCTCTAATTCCCTTGTTGATGAACTCAAAGCTGCCTTGGGTGATCCAAACATTTTGGAAATGATTTCAAAGTCGGTCGCTGCCCAAGTTTTGGAACCACTCCGAAGTGAGATGACCAGATTGCATTTAACGATTCAAGAACTCCGTGCAACTGTTGAGGCGAAAGAGCAACAAATCCTCAAACTCCAGGATAAAGTTGACGAATTGGAGCAATACGGAAGACGAAACTCTGTTAGGATTACTTCTGTGCCTGAAAGTAAAGGAGAATCTATGACAGAAGTCGAGAGAACAGGGAAACCTTCATTCTGGCTCACTTGCTCCTCCACCGAGTTTTCGGGCGAAAGTGCCCTAGAATCAGCATATTACTGTTCTCTGACAAGTAAGACGTCAATAACCAAAAAATAACGATTATCTACAAACAAACATACTGTGCAGGGTTATCTGTTTTTAATACTAATTTACTAAACTTTTCAGATTTTAGTTTTTGTTTAATCCTATGTTTTTCTTGATCGTTTTCAATAACATCATTTTCGCGCAAACATTCTTCAAATGAGTCTCTGTCTTTCATGTGAAATAACACTACAGTCTTTAACTGTTCTCTAAAGTCTTTTAAAACTGAGTTATATTTCTGGCATAAAATCCACACACTTATCCGAGCATGTCTTCCGCTGAAAGCTAGTTTTGACAAAGTGTTTCTCTTTTTAACTATGTCTCTTTCTGCCGAACAGTCATCTATAATAAATAGTGTTTGCGTTCCTTCAAACAGTTTATAAAACTGTTCTAAACACTCACTCAGTTTATTGCTAGGATCAACTAAATATATGGCATCATCTGTCCATATAAACCTTCTATCATGATATGCTTTGTTCCATTTAAGTGTTGGACAGAAAATCACAATATGATTAAAATTATAACGATAAACTGTTTGTAATAAGTCTAGGACAAATATTGTTTTTCCACAACCAGTTTGCCCACAAATCATTGAACAATGAGGGGATTTTATCATAAAGTTTAACTGCTCCATAGTTTTATAACAGAATTTAATCTAATCCAGTTATTATTTTTATCATACTCTCCGTCAAAACTTGTTCAGTATAATAAAACCCTACGAGGCCTAAATGTGTAAGATTAATCCAATTCAGTTCTGTAAGATTGTTTCTATTTAAGTCAACATTGATTTTGTTGCTTGTTGTTATGATCTTAATATCCTCGCCATTGTGAAGAACGACGACAACAACGTTAAGGCGTTTAACGTCTAAGTTTTGCCAGCTAATATTAATTCCTTTTATAAGGTCATCACTAACGCCCACAACCCCATCCCTCTCCACATCTTTAAAGACAGAAATTTCAAATATCATTGTGAACGTGTCTCCTAATTTTCTGCTTGGAAAGAACTGTAATTTTGTAGAAGCTTTTTTTACAACTGTTTCTTTTCTGTGGAGGATGTACTGCTTTTTCCCATACGGCGTTATTTCAATTTCTTTCCGACTATTGTCGTCCGGCATAAGACTTACATGTAAAGGGCCAGAGTTGAATGCTTTTCTGAAACTTTTTTGACGGCTAAAATATGTAAATGGGCTTATGAATTCAAATTTTATTTCCCATTCTAAATATGGTTCTAAGTGCCATTTGAGGTCAGGTTTTCGAACTATTTTATATTCATACTGGCCAACATTATTTGCTTCTAGATTGCGCAGCTGTTCTAGTTTAGGAAACTTTTTACTGTCGCCAACCTCTTTGCGTTTATAATCACCATCTTTAGTGTACTCAAAACCATACAAAGCGCCTATCTCACCGTTCTGTTCAAAGTCCGCAACGTCTGCAAGGTCTTTTAATTCTAAAGTTATACACCTCACAGGTGCTAATGTAACTCCTGGTTCTTCTGGCCCCCGCGACATTATTTTTTAGTAAAGTTATTATTTTATTTCCAAAACAATGTGCAGGTTATCACATTTCACACTTTCCCCGCTTTGTCTTTGATTTTTATATTAAATGATCCGACCCTCCCACAAACTAATCTTTTAAACTGTAAATTAGGGAATTGTATAATTTCATAATCGCAATATGCAGCTTCCCTGACGGAAGAGCTCTTAAAACAGTTGAAGGCCTTCCATCATATAAGTTTTCATCAGTGCTCAGCTCATCCAAATGAACATAGAGTAATGAATGTAATGCAAGATCGAGCGGACTTTCCCCCTCATAAGTAGTTTCATTTGGCGCAGCACTAAAACTATAAGTGGGTAGATTGCCAGTTGTAAACCTAACATTTTAGCTAGCTCTTTATCAAAAAAGTAAGATACTTCTTCAGCTTGAATGTTAACATTGTTTTTAGATTTGCATTGTTAAGTTTGAGAGTAATGTCAAAGTTACTCATTGCTTCTTTTAGTGAGCAAAACCCGTAATAACCATCAGGTATTATTAACTGGCTAATTTTGGTCCCTGCTTTGGTAACTTTTAGAATCTTGTTATTCTCCTTGGCTTGCTTATATTAAACCATACGACTTTGTAGAATATTTCATGGAGCGCGACCGTTTAGTTCCGCATTGTTATCAATAGCATGTTCTAAAAACGAAGGACGGTCTTGAGTTGTTATTGTTACAAACATTTTTTAAAACAAATTAAAAATGAGTGCATTCAAATATACTGATGCAAAATATTTCTGTGGGCCGCACTACAATCCTAAAAATATAGCAACTGATACTCTTGACATTGCTGTGACCCAGACTGCCTCTTTTCATAAAAAGGGAGTACTCCATTGAAGAGCTATCTTAACCCCCCTATGAAAAGAGCACATCCATAAAGCGTGGTTTAGTCATCCGATGCAGTTTTATCAAACCATTAAACTTTGCTGTGTTTTGTGCATCAACTGGATGTGGAGTGTCGTATGCTGATCATCTAACTCATCCTGACCTTTGTGAGGTCATGTACAGATTTCATTTCTATTACACCTTCAGACGTTGTTTGACTGAACTGCAAGCGCCATTACCAATGACAACCGTTTAATCCCTTCAGCAACAGAATAGACATGAAGGCTTTTGAACGAATCTGTAACGAATTCAATATTAACATCAAGACAGACTTTAGACAAAAGTTGGATCTTAATCATGGCCTAGGCGTCATTTATTTTCGGGCACGCACAGAAAGTATAACTATGACTGGCGTCCTCCATTCAAATTTTTCGGCCCTGGTCCATAGAGCAAGAGCATAAAACAGCATGGACAACCATTTATCTTAGACACTTCTAAGGCCTAACTAAGGGCGGGAATAGAACGAATAAACGACTCTATTCGTACTTACGTTTGTGTTTGCTAGGCTCGCAAGCACAGGCAAGATCGAGCATAACTGATCCTTCTACTGGCTTTGACGCGCAAAAAACAATACTTAGCAAATTTAGAGGACGCCATTAATTCTACAGTTGATTTACCTTCAAGTATTCAAAGGTACCAACATGTTTTACAATACGCAAGATCGAAAGTAGAACTTTGCTGTTGGCACTGGTTTATACATGCTGCCTTCTGACCTCAGACTCCAGGTAGGAATAATAATAAACTATAATAATGAAATTCTTATAGCAGCAATGAAACAAAGGTTGGGAAAAACGACATAAATTCTGAGCCAGTAATATTACAAACAATAAAAGAACACCCAAGATTAAGTCATCTAATTCCCGAAGTCCAAACCCCCAAAGTCATTGAAGACTCAGCAAAGCTTGCGGACTCTGTTCGCGATGACCATGAATATGAAAAGACAGCGCTTGTTCTTGGATTAACTGGCATAGGATTACTTGGTCTTTATCTTACTAAATAGTAACCCAACTATTACGAGAACTAATGTCCATAAGTGCTCGGCCATAAAGCCAACTACTTTGCTTGCAGTAGACAAAAGCCAGCTGACAATACTCCCCAATATTCCTGTAAAGCGTCCACGGCTTTACCAGCTAATTTTTTTAAAAAATTCGCAAGATGATCAAGTTGTTTTTTTACCCATGATTTATCAGGTGGAGGCGATGGCGGCGGAGGCACTGGACTTTGACCTCCACCGCCGCCTGTAATAGCCAACACCAGCGTGCTTATTGCAAATCCTAAGGCTGTTATAACGCTTGCTAATGTGACACCTTGCTCTCTAAACAGTGTTCGTATTCGTTCTGCTAGTGTCGTGTCTTCATATAAAATTTTTTCGATAGTTTCTCTTATTCTATTCACTTGAGTTCGTAATAGGTCTCGGTTAGTAGTCGTCACTTCTAGTCTTGCTGATCTCTCTTGTTCAAGATCTTTTAGTCTTTGGGTTATTCTTTCTTTAATATCAGGCCCCTAAGTTGGCGTCATCAGCCTCAACGAGTTTTTCTTTTCTCTTTTATATGCCCATCTAGTTCACCTAGTTTTGCTAAATTGTTTGTTAATTCGCCTCTGATGGTTCTTAAAGTACGATCAAGGGCTAAATAATTCTCGCATGGTAGCGGTGAGTCGTGTATAGTCTTTAACGCTGTTTCTTCTGAAAAACTGGTTTCTGCTTCTATTGCATTTATTATTTCATCTGCCGATTGATTTAATTCTTTAAGTTCCATGTTTTGTATTTGGTTAGCTGTTGGGAGTTCCTGCAGCGTGTTTTGAAGTTTAGCAACTGCATCCCTATCTAATTTCGGTCTAACAAGGCCAAGGCGATTTTGATCTTTCACACTGAGTCTTTGTATAATTGTACTCTTGGCTAAAAACTTTGATGGTCGGGTTTAGTTGTAAGCCGAACAAGTTGCCCTTGATCGTTTTTTACAGACAAATGACCATCTTCTAATTTAAAATCATTTGGGTCTATAAATTCGGGAGGTTCTTGGCCTAAACTTTTGTAAAATGCTCCGACCGCACTTTCTGTTAATTCACGCTGCATTGAGAGCATTGAGCGATGCCGTGTCAAAGGGATCATTTCACTCATATCGTCCCACGATCAAAAACATCATAATCTTCTTCAGCTTCAATTCCTGCCATGTTTTTAAATAATTAACTTTTTATTTTGCTTCATAAAAATGGCGGAGCAAACATATGGCTCGATTCTTAACCCGCATAGAAAACAGAAAGAGCCCCATGGCGTGAAGGGAAATAAACGGAATATTATTGTTCCAAATAATCCATCTACTATTGATGCAGATCAAATTCTTACTGTCAAATTTCCAGACTTAGGAGCGGATGAATTGATTGTGCCAGGCTCTGCGCGTCTTACTTTCAAAATAGAACTCGTTCAACAACAGACCCAAACAGGACAGTTGTCCAGAATCTGGACGGGCAATCGTTAAAAAAATTCTATAAAAATTGAGGGCAAGAAATATTTTCTTACACAATGCAGACATATTTTTAACCTATTCTGATCTATGGCTAACCGGGAATGAAAGGGCTGATCTTGCGTTTCAAGGAATCGAAAATGAAGAAGCACTAAAACTAGAATAGGCGCTGGAGATACTAAAGACGGCAAAAAGTATGTAGCCGTAAATTTTGCGTATGGAAATCGCTTTTCCATACCCTTAGATTTTGAGTTGTTAAAAGCGCATGCGCCATACTTTCAAGGAGGATTTAAAGACAGATTGTCATATGAACTAACTTTTAATGAATACAAACGTGTTATCAGATCATCAGACACCGAAGCAAAGTACAGCATTTCTGACATCTCGTTAGAGTTTGACGTTGTTAGCAACCCTTTCTTAGCAGAGCTGATTGAGCAACAATATCAGAGAAAATTAGTAATAATTACGACAGAGTGATTCATCATACAACATATCCCAGAAGCAGGGCAGACACTATATGGAATTTTAGTTTTAGCGTCGCAGCAAGATCGCTTAAAGGTATTTTATTGCTGTGTGAAGATGAAGAACCGTTCAAAAGAGGAAGTGAAAAGTTTTTTAATCCAAAAAATAACGAAAGTACAATGTTCGATTGAGGGTAGTCCTAACCAAATCTACGCTAGCGGGCTTAAACCTTATCAGCATTTTGATGAAATAAGAAAACTGTTTGGAGGCGAAGGTGTAGAAATCCAACAGTTGACCTTGCGTCTAAAGATTTACATCTTCACAATGTTAGGCTTGATGATTATTTAACAACGAAATACGGTTTATGGATTGACCTAAGTCAACAGAGGATAATCAGTTGCATGGAAGCGGAGAGCTGTGAGAGACGTAATAAAACATTCAAATTGATAAAGAAGAAGAAGCCGATAAACCGCTTAATGTACATTTGTTTTTAATATATTGATGCGCAGCTGAATATTGGAGATAACAGATTAAAAGATGTAGTATACTAAATTATTTTTTATTTAAAAAAGCATGTCTGTTCAGGTTTATCCAAATGGCCTACAGCGCCGCCAAAAGAAAGATAGTAGAAAGCCCTAACATAAAAACCTTCAGATTAACCAACATTACACAAATGCAACAAAAACTAGAGCAAGACCTTTCAAAATACAGCAAAACCAAACGAAGGTATTCTGCTGCCTTTATGCTGTTACTTATGTTATACTGGGGCATCGACTATAAGCGCTCTATCAGCAGGAACGAGTGTTGGTCTCTTAGCAACGGGCATAGGCGCACCCGCGGCTTTACCTCTAGGCAGTTTGTCTTTAGCTCTCGGCCTGTGTTCATTAGCTGTAGGTGCTGCCAGCAAAAAAATAAAAACTAAACTCCAAAAGCACACAGCTATGGTTCAACTAATAACAGCTAAACTTAGTTCCTTCAAGCTGATAATAAATAAAGCGCTAGCTGACTCAAACATCACGGATGAAGAATTTAATCGTTTACAGGCCGATTTTGATGACTACAAAAGACAAAAGTTTGATCTTCAAAGAAAGGCGAGGACAACTTTTTCTCAACAGCCAGACGCCGAGCAGATAAAAAAGGAATGTTTAAAAAAGTAAACGAGACATTAAACTCTGTTCTAAACAGCTCACAGTAACAACGCCAAAGGGTGTTTATACTTTAGTTTATGAGTCCAAGCACAAAAAGACCGTGACATTGATTCTGATTAATTATTTTTTTTAATTTAAATAATATTTTGAGTTAGAAAAGAAACTCAACATGGCTAAGATATATGAAGGGCAAGACGAATTTTTTGAAGGAATGCTTGAGAGAGAGCGTTTATCAAGAAGCACTGAATGATATTGATTTAGAAGTCATTGATCCAGCAAACGTGCGGCAAGCGTTGTACATGCTATTTCCCAAGTTCCAAGTAAACTAACAATAGACCCGCCAGTTAAAGTAAGTTAGCTGTTTTAATCGACTATGTAACAATAAATGAAGAAAATCTAGAAGTCTGGTCTCGACTAAACAACAGACTATTCTTTCTCGTAATGACTTAACACCCGGTTGGGCAGACGAACTGCTTGCACAGTTTGACGCTGCCGCTGAAGAAGCCAAAATGAGAGGCTCTGGTTGGTCAGAGGGCGAAGTTTTAGAGATTAGATTAAAACAGGCTAAGTATGCACCGATTGTTGGCAAGTCTTACATTCACTGCCTCGAGAGTTGGTAGCGAAAAGAGCAGTTCTAAACATAAAGAATTCAGACAACAAATGCTTTATGTGGTGTGTTCTCGCAAGGCTGCATTATATTCGCAAAAACGCAGAGAGAGTATCTAACTATCAGCCTACATCAATGACCTTACATTTAGTGGGGTGTCCTTCCTGTTAGCGTGGATTCCATTGATCGGTTTGAAGAACAAAACAAACCAATAACTGTTAATGTTATACACATGGGATGAGGAAACAAATCTACTGCCAATTAAAGTGTCCAAGAACAGCCCAACAATTGGCGAACCAGACAAAAATCATGTTTGACTTACTACTGATGTTTTCACCAGCAGGCTACCGCATTACACATTGATACGCACGATGAGTAGACTAATGAAGCATACTTCAAAAGATCATGGCAAACAAGAATTCTGTAGAAAATGTTTAACAAGAATGCCATCTGTTCAAGCCGCGAGCGAACATAAGAAACATTGTAAAAGTTCTGTAGACTGTAATACGGAACTAATTACACCTCCACCCGGATCTAAAGCTAGTTTTAAGAACTGGAAACGGATGCAAAATTCACCATATGTTGTTTACGCAGACTTCGAATCACTCATTGTTCCTTATGAGGCCAGCGCCACAAAAACTTCGAAAAACAGTCTTAATGAGTAATCATCAAATTTGTTCATTTGCTTTCATCGTTGTCAGGTCGGATGGCGTTTATTCAAAGCCAAAATTATATAGAGGGCCAAATGCCGCAGAATACTTCTTAGAACGCATGCAGCAAGTGCGCAATGACTGTTCTAATAATCTAAACTTATCTGAAATCATAATGACGCCTGAAGACCAACAACAGTATGACTCAGCCACACATTGTTGGATTTGTGGTTTAGGCCTCTCATCAGACGCAGAGAATCCAAAAGTAAGAGACCATGATCACATTAGCGGAAAGTTCAGAGGAGCGGCGCATAACAAATGCAATCTTCAACTAAAAGTTTGATCCAAAGACATGGAAGCTGCCTGTATTCTTCATAACTGCGAGGTTACGACTCCCACCTTATAATGAAAGCAGTGGACGATGCCTTCAGGGTAGCATGCATTGCACAGTCATCAGAAAAGTACAGTGTTTCACTTTAAATAACATGTCTTTCTACGACTCTATGCAGCACATGATGGGTTCATTAGAGTCACTGGCTATGGCCTTAAAGTCCTGCCCAAAACAGAAGAATATTTTGACTCAACTCTTGTTAGAAAGGGCGTTTTACCCTTATGAGTACATGAACAGTTGGGAAAGGTTTGATGAAGATACACTTCCCCTAAAGGCGCGTTCTTTTCTAGTCTCAGAGGAAAGGACATCAGTGATTCTGATTACCAGCATGCTCAAGATGCGTGGCAAAGTTAGATTGTAAAACGATGGGAGACTATCATGATTCATACTTGAGGGCCGATGTTTGTTTGTTGGCAGACGTCTTTGAAAACTATAGAAAGACCTGCAATGAAACATATAGCTTGGATCCCGCGCATTACATTTCTGCGCCCGGGATGAGTTGGGACGCTTTCTTAAAGTTTACTGGAGTACAGATTGATTTATTGTCAGATTTACCAATGATTCAGATGATTGAAAACGGATTGCGTGGAGGAATTAGTATGGCGTCGCATCATTACTGTAAAGCAAACAACAAATACTTGGACGACTATGATCCAAGTAAAAGGTCTAACTATCTTATGTATTTAGATGCAAACAATCTGTATGTTGGGCTATGGCGCAATCACTTCCATTACGCAACTTTAAAATGTACACAGGCGCGATCCGAATAATATTCAAAAGGCATTAAAGTGGTTGGGCAGTTTAACGCCTGATCAACAGCGTGGTTTCATTCTAGAAGTTGACTTAGAATATCCTCATGAACACCATGACCTGCATAATGACTATCCATTGGCAGCAGAAAGTCTAAAGACGGATCCAAGAAACCACCTAAACTTGTGCCTAATCTTCGCGGCAAAAAAAATTATGTCTGTCATTACAGACTTCTACAATTTTATTTAAGACATGGTTTGAAGTTGACAGCAGTTCATCGCATAATTGCTTTGATCAAGAACAGTTCATGAAACCATACATCATGAAGAACACTGACCTCAGAACTAAATCCACAGATGCTTCAGAAAAAGACTTTTTCAAGTTGATGAACAACAGCTGTTTTGGAAAGACTATGGAGAATCCCCACAAACGTAAAGATGTCAGATTAGTCACCAAAGAGAACGAAGCAATTAAGCTAACTTCAAAACCTAATTATCAGGACTTTAGAAGATTTCATGATCAGCTTTTGGCATAATGATGAAAAAAAAGAAAGTCAAATTGGACAAACCTGTATTTATTGGGTTTACTGTTTTAGAATTATCAAAGCTTTTGATGTTAGAGTTTCTTTATGACTACTTTAAGCCCTCGTATCCTGAGTCCAGAGTGCTTTACACAGATACAGATAGTTTTGTTATAGGATATCCCTACTGAAGACATCTATAAAGACATGGAAACCGAAGTAGCTAAAGACATGCGGGATGGTATGACACGTCCGATTACCCTAAAGATTCGCCTTTGCATTCAACTGTTAACAAGAAGTTTAGGAAAGATGAAGGATGAAATTATCTGGAAAGGTGATCAAGGAGTATGTGGGGTTAAGGTCAAAAATGTACAGTATTTCGAGCCAGGAGAAAATCATTAAGAAAGCAAAGGGAATATCTCGCAGCGTTGTGCAGTCAAACATATCACATGACAACTACAAAGAAGCATTGTTTGGCAATAAGACTTTCATCATGACAACGTAAAAACTGCGATCTAATCTACATGAGATCAACACAACAGTTGTAACAAAGAAGTCGTTAGATAGAACAAACACAAAACGGGTGTTTGTTAATCCGGAGTTTTCATATGCAATTGGGCACTGGAGAACCGTAAATTAATTAAAGCGGAACTGTGTCTGGTGGGATTATCTGCAGTTCTTCTTTCACAAAAGATCTTTGAGGAGCTGGTTGTTTTGTTGTGTCAGTTTCTCGTAAATAATACACGGGCGGATTCATTTTTACAATTCTTTTTATTTCATATGGTCAACACTCCAAACTGGATCTGTTGCCCTGATGCGAGTGTCCCCTTCTGCTTCCCCCGGTAAATAAAGGTACCTTACTTTTAAACCAAACGGTAATAGTTTGCCGGATGAAGACTCTCCTTCAACAACATTTATTGTTTTTCTTTTGATTGCTTGTACTGGTTTTAGCCCTTTAAATTCTTCATTATTCATTGCGCGCAAAACTGAGGGCAATCTTCTAACCCATTCTGTGTTGCGAGAATTGTCAATCAGCTCTCTGTGATACTGGTAGGAGAAAAGTCTTTCAGCTAACTGTTTGTTAAAGTTTTCGACTAAAGCCTGTGATCTATGAACTCCTGGAATGCCTCTTCTAATGGTAACTCTATGTTTTAACAATAATTGATTCACTTGGCCTTTAAATTCTTTCCCATCATCGACTTGAATCATGCGAGGATAAGTTAAAGGGCCTCGTTGATATATCAGTTGTATGGCAACAGCAACAGCAGAAGCACTCTTTTGCGTTAACGGTTCTGCATCTTTGTATCTTGAAGCTATGTCAATGACTGTAAGTGCGTACTTAAATCTTTTTCGTCTAATCCTATCAGAGGGTAAATATAGAAGATCCATTTGATGGTGTCGTTTGGAGTTGTATTGACAAAGTGTGGTCTCTGTATTCGTCTAGGCGCTGGTAAATAAATTTGCCAAATCGCTTTTTTTAGATAACCATTCTTTTGCTGTTTGTTCACTGACTCCGCTGCTTGGTTTAGCTTTTTAATTGCTGGATGCCCTTCCAATATCCTTTGGGCGAAAATAGATTTTGTTCATTTTTTTTTCAGCCAATATTATGTGCAACAAAATACACACGGTCATACCAACAAAAATAAACGCGATTTCTTGCATCTTTTGTTTTTTCTGATGGTTGATAAAAGTCACTGATTTTGGGGGCAATGTCTCGATTGGTTTTGCCTGTTACAAGATAATATTGTTTTATTGCTTGATCAACATTTTTAAATGTGTAAGCTGCATGCCCCTGTTCTTTCAGTGTGTCATTAATAAAATCTAACTGCTCAAGTCTTTTGCCTTTCATAGGCGTCTTGTGCAGCGTGCTAGTTGCTCCATAGCTTTGTTATGTCTTTTTCTCTCGCCGTCATTCCCCATTTTTACTAATGCGAAATTACTTCCGCTAAAAGAAAGCGCATTCCCACAGCGCCGCCTATCATTATTGCGAGTGAAGCCATTTTTTATAAATGTATTTTTTTCTTACATATTTATATTGTCTGGAATTATTCCTTGCTTAACTAGAAAATCTTTCGTAGCAAACGAAGCTGCAATGATACCCAATTAGCTTTGCTGAATCCCTCAAAGTCTAGTTTGCCAAGATCTGCTGGTTTAATTCTTAACAGGCTTTTCCCCAAGCATTGAGTATCCTACACTAGTCCTCCAATAACAGCAAAAATGGTATAAAAGGTTGGTAACAGTTTTTTTCAGTGTTTCATTTTTATAAAAAAAAAATATTATAATTATTAAAAAACTTAACAGGGGATGATCTACTACAGCTAAGGGCGGCCTAAACCTTCCTGAACTTATGAATGACCAAGTTTGATGATCAAGCTATTATGCCCAAAAAGGAAAGGCTGTATTTTTTGGGCAGCATGTGGGAAAACAAAACAGTTTCCTCGAACGAATTCAGCATTGAACAGATTCAACAGATGTCGCCCCCAAGACATTTTTAAAGTATCATAACAGGTATGAAGCGCAGCTGGGGTCTAGAATGGTGAAAAGTGGGGCAACGGTTCTTAGTTTGTACACTAAACTAGTCAGTAGATTTGCTCCCATTGATTCTGACAAGATCTTACCCTATGATTTAACGCAAGATCCAGTTTTAAAAAAAGTCATTAGAGTCTCTAGGGTGTGATCTTACTACAGATTGGATACATTGTTTATCGCCATTTAAACATGGATTAATAACTTTTAATCATATAGATTTTATTTCCCTTCAAAATGACCGAGCTGGAAAATCACAGAATCAGGAAACATTGAATCAGGTGGAGAAAGTAACCAAGGCAGAAAATCAGCAGAAAACACTGAACCAGGTGGGGGCCATTAAAATCCTGGACGTGTTGAAGCAGGAAAAAAATTACAGAGTGGAACAGACAAAAAAAATTAATGTTACAGAATATAACTCATAATGAAAACATAACACCGCCAACGCCAGAACATGTTGATTCAATGCCAGCAATAAAAACTTCATGTGATTCAAGGCGCCAAAGTCTTCATGGAATATTGAACTTAAAACTGTTGCCATTTTTGGCGCCCTTGCTGCTGCTGGGGGGGTTTATTACTGTTATAAAAATATATAAACAACGCTGGCAAAAACAAGAGCCCAAACAATCTCCACCGCTAAATACAGAAGCCGAACACAAACTGCACGCCAAAACCGCCAATAACAAAGCATCATTTTGATCCATTTATAATGGAATAATATTTAAGAACTTATTTTAAATTTTTTTAATAAAAAAAATCATGGCGTATTATAAAATGATAAAGTCAATAAATAAAGACATGGAGTCTATAAAAGACATTTCCATAGACCAGAATTGTAATCAATGTGGTTGCTTAGGATGTAAGACCTTCATTAAGATCTATGCAGAAAACGCTGAGCAAGACATCCTCAACGATGACGCGTTTTTTGAGGCGTGTGTGTACTATATGAGACATCTGCTATTTAAGATAAAAACATAGATTGTATTTTTTTGATAATTATAAGAACTTGGTTGTACTTAAAGGATGACTTAGTTATGATCTTGAGGTAAACTTAATCAAGAACTTAATTAAAAACTTAATCAAGAACTTATAAGAATTTGAAGTATTAATTAAAAACTTAATTAAAAACTTAATTAAGAACTTGGGGTGACTTGAGGTGACTTAAGTTAAGAACTTAAGTGTGTGCATGCGTGGGGCGGGGGGTGTGCATGCGTGGGGTGGGGGTGGGAGGAGGAGGTGTGCATGCGTGGGGTGGGGGTGGAGGAGGTGTGCATGCGTGGGGTGGGGTGGGGCGCATCTGTCCCAGTTACGAGCACCACTACATCCTGTTAGACCCATGCTGCTAAAAATAGCCGTTCATGAAATAAACGGCTATTTATAGCAAGGCGGATTTCCCCACAGTCCTCTGCTGCTAAAAATAGCCGTTCATGTATAAACGGCTATTTATAGCAAGGCGGATTTCCCCACAGCCCTCTTGCTGCTAAAAATAGCCGTTCCATGTATAAACGGTTATTTATAGCAAGGCGGATTTCCCCACAGCCCTCTTGCTGCAAAAATAGCCGTTCATGTATAAACGGCTATTTATAGCAAGGCTGACTTCACCACACTAAGGTCTGCCTAGCCCTATCTAGTTTTGCCAGAACATTCGAAAATCGCCATTCAGTTGCATAAGGGCACACTTGAAGGCAGATGAACTGGTTAGAATTCGAAAAGTAGAAAAGTATACACATCTTAATACACAGATCAGCTTGCTACAATGAACACTGAATCTGTAGTTAACAATCAATCGAGTCTGATACAAACTGGGAACATTTTTACTTGGGAGGAACAGCAAAAATGTTTTCAATATAAGTTTTTAGCATACGAATCAGCCGTGTTTACCTCCGCCTTAAAAAAATGAACGCCATGTTTTTAAACATGGCTTTAGCTGTCTCAAGCCAGCTCCCAACAATCAACGCGTGATGGTTTTTTTTGCTTCGCCGACTTTCAACAATGCAGCGCCATTTATTAGATAAGGAACCATCTCATCGATAGCCAAACACGTATTAAAACTGCTGTATCTTTGTCAACAATTGCCTTCAACGTTTCATTTCCTTAAACCAACAAACCTTTAAGATACACAATTCTGTTTTCAGTAAACCGGTTTTAAAATAACACACCCACCGCACAGTAAACCGTCCAGCTCTCCGACTGTTCCGCGAAAGAATGTGTGGGTTAACCTAGTCGTGAGCGCCGCTGATTGGCCAGGCTGTGAGAGCGCCGCCACGCGGGCAGTGTTGGCTGATGTCATATGGTGCGATCGAGCAAGCTGGGGAGGAAGGAGTGGGGGTAGGGAGGAAGTGCAGCAGTATTGATTTTTTTGGCCGGAGCAAAACCTGCAATATAGACAGGGAGCACGCCACCGTAGGTGAGGGGTATGCCACTGTAAACCAGGGACACATTTTTTTAAATAGTGCGTGTGTGTGGGTGTGTGCGTGAGTGAGTGAGCGTGTGTGTGTGTGTGTGCGTGCGTTCATGCGTTTGCACGTGTGTGTGCGTGTGGTGTGTTGTGCATGTGTGAGTGTGTGTGCGTGTGTGTGTGTTGTGTGTGTGGTTATTATAAAGTTGTAGCTGATTCCATGTCTTCCACACAATTTAATCTATAAAGCTGTTGAAAAAGTATTTGTGATTCAAAAAATTTTTCTAACTTAGAATCCCCACTATTGCCATATGCAAACTTACACCACCACAGCACTGGGTGAAATAAACACCCCGAGTGCTGGGCAGGTAGGCCAGCAACTAGCAATTAAAAGCTTACACCGCCCTGACAGAGTTGACAGTACTGAAAAGAGAGCCGTGGGAACAGACACCGTTTGTATATGAAGCGCGTTCAGTCACGGCTGCTTTTCCCTACGTTACTCTATGGGGTGTGTTCAGTTCCCGGTTTACTTTCCCCTACGCTACTCTCTGAAAACTTTAGTAAATTAGTATTAAAAAAACGGATAACCCTGCACAGTATGTTTGTTTGTAGATAATCGTTATTTTTGGTTATTGACGTCTTACTTGTCAGAGAACAGTAATATGCTGATTCTAGGGCACTTTCGCCCGAAAACTCGGTGGAGGAGCAAGTGAGCCAGAATGAAGGTTTCCCTGTTCTCTAGTCGTTAAGCGGATAGGTAAAGAGATAAATGTTGAGATCACTGAGGAAATGATTGATGAACCCACCGTGTTGGAAGGATGCCTGCAGAGGGTGACGCCAGGTGTCGTCCTATCCTTGTGAAATTCACGTCGTATCGTCACAAGGCGGAGCTGATGGGAGCGAGAAAGAGATTGGCGACAGTCGACATGAAGAAGCTGTTCCCCAGGCGGACTGGCCGGCGCTGTCCGTTCTGCGCAATCTCCTGGATCACGTTCGGAGAGATCTCGGATCTTCATCAACCACGACCTTACAAAGGAGCGGTCCGAGATCGCGTGGTTGGCCCGCAGTTACAAGAGACAGAAGAAGATCTCCGACACATGGGTCAACGACGGAGTTATTTTTGTGAAGCAAGGGGGGAGACCGTGTTTCGCATCACAACAAAACGTGAAATCAGACATTTTGGTCTGGATTAATCGATCACGATTCATGATTCATGGATAGTGACTCTAACTAAGTGTGTGTGTGAGTCCGTGCGTGCATGCGTGCGTGCGTGCTTTGCGTGCCTGCGTGTGTGTGTGTGTGTGTGTGTGTGTGTGTGTGTGTGTGTGTGTGTGTGTGTGTGTGTGTGTGTGTGTGTGTGTGTGTGTGTGTGTGTGTGTGTGTGCCAGCCAGTATTGGTGTTGGAACAAATGAAGGGGAAGCATTGTGACAGATGTACATGTTTGTATGGTGTGTGGATGAGAAAGGGTGATGGGGGTGTTTGTGTTTGTTTGCGCTTGCTTTAGTGTGAGTGTGTTCTCGTGAGTGTGGACTCTGTATTTGGAGGTGGTCATTTATGTATTAGAAGAGTGATACCATCTGCAGCCTGATGTTATGTGAAGAGATATTGGTGTATGATAGTGCTGTGACAAGTTTTTTAACTATGAATTGGTGTCATATTGAAATTGTGAACTCAGTATCATACGTATGTATGTGTGTGATATACATATGTGTGTATGTATGTGTGTGCATGAGTGTGTAAATGTAATGTGTATATGTATGTGTGTATGTATGTATATGTATATGCGTGCGTGTGTATGTGTGTGTGTGCATGTATGTATGTGTATGCATGTGCATATGGTATATTTTATGTGTGTATGTATATGCATGCATATATATATATGTGTGTGTGTGTTGCTGTGTTTGTGTGAGTGTGTGTGCGTGTGAGTGCGTGTGAGTGCGTGTGTGTGTGTGTGTGTGTGTGTGTGTGTGTGTGTGTGTGTGGTGTGTGTGTGTGTGTGTGTGTGTGTTGTGTGTGTGTGTGTGTTGTGTGTGTGTGGTGTGTGTGTGTGTGTGTGTGTGTGTGTGTGATAAGATGAATCTCGACAACTTGTAAGAGTACGTCTTGATGTCCTCTGGATGTCATTCCTGGGGAGCGCACTAACGTGGCGCTCGTTGGTTTTGTTCTCCTTTTCGTCGTAGACGACGCATCATATTTTGGCAATCCACGAAGCCGTGGGTGTTTGATGTGATTTTTTTTCTCCATTTTCATTTACATTGTTTAATCAACATGTTTGAATTTTTTGCTTATATTTTGCATTTTAAGCGATTCGTTTCTTCACTCGAGAGACTTTGGGAGATTTTTTGTGTGTTACTTTTGTCTACCCTAGTCACGTTCTTGTTCTCTGTGCTGCAGAGTGCAGTGACTTAGTAAATGAGTATTAGACCTGGGTACGTATCGTGCTAGGGTAGGCCGTTACTATATAAAATCTTTGTCTGCTACCAGAGACTGTCTTTTTTTAACATATCTAATGTTACACAGTTTGTAATATTGTCATGCCTGGATTCTCCTCACAATGTTACACTCTCTTTTTTTTTCATTGTGTTATCCACTTTCGTTGTAAAAATTTGGCAGTTTTAGTGAAAGAGTTTCTTGTCTCTGACATTTCCGTCAACTTTCGTGGTAACAGTAGTACGATATTTAACACCACATATTTGTACATTCATGAACTGCTTCTGCTTGTTGCAGGTGTGTTGAACTTAATCCGGGACCTGATACCATAACTGATCTTAAGTTAATTCATGTAAATGTCAACAGTTTAAGAAACAAAATGGATATCTTTGAAGCAGAATATAATAGATTCGACATTATCACAGTATCAAAAACATGGCTATCAGTTTCCCGGTCAAGAATGACTCAATACATATGACAAATTTTAATCCACCGGTCAGGTGTGACAGACCAAATGACCCACATGGTGGAGTTGCTATTTATGTTAAAAAAAACTTAGTTTGTAAACCTCGACCAGATCTCTATTTTAAATGACCTTGAAGCTGTATGGGTCGAGACAAAGCTTGGCCAAAGAGTCTACTGGTTGGGTAAATTTTATCGCCCCTCCAAGTTCCCCGTAAGTTACTGGGATCAGATAGAAGAAAGCATTCGTAAGGTAAATAATACTTCATTAAAATTTATTATTCTTGGTGACTTAAATAGTGATTTCTTACGACACCCTCACCGTACTTACTTGGAATCTTTAAATTCGATACAGGCTCACTCAATTTATTAATGAACCCAAAAGGGAAATTACAGAGTCGGTGCAACGTGTTTGGATCTGGTTCTCACACAATGCCCTAACATTGTAACATCCAATGATGTTTTTCCAGCTATTTGCAGTGATCATGTGTTCCTTGCGCCATGATTAGACATACTGTGGTCAAGAACCAGCCATTTAAAAGACTATACTTAATTATAGAAAGCTAAATGCAGATCGCTTTGTGACCTGTTAGGCACTGTCAATGGGACGACGTTTACTCACAACAGATCAGTAGATCAAAGTCCCGAAATGTTTTCAAAAATATTAAGGGAAAAAAAGCGAAACTATGCATGCCGTCAAAAAGTTATTACTGTACGTCCTGACGACGTCCCCTGGATGACTGATGAAAAAAGACTGTCAATAGAGGAACGTAAACAATACACGTATAGCTAAACTCCCAATGATCCAGAAGATTGGTGCAGGTTTCGTCGATTTCGGAATTACGTGACATCAAGAGGAAAGACAAAGACAACTTGACTATGTTGCTGAATTAGACAATAAGGTTTTCACTCCACAAATTTTTGGTAAAAAAGAATGGTGGCTTTCTGGTAAAAATCTTTTTTTAAAAAAGAAAAGTATTGACTCGAACGAAATACCTCCAATTGTTTGTAATGGCATTGTAAACTATAGCAATACGGACAAAGCGAACGCTTTTAATAAATATTTCATGTCAGTCCACTTTGGAAAATGATGATGATGAAGTACTAGATGTACCATTCATAGTTCCAGAGTTACAGACGTTTCTTTGACAGCTACTAATGTTAAGGATGTCATCTGAATCTGAACAAAAATAAAGCAGTAGGGGCCCGATTGGGTTCACAACAGGTTGTTTTATTGCATCTCTTCCAGTTATATGGATCCCTTGACTACCATTTTTAACAGAAGTATGATTTAAACAAAGTTTCCAAACGTCTGGAAAACAGCCCATGTAAGTCCACTACTTTAAAAAAAAATCGAAGGAACTTTGTAAAACTATCGCCCAGTCTCTTTGCTCAGCTGCGTTGGAAAGGTTCTGGAAAGATGTATCCACAAGCAAGTTTTCGATTTTTTATTGTCAAATGATATCATTTCACCTTCCCAATCCGGATTTTATCCCCGGTGATTCCACGTCAATCAGTTATTATGCATCTATAACGATTTATGTCCTCATTTGATAGGGGGAATCACAACGCAAGCTGTGTACTTCGATATTTCTAAAGCTTTTGACCCTGGGCTGGCATAGAGGTCTCATCCGTAAACTTGAAGGCAATGGCATACGAGGGGCGTTGTTGGCATGGTTCACCGATTATCTCTCTAATCGCATGCAGGATTTGTAATTTAAGGGTGACCAATCAGACTATGTCAGAATCCCTGCAGGAGTTCCCCAAGGCTCAGTTCTTGGACCTCCTTATTTCTTATTTACATTAACGACATTACAGATGGCATAAGAAACTAAAGTTAAACTTTTTTCGGATGATACCAGCATGTCCTTCTCACTTAATGATCCTACTATTCGCACAGAAATAATCAATTCTGCTACAAAAGATACATCTTTTTGGGGGCAGCGCTGGAAAATAAAATTCAGTGAAGAGAAAAGCGAATTACTTAACTTTTTTCGGGGCAATCATCTAGTTTTACCCTTATATTTGGACAAACGTATCTTCAAGGCAAAGACAAACATAAAAAATCTAGGACTTATACTTCAAAATAATTGCAGTGGGATGAACATATTAATGGTATACGAAACAAATAACTATGCTGCTTTCCTGTATGAAAAGTTTAAAAAATAGATTTAGTAGGAGAGCCTTAAATCATGTATAAATCTTTCGTATTACCCAACTTGACTATGCAGATGTGTGTGGGACAACTGCTCCGAAAAGCAATCCAATTCTCTTTAAAATTACACTTAGAAGCTATAAGAACAATTATTGGAGCTGTTCGTGGAACAAGTCATCAAAAATTATTTAAGAAACTGGATTTTGCTCACTCAAGAAAGGAAGAAAAGACATAAAATTATAATATTATTATAAAATGATAAATGGCTTGTGTCCGGATTATTTACTTGTTTTTCTGCTGGTCTTGTTTTTGGACAGGAATCCTTATCACAGGAGAAACCGTTAGAGGTACAACTCCAAAATGCAACACTGAGATATATCGGAAATCCTTCATTCCTTCAACTACATCTTTATGGAATAGTCTCCCAGATCACATTAAAATCAGTTCATCTTTAAGCGTAATCAAGCATCATTTATTTGGCTGATGATCCTGTCATACCACCGTACTTTTACCTTGGCGAGAGAAAGAACCAAATCATTCATTGCCGTTTCGTCTTGGAATCAGTGATCTGAGATATGATAATGTTCAACCGCCATCTACTTATAACGACCCACTGTGTGAGTGTGGCAATGAGGAGGAAACAGCTCAGCATATTTCTGTTGTGTCCTCGTTTTAATGAAACCCGCGCAAATACTATTTCCGATCTCCATCACACTACAGAAATGTTCGAACTCTGTTAAATGGTGACCGTAATTGCGGATGGATATCAATGTATTGATTTTTGAGGCTGTTCATGGGTTATCTCTCAAAACAAGCGGTTTTTGATGTGTTGCCTTTTGGGGGTTTCAGGTTTTGACAAGAGAGGATTGTGCTGGGGGTTTTTGCCCTTGTTTCAGGTTTTTGATGATGGCAAATTGATGTGCCTGTGGTGTGTTTCTCATCGTCTCTCTCCATTGATCTCCGTTTCTTTCTTTCTTTCTTTTTAATTGTTTTTTTTCTCTTTCCGGGAAGGGGTGGGGGCGGGGGTGTTCTCTTTTTGTATTCTTCATGCGATTTATAAACTTTAAACTGTCAATTGTTTTCATATAAATAATGTAATATTTGTGTTACTGTAGCCGCCAGGTAAATTATTTGTGTATTGTCATTTTGCAGAGCACACTATAAGCGTTCAGCTTGTTGCTGCTCACTTTGTATTGTGTAAACATTGTACGTACCTGTGATTAAAGATTTGTTTAAACCAATATATATATATATTATATATATATATATATATATATATATATATATTTTATATATATATATATATATATATATATATATATATATATATAACAGTTTAAGATAGGAATTTAAAATGGAATAAAAACCACCCTACAAACTTGTTTCGAGCCAAGTGCTCTATATACAGAGAGAGAGAGAGAGAGAGAGAGAGAGAGAGAGAGAGAGAGAGAGAGAGAGAGAGAGAGAGAGAGATTGCCGCTTTTCTCTACATCTTTGCAGTTCCCCGTATATTTTCACTGTATTCTCCTACTTTTCTCCAAATTGTTATAGTTCATACATTTTCCTTCTTTTTCCTAAATTTTCCTATACTTCTCTACATTTGACACTTTTTCCTGGCATTTTTGTTCTTTCCCCTACAAATCCTTATTTTCCCCATGTTTTCTCTGTATTGATTTACCGTTTCCCCCTACATTTTCATACCTTTCGCTATGTTTTCTTCACATTTTCTTACTTTCCCTTGGCATTTCCCCAGGTTTCTGCACATTTTCCTTTTTCCTTCTACATTTTTTCTACTCTTCTCTACATGTTCCTCCTCCCCCCCCCCTCTATATTTTCTGCTTTTCCCTGTATTTTCCTGAGTTTCCATATGTTGTCTGTATATTTTCTTTTTCACCTATTTTTCCCCTCCTTTCCCTTGTATTTTCGTACTTTCCCTATGTTTTCTGACATCATCCTACTTTTCTGTTCATTCTACTATATTGCATTTTCCTATGCTTCCCAAGGTTTTTGCCCTATTTCCCTGCAAGTTCCATACCATTCCATACATCCTGCTACTTTCCTCACACATTTTCTTACTTTTCTTTTCATTTTGACACTTTTATTTTCATTACATTATCATGCCCTCTACAATTTCCCACTTCCCTTTATATTTCACTGACTTTTGCTCCCTTTTTTTCTATATTTATTTTGCTACATTTTCCCTGTTCTCTAAGACTTCTCTCTGTATTCTCTTTTTTTTTCTGCACATTTCTTTACATTTGTTCTATTTTTCTTCTACACTTTGCTATTTTTCTTCACATTCTTCACAGTGTCCCACTTCACAGTTTCCTACTTTTTGCCACATTTTGATAACTTTTTTTCCTGCTGTTCCACACATTTTCATAACATTTTCCTATTTTCCCCCTCAATCTTTCTGGTTTTTTTCTCTTATATTTTCCCTACCCTCTTCTACTTTTCTCTACAATTTCTTACTTTTCTCTTCATTTTCCTATTTCCCCGGCATTGTGACACTTTTTCCCGTACCCCCAATGCTTTGCTTCAATACATTTTTCTTATTTGTCTGTACATTTTCCTTTTTTTTTCTACATATTTTCCCAATTTTCCCGACATTTCCCCAATTTCCACCCCATATGTTCCCAATTTTCTCTTCATTTTCCCCAATTTTCTCTTCATTTTCCCTAATTTTCTCTTCATTTTCCGACTCTTCCCTACATTTTGATATGTTACCTGCGTTTTCCATCTTCCCTACACCGTCCTTTTGGTGCCTGCTTTTGGATCCTCACTGTTCATAGTTCCCAATTTTCAATGTAACTACCAATAGAAAGGAAAACGGTAAGAAAATGTTATCTTTTACTTTTCTATTGGTAGTTACATCGAAATTTAGCTAAATCTAAATGAGAAAATCCACAGGAGTAGTCAAATGCAATCATAGAAGACGAGGTTACTATCGAATTGTAGTTTGCGTTACCACCACATCGCAAAATGTTGTGGCCGAGGTAAGGATGGTGGCGATGGGGGAGGAGATACAGAGAATGAGGCAAAAAAAAAATTCTGTGGACAAAACGAGAGAGAGAGAGAGAGAGAGAGAGAGAGAGAGAGAGAGAGAGAGAGAGAGAGAGACAGACAGACAGACAGACAGATGGAACGACAGAGACAGTGACAGTTTTACACACACACACACACACACACACACACACACACACACACACACACAGATAGACAGACAAACAGACAGACAGACACACACACACACACACGCAGACAGAGAGATAGAGACAGACAGACAAACAGACAGACAAACAGACAGACAGATACAACACACACACACACACACACACACACACACACACACACACACACACACACATACACACACACAGAAGGTGGGCGAGGAAAGGAGCAGGAGGGAAGGGAGGGGTCCAGAAGAGAGGCGGGAGGGAACGGGGGGTGGGGGGGGGGGGGGGGGAGGGGGGGGGAGGGGTGATTCTTGTCGGCTTACACCGCCCGCCGTGTCTGGCTGGAGCATGCAATATAAGGAGGACAGGCACGTGCACAGCTGTCTTACACTGGGAGACCAGGTGTTGAGGAAGAGGTGGAAAGGGGAGGTAAGTAGTAGGCGAGTCGCTTGTCGTATGAATGGCTCGCTTGTTTGTTTTGCTCATTGTGATGATGATGATGATGATGATGATGATGACGACGACGTTTAGAGTCAATGTTAACTGTTTAGCACTATTCTTTTTTCAACGGTTTTGTTTGCACCGTTCTTTTTGTAAGTATTCATGTACGTTTTAGTACAAACGTGTTATACTATCTATGGAAGTAGCACTAGAGCATTGCCGTCTCTTATTTCATACTGATATTTTATAGTTCCTGCATTGCTTTGTAATCACAGGCACAGCTTTATGCTTCATACATTTTAAGATGTTCTTTTCCCCTGATATAAAAGGTCCATTACAACACCACTTTTTAGATCGTTGTGTATTCTTAAAACAATATATGTTTTTTCCTACAGAGGATTTTTAAGTTGAATAACACATTCCTTTTTTCCCCCTTCTGAACAGTCATACGTTACACATGCAAAAGATCCCAGACATTTGAACGTAAACTGTCAACTCAAAGGCTGTCACTGTTTGGACATTCATCATTTAATTTTTTTTTCAACAGACTTGCTTCTGCTAGTGCATTTTCCCCCTTCTCTTGTCTGTTCTTTTATTCTTTAATTTTGATTTTTGCTCCCACCACCTCTTTTATCTGTAAACCTTCGCCTATAATTTATAGTGATTAATTGGAAACCTCTCAGGTTCTTTCACAAAAAAATCAGAGGAATTCTTAGTTACAGTATATAACGTTTTTATTAGGCATAACAAGGCATTTATGGTTCGGCTGGAAAAATCTGTACAAAAGTTCTCAATACTTATAAACATTAATTAGAGGCCGTACCACGCCATTATATAGCCATCGCTCTGGTACTCTTATGAATCCTCCGCCCGATATACAATCATCTGTTAGAATCATCTGGTTTTTTTTTTTCATTTTAAGTGTTAACCCTTACCCTTAACTGGAGTGGAGAAGCAGCACTATGCCAATTAAATAACTCTGTGTGCAGCCCAGACAACTGTCTCTGGCAATGAGACAACATCATCAGCTAACAGAAAAATAGACAAGTAATGCAATGTGTGAGATAACATCGCTCTTTTTCTTGCTACTGGTCGCTGACTCGTTATGAAAACGTACAATAGAACAGGGCTGCACGCGTCTCTCTGATTCTCTCCTATTGAGATTCTGATGTCATCATAAATTTTGGTTTCACAGCTTATTTTCTCTTTTTCTGTTGTCATACATACCTTTCATATTTCTGAATAGCTTACCATTGATACCATTAAAACAGCAAAGTAGGTCAGAGTAATTTCATAGATAGAATCAAAGTCTTTTTAAAACGTTTTTAAAGTTTAAACCTATGAACACTAATGAAGCCTGCGACTATATGAAACTGTTGTTGTGAGAGTCCAAGTATGTCAATATATGATTCACTGTCGAATGTTTATTTTTTATGTCCTGCTTTTTACTCACCGGTGATGATATCCTCATCGGTCCATTCTGGTAATTTGCCATTGACAACGTCATTTCAAAGTTTACTGTTTACACTAGTGAGATCAACGCTTCTTTAATCATTGGATTATCAACGTCTCCTTTTCAAAAGACAATTCATAAACGCACACTATGCATCTCAAAATGTTCTGTGACACGAGTACGTCATTTCGCTCTCCGATGTGTTGATGTTTGTCACAAATTCCAACATGCCGTCGTGTACACCCCCGTGATTTATTCGCACTTTTTCAAAACAGGTTGGGATATTCAACAAGTGAGTGACGTCCTGTGGAACCCGCCAGTCTCCATCACGGCACGAGTATGGCCTGCTCCGGACGACCCTTTGTGCTGAAGATGACGGTCCTGCTGCTGCTCTTGCTGTCTCTGCACATGGCGTTCTCAGACCCGTTCAGACCGCACAGTGCCTTCAGCCCGGCGTCACCCTCCAGCTACGAATGGCTGGACAGCTTTCTGGATCCATCGAGTCACACGAACCCGAATCCATCTACCCTGTATGACGATGTTCTCGCCGATCTCTTGAAACACATCGTGAACTATGAATCGTCCATAGACGATCAGCTCGTGGAAGATATGGAGAACTTGGCGGAGGAGTTGAGACTTTTAGGTGTTCCAAGCGGTAGCGGTCAAATCCTTGATGCGCAGTTGCCCTCTCATCTTCATGATCGACATCACGGGGTAAATGGCAACAGTTTCCACCGCGTCCAGCTTTCGTCCGTTGACCAACACGAACCAGACATTGACAGTAATGCGATCTCTCCCTACCATACTGCTTTGAATCACATTTTCATCCCAAC
>CM031604.1:79272550-79322550 GCA_018398815.1 Conus ventricosus
TTTCGTTGTCTTACTTGTTAGTGTCTTGCCTGAAGAAGACTTAAGAGGTCGAAACGCGTCGTGTTTTGTTTGTGACTCGTTTGTCCACGTTTCTCTTGGCGGTTCGCCAACATTTATTAATGATTTGTTTAGATTTCCGCCTGCAGTTGTCTCACTTTGCAACTAGATTTTTTTTGGGTGTTATTGTCTTGTCTTCGTGAACATTTTCAAACAGTTCTTTATTACAGCAGCCGTGTTTCAGGGGAAAAAAAGTTTATTTTGTATTCAGCGAAACCGGGTTGGAAAGTGATATATTGCCCACCTCCACCTCCCACCTTCCCGCGCAACAACAAACGATGGAGTGTGGGACTGGGCATCACGGAGAATGGAGGGGTAGGGGCTGAGGGGGGTTAGAGGGTAAGGATGACGTTGGGGGTGGGCAACAGACTTACGACACGTGCTTTTCGTATTTGGCTTCTTTCTTTTCCTTCATAGGGAAAACGGGTGGATGGGGTTTGGGGGTCAAAGGGGAAGATGGGGTTGGGGGAGAGCAAAAGACTTATGACTCCTTTTTTCAGATTTGGCTTCTTTCTTCTTTCCTTCATAGTGAGAAGATGAGGGGGATAGCATTTGGAATGGAGGGGGGGGGGGGGGGGGTAAGGGAAGGGATGGGGTTGGGAGAGGGAGAAAGACTTATGACACGTGTTTTTTTTTCGGATTTGCCTTCTTCCTTTCCTTCATAGTGAGAAAAATGAGGGGGATAGGGTTTGAATGAGAATGGAGGGGGAGGGGGGATTGGGTTGGGGAAGGGTGTAAGACTTATGACTCGTGTTTTTTTCTCTCCGGATTTACCTTCTTTTACTTCTTAGTGAGAACAGGAGTGGAATAGGGTTGGGGATGAGGGAGGGAAGGGAAGGGGGGGGGGGGGGTAGAGAGGAAGGTTGGGGCTGGGGGGAGAGCGAAAAGACTTATGACTCGTGTTTTACGGATTGGGTTTCTTCTTTTCCTTCATAGTGAGAACAGGAGGAAGAGAAGGTTTGGAATGGGGGGGGGGGGGGGGGCGGTGTTAAGAGGAGGAATGGGGTTGAGGAGGGTGGACGACTTGTGACGTTAGGACTTTTTTTCTCTCCCGGATTTGGCTTCTTTTCCTTCATAGTGAGAACAGGAGGTAGATAGGAATTGCAATGGGGGGGGGGGGGGGGGGGGGGGGGGGGGGGGGGAGGTGGAGGAAGGATGGGGCTAGGGGAGAGTGAAAGACTTATAAATCATTTTTTTTTCGGATTTGGCTTTTTCTTTAAAAACACAAGGGGGGATAGGGTTTGGGTTGAAGGGGATGGGGTTGGGGGAGAGCGAAAGACTTATGAC
Source organism: Conus ventricosus (assembly GCA_018398815.1). Taxonomy (NCBI): domain Eukaryota; kingdom Metazoa; phylum Mollusca; class Gastropoda; order Neogastropoda; family Conidae; genus Conus; species Conus ventricosus. The sequence goes on from CM031604.1 coordinate 79,273,895, forward strand.
TCGTGTTTTTCGGATTTGACTTCTTTTCCTTCATAGTGAAAACAGGAGGGGAATAGGGTTGGGAACGAGGGAAGGAGAAAAGGAGGAGGAAGCGGGGGGGGGGGGGGGGGATAGGGAAGAAGGTTGGGGTTGGGGAGAGCGCGAAAGACTTATGACTCGTGTTTTTCGGATTTGGCTTCTGCTTTTCCTGCATGTCATTACCTGTGGCTGCTAAATTTTGCACACAGACAATTCATCATGCAGGACATGCAGACTGGCGATGGTCAGTAGTGGACCCTGAAGCTGCACTGCAAAAATGGAATTACTGTAACTGTGACATGGTGCTTTTCACTGCACTGGTCGGCGCGTGAGCTCATGCGCTTGCAGGTGCGCGCGCGCGTGTAGATACATTTGAGCTAGAGATAGAGAAACGAGGAAAGAAGAGAGAGAGAGAGAGAGGAGAGAGAAGAGGGAGAGAGAGAGAGAGAGGGAGGAAGAGGAGAGAGGAGAGAGAGAGAGAGAGAGAGAGAGAGAGAGGAAGAGAGAGAGAGAGGAGAGGATGTGGGGACGAGAAGAGAGAGAGAGAGAGAGAGAGATGAGAAGGAAGAAGGGTTCGGGTGGGGACAAAGAGTGTAACAACGGGCTAGGGGTTGGATACGCATAATGCATTCTAAAGTCTTTGTTAAGTTATGTTCACACACACACACGCACACACACACACACACTACACACACACCAACCACACACACACATACACACACGCGCGCGTGCCTCTCTCTACTTCACACACACACACACCACACACACACACACCACACACACACACCACACACACACACACACACACACACACACACACACACACACATACACGCGCGCGCGCGCGCGCGCGCCTCTCTCTCTTTACACACACACGCGTGCGCGAGCGCGAGCGCCTCTCTCTCTTTACACACACACACACACACACACACACACACACACACACACACACACACACACACAACCACACACACCACATTGATATATGGTTCTCTTTCCGACGTGTTTTCCATCCATCTTCGCTGTTCCCCATGCTTCGTGGCGTGAAATGACCTTTCGTTTGTTTGATTGTTTGTTGATTGTTTGTTTGATTGTTTGTTGGATTATTTTCCTCCCCCCACCCCATCCCCTTAGTTTGCTGTGACTGATTTAAACTGAGGATGATCTTTATGGTGCTCCTTGATGAAAAAAGATGACAATGCATCCCAGCTCGCTCGCAATTCTCACGCAAATCATGTTTCGTTTTTTTTTTTCTTGTCTAGGAAGATGGTTGATGTAACTGTTTTTGTCACTTTTCAGTTATGTTTTGTGTTAAGGTTGGCTCTTTTTCTTAAAAAAAATTTGAATGGAAGAAATGGATAGTCCATTTTCAGTTTTATCAGTTAAGTTTCAAGGCCTCAATGATTAAAACAAAAATAGGATAGACGTGTTTCATTATTTAAAAAAAAATTGTCGTGTTCCGTTTCTTTATGTGGCTCAGTGGTTAAAGCACGAGTCATTAAGTAGAAATGGCATGTCCAGAGGGTCATGGGTTCGAATCCCGCCATGGCTCGTCCCAAGATGGGGGAAAAAAAAGGGGGCCCCCAGAGAGGGACATCCGGAGTCATGAACCGGGTGTGCCCCAAACCCCCCTTAGAGTGTCAGGAGAAAAGGGCCAAAAACACTTGCTTGAAGGGGGCTTTTTCTTCTGAGGACTCTCTGCTGCCACGCTCCCCACGAGTTTCTTTCTACTGATGCATGGTAAACCATTGACTTCCGGGAATAGGCCGGGGGGACGTCCGGGAAAAACGGGGGGACACGGGGAAAAGACCAGAACCAAGGGCTCTGTGGGCTGGCTCCCCACGTTGCCTTAAAATGTGGCTCCCTAAGAATAAAAGGAAAAGATGCTCCCAGGATTCACGAAAGGGGGAGAGAATGATGAATCCATCGGTGCTCAACCAATCACGACTGCAATCCCAAACGGACTAGGGAACATGGCCCAAAATGGAATATCCAGTGTCTGTGGAAAGCGTTTCGCTCCCACCCGTGGCATGAAGATCCACAGGACAAAGATGGGAGTGTAAAGACTCATCTGAATGAGCAGCAGCGCACTGCATCAGCAGATAAGACGTCGGAAGACCAAGGCCAGGATTTAAACCCCCAGTGCCAAGGACATCCACGCTGTTGGTTCGGATGAGGAATTTGCACGGGCCCCCTCGATGCAGGCGCCTGAAACTCAACCTCCCACGAGCAAACGAAATGAGATTGGGGAAACTGGATGCAAAAATCGTCCAAAGACTCGATGCACTGATAGGGAAAAGCACCCTGGAACACAAATAGCCACATATGGGGACATTGTGTATGCCACATGTGAGACGCCTATGGAGTAAAACTACCCAAAGAGAAAAACCCCCAAAAAAATCCAGACGCCAAGAAAAGATGGACAAGATCAGAGTCCAAAAGAACAACCTCAAGAAGAAAATGAAGACCGCACTGCCAGCTGAAAAAAAAGGCTTGGAAAAACTGGGGGAAGAACCTGAAAGGAAAACACAGGCCCTCAGCAAAGCGGAATCTGCGAGGAAGAGGAAGAGCAAAAAGAAGAAGACACAAGAGCGCTTCTTCAGAGACCCCTTCCAGTTTGCCGAAAACACTGTTTGAGCAGCCAAAATCTGGGACCCTAAGTGTGGACAAAGGGTTCTTGGGGGCATCTGAGGGAAAACATACTCTGACTCACAGAGCAAAGCACCACTCGACATTCAGGTCTGGTGTGGCCAACCAACCCTGAGGAACAGTTCAAGGGCAAGCCTCCAACATTGGCGGAATCAAAAAGGTGGTCGACAAAGCCAGAGCCAAATCATCACCAGGGCCAAAGGGAAATACCTTACCAGCTTTACAAGAAATGCCCAAGGTGCTGGAGTGGCTCCACAGGCTGCTGCGATCGGCTTGGAGAAACCAGAAGATCAGCGGCCAGTGGATGACGGCAGATGGTGTGTACATCCCCAAAGAGCAAAACTCAAGTGACATCACCCAGTTCAGGCCAATATCACTACTGAACGTCGAAGGAAAATCTTCTTCTCTGTCAGGGCAGCAAGGCTGACCAAGTACCTGAGGGAAAAACAAGTACTTGGATGTGTCAGTCCGAAGGTGGCATCCCAGGCGGGGCTGGCTGTGTAGAACACGCCACAATGATTGGGACGCAATCCAAAAAGCAAAAACAGAAAAGAGAAGCCCGGACGTAGTGTGGCTTGATCTGGCAAACGGCATATGGATCTGTGCCCCATGAGATGATACAGTTGGCTCTGGAGAGTCCCATGTGCCAAAGAACATCCGCGACATGCTCAAGAAGAAACTTCAATGGCTTCTCAATGCGGTTCTCTACCAAGGAGTACACAACTGATTGGATCAATTGGAGGTGGGCATTGCAATGGGCTGTGCAATTTCCCCGATACTGTTGTGCTGGCAATGGAACTCATCTTGAAAGCAGCAACAAACAACGCGAACAAACAGACCTTTGGGGATGGATACAAGATGCCTCTCTCAAGGCCTTCATGGATGGGCACTACAGTGAATTTCATCCAGAGAAGACGAGACACGTCATGTGCTGGAGAGGCTGGACGACATAGTTGCCTCATCCAGAATGAAGTTCAAGCCCAAAAAAATCACGGAGTCTCTCACTGAGGAAAGGAAAAGTGGCGCCGAATCTGTGGTCTTCAGTGGGTTTCCAACCAGGCCATTCCAACAGTCACAGAAAAACCAGTCAAGAGCCCTTTGGGAAAATGGTATGGATACGCTGAAAGACACACAAAGAGCAAAAGAAACCCAAACAGATGGCGGAAAAGGGCTTGGAGACCATTGACCAGTGTGGGCTCCCTGGCAAATACAAGGTCTGGTGTCTGCAGTTCACTGCTGATACCAAAGCTCCTATGGCTTGATGATATTTCGATATCTGCACCAGCACAGTGGAGGCAATGGAAGCCAAAATCAACAAGTTCCAAGGAAATGGCTTGGTGTCCCACCCTGTCTGACTGACATCGCGCTGTACTGTCGCCAAGCAAAGCTCAAACTACCCACTGAAATCCCTCCTGGAGGGAAAACAAAGCAGGGAGATGAGACTTCAAAGCATGCTGGAGGACTCAGGAGACCAAGGTGGTAGAAGCAATCAAGCCCCAGCTGAAGACAGGCAGAAATGGAAGTTCAAGAGGCGATGGATTCTGCAAAAGAAAGTCTCAAGATCAGAGAAAAACAGGACACACACAGACAACAGACAAGGATGGGGATGACCAAAACTGAATGGTGGTCAAAGGCCAAAGGAAAAGCCAAGAGACATGATGATTCAGGAGATGAGAAAGAAGAAGACCAAAAAGACCCCCAAAAAACAGTCCGCAGAGCCGCAAGGGCAATGGACAACGTGGGAGAATGCACTCCAAAGAAGTTTTAACTTGGAATGACATTGGCACATGGCCCCTCTCAGGATCAGCTTCATTCTCAGATCTGCATATGACCTTCTGCCCCCAAATGCAAACCTGGTGAAGTGGGGGAAAACAGACGATCCTGCATGCCCCCCTCTGCCATGAAAACAAACAGTGGGCATGTTCTAAGCTCATGTAAAGTAGCCCTGGCTCAAGGAAGGTACACTGGGGGCACAAAACCCAAATGCTCAAAGAGATTGTACAAGTAGTCTGGGCTAGTACAAACACCCAAAAGGGAGAATCAGGACTCCAAAAGCACCGCAACTTTTTTCACGGCAGGAGGCAGCAAATCATGACCAAGAACAACAGTGCCACTCGAAACATGCAGGCAGAGTTGCTGGATGGGGGGAGATATGGGAGTGCACTGCAGACCTCCCAGAATGGAAGAGTCACCTGAGATCATCAGCAAGAGTGGAATGAGACCAGACATAGTAGTCCACTCTAAGTCAACCAAAGCTGATCATGATCGAGCTCACGGTGCCATATGAGAACAGAATGGAGGCAGCTCAAATCTACAAGACTCAAAAGTATGCTGATCTGGCAAACAGCCTGGGAGAGAAGGCTATCAGGTCAAAGTCCTCACTGCGAAATTGGAGCTAGGGGATTTGTAGGAACGTCTGCATTTCAGCCTCATGAAAACAGCTCTCAGTTTTCAGGGAAGGAAAAAAACCAGAGCCCTGAAAGCAATGGCAGAAGCGGAGAGAGGTGTTCAAGTGGATCTGGTCAAGGAGGAACAAAAGTGAACTTCATAAGGCTTAAGTTCCCTACAAAATCAGGTGTCCCTGTGGCCCCCAGTGGTTTAAGCGCGAGTCATTAAGTAGAAAATGAGCATGTCCAGGGGTCATGGGTTCGAATCCCAGCCATGGCCGTCCCAAGATGGGGGAAAAAAAAAAGGGGGCAGCAGAGGGACATCCGGAAGTCATGAACCGGGTGTGGGCCCCCCCCCTAATGTCAGGAGATAAGGGCCGAAACCTTGCTTGAAAGGGGTTCTCTCTGAGGACCCCTCTGCTGCCACGCTCTCCACGAGTTTCTTTTACTGTATTTAAAAATAAAATACTCATTTTTGAAAAGAAATGGAGCCTTTGTTGTAGCCAAAGCCCAAACGGGGTACGGAGGATAGTTTTCAAGCCATGCTTCTAACGCCGAAGGTGTCGCCCTAGTTTAAAATAATATTTTCATATTCACACGCAAAGGGTAGAGAAGGAAATGGTGGAAATTTCATCATGATTCTCATTGTAAACTACAGCTTTTTTTTTTTTTTTTTTTTAGGGCATCAGTTGTCGGATCAATGGAGCACCTAAGGCGGTGATTTTTTTTTCCCCTAAGGCCAAAATCCACCTCTTCATTTTTTGGTGCTTCACAGTGTCCTCTTCATCTGCCAAAAAAAAAAAAAAAAGCGAAAAAAAAACCCCAAACAATTTCCACTACTATCTCTTTTCTCTTTTCTCTCTTCTCTCTCTCTCTCTCTCTCTCTCTCTCTCTCTCTCTCTCTCTCTCTCTCTCTCTCTCTCTCTCTCTCTCTCTCTTTTCTTTCTCCTTTTCCCCCTCTTTCTCCAATCAATCCCTTACACACCATGCATTGTCTGTATGTCTTCTCATAAATGGACACATTTAGCTGATTTTAGTGTTTTGGCGCTTGATACAAAATGTCTGGGTTTGTTAGTGTTCTAATGTGTGGTGTGCTGGCACTCCCATTCGAATAATGTGCTCCTTATACAAAGAAAACAATATAAATGAAACAAAAGACTTCATCATTTTCTTTTCTTACAGTTTTTCCAGGAGAGAGAGAGAAAGAAAGAGAGAGAGAGATAGGGAAAGGGAGAGAGTGAGAGAGAGAGAGAGTGAGAGAAAGAAAGAAAGAGAGAGCGAGTGAGAGAAAGAGATCGACACAGAAAGACAGACAGACAAGTGGAGAGATAGGCAGACAGACAGACAGAGGTGGACATCGTAGATATGTATGTAAAATGTGTTAAAACCCGGCTCACCACTTAGCTTTTCTCCGATAAGGGCATCCTCCCCCCTCCCTCCCCCCCCCCCTCTTTTTTTGTCGGCACTTTCCTACCATCCAGATCCGTGTCTTACCTTTACTGATATACATTTGTATGCAAAGTTAGAAAAAAAAAGAAGTAATATTCGACATCCATCGCAGTCAAACCCGAGCTTCCAAACATTCCCGGTAGTCATCCTTGACGAAAAAAAAGACGAAATCAAATGCAAGGACGACACTAGGAAAGAAGATATAAGCATGCAGGAGACACAGACGATGCTCACTCATAATCTCGGAAATTGGACAATTCCCCAAAGATGCTACCCTTATAGAGAAAAGGAAGTCTACAAGGGAGACATGAGGAAATCCAAGAAGCGAGATGATAAGTATAAATGTATGAGTGTGTGTGTGTGTGTGTGTGTGTGTGTGTGTGTGTGTGTGTGTGTGTGTGTGTGTGTGTGTGTGCGCGCGCGCCCGCGCGCGCGCGTGCGTATGTGTGTGCGTGTGTGTGTGTGCGTGTGTGTGCGCGAGCGCACATGTCGGAGTGAATGTGAGTGTGCTAATTGTGAATGTGATTGATATTGTTTTCTACAATTACAGGTTAACCAATGATTAACAACACCGTGCTAGAATGATGAATTGTGTATTATGCGATGGACCCAGTAATATATTTTCTTCTTAATTGTATGTTTTGTTCAAAAATTATTTGTATTATGGATAATGTTTTGGTTTTTCGAGCAATACTAATTGACATTGACAATTTAGCAATTAGTATAATGTGATTTATCTTTGAACGGGTGTATCTATTCATCTGGTCTGTTTGAACACCAAACAGAACGTCAGTCAAAGAGAGTTTTATCAACATGCCAACTTCATATGAAATAAGCGTTTCCACACTTTTTCCAAAGCTTATTTATAGGAGGGCAATAAAAAAAGAAGTGTTCAATAAAATCAATTTCGTTCGGACAGTTGTCGCATTTACTTGTTTCTGTTACCTTCATTTTGTGTAAAAGTATATTTGTTGGATATATATTATGGATGATTTTCCATTGAAGTTCTCGTAGTCTGACTTCCTTTGAAGCTAACCTTGGTGAAAGCCAAATACTTTCGTCTATGTCAAAGTTCAATTTTCTGTGCCAAAAGTCCTTGCACCGTTGTGTTACATTTGTTTGTTTCCTTTTGTCAAGTATTTGTTTTATATGTTTTTGGGTTTGGTATTAAATAAGACCGCGTCACATTCAACAGAACCAATGTCATTCCTCCCAGAATTTCTGTTGCTCTCTATCCATTGCAACCAGGTTGCTGGCAAAGCATTTTTTAACGCGTTGTATTCGAAGATTGTCTCACCACTTTTGTATCCTAGGATAGTCTCTATTTCTTCAACATGGAGCAGTCTGCCTTCAGTTGTGTGCACCACATCTCTTACATGCTCTAATCCCTTTTCTTTCCATCTTTTGAAATATAATGTTTTATCTTTATACTTTATCAAATTATTGAAAAATAATGGCTGGGACAGAAAGTTACAGCAAGATATTTCTTTTAACGTGATCTCTTTTTTGTTGTCCAAATATACGGTTAGCACGTTTTTCCAGAATTCGTTATCTATTTTCTCTAACTGCCTACATGCTTTGCCCTGCTATTAATTTGAAATATGCCATTATGATTTAATATTTTACTCAAGTGCCACTTGGGAATTTTAGACCAGTTTTCTTCTGTTGAGGCGAATAATTTTCCCGCCCATTGTAAATAAATGAGCGTTTGAAGTTCTTTTATATTTAGCATGTTTACACCACCATATTTATATCCAGACTCCATTATTTGACTTTTGACTTTTTCAAATGCTCTTCGATTGCTGTGTTTTCTTTGCCAAATGAATTTGTATAAAATTGTGTTGATTTTATTCAATATATTTTCGGGAATACCAATAGCTTGCATAACGAAAACAAGTTTGCTCACTATAAAAGTCTTTATCACTACAATTTTACCTTGAATGCTAAGATCTCTTCTGCTCCAGTCCTTTATTAGTTTTTGTATATATTCAATTCTCCCTTTCCAATTCTCTTCGATGTTTTTTGCCATGGTGTCATTTCGAAAATAAATTCCTAGAATTTTAATTCCATCGACCAATATAAATGGAAGATTCCGTTCATAAGGTTGTCGGCCCATTTTTAAAGCCTTAGTTTTGTTCGTGTTAAGTTTTAGTCCTGTAAAAGTTTCAAATGTTTTTAGAATATCAAAAGATAACAACATATCTTGTTTTGTATTAAAAAATAATGTTGTGTCGTCTGCCAGTTGCTTTATTTTTATAACCTGGCTTCGTTCGTAATCATTATGTGGCACCCTAATGCCAGTTAAGTTACTGTTTCTTACTTTGATAGCCAGTAGTTCTACTGCTAATACAAAGGCTAAAGGTGAAAATGGACAGCCTTGCCTAATGCCACATTCCACATCAAATGGTTCAGTTAACCATCCACCATGGTTGACACTGCTTTGGCACCTGTTGGTCAAAACCTGTACCCATCTCTGGAAATCCGTTCCAAAACCAAACATTTTAAATACATGCAAAAGATACGTTTTTGAAATGGAGTCAAATGCTTTTGAGTAGTCCAAGGCCAGTAAGTACCCAGCTTTACCAGTTTTATTTAGGTAATTAATCACATCATCAATGGTTCGTAGAACGGTTGCTATATTTCTTCCTTTTATATATCCTACTTGATCCTCATTTATCAATGTATGCATTATTTTGCTTAATCTTTCTGCCAGAACCTTTGCCAAGATTTTATAGTCTGTATTTTTCAAGGTTATTGGTCTCAGTTACTAAGTTTATCTCTTTCTAAATCTTTCCCCTTATGTATCAGAGTTATAATGCCTTGTCTTTGAGTAAATGAGAGCTTTCCTTTATCAAATGATTCAATGAAGGAGTTAGTCACAGTACTACCAATCCTACCCCAAAAGAATTTTAAAACTTCTACTGTCAGACCGTCGCTTCCTGGAGCCGAATCATTTTTCAAGTTTTTAAGAGCAGAAGTTGTCTCACTAAGCGTAACCATTCCTTCGCATACTATGGCTTCATTTTCATTTAAGCATTTTAGTGGTTCATTTTCCATGAATGTATCAGCTGCACTTTTTACATCATCCACTTCAGTCATCTGACTGTACAACTTTCTATAAAAAGAGGCTTGTTCATGTAGAATTTCATTTTGATCTGTGACAATTTCCCCGATTCTTTACACAGTCTTATAATAATCTTATTTTTACTTCGCGCCTTTTCCAGGCTGCAAAAGTATTTAGAATTCTTCTCTCCTTCCTCGATCCATCTGATTCTTGCTCGAACCTGAGCGCCTTTAGTTTTATGAATTTGCATTATCTCTAGTTTTTGTTTGGTTTTCATATAATCATCAAGAATGGTTTCATTTTCGGGATTATCTACAAGTTGTTTTTCTAAATCTTTCAGAGAGTTCCAAGTTTCAGTGATTCCTTTCTTTCCTGGCATGATATTTTTTTTTCCAAATTCAATACAAAAATTCCGTATCTCCACTTTACACAGCTCCCACTTCTCTTCGTTGTTCATGTCCCTGTTTTCTGAGAAAATGAGTCTAAAGTCTCGTTCATTTTTTGCACAAAAATGTTGTTTTTTAAATGACTATTATTAAACCTCCAATACCCCGGACCTCGTACAAAAGTATTCTCATTAAGATCCAGAACAACAGCTTTATGGTCAGAATTAGGAACTGTAAAGTGCTCACAAGAGGTACAAAAACTCAAAACATTCTCGGAGACAAAGCAATAGTCTAGCCGACGTGGAATGTATGGAGTTGACCGCATCCAAGTTGCCTCCTTTTCATTTGGATGATACAGTCTCCATGCATCAGTTAATTCTAACGTATCTATTGTCAGTTTAAAGGCATCAGTTTCAGATTTGCTGTGTGGATTTCCTGATACTATGTCCAGGTCACTGCTGAATGAACAATTGAAATCACCAAAAATCAATAGATGATCATCAACAGGAATGAAAGTTTCAATTAGATTTTGAAAGCATGCTATCTTTTCTTTTGTATTGTTGGGTGCATACACACATTTGCTATTGACAAATTGTATACCTCATTCACAACAGAGACAAGAAAGATACCGTTTTGTACCAGTATTGGCTTTACCTCACCCTTAAAATTTTTAGACACCAAAATAACTTCCCCTTACTCCTATTAGTACCTGGATTACAAAAAATGTTCCCGCCCCACTGCCTTTCCCATGCTTCTACATCTGTATTCGTTACATGAGCTTCCTGTATACATATTATATCAAAGTGATGTTTTCTAAAGTAAGAGAACAAAGATTTCCTTTTCATACATTTTTTAGACCTCTGACATTTAGAGACACTATACGCAGTTTATCCATCGAAACAAAATTAGGTGTGTCTTTTTTTTTTCCCTTTAATATTTCAGTTACCTTCAAATAGCTATGCAAAAATCACAGTCCAAAATCGCAATCCGTAATCATTATCAGGGTCGTTTACCGTCAAGTCCGAGTGATCGTGACACAGTCGCTATTGCCACTGCGCCGCTGTTACCGTATAGGAGCCGGTGTCATCCTTAACAGGATTGGCAGGGTCGTTGGACTCCTCGCCTCGTCGTCGCTGCTTCCCCGCTCCCTGCTCTGGACTGGTGCGCTGTCCGGAAAGGCGCCGTTTGGTGGGGTGCTCGACCTGTGACGGGGGGGAGCGGTCAAGGGTGGTGATCAGCGTAGCCTGACGCGTGAGGGGGCGGCTTCTGTCGTTCCTGCCAACAGACTTAGTGCTGGGTTCTGTTACCTCACTGTCATGTCTGGCCTCATTTGTTGGTTTTCTTGGTTTGGGCAGTGGTTGTGTATCTCTCGTTTGTTTATGTCACGAGTTTGTCACGAGGCCTACGTCGATTGGCCCATCTAGGGTGGTGGAATTGTTCATTTGTTTATTGTCGTTGTTGTTGTCGCGTGTCCGTCCCTTGGTGTGGCTTGGGGTGCGGTTGCACCTTAATGTAGTTCAGCTCAGGTTAGGTTTGCTTTCTCTCTCTCTCTCTCTAATTCCACTGCCCGTGCAATTCATCCTGCAGGTTCACGGGTGGCTGGTACCTTTCTCTCGAACTGGCTGTCTCTATCGGCCTCTCACCTGTCTTTTCACCTGTCGCACGTGCTTCATTTCTTTTAGCTTGAGGTATGCTCACTCTGTGACGTAGCGTGGCATGTTGGCCGCCATCGCTTAGGCAGGTTTTCTCTTCACTCGAGCGGAAGATGTCTCTGGGAGCGCCTGCTCCGGTCCTGGTTCTTCACCATTTCGTCGAAGGTACAGTCGGTACCTTCATTTCCTACAGTCGGCCTGTAGGGGAGAGACATCACTTCACCTTTTTCCGCATCTGCGCTGCTGTCCTCTCGACCGGACAGAGGGCAGAGAGAGTCGTTTGACCCGCCTCTTCTGGGTCACCCACGGGTAGCTGGTAGGCATCAGTTTCGTGGTTTGTTTGTTTTGTTTTTTTGTTGTTAGCCGGCTTATTCTTCTCTTTTGCGCAATTTTCTTTTGTTTTCAAAATTGTAAAAGAAATATTGTTTGAGACCTTTTCTCTGGTTAATTCAATCTTTAACCTGGCCATTCTAAATTATATCCAAAATTCTTTCTCCTGTTTATGCATCTGGTGATGCGGTAGTCGGTGGGGATGGGAGAGAACCTGGTGATTCAGGGTTGGTACTTGCTTGGTCTCGCTCGTCCGCCCCTGTCACGTTCGCCGGACTCTTATTCTTCGGCCACTGTCTGTTTGTGTGTGCAAGGAGAACGAGTTTTATGTTCGCGAGCGTGCGTACGCATGATTTGTCGTTTGGATGCGTGGTTGGAGATTTAGGTTATTTTGAAATGTTGTTATAAAATGTGGGGATAATTGTACCAGTATTGCTGTATTAGTTCATTTCCTAAGAAAGGAAATGTTAAACGTGAGTGAGAGAAGGATGAAGATAATTCATATTTGTTTTATAGCCTGTTAATTTAATGCAGTCTGTTACCTGCTTCGTATGAGAAGACTTTAACGAACATTCCTGATTTGGTTGGTTTGCTGTGTTATGCTCAGGTCTGTGTTGAGCTGGTGTTGTTGGTGTATTTAGTAGACCTCCCCTCGCCCATCATGCGAGTGGCTGTTAGGATTTAACAGCATGGGTCAGACTGTACTGACTGCGGGGTTCCAGTACCCTCCTTCCCTTCTTTCTTCTTTCCTCCCAGTTACCTTTTCCCTCCTCCCGGGGGCTTCACCCGGAGCTTGCACTGGTTGGTGCCGCGCACTGGTTGGGGCCACGCACTGGTTGGGACCGCGCACTGGTTGGTGCCGCGCACTGGTTGGGGTCACGCACTGGTTGGGACCACGCACTGGTTGGGGCCACGCACTGGTTGGGACCACGCACTGGTTGAGGCCACGTACTGGTGGAAAAGCCCGTGGACTTGGCTGGACGGTCCTGATCCCCGTCCAGGACCTCCAGCAACAACGCCCCGTCCCCCGGGACGCGCTCTCCACCGTCTGTTTGTGTGTGTCAAGGGTGTCGGCCTTGAACGACTCTCTTCAAGAACCGACCCGGTTTGGGGCACCTAGTGCGACAGGGTGCTCCCAATAGACTTTGGAGAGGCAGGGGTGTGGGGGCACTACATAACATGGAAAGGGATGGGTGCTGGAAATGTTTATTTATAATTGTGTATATGTCATATGTGTTGAAATGCTTGATCGTGATTGTGTATGTCGTGTATTGAGATGCTTGATTGTGATTGTGCATGTTGTATGTGTTGGCATGCTTGATTGTGATTGTGCATGGTGCGTGTGTTGAAATATTTATTTGTGATTGTGTGTGTTGATGTGAATAAATGGGGTGTTGTATCGTAATCTTTCTTGTGTGGGCTCTTGCGAGGCGTGTGAGGTTGGTCACTCCCTTCACTCCCATCTAAACCGATCCTGTCAGGGCAGACCTCCAGGGGTCGGTCGTGACAGTTTATCTGCGAGATCACACACTGCATCCCCTCGCTTGTGTCCCGGTTTGCCGCACTGTTTACACACAATCTCACCTGAGCATTGAGACGCATGGTGGTTAGGTTTGAGACATCGGGAACACACAACAGTTTTCTCTGCCTGTTTTTGTTCTTTGTGAAAGAGCTTTGCAGAGAATATGTTAATTTTAACGAATTTATCGAGAGGAGTGGGAGGGACTGTAATGAAAACAAATCGTCGACCCGTTAAGAAACGAGTCAACTTGTGGTCCGCATCCCTTGCTCTCTCCATTTTTATCGCAGATCTTAATTCACATCCGAGTTTTGTGAGGGAGTGTTCAATTTCCGATTCTGCAACTGATATTGGCATATTGTCAATCCACAGTTTTGTTGTAGGTTTCTCCTCACCTGTCTCGTTGCGGAGAATGAAGGGGTTAGTGTTTGATACCTGGAGAGTAGCTCCTCTTAATCCAATCCCCTTCACCAGGATGTCCGTGCGTGCCTCCTTCGTGGCCGGATAAATGCGCCAAAGGCCACGTATGTTCTGTGCGCCGAGAATGGAGCCTTGACCAGCAGCACGCTCACCCGCCAAGCATATTTCTAGAACGGACGGGCGATTCTCGTACTCGGGAATGTCTTTAGATTTTAGAAAAACCGGATTAACCGTTGAAAAATTTTCCATTATTGTTTCCAGTAGACGGAAGGGAACTCGAAATCGAAATCGAAGCTTAAACGCAAAACCTGAAAACAACTGCGTTTGCGAGCGTCAGAGTTCACAAATAAATTCGGCCTGAACAGAGAGCGTGCGATCCGCGTCCTCACTCGACGAATGTCGCTCACCGAATCGTAAGTACAGCTATAGATTTTCACTTTGTACATGTGTATGGACCTAACAAGGATGATCCTGAGTTTTTTAAATAATACATTAACACAAAGAATAATACATTTCAATGTAAAAAATGTAATAATAGCTGGTGTCTTTCAAGTGGTACTTGATCCAACCAAAAACGATCACAATTATATGATTAGAAAAAGAATCAATAAACCTAAAGGTCAAGAAGCCGCGGAAAATCTGACGCAAGAGTAAGTGATAACTGATACATGGCGAGACTTATATCCAGATCATCAAGACTTCTCATGTAGACAAAGTAAAGCACTTCAGCAAGCCAGGCAAGACTTCTTGCAGTTCCGGTTGTCTTGTTGATGATACAGACATTGAGAATGGATACAGAACAGGCCGTTCTCTTGTCTCAATACGAATGCAGTTTGGTGAATAAAAACAAACAAAAAACCATTTCACCTTTCATAAATAGTGCCCTATTACTAGAAGACAACGCATGCATTAATGAAATTTAGAATAATACAAGAAGAATTCGCTGTAAGTCAATATGCTAGAAAATCGACCGACACGGTTCTCCTACTTGACTTGTATCACATCTCTGATGATTTATTTTTGGACTTTATGTTGATGAACATGAGGTCAAGAACAATATCCTACGCCTCCAAAAACAAACAAACAAACAAAACAAAGCCAAAAAAAAAAAGAAAAGAAAGGAGGAAGAACAAATACTGGAAAAAGAAAAACAATGTCTTGAAAAGGATGTCAAAGGAAAATCAACCAAGAACTTAACGAACAAAAGAATCACACATTTTCAAAGATACAACAGAGGAAAGAACGACGGGAGTACTGCCCAGGTGGGTTTCTCAAGGCGAGAAGGCCAGCAGTTCCTTCTGCAATAAATTAGACACTGTGTCAGAAAGAACATGACTAAATTTGTTGATATGGACGATGATATTTGGGCAACCAGACAGATTTTCTGTAGGAAGCAAAAAGATTTCTACGAATCGTTAAATAAATAAAGAGACATTGAGGATTGTGAAATATATGACTGGGCCAAAAACATCCCTAAATTAAGTAGTAATGAAGTAAACGATTCAGAAGGTATTATTACACCAGAAGGAGCAAGCTATGTACTGAAAAACAAGAAAAAAATACAAAGGTCCTGGAACAAATAAACAAAGCGCTGAGTTTCTTTAAAAAATGCTTCTGGAAATGAATGGGGCATTTTGTCGTCAGCACTTTGAATACTGGACATGAACAAGGCGAGATGTCTTGTGCTCAGACACAAGGGATGATAAATGTGTACATCAAAGTGACAAACCCACAATTCATCTAAACGTTACACAGCTTGCTTCATGAATTTAAATGGAATGGGAAGAAAGGTGAAATAAGTATGGAAAAAAGTAGTTTATAAAGGTATTAAAGAAAATGGTGGGATGGGACTGTTAGATAAAAAAACACAACAGGAAAATTCAACAAAGCAGAAATGGAAAACAGTTGTATAACATAACGCCCATCAACTTACAGATATTGACCAATATGGACCCGAAATTGTATTTACATACTGACAAAACTGGAAAGAAGTTTAATTTCTCGTAAAACATTTTTTTAGTATAAACTTTCTTTCAAGATTCCAGAAGATCTTGCAGATCCAATCTTCTGTAACAAAAGATTTCAAACTGGGGAAATGTGTTTGAGGTCACGAAAATGGGACATCACGAGGAGTCTATTGCATCGCACACTTCTTCAAGGAGAATGGTCAGTTAATCACATATGAGGAATTTAAGGAGAAATACAACATTGATTTTGATTTGCGACTTTTCATGGCTACAGATCGGCTATATTCAAGTGTATCAGCGAGACGATAAACATTAAAAATCACGAATGTTTGGCTAATTCAATTACCGTCACAGTATTATCTCTTACCAAAGGGCGCAAATGGTACTATGACTTTTATTGAAAATAACATTAAACCGAAAAGCTGTAAAAATTCGGACGAAAAACTGAATGCTGAAAATGACGGGAGAAAACGTTTGCTGTATTTACATAAACGAACCAATGACATTCGTTTCAAATAGAAATTGTCTACAAGCGCATTGGGACAAACGTAATTCTCGAAGAAATGGAATTGATGGACAGTGGTAAGTTCAGCTTTTGTCACAAGATAAAGGATCGTACTGATCATATATTTTGATACTGCCTACCAGTCTGTGCCGCGGTTCTGGAAAGACTTCATTTCAACAGTTAGTCAAAATGTATTCACGTATTCAATATAAAAGTCACAAAAATTTGTTTAAGCTGGTTCAGATCAAAACGTGCTAAGAATTCAACAGTTAGTCAAAAACGTATTCATCTATTCAATATGAAAGTCACAAAAATTCGTTTAAGTTGGTTCAGATCAATACGTGCTAAGACTTCATTTCAACAGTTAGTCAAAAACGTATTCATCTATTCAATATGAAAGTCACAAAATTTGTTTAAGTTGGTTCAGATCAAAAAGTGCCTATCGATGCCACGTTTGGTCTCTTTTTATTATTGGTGAAACAACGTGTCTATGGTTGCAAACTGAGAGAGAACTTCTTAAACAAAAGAGAGAGAGAGAGGGAGAAAAAGAGAAAGAACTTCTTAAACAAAGAGAGAGAGAGAGAGAGAGAGAGAGAGAGGAGAGATGAGAGAGAGAGGAGAGAGAGGAGAGAGAGAGAGAGAGAGAGACTTCTTAAACAGAGGAGAGAGGAGATGAGAGGAGAGAGAGAGATGAGAGAGAGAGAGGAGAGAGAGAGAGAGAGAGAGAGAGAGAGAACTTCTTAAACAAAAGAGAGAGAGAGAAAGAGAGAACTTCTTAACAAAGAGAGAGAGAAGAGAGAGGAGGAGAGAGAGGAGAGAGGAGAGAGAGAGAGGAGAGAGAGGAGTAGAGGAAAGAGAGAGAGAGAACTTTTTAAACAAGAGGAGAGAGAGATTGAGAGAGAACTTCTTAAACGGAGAGAGAGAGAGAGAGAGGAGAGAGAGAGAGTGAGGGAGAGAGTGAGAGAGAGAGAGAGAGAGAGAGAGAGAGAGACTTCTTAAACAAGAGAGAGAGAGGAGAGAGAGAGGAGAGAGAGAGGAGGAGGAGGAGAGAGGAGAGAGAGAATTGATTGAAACGCGCTCTACCAAAACGGTTCTTCCCTAGAGGTAGACAAATAGAGAAGTGGGAGGAGAAGGGAAGGTGATAGGAGAAAAGGCAGAGAGGAAGGAGGGAAGGGGCGGGGGTAGTCAGTAAGAGCATCTCCATTAACGGAAAGACGGAAACAATGATATTGTTAATGCTACTGCTGCTGCTGATGACGATAATGATGGTGACGATAATCATAATGATGATGATGATGGTGATGATGATGATGATGGTAATGATGATGATGGTGATGATGACGATGATGAAGAAGGTGATAGACAGTGATGATCATGCTCTAGGCTCATATGAGGAACACTAGACATTATGCAGTACAGCAATGTTGACACACACGTGTGTTATACATGACGTCAGTGCCATATTGCCTCAATGCACGGACACACACACACACACACACACACACACACACACACACACACACACACACACACACAAAACACACACACACACACACACACACACACACACACACACACACACACACACAACACACACACACACACACACACACTTTCCTTACACAAAAGCTACTCAACCAATTTGAATGAATCGAAGCAGATAAAAAAAAAGAAGAAATTTGTGCTTCTTGGTTGCGGATATATGCGGAAAGAGTTATTTCTGCTATGGAAAATCAGAAAAAACATGATGGGAAAAATGTTGGCTTACAGAAATTTGGATTTCTTTTTCATTTCGTCATTAATTTTTTTATCATGTTCCTGCACTGCTGATTTTAGCTCTCCTTATATACACAACCTCTTCCACATCGTCCTGTTGTAGTCCTATTACGGAAACTCTGCAGATCGGCAGAAAGCAACGGGCCAGAGAAGACGCCGCACTGCGGCTCAGTCACATTTTGTCTTGGTGTGTAGAGATGTCTGCTCTGTTTCAGCTTCGCACACACCTTTGCCCATAGCATTACCTGCCACTCAGCTACGGAGCAAGCCTCTATGCTTTTGATACTTTTCCTGAGTTTGGTCTCGTCAGTCTTCGAAGAAGAGTGTTTGTCGATTAGTTATTTGTCTGTTGGTGAAACACGTGGTTTTTTTTTTTTTTTTTTTTTTTAAAGCTATAAAGATCATCATTGTTTGTTGAGTTCTTATATATAAAGGTTACAGTTTATAGATATTTTGAAGTAGCTATGACAACTGCTTCATCATGCCTTCATTTATTTCATTCATTCATTTATTTGTTCGCTTATTCTTTCATTCTTGTATCTTCTGGTTGTTTCTGTTTCCTTTAATCTCTCTGTCTTTGTCCTCTGTCTCTGTCTGTCTGTCTGTCTGTCTGTCTGTCTGTCTGTCTCTCTCTCTCTCTCTCTCTCTCTCTCTCTCTCTCTCTCTCTCTTCTTCTTCTTCTTCTTCTTCTTCTTTCTCTTCTTCTGCTTCTTCTTTCTTCTTTCTTCTTCTTCTTCTTCTTCTTCTTCTTCTTCTTCTTCTTCGTTCCTACCGTATATTTCCCTCGTGCTCTCAAGTCCCCCTTCCCTTCCCCGCTCCCCCCCCCCCCCCATCCTCCTCTCTGGATGTCGACAGACGGACTGTGACATCATCATGACCAAGCCTTGCGGAGACGACAGGGAGTGCCAGTGCTATGGCTTTTATCACTGTGAACGGGGCAGATGCCAGCTCAAGACCTCTGCTCCCCGCGTCAGCGACAGTAAGTTCAACTTTGAGACAGAAGGACAGTGAGGAAGAATGGAGGAAAGAGGGAAATAAGGTGCAGGGGGTGGGGGATGGTGAGGGGATGGGGGGGGGGGAGAACGGCTCAAAGGGAATCGTACGATGGGAAAGTGGAAAGTTGAGGGTGTGGATGGGGGAGGGGGAGGGACAGGAGAAGAAATGGTGAGCAGCCTGTTGAGAATGTGTGTGTGTGTGTGTGTGTGTGTGTGTGTGTGTGTGTGTGTGTGTGTGTGTGTGTGTGTGTGTGTGTGTGTGCGCGTGCGAGCATGCGTGCGTGCATGCGTCCGTGTGTGTGTGTGCGTGCGTGCGTGCATGCGTGCGTGAGTGTGTGTGTGTGTGTGTGTGTGTGTGTGTGTGTGTGTGTGTGTGTGTGTGTGTGTGTGTGTGTGTGACAATGTTTTTGTCGTCGGTAGGGGTGGGTTGGAAGAGGGAAGGAGTGAAGGGATGGCGGAGGCAGGTCTGGAAGGAAAGATATACACGACAGCCAACTGTTTTGATCAGTCATGCACGTGCGACAGGGCTGTTGCTGCTGTCTGTCACGGCCCTCCAGTAGCCAATAGGAAAACGGCTGGTAGTGCCCATATTCCTTGCAAATCTGAATTAGTAAGTCATTCTCAGAATTTTGTCCTTCGCCTCCCTCACTTTATCCTCCATCTCCACCCAACCCTCCCTCCCTCTCCCCCCTCTCTCTCTTTCTCTGTCTGTCTGTCTGTCTGTCTGTCTTTCTCTTTCTCTACCTCGCGCGAATGCGCGTGGAACATACCTTCAGTAGACAATGGTATTCATAGATGCTTTAACGATCCTAGTAAAAGAAGAGAAGAGAAGATGTAAATTCATTTTCTGCACAAGTAACCAGTTAAGCTGGAAAGCCGCAGTTACCACCATCGTGAGCCTGAGACAGAATTTGGTCAGGCAAAACATCTTGGATATAGATGAATCCACCTGTGACAGGTCTGACGCTATATTGAGAGATGTATGATGGATTCGGGTGTAGGATCCTGACGTGACATCATTGAAGAAGTAATTCGGTGGAGGTCTAGCTCTCCAAGATACCTTTTTTTTTTCAGTTTGTTGTATACAGTGCATTACAAAACTGTGACAACAGCATCTTTGTACCGTGTCTTTCTTGTTCGCGCACTGAAATCTGTCTCAAGTTTCACGTGCAGAATGCCATGACCTCCTTCCAGCCCATGCAGCTTGTTGTCACGAAGAAAACGCTTTCTGCGGGGCCTGATATAAACATTCTCACCAGCTTTTTCATTTCTAGCCAAGAGATAGATAGAACCGATCGCTGGTAAGAAGACCATATCAGACTTTGCAGTAGAAGCGTAGAAGCCGAGGTCAGGTAGGTTCTTCCTTTTGTTTGTTATTGTGATCGACCGTTTGTACTTCCTCTGTCTGCAGAAGCCGTGAGGCATGGGAAGCAATGGCACCAAGGGCCGGCAACATCGGTTGGACATCGTGGAGGACGGGGTTAACCCATGTGATGAACAGATCTGATGAGCCGTTCGTCTTCGTCCTAAAGAACCACACTGACTGTGAATTACCGTTAATCACGAAGAACCACTGACTGGGGAAAAAAAACAACAACTGCTAACCGTAAAGAACAATTATCCGTGGAGAAACCTTTGTCCCTGAAGAACTTCTGTATGTAAAACTCCACTATCTGTGAAGAACACTTTATTATGACGCACCACTCACCGTGAAGCACCGCTATCCGTGAAGAACCACGCACCATGACGAACCACTCACCATGAAGAACCACTCACCATGACGAACCACTCACCATGAAGAACCACTCACCATGAAGAACCACTCACCATGACGAACCACTCACCATGAAGAACCACTCACCATGAAGAACCACTTACCATGAAGAACCACTATCCGTGAAGAACCACTCACCATGACGAACCACTCACCATGAAGAACCACTCACCATGAAGAACCACTCACAATGAAGAACCACTATCCGTGAAGAACCACTCACCATGAAGAACCACTCACCATGACGAACCACTCACCATGAAGAACCACTCACCATGAAGAACCATTCACAATGAAGAACCACTATCCGTGAAGAACCACTCACCATGAAGAACCACTCACCATGAAGAACCACTCACCACTCACCATGAAGAACCACTCACCATGACGAACCACTCACACATGAAGAACCACTCACCATGAAGAACCACTCACCATGACAAACCACTCACCATGAAGAACCACTCACCATGACGAACCACTCACCATGAAAAACCACTCACCATGAAGAACCACTCACCATGACGAACCACTCACCATGAAGAACCATTCACCATCCCTGAAAACCCACTATCCGTAAAGAACCCCTTAACATGATAAACTACTCACCAGGAAGTACCATTCACCTATGAAGACCCATTATCCGTGGAGACCCCTTTATCATGACGAACCACACACCGTGAAAACCACTCACCACCCATGAAGACCAGTCATCCGTGAAGAACCCCTCATCATAGCCAAACCACTGATCGTGAAAAACTACTGCCTGTGAACAGCCACTAACCGTGAAAAATCCCAGACCACATGAAGAATTATTAACCCTTTCTGAACCACGGGGCTTATCCACAGCACTGTCTTTTGTCTGTTTGTTCTGGTTTAACGGGGTCTGTCTTTTAACAGAGGGTACATGTCCGTTTCTCACGTACGAAAAAGACGGACGGAAGGAACAGAGAACAAAAACCAATCAATAATCTAACAAACAATCAAACGAACAAAAACCATATAAGCACAGCATTTGATGCATGACTAGCAGTACATATTTCTACTTGAACAGTTGTTTCCCCTGTGATAGAATCGTTAGAATCTTTTTTTCTCTTCTGGCGGATCGATTTTTTGACCCTGATTAAATCTAGTGAATATTCTGTGATTCATGCGCTGTTTCGCTTACAGTCCAGAATTGTTGTCATTAATGATGAAACACCATCCCCTTCCCATATGGACATCCTCATCCTCTAATCCCTGATATGTCCGTCCCTCCCAGTCACCCATCGTTATTCTTCACAGGCTTACAGATCCAGATTTGTCTACGCTTACTTTCTTCTCTTCCATGTATTGCTCAGACCTTCACGTAGCTTCGGCCCAGCAAACCCCACACTAGCATAAAAATCCTGGAGTATAATACACAAGCGTACTCGAACATTTTAGGACACTTTTACCCGTCAAATGGTAAATAGCAAGCAACCTTGTTGTCAAGTAGAACAGTTATAAAACAATTCGTGAACTGGAAAAAAAGTATCTAAGACATTACGGCACGTGAATGCATAACATGTTAATGAAGTTTAGAGGATCATTCCAAGACATTATGGCACGTGATTGCATAAAATGTTGAAGTTAAGAGGATAACACATGAGAGCATCCGATGGTCAGTCAATTCAAAGTATGCCACGAGATGGCTATGAGATGTTGGGCAAGCTTTGAGGATGACGAGATGCCGACGATCTTTCGAGAACGTCATGTGATGATATGAAATCCCGAGGGAGTCTAAAGTATTTCTCACAGCTGCTTGATTTGTGTTGAAAGTGTAAAACGTGTTGCCCGATGAAGCAAGAGACTGAAGATGGTATCTGTTATACAGCCTTTGCCCCTCCCACCCCGCCCCCCTCTGCCATCACCAACCCCCACCTCCTTCCCCTTTTCCCTCACAACACACACACACACACACACACACACACACACACACACACACACACATATATATATATATATATATATATATATATATATATATATATATATATATATATATATATATATGTTGCAGTCATTGCAACACCAAGCTGCTCTGTAAGTTGCTGGAACGGTGCTCGGTACTTATCCTTGGAATTTATTAGTTTGTTGTATTATATATATATATATATATATATATATATATATATATATATATATATATATATATATATATATATATATAATTGTTCAGCATTATCTTGTTTGGTCAATCAGTTTGCATCTCTTAGGAGATCCAAGTAAAGGTTGTTCTGCACAGTTCTTAGTCACTGACAATGCTTGGGTTATTGAACAGCAGAGCTGACCACTCAAACTGTTCCATATCTTTTTGATCTCCCTTGCATCCTTGAATGGATCCTCAGGCATAGGCTCAAAGATTGTCCCTTACATTTTATACTGTTTGCATAATGCTTTGAGTTTTTCAGCAACTTTTTTCCTCTCCACACTTTCGTTTTGTTCCATTTACTACCCTTCGCTGGCTGCTTTGGGGGTGCTGTTGGATTCTTTTTTGAACCCTTGGTGGTGAGAACACCACAGGATTATGGACTGTGGTGTGTCTCTATTTGACACCAAGAGCACAGACACAATCAGCCGTGTCTCCCTGATGAGTCCGATCCAGCGGACGAATGGCCTAGGAGCAGGCAATACAAACAGATCTGCCTTTGTGAGAGATTACGATGGTTCTCTCAGGCAGCTAGCGAAGGGCTTCTCATATTTTTGATATATTCCCCCATTTTTTGCCATCTTCAATTTTTTTTCTCTAAAAGTTCAAGTCATTACTATTATGACTGAAGAATTGTTGACATGCACTTGTTTACGCCCACTACTTAATTGTTCAGCTATATATATATATATATATATATATATATATATATATATTTTACTCACTCTGCTCCCCATAAGCTGCTACCGAAGGATCTTGCGTCTGTAATATATTTCTCATTCTCTTTATTCCTAGTCCTCGCTGCCTGTTTTTTCCCCTTCAAATCTGCAATGATGGAGGAAGAATAGTTGGTCTGCACTTGCTTTCTCTCACTACTAAATTGTTAAACGTATCATTGTTTTGGTCAGTCAGTGGGAGATTGCATGTCTTAGGAGAGCCAAGTAAAAGCTGTTCTGCACAAGTTTTAGGTACTGACAATGCTTGGGTTATTTTATCAGTTGAGCTGACCACTCTAACTGTGGACATTTTTTTGACCTCCCTTTGCATCCTTAAATGGATCCTCAAGCATAGGATCAAAGATTTCTCCTATGTCTTATAGGTTTACATATGACATTAGTTTTTCTTTACCACACTTTCGTTTCGTTTGACGTTTCTGTCCTTCGCTGGCTGCTTTGGGGGTGCTGTTGGATTCGCTTTTTGAACCCTTGGTGGTGAGAATACACAAAATTGTCGACTGTGGTCTAACTCTATTTGATGATGCCAAGGCAGGTCAGGCACAATCAGTCATGCCTCCCTGACGTGTCTGATCCAGCGAACGAAAGGTCTCGAAGCAGGCAATGTGCATAGTTCTGTCTTCCGGATGGGTATCGATGGCTCCCATAGTGAAGGCTTGTATATTTGTAATTTCTTCACTTTCCGTTCTCTTTAGGCCCCCGCCGCCCCTCACTCTCTTTTTTCCCTTCAAATCTTGGCCAAGCCATAAATGTAATAGTGGAGGAATTGTTAGCATCCGCTTGTTTTCTCTCACTACTAGATTGTTCTCTCTCTCTCTCTCTCTCTCTCTCTCTCTCTATATATATATATATATATATATACATTCACATACATACACACACTCTTCTTCGCACACGGTAATGCAGTAGCCACTTCAGTTTAGTTGTCGTACACACACACACACACACACACACACACACACACACATATATATATATATATATATATATATATATAATATATATATATATTATATATACCTGTGTTGAACATAAAATCAAACTAGGTATATCTGTCAGACATGAATATGGCGGTGATGAGTTTTGTCTGTTACCCCCACGAATGCACTGTGGCAGTCCCATAGATGTCCTATGACTGTTTTACGGCAGTGCACGATCGCTGACCGGCCATCTTTTTAGCAAAGGGAGCGATGAGGAAGAGGAGGGAAGGAGAGTGCTTACGCCATGGTGTTTGAGAAGACAGGGTATTTGTGTTGTTGAACTGCCCCGGTGACTTTGCATGTGTTAAAAAAATGGTTCATTTGCTTTCACGTTTTTTTCTTCTTTTTTCTTCTTTGTTTGTTCTACCTGACAATCATATTAGAACCATTTAAAAGAAAAATGGCAACTTTTGTCAACTTCTCTCTCTCCACTCTCTATCTCTGTCGCTGTCTCTCTGTCTTTGTCTGCACGCCTTTCTGTTGGCATGCCTATCTGTCTGTCTGCATCCTGTCTGTCTATCTATCTGTCTGTCTTTCTTTTGACACAATCACATCTAACTAGATTTTGTGTAAATAACTTTAAACTATATTTCATCATTAGTATGCATTAATTTACTCAAATCTAGCTTCCATATTTAGGAAATACAGAGGAAAAGGGAGGGAAGAAGATAACCATGGTGTTGAGTAGCAAAGCCGGAAGCCGATGTGACGATTGGATTAGGGAGCTAGAGTCCAGAATCAATAGTTCAGAGCACAGTGCGGCCTGCAGTGTATGTACACGGTAATGCATGTATTACACCCACTTTGCACAACTGAATTATCGATTTTTTTCCCACACATACTTCGCGGGCGCATCTCTAGATCCGTGCCGTCAGTCCAGGCTCTAGTGGGCCACCCTGGTCAGTACTTCTTATTACTGCCGCAGGACAGGATCACGGGTTCGTCCCTCCATGGGTGACCTAAGTGCAGTGGATCCGTGCGGGAGTACTACTCCAAAGAGCACCAGGACGGTTAGTTCTTCAGTGCAGGTGGGCTGTACCAAAGAAGAACCTCCACCAGCGTCAAGGGAGATGCTTACACGGCGAAAGGGCGTGGCCGAAGATGATTATAGTATCCAGTCTCCTTAAGGGTGCATTTCCGAAAACAGAGAATGATTTCAGTCTCTACCAAAACATCAACATCGTGATCAAAATTCAAAACGAAGTGTGAAAAGCCGGCCACGCAAGCATATGGACTGGTCTCCTCTGGTCACGAGACAAACCAGTCGGCCAATCCCTGCCTCTGTTCAGAAATACCCCTAGAAGGACGTGAGGAAATAGCAGAGCGACAACTTTCTTACCTTCCTACCATGTCATCTGCCCTCAACGACATTTCCTCCTAACTACACCACAAAATGGTTATCAGTAGCTAAGTCTGTTACAATCTGGCAAAAATATTTTACCTATATACGCAACAGGGCATCATATACAGGGAGATAATATCTATCATTTATTTTCGTAGGCGTGCATGCATGCATCTATATTGATTAGTCACTGTAAGGAGCAATAAACACACACTACATTTTACCCTGAAAACAGTACAGTTCTCGAAGAGTGCTTCGGAATTTTGACCCACGTGAGTAATAGATGAAGAAATTCAGCGAAGAATTGATAGCACTAAAGAACTGATGGAAAGCCACGTAGATATAAAAGGTGTTGAAGAAATGTCCTACGGGACTCCAGCCAGGAAGAAATTGCACCAGAAAGGCAGCAAGAACCGTTGGCGTCATGAAAAACACGTAGGCGAAACAGACGAGCACAAGCATCTTAGTGACAGCCATCTCTTTTGTATACGCCACGTCCATCATCTTAGCAGACGTCTGCTTCCATGCCACTGCGCGTCTGAGAAACATAACGGTGATACTGGTACAGGTGAGGACGCCGATGAACGAAATACAAGGAAGGGGAATGCGCACAATGTTGTAGAAGAGGATATCGATGAACAGCTTGTTTCGAACGTAGAAATCGCTGTGGACTTCTTTGTACACAGTGGTGTTGGTGAGTTGATCTGTTTCGGACTGGACGGCATACTTGACGTTGAAGGTGAGCGCACTGGGTAGAACGAAGATGTAAATGAGGACTATGAGGACCACCATGACCTTAGTCTTTAACATCTGCTTCGCTCGAAGTGGGCTCACCACGCATAGACACCTGCGCAAGGAACAGGACACAATAGTGCACATGCAAGAGCTGAGAGTCGGGTCATAGCAGGGGAAAATGAAGAAGCACAACAGCTGCAAAATAATATAGTAGTAAAGAACGACAAGACACATGAAGTATGTCATGAGAATGATCAGTTCCAGAGCGGAATAGTCCATACACGCAACACCACATCCGCTAGGTTTTGAGACCACATCGCACACGATTTAAAGCTGATGGATAAATGAATTAATGACTAAGATGCGAGAATTTAAGAAGAGGGTCTGACCTATGCATTAGCCCAACGCGCTGGTCAGACCTTGAGTACCTACCTAACACTGATTGTGCCATAATTACCATTGTATATGTGTGTGGTGAGTGTATACATGTGTGTATATGGATGTGTTGGCACGGGCTCGTGTGTTTGTGCGAGCGCATGTGCGTAGTTGTGTGTGTGTGTGTGTGTGTGTGTGTGTGTGTGTGTGTGTGTGTGTGTGTGTGTGCGTGCGTGTGTGTGTGTTGTGTGTGTGTGTGTGTGTGCGTGTGCGTGTATGCATGTGTGTGTGTGTGTGTGTGTGTGTGTGTGTGTGTGTGTGTGTGTGTGCGTGACTGAGAATGAAACAGACAAGTGACCGTGACACAACAGGGCAGAACAAAAGAGACAAAACCTATAACACAGCATCGAGAAAACGAAAGAGACAAAATCTGTGACAGGACTGGAGAACGAAAGAGGCAATGGCTGTGAAACGGCAGTGGAGAGGGAAAGAGACACAAGCTGTGACGTACTGATGGAGAGGGAAAGAGACACAAGCTGTGACGTACTGATGGAGAGGGAAAGAGACACAAGCTGTGACGTACTGATGGAGAGGGAAAGAGACACAAGCTGTGACGTACTGATGGAGAGGGAAAGAGACACAAGCTGTGACGTACTGATGGAGAGGGAAAGAGACACAAGCTGTGACGTACTGATGGAGAGGGAAAGAGACACAAGCTGTGACGTACTGATGGAGAGGGAAAGAGACACAAGCTGTGACGTACTGATGGAGAGGGAAAGAGACACAAGCTGTGACGTACTGATGGAGAAAAACGAAAGAGACACGAACAGAGACACAGCAGAGGAGAACGAGAATGACGTGATCTTTGACACAAGTAGGAGTGAATGACAATCACACGAGCTGTGACAGAGCCGGAGAGAACGAAAGAGACAACATTTATGACAAAGCGGTGGAAAACGAGTGTGACATGACTTATGAAACAGCAATGGAGAGCGTTTGCATTGTCCGTCGCTCGTGTAGGTCACTAACCACACCCGGGCATCATTGTCGCTGCGTTACTGTACTGAACTGTTTAACTGGCCTGTACTTACGGGTAATGGAATGACTCCATGAGCCTACTTCAGAATGTGAAGAGTGGAATGGGAAGCCCTGCTTGGCATGAAGTGATGCACAACCTTCCACTGGAGAGACTCATACGGATGTCGTCGTCGGTTTAATGTCCTTCCACTATAATGATTCAGACAGTTTATGTGTGGGTGAATGAAGTATGCAAGTGATGAAGTGTATTAATCCATTAATGACAGAATATGACATCAACTCGGCCCCCCCCCCCCCCCCCCCAAGGGAACTTTGAGTGGTATTGCGTAATTGACATTTTGAGTTGTTTTACGTGCAAGTTGATCTACACGCTCGTTTGGGTACTATACCACAATGAGCGGGGATCCAACAAAAAGTGACAGTAAAGCCTTGTATGGATAAAAGGTGAATAATTTGATGAATTTCAAATATTATATCAAGTCGGATTGAAGGACATGCAGACTTAATCGAGTAGATTGCTGCTTTAGAATCAATACCTATTAAGATTTGTGAACTTTTTATCGGAATATTTAGAATAAAATCCAACGATTTAAGTATAGATAAAAAATAACATAGTTCCAAAGCCCACGTATTCACCTATTCCAAAATGGGAACAATGTAAAACCTCCTTAGATATTGATTATACAGATGTCTCAAAAAAGGATTGTCCACATATTTCAAGAACATCTGTTTACACTCATTTAGTAACTAAGTACAATCATCATTTGAACATTTTTACAGATGGCTCAGTGCTAGAAAATAATAACACGGGAGCAGCCTTCATAATCCCAAGCCTCAAAGTAGAAAAGCTCTTCTATCTTGGTAAACAGTTATCGATATTCAGTGCCGAATTACTTGCTATACTCATACGGATGTACTGCCCAGAACATGCAGGTGTTAATGGAAATGAGAGAGCATACACACTGGCAGGCAAGGCAACGATAAGAACTGGATTACAGCTTCACTGATCTGATATGATAAGAGATCTAAAGAATCACCTCAACAAACAAGAGAAAAGCTGAACATCCAGAGAGGAAGTGGATGCACATCCAGACTTACAGGAAGAGCAAGAAACATCACCAATCTAACAAATATTGAAATAAACTCAAGGCCAACACTGCGAAGATTCCTAGAGATTGAAATAGACTCACACTGGGCCTTTCCAGTAACAGACACAAATGATCAAACACACGTCGACTCCGATAAGACTTTGAATCTCTCAGGGACCCCAGTGTATATTGTAGACGTGTGTGCGCTGGTGGGTGTGCGTTGATAAGACGATGCGGGTGTTTAAATTTGAGAATCTAGAGATGTGGGTGTGCATGGGTCGGTATGTGAGTCTGTGTGTGTGTGTGTGTGTGTGTGTGTGTGTGTGTGTGTGTGTGTGTGTAGTTGTTGTTCTTGTTGTTATGTCATCTTCTGAACATTCGATTCTGACAAATAACCGAAGGCGCGCGCACACACACACACACACACACACACACACACACACACACACACACACACACACAACACACACACACACACACACACACACACACACGCACGCACGCACAGCACTCGTGCGCGCGCACTTACATACACTTGCGTGCGCGTGCACATAGTCTCCATGCCTAAAACCATCGTTTAATGACTGCACAACAATTTCACCTATTAACTTAAAAAGAACTTGAAGAGTTCCGTCGTAAATCCATCCGATCCTAAACAGTTATTGTTCTTCATGTTTTTCCTATGGTATATGATGCTTTTCTAGCCTAATTTTTCCTTCTATACCATCTGATTCTTCCTTGAAGATAGCTGGAACTATTTCAACCATATCATCTATTTCATAACTTTCAGTCATTCTTTTTTTTTATATAAGTTTTTATAAAAACGATTTTCGCTCTTTGTTTATTTCTCTTTGGCTGGCTATTTCATTTCCGTTAACTGTAGTCAACTCTTTCATACATTTGCTGATATCATGTCTTTTTTTCAAGATTACAAAAAAAGTTTGGACGGATTTTTCTCCTTCCGCAATCCGCCTTGCTTTGAAGCGTAGGTTAATTCCCTCGATTTTTTTGCTTCCTCCTAATTTCTACTAATTCAGCTTTATACTTATCTATAATTTGATTATCTTCAGTTTACCGCGATTGACTGCTTCCGGAGGTATTGGTTATCAGTATTATTAGCACATGCTAAACACGACACCTCTCTATTTTCCCGGAGTTGAAAGAAAAATGCGGAGTGTATATCCTGTCCCAATAAAATATGATTTACACGACTGGCTGACTGAAAAACTGGCTAATCAGTGCAGTGTCTCTTATTGTGTGTTTCCTCAAGACAACCCCACATTGGATATCACTGGATTGGCGGCGTGGCAGAGACTGTGTGACAGCATGAATGTAGGCGTGGCTCTGCGGATAATGAGCAGCGTGGAGGTAATGTGGCTGAGGGCATGGAAAAAGAGGCAGCACAAAAATAATATTAAATAGATGATAGGAATAAATGGATAAGTAGATAAATGGAATCATCGGCAGCTACCTCTCCACAGAAACGAGCAACGTCAAGAGGACAGAGGCGGCAGAAAAGCCATTGAAGACTCCGAAGACAGTGGTGAGGCTTTGGATCTTCCAGAAGTTTCCCAGTGTCTTGGAGAAGAGGTTCAGCAGGCTGAAGGACTTGTAGATGAAGAGGGCGAGGAGGTAGCCACAGTCCGCGAGAGCCAGGCTGAACAGGCACACGTTGATCCTGTCCTGCAGACCCTGGATTGGTCATAGGGTCATGAGGACAGACCACAGGGTGTTTTGATACGTACCAATGTAACAAGCATTGTTTTAGAGTAGTATGTACTCATGCAAAGTTAGACAATCAAGATTGTGTCACTGGACTGCGAAGGAATGACATGAACAAGACAGGGCGCAAGTGATGCGTTTCAACGCACAGAAAAACGTCATATTTAGCCTGCTGTTGCAGAACCATGTCATGAAATTTCAGATTGTATTTACGGAGAAACGTTGCCAGTTTTTTTTTCTTCAGAAATCTTCATTCGAAGACCAAAACTGGTGATACTTATGAATCTGCACTTGATGGGTATCAAACCGAGATAATTTCAAATCACTGTGCAATTCTTGCTCAGCAGGATAACATTCAGAAAGCTTATCATCTTCCCAACTTGCCATGCAAAAGCCATGCAGCGGCTGCCTTTTCACGAGATACTTGCGTCTATTCGAATAAAACGCCATATTTGAAATACCAAATCTAGATTCAAAAATACGCCACGGTACACCGTATCTTAATTCATTCTAATATGTGGCTCAACGCCAGTTGTGGCTTTATTATCCTGTTAACGAAGAATGTAAGACTACTGTTAATTTGACTCTTAGGAGATCCAAGTAAAGGTTGTTCTGCACAATTCTTAGCCACTGACAATGCTTGGGTTATAGAACAGCAGAGCTGACCACTCAAACTGTTCGATATCTTTTGATCTGCCTTGCATCCTTGAACGGATCCCCAAGCATAGGCTCAAAGATTGTCCCCCACATTTTATACTGTTTGCATAATACTCTTAGTTTTTCAGCAACTTTTTTTCCTCTCTGCACTTTCGTTTTGTTCTATTTACTACCCTTCGCTGGCTGCTTTGGGGCTGCTGTTGGATTCTTTTTTGAACCCTTGGTAGTGAGAACACCACAGAATTATGGACTGTGGTGTGTCTCTATTTGACACCAAGAGCACAGAGACAATCAGCCGTGTCTCCCTGATGAGTCCGATCCAGCGGACGAAAGGCCTAGGAGCAGGCAATACAAATAGATCTGCTTTCGAGAGATATTACGATGGTTCCCTCAGGCAGCTAGTGAAGGGTTTCTCATATTTTATAATATATTTTCCCCATTTTCTTCCTCTTTAATTGTTTTTTTCTTTTTATCTAAAATTTCAAATCTTTGCCAAGTCATTACTATCATGACTGAAGAATTGTTAGCCTGCACTTGTTTTCCCCCACTACTTAATTGCTCAGCACCATGGTTTTCCAAAAAACATGAACAAAATCCTACGTACATACATAAGCTTTACATAAAGATTCATAATTTATGAGTCGATTCGTAATATTCTGTTACTACCATATTCTTCTTACAGAATATTATTTTGGTTGTTGTCATCCCTGCTTCATCTAAAATCATTGAATTCGGTCAATATTAACACCTTTTCATACACCCCAAATTTCAGCTCCATATTGTACAATAGACTGGATCTGTGAATCAAATGATTTTTTTCACAATTTTTTTTTCTTGGATAGTTTATTAGGACGGAATGTTGATAACCACTTTTTCGCTTTTGATAACAAGTCTTCATAAATGAACCTGAAGATGTGCTTTGTAGTAAAATATAAACAAATACATTAGGACGTATTTTCCACAGCAGTGAAGATGTGCTTTGTAGTAAAATAGAAACAAATACATTAGGACATATTTTCCACAGCAGTGAAGATGTGCTTTGTAGTAAAATAGAAACAAATACATTAGGACGTATTTTCCACAACAGTCCTAGTGCCATCAAAATACGTTTCTCAAGCAGATAATATCTCTCTTCCCGAAAATGATATTGCTGTTTTGGTCCATGTCATGTTAACTTTAAGTCTCAGTTTAGACTGTGTCTGGAGACCTCCAGGTGAACCATACTTTCGCAGAACAACATCAGTAAAGGGAAGGATGGATAACTAAAACAAAAGTTTATGCGAGAAATGTACACCGTGGCTGACATTATTAATTACTTCTGCAGCAAATCTCTCTCTCTCTCTAAAAAAAAAGAAAAAACAAAACAAAAAACAGAACAAGAACTGTGTTGCATAATCTCCCTGCTTGCAAACGTAGGTACTGTCAATATAGCCAGTTAAAGCATATCCATGTATTAAAAATTGTCCATTATTTCCTTCTACGTGCGTCTCATGCAGTGATGTAGCTTACCCTTAGCGTCATATTTTTTTAATCCCCATTGGAAGCAAACAATTGTGAAGAAATGGTGCTAAAGCCCTTTAAAAAAAAGTAAATATCATATATATCTTAAAGTTGTATGAAATTTTTTTTATATATGAAAAAACCAGCCAATACTATAAACATTATTATGATCTACAGCGATCAGGGGAGGGGATGAAGACAGGACTGGCCAGAGGGGGTAAAGATGGAGGCTGTGACGGCAGGAAGATCGGGTGGAAGTGGTTGGGAAGGAATGGGAGTTGGAGAGGGAGGGGCGGGGAGGGGGGGGGGGGGGGAGGCAGAGTTGTTGACGGAAAAAACAAAGCGAAAGTCCGAATGGCGAGGGAGGGGGGCGGGGTGCAGAGATGTGGACGGGAAAATGTGAACGGGGCAGGCAGGGGGGGGGGGGGGGGGGGGGGGGGGGGGGGGGGGGAACCGGTGGTGGTATACTGTTAACATTACCAGAGCGTCGTTGTGGAAAATATGATTTTGAAGTGTCCAGACCTTCAACAGCATTGCGTCAACCTGTATCTAAGAGAATCTAAACTCACAAACTATCCTTTTTTAGTTTTGCTCTTGATGTTCTCTTTCAAAGCTGGGTAACTTTAGGAGGCGGGATGTGAGGCGGGATGGGAGGGGGCAATGTTAGGGGCACCTGCCACACCACCCTTACCTCCGCTCCTCTCCCCTCACCCTCACCCGCCTTTTCATACAACACTGATCTATGGTGCAGTATTTCTTTATGGATTGATCGTGCTTGAGCATTTTGTTTTAATCACATCGAGTTCTTCAATACATTCTATCAAGCTAATGTTTCTTACAGAAATGTTTGGGTTAAGGTAAGGTAAATATTGCTTATAGTCCAGCCGACCACATCAAAGGACCATATCAGGGCTGTCACCACATTGAAGTCACCTCACACAAGTCACAGAACTGTTTAACCTACCACTGACAGTATAAAGCAATGTAAACAGTCTACTGTTTAACCTGCCACTGACAGTACAAAGCAATGTACACAGTCTACTGTTTTAACCTGCCACTGACAGTACAAAGCAATGTAAACAGTCTATGTTTAACCTGCCACTGACAGTACAAAGCAATGTACACAGTCTACTGTTTAACCTGCCACTGACAGTACAAAGCAATGTAAACAGTCTACTGTTTAACCTGCCCCCGACAGTACAAAGCAATGTAAACAGTCTACTGTTTAACCTACCACTGACAGTACAAAGCAATGTACACAGTCTACTGTTTAACCTACCACTGACAGTACAAAGCAATGTAAACAGTCTACTGTTTAAACCTGCCACTGACAGTACAAAGCAATGTAAACAGTCTACTGTTTAACCTGCCACCGACAGTACAAAGCAATGTAACAATCTAATGTTTAACCTACCACTGACAGTACAAAACAATGTAAACAATCTAATGTTTAACCTGCCACCGACAGTACAAGCAATGTAAACAATCTACTGTTTAACCTACCACTGACAGTAATGTAAACAGCCTACTTCTGTGATCACTGGAGTTAGTTGGACCACCCCCCATGTACAGTTTGTTACTTTCCCACTATGAGCGAAAATGACGGATAGTGATCGTGTTTTTGGGCCTAAATTCGTTAAAGTTCTCGATGAATGCAGGTGGCATTCCCACTACCAGACCCTTTCACTCCTAGCCAGCTTTGAGTGATTGTGCACGGTCAGATCACTCCGTGGTGAGATTTTGTGTTCAAACATGTTTAAACACAAGTGGGGACCTACTGCATTCATCGTGTCCAATTTGCATACCGCGGGAAAATTTTCGGTTGCGTGCGAGCCTTGCCAGCCACAGTCTGAGGCGAGGCGCGGCGAGCGTGGCCCACAGGAAATGCTTGGGTCAGCTCCCCAAATAGATCACTCACACCGATCACCCAAATGCATTCCCACTATTTTGGAGTGAAACGGCCCTTTGTCGCTTCACTCCTGAGTGATCCACGATCACTCAGAACTTTCACGCACAACTTTCACTCCGACAGTGGGAACGCCGTGTTACAATACACAGCGATGTAGCTTCGTAGTTGACTTTATCGGGCAGGGGGCCGGAATAGTTCAGTTGGTAGAGCGCCGGACTCGTGATCCTGGAGTTGCGGGTTCGAATTGTGGTACAGGGGGATTTTTCCTCTTGTGTTAACATTGGTTCTGACTCCATTCCCTACACAGTCCTTCGAAAGAGACTATAAACCGAGGATCCGTGTGTGAACGTACGCACAACATCTTGCACACACGTAAAATCCCATCACCAACTTTCGGAAGAGAAGGCCAGTTTGGCCGTTGGTATGGGTGACACGTTACACGTAGCATGTACCTTCCCCGAAGATGGAGTATGGCTGCCTTAATGGCGGGATAAAAAAAAACGGTCATACACACAAGACTCCACTGTCTGTCTATACAGGCAGTGTCCGCAGGAGTATCAGCCTGCGTACGCAGAAAGAAAGAAAGAAAAAAGACTTTATCGGGCCTCCTGTCTTATACAGAGGCGACAAAACAACCTCTGTCCGGCCAGACCTCTGTAATAGCTCTGCAAAAATGGGAGACACCCTGTGGGTGACCGAGTTGAGTCACTCCGTTGGTCAGCTAGGGCAGAAAAATAAAAGGGAATGGCTGGAGGTCTGGTGAGTGTAGGTGTGTGGGATCAAGTTGAAAGGACGGGAACAGTACTGAAATCATACCAGCTCATGGGGCTTCTCTTAAACTTCGCGTCAGCGGAACTGACCAAATCTAGCTACTGCAAAACCAGCCGTAAGACACAGGGCAGTTTATTTGTCCACCGTACACATCGATGATAAATGGTATAAATGGAAAAAGTGCTTTCATCCGTTATAAAATGAACAAGAGATGATTACTACGATTGAAATTGTCAAGTTTCTGCCATTCACAAATTTCTGGAAAAAAAAAAAATTATGAGATCATTGTATTGCTCTCTCCTCTCTCTCTCTCTCTCTCTCTCTCTCTCTCTCTCTCTCTCTCTCTCTCTCTCTCTCTCTCTCTGTGTCTCTCTTCACTACACACACATTCCAAGATGCTGAAGGAGAAACCAGCAACACCATCACATCGGCAAAGCAACATAGTGTGCAATGAGTGGGAACAGGAGCCAAGGAAATCTCCAGTAGTTTTAACAGACGGAGCAGTTCACTTGGTGCCATGTGAAACTCCGGAACTTGTGCGTGTGTGCGAATTGTCTGCAGGCCCACTCGCCAATGTGATCTCCACCACCCCACCCCCACCCCCAGGCCCGAGCGAAACGGGGCCAGGAGAGGCAGCAATCAAGCAGTCAGGTAGGACATGTTTCACTCCCACTTGATGCAAAAGGTCTCTTTCCTCTTTATCTGTACAGATCAGGACAGGTTTCAATCCTACTTCCACTTGATGCAAAAGGTCTTTTTCCTCGTTATTTGTACAGATCAGGACAGGTTTCAATCCTATTTCCTACTTGATGCAAAGGTCTCTTTCCTCGTTATTTGTACAGATCAGGACAGGTTTCAATCCTATTTCCTACTTGATGCAAAAGGTCTCTTTCCTCGTTATTTGTACAGATCAGGACAGGTTTCAATGCTATTTCCTACTTATGCAAAAGGTCTCTTTCCTCGTTATTTGTACAGATCAGGACAGGTTTCAATCATATTTCCTACTTGATGCAAAAGGTCTCTTTCCTCGTTATTTGTACAGATCAGGACAGGTTTCAATCATATTTCCTACTTGATGCAAAAGGTCTCTTTCCTCGTTATTTGTACAGATCAGGACAGGTTTCAATCATATTTCCTACTTGATGCAAAAGGTCTCTTTCCTCGTTATTTGTACAGATCAGAACAGGTTTCAATCCTATTTCCTACTTGATGCAAAAGGTCTCTTTCCTCGTTATTTGTACAGATCAGGACAGGTTTCAATCATATTTCCTACTTGATGCAAAAGGTCTCTTTCCTCGTTATTTGTACAGATCAGGACAGGTTTCCTCCTCAGTCCAGCTCCTGGTTCCTTTTGACTCAAAAGACCTATTTCCTTGTGATATTTTACGGATCGTATCATCTCGTCTAGAGCGCCAGAATTGATGGGAAAATAAAACATGATTCTAATAGGGATTTTCGTCGTTACCCGCACTGCTGCCGAGTCACTTCGATCGTATTCAGTGGTGCCTGTTCTGATCCAATATACATAGGACACCAGCTGCTAAGCCCCTTATGGATGACACTAATTGCTTAGTCGCGAAGAAGAGGGATGGGGGTGCCAGGCTTAGTACTCAGTCCAGAAACAGTTACAACACAGGACGTCATACTCATGCAAACTGTTACCTGCTTAAAGAAGACGGCCATGTTGATGACATTCCCGATGACGCCGACGATGACGACAACGGGCAGAAAGCCCACGTTGATGATGGTCTCCACAGTTTGCAAGGTGGCAAAATCCATCAGATTCCGTGGATTATCCCATGGCTTGAAGGCTACTACATCAACCTTCTTTTTTTTGACATGCACAATTGCTATATCATGTGTAAACCCCAAGTGTATCTGTACACTCACACACACACACACACACACACACACACACACACACACACACACACACACACACACACACAGAAAGAGAGAGAGAGAGAAGAGAGAGAAGAGAGAGAGGAGAGAGAGAGAGAGAGGAGAGAGAAGAAGAGAGAGAGAGAGAGAGAGAGAGAGAGAGAGAGAGAGAGAGAGACAGACAGAGACAGAGAGACAGAGACAATGACAGAGAGAGAGAGAGAGAGAGAGAGAGAGAGAGAGAGAGAGAGAGAGAGAGAGAGAAGAGAGACAAACAGACAAGAGCAGAGAGAGATAGAGACAGGGATAGAGACAGACAGAAAAATGAGAGATAGAGACAGAGAGACAGATAGAGAAGACAGAGAAGAGAAGAGAGAGAGAGAGAGAAGTCAATGAGAGAGAGAGACAGAGACAGAGAAAACAGAGACAGAGAGACAGAGACAATGATAGAGAAGGAGAGAGACAGAGACAGAAAGACAGAAAGACTCAAGACTCAAGATAATTTATTCATTTTAGGCCTTTGCCCTCATGAAGGGGTGCAAGAAAATACAATCATAGAAGTACCATAAGAACTAGACACAGATAACTAACATGAATTCAGAAACGATCTTAGATAGCATAAGGGATCGCAGTTTAAACGACGCTTTAAATAGATAAATCGACAAATTTCTGACTGTTTGTTCATGAGTACATGCCAAAAGCAGTGCTAATATGAAACGGTTTGGAACTTAGTAATACTTCAATGGTATATACTGAGTTCTTAAGTTTTGCAGGACAGAACAACATAACACAAAATGCAATTCGCTTTCTGTCTCCTCTCTGCAAAGCTGGCATATTAAATCTTCATCGCTATGGAATCGATGACGGTAATAATGCACAGCAATTTCAGAAATACCAAGTCTAAATCTAGTAGTTACATACCTTAAATGCGTATCCAAATGAAGCAAAAGATACGTTTTAACATTAGGCACAATGCAAAACGTCCTGTAAACATTAAATCTTTCACTATTACTAATATGACCATTCCACTCTTGCCATCTGCACGCAATTAGTCTATATCTAAAGATTCGGAGAAAATCATCAATTGCATCAACCCCTTGGTTCAGCCAGACATAACCGAACCCATACATGTATAATTTACAACGAACATTTTGAAGCCCATTTTCTTTTATCACGTTCGTCCAAATCAAACAACATGCGATAAGCCTTAAATGGTAATCTATGCTCACCCATTCTTGTTAATTTTAACCAAAACCTAACACATTTTATAACAGAATTTATGTAAATAGGATACCTGTTCGTTTCTCCATACACCAGATCGTTTGGTGTTCGAAAATCGACGCCTAGAAAACGTTCGAGATGCGTACAAATGTACTTTTTCGCAATGTACAGCTGCATTATCCAGTCCCCATAATTCCGCACCATACTGAAGCATTGGTTGAATCTGTGAGTCGAATAATTTAAGAAACGTGTTAAAGAGAATTATTTTTCAACTTATATAGTTTTTGCAAAATGCATAACAGAGCATTCTTGGCTCGGCTGGAAAGGTTATTGCACGCGGCTACAAAACTAAGCATTGTAGAGAAGTATATTCCTAGGTATTTGTACACGTTAACAACAGGCATTCTTATTCCATTATAAGTCCATTTCTCATTAGCAGATAAATAACCCCTTTTCCTAAATACAACAACATTACTTTTATTCATATTCACCTTCAAATGTAGTGCTGACGCTGCGCCATACAAACCGTTTATCTGTGTTTGCAGGCCAATAACTGTTTCTGCCAGCAAAGCTACATCATCAGCCAGTAATAATATAAACAGCTCAAAGTAATCATGTGTAAATACTGCACCATGTTTGCCTCTTCTTATAACTTCTAATGCTAATTCGTTAATAAATAAAGAGAACAATATAGGGCTGCAAACATCACCTTGTTCCACCCCACGTGTACAATTAATATACTCAGTCAATTTAACTCCACACCTGACCCTAGCTTTCACATTTATGTACATACTACGAATACACTTAAACAACTTGCCTTTAATCCCATTTTTCAAAAGGAACGGCCATAACAAGCTTCTTTCTATGGAGTCAAACGCCTTTTCAAAGTCAATGAAGGCAACGTAAAGTTTACGGTTGAAACAAAACTGTTTTTGCATTAATGCTAACAAAGTAAACATATGGTCAGTTGTAGAATATCCTCTTTTAAATCCCGCTTGATTGTTCGCCTGTCAAGTTATATTTTTCTATCGATTCTCTAAGTCTGTTATTTATGATTGCACTATAAATTTTTACTGCTCATGTCACACAAAGATATACCTCTATAGTTGCTAGGATTATTTACATCGCCTTTTTTAAATAAAGGAATTATTATAGACTCTGTCCAGCTGTCTGGGAATATACCCTGGTCAAACAATACGTTGAAAAAGTTTACAAAAAAATCAACTGTCCGATCTCCTGCATATTTGAGCATTTCCCCAGTTATACCATCTGGTCCTGCAGCTTTGCCATTTTTTAATTTTCTTATTGCAACCATTACTTCTTCTCTTGATATAGGGCAGTTCATAGCTGTCATTTCCTCTTCGTCCTGATAAGTGAACTGGACACTATTTTTACATACCTTATTTATAAATACTGGGAATATGGACAAATCCTTTACATCTGGGAAAAACGTCTATAGTGGTGCTTCTTCTAAAGAGGGCAGCCTCGGACTAAAGCCGTAGGCTATACACACTTTCACCCACTTCACATGATGGGAAAGTCATGGAGAACATCGTTAATATCAAAACCGTATGGTACTATGATAAAATATAATAGTCTCCTCAGCTCATGTGTGATTTAGAAAAGAAAGATCAGCGATTCACTGACTCAACTTCCCATGTGAATCAAGAAACAGTTTTCGGACGGAAAAGTATTCTTTCTTCCTTCTTTAATATCACTAACGCTTACGACAGAGTGTGGCATAGCCGACTATTGTAGAAGCTGAAACTAGCTGTTCCACCTGGTCACGTATACGATTATGTAGAACTAGTCTAATTGCCAAAGGGGCAGTCATTTTGTCAACTCATAGGCCCTTAATAAACTATGTGAATTCCAAAAAGGTTCCATAATAGTTCAATTCTTATTTAACATTGTGCTGTAGGTATGGTTTCAGAGGCATTATTTTTTCTTTTTTCAAGTTTCAGTTTCATCAAGGTGTCACTGCATTCGGACTAGTCCATATACGCCACACCACATCTGCTAAGTTTTGACACCACAATGCGTCTGATTTATAGCTAGGGCTACTATTCAGAGCTACTCGGTTACATCTGTGCATTGTTACAAATGTTAAAAGATATAATTTTCTTTCACGATTTCTGGGCATAGACACCGTTATTTTTCTCA
Organism: Conus ventricosus; assembly: GCA_018398815.1. NCBI lineage: Eukaryota > Metazoa > Mollusca > Gastropoda > Neogastropoda > Conidae > Conus > Conus ventricosus. Next base: position 79,315,072 of record CM031604.1, read on the forward strand.
AAAGAGACACAGATATGTCAAATGTGATAGGATACGTTTTTCAAGCTCGTCTTGTAGCCTACTATTGTTCAGAGAGTGATACTTTCCAGGGCTAGAGACGAGCTTGCTAACATGTCTCTCTATCTGCCTGTGTGTGTTTGTGTGCTTGCTTGAAACTTGTAGCAATAAAAGTGTGCTTTTGGTGACACGATAAACGTAATGAAGCACAAACCACAAGATAGAATACGAAACACATACTTGTACATACCGAGGTAAATTCTGTATTGACGTCAGCCGGGTGTTCACACGTCACTGCGTTCATCGTGGTCGCTAAAAGGGTCCCCCACAAAAGAAGTGTGCAAGAAAAAAGAAAGGAAAGATGTTCTGATTATTACCTTCGTACTAACTGCAGAAATCACTAGAACAACACAGGTGAAAGGTGTGTGTGTGTGTGTGTGTGTGTGTTGTGTGTGTGTGTGTGTGTGTGTGTGTTTCGTCTGGTTAGGGAAGGCAACTTGATAAGTTTTAAGATTCAGCTGCATCATTGCGCATGCGTTTATTTTCATATTTGATCCACCGGAAGACATTATCTCTCTCTCTCTCTCTCTCTCTCTCTCTCTCTCTCTCTCTCTCTCTCTCTCTTTCATTCTGTCTGTCTGGCTGTCTCTTTTGCATTTCTACTCGAAATCGCTCTACCTTACAATGTCGAGTCTCTAGCAAACAAACAGAATTTACCAGTGAAATTGTCTTCCCTCAAGTGTTCAAAAATACCAAGTGAACGCCTTTAAAAATCAATGTTCTTACCAACTGTTCTTTCCAAACCCCTTGAAGGACACATACCTGTACATTCCAGTTATTTACGAAAAACAAACTCATTTGCACATTCTAATATCTGGATTCCGATATAATCATTCCTGCTACACAGCATTATCTTGAATGTGTGACTCATGATTTTCAGTATGAACCAATCATAAATGACAGTTGTCTTTCTTGACTTCACAAAGGCGTTTGATCTTGCTGATCATTCCATTCGTTTAAAGACACTATCTATTTGAACCATTCTTTTAATGGTTTTATTATTCCAATTCCAATCATATCTACATAACGTGACTCATTATGTGCTGCTTAACGGCAAAACCTCCTCAACCGACTTTGTCAGACAAGGAATCCCACAAAGTTCTGCATAATTATCAATGTTACACCGTTATTCATATCCAATGAGAAGGCTACGACGGAATAATTTTGTAATGACTCGTCGACCCAAACAGCAGCAATCTACAAGCAATAGAAACACTTCTTCTAGCACAGTCTAAATGAAGTGTCAGACTGTAATTCAGACTCAGTGGTCATACCCCCAGCCAAAATCAAATCTATCATTATGGCCACCCGTCAAAAACACCAGTTCGCACCTCTGACCTAAAACTTCATTTGAACGGCATTTCTATCGAACAGCTAGTGAACCAGTATTTTAGGAAGAAGAAGAAGAAGAAGAAGAAGAAGAAGAAGAAGAAAAAAAGATAATTTCATCTCAATGATGACTTCAAGATCATCTTAACCCCCCCCCCCCCCCCCTGTTAATTCCACTAAAGCACTGTGTCAGCACTCCTGCGCTGAAACGTTTCTTCAATGCACATATAATGTATACTGTTCAAAAAAGAAAACGCAAAATGCCAAGCTGCCGATTTGAAACACAATTTATTGAAGCTCAGTGTGACAACACGTTTAATGTGAAAATGACAAAAACAGGTCATCAGTAGGACAGAAGTCTCCCCTGTAATGCTGTGGTAAAGAACCAGCCCCAGACCCTCAGGGAAATCGCCAGGCCGCTTCCAAAGTCAGTAACGGGTGTGACCCCCTCTGGCTGCAATGGTAGCCTGGCATCTGCGGGGCAATGAAGCAATAATGTTCCTGATTGTCTGCTGTGGGATGGCCGCCCACTCGGCCTGCAATGCCCGGAACAGTTCATTTGGAGTCGCTGGGGCGTTGGCCCTCACTCTCAGGCGTCTGTCCAAAACGTCCCAAACGTGCTCAATAGGATTCAAATCCGGGGAAAGAGAGGGCCAGGCCAGGGTGTTGATGTTGTTGGCGGTAAAGAAGGCTGTGGTCAGGCGTGCTGTGTGGGGCCTGGCGTTGTCCTGCTGGAACACGGCCCTGGGAGTGGCCATTAGAGGCAGGACGTGTGGCTGAACAATGACCTGGACGTACTGCTGGGCTGTCAGGTGACCTTCCACGCGCACCAGCTGGCTCCTGCCTGTGTTGCTGATGGCCCCCCATACCATGACATTGCCACCACCATGCGGAGGTGCCTCGTCGACGCAGTTCTGCTGGTTGCGTTCATTAACCGGCGGTAAACCCTTCGCCTCCTGTCATGGCGCTGCAGCAGAAACTGTGACTCATCCGAGAACCAGACGTGTCGCCAATGGTTCCTCAGTGTCCAGTGTCTGTGTTGCGTAGCCCATTGCAGTCTGGTCTGTCGATGGCGCCCCGTCATTAAGTTGCCACGTAGGGGCCTGTAAGCCCTCAGCCCAGCAGCATGCAGCCTGTTCCGGACAGTCTGGTCGGAGATGCGACGGACACCAGCGCATGCCTGGACAGTGGACGAGGCCGGCAGGAAGCGATTGCGGAGATGTCTGAGCCGTATAAAGCGGTCCTGGGCTGGCGTTGTGATATGAGGTCGGCCTGACCTCGGGGCATCAGCTGATGACCCTGTCCTCTGGAAGCGAGTCCAAAGTCGGCATATGGTACTGGGGGAGACATTCAAAGCATGGGCCACATCAGTTGCGCTCTGACCAACTTGCAAACGACCCAGGGCGTTTTCTCTCTCTGCTGGGCTCAAACGTGGCATGCTGTTTTTTGGTACGGTGTGCCTGCCGGTTGCCAAAATGACCCGACTTTTATACTGCACTATGACCATGGTGTGTGTGTGTTCACCACTGAGTTGGGCATGCTTTGCAGGCGAAACAACAGAAGCACAACCCAATGTTTGCACTGTCGCACCTGGCCCACAACACGCACGTGCACATAGTGACAACCTGAATCAATGTTATACTAGCACGTCGACGTTCAAGACATACATCAGGGGCGGTTTTTGGCGTGTTCTCAACTGTATGGTCCACCCCAGGTGGCAAAATTTCATTTTGCGTTTCTTTTTTTGAACAGTATAATACATCAGTTACGCTTCAACAAAATGGAACGACTGTGGTAACATCCACAAAAAGGACTGAATTCTTTGCACACACGTGCAGCAAAGCTGCTCATTCTAGCTGCATCTCTAACAACAGATGAAAAACTAAAATCCATGAGCATATTTCCTCTGCGCAAACAAGAAGAATAAAAATAGTAATTCCATCTTAATGATTACTGCAAAATCATCTAAAAATAAAACGTTTTCCTGTTATCTCCACTAAACCGCTGTGTCAGGACTACTGCGCTGAAACTTATTCTTCAACGCGCACATAATGTTACATATCAGTTACGCTTCAACATTATAGAATGAGAGTAGTGATATCCACAAAAAAATGGCACACCGGCCATTCATATTTTACCCATTCATACCTTTTAAAGAGTGAAGAAGCTCCGTGGTGCATTCCATGTCATGTGCCACTCACAATGAAACATATTCTTTTAGAGTGTTGGGACTTGCATGATGTGAGACACAAACATTTTACAGCAGATTCCATGAAAACCTTGTTCAGAGATGTTCCGCCTGACGCGATCTTTGAGTTCTTGAAAGAGATTAACATTTTTCATCGGATCTGAGATTTTACAGTGGAAAGATTGTTAACAAACTTTCGGATGGGTTTTTCGGTGTATTTTAAAGAATTGTGTGAATGAATGACTTGTGAGTTGATTTTATCGTGGTGACAGCCCTGATATGGCTCTTTGCGGTCGGCTGGGCTATAAGCAACATTATCGTATCTTATCTTATCTTATCTTATCTTATCTTATCTTATCTTATCCACAAAAGGCTGAATTCTTTCCATTGACGTACAGCAAAGCTGCCCCTTCTAGCTGCACCTTTAACAACAAATGAACAACTAAAGTCACTAAACATACTTTCTCTGTGTAAACAACTTGAATTCAACGAGGCAACATTTGTGTTTGCAATTTCGAGTACCATGCCATGTTATATCAATGCGTTTTTTTTAAATAATTTATTTATTTTTTTTTTTTTTTACAAGACTGACCAGCTGTTCTGACTTGGAAAAGTTCTTTCTCCCATACCCACGCATTAAGCAATGCAAAACAAATCTAGCTTACTCTGGACCATATGCTTGGAACTCGCTTCCACCGAGTCTACCAAATACTAATTCGTTAAAACATTTCAAGACACATTTACACAAACATTTCATGTCTCAAAAGTTTGATTTTTCGATCAAAATTATTAACATCTATTTGCAAATTCTTCTGTAAACCAAACTTTGATACACAGTCTGGACTCATAATCCGCTACATTAAACCGCGCACCACCACACCCCCTCTTTCTCTCATTCCTCTTCCCTCCCCCCTCCCACCATCTCTCTCTGTCTCTGTTTGTTGTCTGTCTGTCTGTCTGTCTGTCTGTCTGTCTGTCTGTTTGTCTGCCTCTCTGCCTGTCTGTCTGTCTCTTCTTGTTATTTCTTCTGTTTGACTACCCACCATGTCATTATCACACTTATGAATAGTCTGCTTGTCGGTGTTAAAATTACATAATAGTCTTATTATGTTGAATCGCCAGCATAAATGGTATTAATAAAATGATGTATACATGACTAGGGCAGATTATTATACAACAGGCCTCGACTTATAATCTTTATTCTTGAGTATTATAGATCAATCAATCAGACTTGTGTGTTGTGTGTGTGTGTGTGTGTGTGTGTGTGTGTGTGTGTGTGTGTGTGTGTGTGTGTGTGTGTGTGTGCGTACGTATGTGTATAAACATGTACACATGTACTTCATCTCACTTGTATAATGGAAGACAATCGCGCTATCCCGCACCTCTGTACGTGCGGAGCATTGCTCTCCCCTCCCTTCCCCCCCCCCCCCCCCCCGGGTTCTTCAACAATGGAGCTGACGTGGATTGCCTCTACCTTAAATTACTATTGTCGTCCTCCGCAACCAACAGTCCTAGCACATGTAACTAGATAATCTAAATATTAAAAGGTTGAAAAGATTAAAAGTGATCCCAAAATAACTAAACACTAGAAACAGGTGAAATACATTCTACGACTTCCGGAGGTAGGAAAGTTTTCATTGAAGCACATTTTACCAGTATATGCTCAATTGTTAATTCTGCATAGCAGACACACTTAATGTCTTTAAAGTACTTTGTCGTTAAAGCCTTTAACGAAAGTTTGCACGACAAGGTAACAATTGATCTACGTGCACATGGAGTATTCAATAATGAAAAATACTTTGTCCCAGAAGAGAAAAAAACAACAACAACATCGTATCGTTTTATTTTCTATTCTGTTACACATTTCTACTGAAGATAAACTGCAAGGCAGTCCAATGGCATTCAAAGTGTTTCTCGTCCGATTTTTTTGCGAGACGGTCAACATATTCATTGTAGTGAATTCTACAATGGGATGGTATCCAACAAAAGTCAACAGTAGACCCTTTCAATTGAATGCGATGAATTAGATATTTTATTTCAAAGATAACGTTGATCTTGCAATTAAATGATGAAGTAAGAGATTGCAAGACTGATTTAGAATCTACACAAAAAGAACATTTAACAGATTTAGTGGTAGATTTAATCAAATATAATGCTGAATAATTAAGTAGTGTGGGAAAACAAGTGCAGGCTAACAATTCTTCTGTCATTATAGATTAATCAAATCTGACAGATCCATAAGAATAGCTATTATTAGTTCTGCTGTAAATATCGAAATGCCTGTGCCAAAATGATATGCCTTTTCAACTTTCAAAGATGGAGAAAAAAAGCGAGAGCCCGCATAATGATCTTCTAGCACAGAACCGTCAGTATAAACCTTAAGATGATCAGAATAAGTTTCAGATACATTTGCTTAACTGTTGTACTTCAAATATTTGGATTGTCATCTTTTCGTATATCAATGTAGTCAAAGTCAAAACTACCTTTCGTTAATTCTCAAGGAGGAATAGGCGTGACATTCATTATGCATGGAGACAACACTTTGGGGGGGGGGGGGGGGGGGGGGGGGGGATATTGGAGTGCTCAAATAATTCAGAGACATAATGTCCTACAGTCTGTAACTTATTTTTGCTCCTTGCTTCCTTTGAATAATCATCATCAAATCTTATGTCTGTCTTTGCTCGAAGTGAATTTTGAACGGTGTTTGCTCTTATTACATACTTTGCTGATGTTAGCTTTCTCATTTTATCAAGGGGTAAAACACCAGCCATTCTGTACTATTTCGTTGTGCTCTTATGAAGAGGGACACCTAAAGCCAGTTTAGCAGCTTTGCTGTCTAAACTTTACTATTTGTTCAGGAACGTCCTTGGAGCAGAAAAGAATAACTCCTGACCATACATTAATTTAGATCTAACAAGTGAAATCGCAAGATGGACAAGAGTTTTCGAGTCCTAACCCCAAGTTTGTTTATATATAACTTTAAAAAGTTCACACTTTTCATTCCTTTGAATAACATAGCGTGAAAGTTTTTTTCTTTCGGTTTAATTTTGGCGTAAGATAAAGCTCTAAAAAGTTTACTTCAGTTTTGTAAGTAATATCCTGACTATCAACTTGAAATTTCGGTAGCTCTTCTGGATCAACACCATTGTTGAAAAGAACCATGCTAGTTTTTTTTGCGCTGAAAATTCTAAACCATTAAATATCATATATTTGTTCAATTTATCAAGCTCTGTCTGATGTAATCTGTTTATATGACTAATAAAGCGTAATCCAGTCTTTTTCCTCAAAGGGACGTGCATCCACATTGCTGTATCGTCGACATGCTGTACTGCATTAATGGATTTGGACAGACATATATTTTGGTTAATCATACAACATGACGTTAAAAAGTAAAGAAGCGATTATACATCCCTGAGGAATCCCCATGTTGATTAGCCCCTGAAGAAGACAAATAATTCCCGATTTTTGTGATGCTTTTTCTCCCTGTCAGGAAAGATTTAATATACTAATAAATACTGCCACTCCACCCAATAGTTTTAAGTTTCAAAAGTAGTCTCGCGCGCCATATACGATGCTACAGTCTCCTACTGACCAGCATAATATTCAGTAGCAGTCAAGGGCTAAAAGACAGAACCAGTGGGCAGCCCAGTAGTGGTCAGGGGATGGTTCATCTTCTCAAAGTACTGCTAGAAGGCGCAAGAATGGCACGATTTAAGAATGGCACGATTTGATTCTACAGTTCACAGGGGGAGAGTGTCATTCTTTGGTACAATGCAGTGTGGGTTAAAAAAAACAGGTCAAGACTGAAAAAGAACATAAAGTGTTCATGTTTAAACGGGAAACCACTCAGGCGTCTTATCGCCGATTTACACAGAAAGAGAAGAAGCTAAAGTACGGAGACAAAG
>CM031604.1:79332550-79345050 GCA_018398815.1 Conus ventricosus
GAGGAGGAGGAGGAGGACGAGGAGGAGAGGGGGGAGGGGAGGAGGAGGAGGAGGAGGAGAACGGAGGGGGAGGAGGGAGGAGGAGGAGGAGGAGGAGGAGGAGGAGGAGGAGGAGTAGGAGGAGGAGGAGGAAGAGGAGGAGGAGGAGGAGAGGGGGGAGGAGGAGGAGATGGAGGGCGAGGAGGAGGAGGAGGAGGAGGAGGAGGAGGAGGAGGAGGAGGAGGAGGAGGAGGAGGAGGTAAGGAGGAGGTGGAGGAGGAGGTAGGAGTAGGAGGAGGACGAGGAGGAGGAGGAGGAGGAAGCCACAATGTCAACAGTGTCGTCGTCGTTCGTCGTCGCTCATCATCTATCATCATCATCATTTCTCATCATCATTCATCATCATCATCATCATCATCGTTGTCGTCGTCGTCAATTGAGGGAGTCGTCATTCTCTTACTATATTACATCTACCACTATTACATCTACACAACGACAGGTACTATAACGAAGACGAACGCTAGTACTGCTACTACTACTGCTAATACTGCCACATGGCTGCTGCTGCTACTACTACTACCACCACCACCACACCACCACCACCACCACCACCCACACCACCACCTCTACTGCATCTACTACTGCTATTACTACTACTACTACTACTACTACTACTACTACTATCTACTACTACTACTGTTGGTACCGCTGCTGCTGCTGCTGCTACTGGTGCTGCTGTTGCTGCTGCTACTGCTGCTCTTTCTTCTCCTCCTCCGCCTTCTCTTCGTCCTCTCTCTACTTCTACGTCTACAGCTACCACACTGCTGCTGCTGCTGCTCTCACTCTGTGACTATGACTACCGTTACTGCGACAACCACTATTGGACATTTGTTTAGCACACATTCTAGAGAGGGATTACAAAGTTACATTACGTCGCACTAACATAAGATTTTCGTTGACTCATGTTTAGTATGTATGGTGGAATACGTAAAGTACACAAACAGTTCTAACCGTTCCCAAACGTACTTGTATATAATCAATTATGAGCTTTATGTATGATGCTTACGGAAGCGATCTCTTTTTAAGCCTGGCGTGAATTTGGTGAGAAAATCTTTCTGAAAGACAGACACAGTTTTTCCCCTTTGTATCTAGTGCTTAGACACCAGTACAGTGAGGTATATAAGAGACAAGACCTATTTTCTCACACCACCACCGTCGATGCCATCACCACCACCATCAGAGGGCATTTCGGGTACACCTCTGTCACAAAAGTCAGTGACCTGTCACACCCATTTCGGAAAAAAGCTTTACATTCACATAGGGCGACAATTTGTTCCACAATGGTCATGAATAATTGACCTGCTGGTTCAACATGTCACCCAGGTACTCCAGGCGACATTTTGTACTGGGGTGTCTTTTTGGTTTTAACCTCAACGCCACTACAGAATGTCCCAGGGTGACATTTTGTACTGGGGCGACATTTTGTACAGTGACACCGGTCAAGGTAGTCCGGATGCGTTATGTGGTAAATTGGCCCACGTTTATAACGAGCAGGGGTATGGTCTTTGACATCGGCGAGTTGATTATAAAGGGTATTGGTGGGGCAATGGATCAGTCTGGCACCATGCTTTAATGCAACGTGGCTCCTGTCTGTTCCATAAACCCACCGGTTCCCTACGTAGTCAACTCAAATACCCACAGCAGGCAGGACGTAGCAACGCTGTTCGATTTATGCAACAGTTGAAACGATTATTATAATAATACTAGCAGGGGAGAGAGGGGTAAGGTGAGGACAAATATGAAACGTGCCTTAGGAGTCGTCGAATGGGAAATAAGAGGGTTGTGATTTTCCTGTCTTTGTGCCTTACCTCCCGTGAGACCGAGGAAGAGACGGACATGGCGCAAAAGACAAGCTCGTAGAATAGCTGAGTTGAAACGTGTTTCAATGACGACTGGTTGACGTGCAGTTTTCAGAAATGTGTCTGGTACATACAAAGGCTAAGTTGCAAAGAAGAAAAGATACATCGAAGCACTAAGTGAAAAGAATCTATTGAAGTCTGGCACCGTTTTGCCCAGCTCAAAGCGTGCTAAATGGCAACAAATTGTGGTTTCTGAAGAAATGATATGAAACTCACTGTAGATTGAAATGGACTGGAAAATAAAAATGCCCACTTTGAAATATAGAGCAAAGGCAATGTTTATGTCTTGGCTCAGAGCCTACAGTTTCCATAACCAACTGATGCCAGTTCAGTTATCTACTTGTCACTTGTGGTATCTTTATAGAAATGTATTGTTCATGGCGGAAAAGAAGAAAGAAAGAAAGACAGAACTCCTCATCCTGCCTTTTGATTAATGTAGGTGTTGATCCTCTAACCACATTCAGTTGAAATTTCAATGGCGATTTCTCATCCTGCTCCATGTCATCACTTTCAACACCCACATACAGCTACTCACACCAACCATCCCTTCCCACCCCCGTTATCATTTTCTTTGTATATAGGCCCGTGGCCGGAATAACGAAGAACCCATTTGAATCACGTGCTGACACAAAATGGCCAAAGGCGTCTGGCTTTGCTTCACAGTCTTCTTTATTGAGTGGAATGAAACTCGTTTGTGCGGTTTAGTCTTCCCATTTGCGCACATAGCACATTTAAAATTTTGGGGTGAAAAAACTGGGGCGGTATGGCTGTGATGGATTCGAACAACGACCTGCCTCCTCGCAGCCTGCGATGCTGAGCTCTACCTCATATCCGCCGGTCACCGACTTTGTGATGAGATTTTAAACGAACCATACATGCTCTCTCTCTTCTCTCTCTCTTTTTCTCTCTCTCTTTTCTCTCTCTTCTCTCTCTCTCTCTCTTTTCTCTCTCTCTCTCCCCTCCCCTTCTCTCTCTCTCTCTCTCCCAAACCACGCATAGTCATAATATTATGTTATTTTATGATTAGAAACTTGACATAAAGAACTGAATAGTTAAAGTACACAAACATTGAATATGGTTTAGGTTTTGTCAGGTCGAATAAAAGTGTTCGAAATATTAGACAGTCAGTAGTCAGCAATCGAATGACTGCAGATGGCAAAAATGCCAATGCACACGCAAAAAAAGACAGAATATTTTTTCAATTCACATTGGAATCAGGGAATCTTCATTTAATCCTTATTTGATTTAGAAATGAATGCACAATTAGAACCTTTTTATGACAAATTGACTTTAGAACAGGATCCACAGGTCCATAAATATTGATGCAAAACCAGTAGTAATGACACTGATATGGTTACTTTGTCTTCGTGAAGATGGCAAGAAAATGAGATTACCACCCCTTAAGAACATTGTAATAAAAACCCAACAAAAACCCAACAAAAACAACAACAAAAACAACAAAACAACAACAGCAACAACAACAGCAACCAAAACAGTCGAAATTCTCAACACAGTCGTAACTGTTGACCTGCCCCTTCTGATATCAAAAACCCCAGATTGAAGGATTAAACCTGAAAGTTCTCTGGACATCTGTGGTTAAACACAAAAAACCTAGCTTTCGTGAACATCTCTTTCGACGAATTCACACGTCGTGAACTTTGTAAGATTAATTTTGTGAAACGAAGGGTTGAGTTGTGTGTGATGCGGGCATGAGCGTGGTAACTGAATTTCTGTTTGTGTCATGTTTGCTGTCGCAAAATAATAGACAAATGTATGTTTTCTTCATTTTCATTTCTTTTCTGTTCCTTTCCTAACGACTCGGGAGAGAGAAAATACTGTTTTCTTTTTCGGGGATGGGTGGATTTGATGAGTTGGAGAGATAAAAGTTTGTCCTGATTTTGTGTTTTAAATTGTTGTGTGGAAGTGAGCGGGACAATATTATTTTGTACGTTATTTTTCCCACCTTTGCACGTCTTTCCCAGTGGATGTAAGATGGCTGTGAGCGACCCATTCACGGGCATAATTTTTACTGCTGGATTCATCTAAGCAGTAAACGCTGCACACCGTGACACTGGGCAAAAAATCGAGTGTTCTTCCTCATGATGAGGGGCGGGCATGGAGATGATTTTGACTATACCGCAGAGTTGAGTTCCAGCCGCAGAAAACGATACCTTCGCTTCAGTTCTTCCACGCTACTTTTCCCTTTCAATGGTCTTTACACAGAATTGTGATCACATGGATGAGCTATCAGAAGACACAGAAATCATGAAAAGTATAGGACTATCATTTTTCCCTTCACAGATGTCATTTTGGTTGTTTTCCATCGTTGTGAGTGTGACCGACTGCGGTTAATACTGGCCTGGGAGGGGACCTCTCTCTCTCTCTCTCTCTCTCTCTTCTCTCTCTCTTCTCTCTCCTCTCTCTCTCTCTCTCTCTCTCTCTCTCCCCCCGCTCTCTTTTTCTTCTTCTTCTTCTTCTTCTTCTTCTTCTTTCTCTTCTCTCCCCCTCTCTCTGTCCCTCCTCCTCCTCCCCTTTCCCTTTCCCCCCTTCCTCCCCCCTCCTCCTCCTCTTCTTCTTCTTCTTCTTCTTTCTTCTTTTCTTTCTCTTCTCTGTCTGTCTGTCTGTCTGTCTGTCTGTCTGTCTGTCTGTCTGTCTCTCTCCCCTCTTCTCTCTCTCTCTTCTCTCTCTCTCTGTCTGTCTGTCTGACTGTCTGTCGGGTCTGTCTGTCTGTCTGTCTCGTCTGTCTGTGTGTCTGTGTGTCTCTTTTCTCATCAGAAAGTAGAAACGTTTAAAACAAAAAAGGCCGGGAACTCTCCCTTCTACAGTGCTGGACTTTTCGGATCTTTCAGAAGTTGGTCAGTGTTGTGGAGAAGAGTTTTAGGAGCTGAACTATTGGTTCATGAAGATGGCGAACAGGTATACACAGCTCGCTAGGGCCAGGCTGAATAGGCTGGATGTTTCCCCTGTCATCACAACGTGGTTTAGTTTTCACGTCTTGAGATTGACCAGGGGATGATTGATAACTTCATGAGATTATACCATGGGATGATTGATAAATTCATGAGATTAGACCATGGGGAAAGATTGATCAGTTCATGAGATAAGAACATGTCCAAACCTAACCAAATGTTTTTTATGACAGAGAGTACATCGCTTAAGTTGCGAGAAAATGAATTGTGTACAATTCCCACTAAATGCAGAGAAAAAGCAAGACAGAAGCAACATGTTTTGATGCTTAGGGCTTCTACTTAATGCCAAAGAAAGTTACTAGGCGGACGGAACAAGGAGAACGAAATCGCCCTTTCTTTGTTGCTATTCGTCCAAACAAAAGGGAATTTTAGCTATCTTCCAGTGCATACCATTCCACCAAACGCAGAGAAACAGCAGGGACAGAAGCAACGTGTTTCGACGTTTTTTGGTCTTCTACTTAATGCCAAAGAAACGTTATAGGAGATAGAAGAAGGACAAAGAAATTGCTAGGCTTTGCTGCTATTCGTCCAAGCAAAGGGAAGATAAACTATCTTCCAATGCCTCTCATGGACTTAACGATTCGAGAAGCGACGAGAATATTTCTTAAAGAAAGAGCCCCGTCCCCTTTTTGTTTTGTACCTGGCTACACTTACGCTACAGCTACAGTGGGCACGACCGACCCAGGAGGTCTGCCCTGACAGGATCGGTCTAGATGGGAGGGAAGGGAGTGACTGGGCCTCACACGCCTCGCAAGAGACCACACCCGAAAGATTACGATACAACACCCCATTTATTCACATCAACAACGCAATCACAAATAAATATTTCAAAAGCCGCACCTGCACAATCACAATCAAGTATTCCAACACACACAACAGCATCTCAACACACACAACATGCACAATCACAATCAAGCATTCCAATACACGACATACACAATCATAATGGTAATAAATAATTCCCGCACACACAACGTTTCCAATCAAAAATCATAAATAAATGATCCCAGCACCCATCCCTTTCCCGAGATGTAGTGCCCCCACACCCTGCCTCTCCAAAGTCTACTAGGAAAAACGCTGTTGCAAAGGAGTGCCCCAAACCGGGTCGGTTCCTAGAGAGAGAGATGTCCAAGGCCGACACCCTTGACCCGCACAAACGGACGGTGGAGAGCGCGTCTCGGGGGACGAGGCGTTGTTGCTGGAGGTCCTGGACGGGGATCAGGACCGTCCCCGCCAATGTCCACCAGCTTTTTCCACCAGTTACGTGGCATCCACCAGCGCGTGGTCCCCACAGTGCGTGCTCCGGGTGAAGTCTCCGGGAGGAGGGTGAAGGTAACTGGGAGGAAGTAGAAAAACGGGCACTGGAACCCCGCAGTCAGTACGGTCTGACACATGCTGTTAAACCTTAACAGCCACTCGCATGATGGGCGAGGGGAGGTTTTACTAAATACACCCTCAGCCAAAACGACCTGAGCATAAAAGCGGCAAAAACCCAAACCCAAAACAGGAATGTTCGTTAAAGTCTTCTCATTCGAAGCAGGTAAGAGACTGCATTAAATAACAGGGTATAAAACAAATATGAATTATCTTCACCTTCTCCCCACTCACGTTTAACATTTTCCTTTCTTAGGAATTGAACTAATAAAGCAACCATGGCTTTACACTGCCACCACATTTGCAAATAATAATAAATTTAATGGCCAATTATCCCCACATCTTATAGCAACATTTCAAAATAACACAAATTTTCAACCACGCATCCAAACAACTAATCATGCGTACGCACGCTCGCGAAATAAAACTCGTTCCCTTGCACCACAAACAGACGGTGGTCGAAGAATGCGAGACGGCAATTGTGACAGGGGCGGACGAGCGAGACCGAGCAAGTACCAACCCTGAATCACCAGGTTCTCTCCATCCCTGCCGACTACCGCATCACAAATGCATAAAAAGGAGAAAGACTTTAAGATATAATTTGACTGGCCAGGTTAAAGATTGAATTAACAGAAAAAGTGGTCTCAAACAATATTTCTTTTATAATTTTGAAAACCCAAAAAAAAATTGCGCCAAAAAGAGAAGAATTAGCCGGTAACAAAGGGAAAAAAAAAAAAAACAACAAATAAACCACGAAACTGATCTTACCAGCTACCCGTGGGTGACCCCAAAAAAGGCGGGTCAAACGACTCTCTCTGCCCTCTGTCCAGTCGAGAGAACAGGGAGCGCAGATGCGGGAAAGAGATGAAGTGATGTCTCCCTCCTACAGGCGACGTAGGAACAGAAAGTACCGACTGTACCTTCGACGATTTTGGTGAAGAACCAGGACCGGAGCAGGCGCTCCCAGAGCTCTCCTCGGTGAAGTGAAAACCCCCCCCCCGATGGCGGCCAACCTGCCACCCCCAGTCACGGTGAGAAAACCCCAAACCAAGAGGAAACCCTTCACTGCGGCAGGGGGAAAAAACAGGGGGAGAGGCCTTGAACAGCCAGCGAAAAAAAAAAACCAGCCCCCCGTGAACCCGCAGGGTGAAACGCACGGGCGGTGGGTTTAAAAGAGAGAGAAGAGAAAAAATAAACCTAACCTTAGCTAAACCCACCAAAATGCAACCCCACCACAAGCCACATTAAGGGGCGGATATACGACAACAAAGACGACAAAAACTAAAAGAACAATTCTACTACCCTAGATGGGTCAATCGTCGTAGGCCTCGTGACAAACCCGTGACATACAGCTACACATGTAAGAAATCTTACTTCAGAAAAATACATGATAATAATTAAAGTATCAATATTATATACAGCTCAATATTTTACCAAGAACTCATCAAAAAGAAATTAAAACACATCCAAATACTGAAATTCGTGTACTTCAATGTGAAGAAAAGATAACAAAGCAAATACTTTGAATGTTACGTGAGAGAGAGAGAGAGAGAGAGAGAGAGAGAGAGGAGAGAGAGAGAGAGAGAGAGAGAGAGAGAGAGAGAGAGAGCACACGAACGTGTGTGTGCGTGCGTGCGTGCGTGCGTGCGTGCATGCGTGCGTGTGTGTGTGTGTGTGCGTGCGTGCGTGCGTGCGTATGAGCGTGAGCGTGTGTGTGTGTGTGTGTGTGTGTGTGTGTGTGTGTGTGTGTGTGTGTGTGTGTGTGTGTGTCTGTGTGTCTGTGTGTCTGTGTGTCTGTGTGTACGCGCGCGCGGCGCCTATGTGTGTGTGTGTGTGTGTGTGTGTGTGTGTGTGTGTGTGCGTGCGTGCGTGCGTGCGTGCGTGCGTGCATGCGTGCGTGCGTGTGTGTGTGCATGTGTATGTGTGTGTGTGTGTGTGTGTGTGTGTGTGTGTGTGTGTGTGTGTGTGTGTGTGTGTGTGTTCACACGTGCGTGAGTGTGTGCGTGTGTTTGTCAAGTCAAGTCAAATGATCTTTATTGAGGGTTAAAGAATATGCTTTACAGCCTATTTCATCCTGCCCTGTTTGTGCGCGTGTGAGTGAGTATGACGTCACCCGAGGAACCCCCATTTACAGCAGAATCCGTTAAATGCGAACTCTCGGTGACCGTAAAATGAGTTCACAATGAGCGGATTTTACAACCAAAGGGCAGAACCTTTAAACAAGCAGGACAATTATGCACAATACACTTAGCATCCTGGTCCATCTTCTTCATATTCCTGGACCGACCTATTATGTCCCTCTGATAGAATAATTTTGTTTGTTTTTTTGTACAAGAACATCTTGTGTCTGTGTTGTACTGTGTTGTGTTGTATTGTCTTGTGTTATATTGTCTCTTATTCCGCCTTGGCTTAAGGCTGTGTCAGGCCAGTTGACATAGGCTAGAACACCAAGGCCACATGAAAATGCTGTTATGCTCTGCATAGTTATGCGGGGATTTTTTCAGTTGTGACAAGCTCCTAGCATAACATTATCAGTCTCCGAAATCCCCCGAAGTCGGAGTCTGGCTGCCCATGTGGCGGGGTGATCAAAAACGGTCACACACGTAATGTTCTCATTCCCAGCTGATGCATTTGTACCATAGTGTTCAACTACTTTGGCTGTTCGGATGATCCCTGGAGTCCTTTAGCCAGGGTACGACAACAACAACAATATTGTCTCGTATTGCATTGTATAGTGTTGTATTGCTCTGTATTGTATTTATGGTATTGTTTCCGTTTCAGTTGTTTTATACTCATTTGCATTCTTTTCTATTGCACTGTGTTGTTTTGTACTGTATGTGCTGTAGTGTGGTGTAACGTATGGCACGGTGTTGGGTATATTGTATAGTTTATATTCGGATCATTTCAGGTTCTATGTGTGTGACATTCGGGTCTGTGTGTTGCCATTTTTCACCTCTTTCCATTGTCATATGAATTACAAGAAAGCGAAGCAAACGTGCATTAAAAAAGTTGCTTCGCTGCCAGTTTTTAATTCCTCAAATGATAAACTTTTCCCCCCTTGCAATGAAGGTTCTATTTTCTTTGAACATATTTCACCACATCATAATTACAACTCATTCATGTACACATGTACATACATCGCACGTACATAAATTTGTTTACACATATGGTAAGTATTAGGAAGTATAATAATATTACGACATCGACAAAATCAAAAGCAATTCACTATTGCATGATTAACTTTCTATGACTAGTATGAATTTAACACATGTTAGTGTGGCACAGGGTAACTAGAATTTGCAAGGGTGTTTCAGAAAAGAACAAAAAAGAAAGAAAAAGGAAAGCAAAAAAATGATCACACAAAACAAAAGGAAAAACGATGATTTTTTTTTTCACAATTTCAATATGGCTTTCAAAGAATGACAGTGAGAATTTTCAAAGCTATAACCTTCTGAATTGATATCTGATGAAAGGGGACTGTTTATCCACATCAGTGAGTGGTAAGGAAATAGTAACAGTGACGGTTACACTTGACCTGCAGCAGCATGCATTATGTTAATACGAAATTGGCTGAAGTGTGTTTTGGTTATTATACACAAGTGTATTTTTAATCTACACATAATATCTCATAAGGCAGCCATTCTTTTTTTTCTAAACTCATGATAAGTTATTTCCATTGAGTGGATATGGTTCTCTATGGTGTACCTGCATTTCAATTATCTAATAAATGCTGGAAAATCTAGGCTTTTGTGATTGATTCTACACTTATGAATAAAAAAAAACTTTGCCCACAATAACATCAGATCAAAAGTTTCATCTGTTCTTGTAATATCGTCTATTCCAAATAGAGCAAGGTCCACGTTAAACGACAGTCTAACACAATTAACACGTTTGGTTTTTAGATGGTCTTCTACTTCTTTCCAGAACTCTTGAGTACTGGAGCAAAACCACAAGTAGTGATCATGTGTATCTTTTTCAGTACCACAAAAGTTACAACCATCGTTCTCAATCAATCCCATTCTCTTAATGTGACATTTGAAACTACAATATTGTGACATATTTTCAGCTGGAACCATTTGATTTTTATTTCTTTTGTTTTTCTTATATTCTTTAAGACAGATTCCCAGTCAAATGGGGTGTTTAACTTGGTTTCCCACATCATAAAAGGCTTGATGTTAAGTATTTCAATTTTATCTAAGAGTATGTTGTAATACGTCTTTGATCCTTTACTAAAAACTTATTATTACTTGTAATACTTTACTGCATTCCGTCTTCAAGTTATTTTCTATTTTGATATTTCTTTGTCTAGCATACTCTTTAATTGCATGAAGGCAACTGAAATAATTTAGATGATTTACTTGTGTTCCAAGATTTCTTGAAAAAAGTTTCATGACTTAAGAAAACACCATTTTCATTTAAGACATCCCCAACCTGAAACACCTCTCTTGTTATCCACGTTTTGAAACAAAAATAAGAATTGTTGATTTTAAATTTATCATTATAAAAGATAGGTTCGGCAACTAACTGTCCATTGTTATCTAAATCATTGTGAGAATGTAGGTTGGCGTAGGATTTAAATACATCCTTCCTGAAATGATTGCATTTACTATTTACAAATTTCTTCGAACCATAGCGTTCTAAGTTGTTTACCTCTGGACAGAGTGTCGTCAAATTTCTTTTCCATTTTGTATTTTTTAACAGAGTTTCCTTATCCATGATAGTTTTAATGCTTGCATAAAGGCTTGTATATTTGGTAATACTATTCCTCCATTTTCAAATGATGCACTGCGTACTTTCTCTTAATCTTGTCTGTTTTTTTTCCCAAACGAATTCGAAGCACATATTTTGGAGTTGTTTCACGTCTTTGGCGGGTGGGTTTGGAAGCAATAACCACAGATTACACAAATTTTGACAGTTGAGAGATTTTAATACTGCAACTCTACCTAAAGGAGTGAGTGTCCGTTTTGACCAAATTCGAAGCAAGCTCCTTACCTCTATGAACTTATCTGTTATATTTATATTTACAATATCAGATAAATCATTTGTAAACCAGAGTCCTAACATCTTAAATTTTGGGGGGTTCCAAGTCATTCGTTTCTCTACTAAATTTACAATTCTTGAGTTCTTCTTTTGCCCTAGCCATACATTATAATTTTTTTTTTCAAAGTTCAGCTTTAAACCTGAAACATCTTCAAATTCTTTTAATGAGTTAAATAATTTTTCATATGATCTTCTGTCTCCTTCCAGCACAAAGCATGTATCATCTGCAAACTGGCTTATTTTAAATTCCGGTTCTGATATTTTTATACCCTTAATTTCTTCATCTTCTCTTATTTTGCATCAAGTAACTCACACATAATACGAACAAGTAAGGAGACATGGGATCACCCTGACGGCATCCTCTGTTTATCGGAAAAACTCGGAGACATTTTTCATTAATTTTTACATGTGATTTTATATTACTACAAATGTATCAATCCATTTACATATATCTTTACCGAAACCAAAGCGCTGAAGAACTTTTTCCATACATTTCCAGTTCACAGAATCAAAAGCCTTCTCAAAGTCTATAGAGACCAGTAGTCCAGGCGAATCTTTGTTTTTCCAAATAATGTATCATATCATACAGTATTCTGAGATTTCCCCAATATACCTACCTGATATAAATCCGGTCTGGTCCTCATTTATAATTTCGGTAGGACGATTTTAATTCTTTTGGCTATGCAACTTGATGCAATTTTATAGGTAGTATTTAGCAGTGAAATAGGCCTTCATTTAAAAAAAATTGTCTTGGTTTGTCATCCTTAGGTAACATATTGTTATGCCTTCTCTTTGTGAGATCGACATTTGTCCTTCGTTAAAACCTTCATTGATGGAACGAATCACAAAATCTCCGAGCTGTTTCAAAAAAAAAAAATTAACGAAGTTAACAGTCATTCCGTCTGTGCCCGGGATTTTATTATTTTGCATATACTTCAATGCTTCTGTTGCTTCATCTTTTGTTATTTCACCTTCTAGATTGTCAGATTCTGATTTGTTCAATTTTGGCAATGAGTTTATGAATTTACTAATATCCATGTCCTGTGATTTTTGTTCTTTATACAATTTCTTCAAAGTAAAGTTTGGTTTCTTCTAGCATTTCTTTAGATTCTGATAGTACATGTCCTTTGTTTGTTGTTAGTTTTAACATCCGTTTGCTCAAAAAATGTCTTTTCTCTAGAGAGCAGAAGTATTTAGAGTTATTTTCTCTCCTTCTGAA
>CM031604.1:79350050-79355050 GCA_018398815.1 Conus ventricosus
TTTCTGCACCTGAAAATCGTGAGGAAAGACCCGGTTCTCCTTTCTTGTCATCTTAAGTACTGGCCTGCTGTCTGATATTGTGGCAGGTCTTATGTTCACAGAGAGAGAGAGAGAGAGAGAGAGAGAGAGGAGAGAGAGAGAGAGAGAGAGGGAGAGAGAGAGAGAGAGAAAGAGAGAGAGAGAGAGAGAGAGAGAGAGAGAGAGAGAGAGAGAGAGAGAGAGAGAGAGAGAGAGAGTCTGGGTGCACATACATTAATGCGCGCGCGCGCGCGCGCATGTGTGTGTGTGTGTGTGTGTTGTGTGTGTGTGTGTGTGTGTGTGTGTGTGTGTGTGTGTGTGTGTGTGTGTGTGTGTGTGTGTGGAATGTGCGCGCGCGCGTGTTTGTGTGCCCGATCGTGATGCACTAAGAAGCACAAATACATTTGTACATGTCCACACAGTATTTATGCCTGGATGCAAGTATAGATGTGCGCGTAAATCTCATAATTTTGTTCCTTTATATGTAATGAACAACATTTCGTATCAGTCTCATAATAAACAAGCGGCAACTATTGGTTCGTTTCTCGAGTGCTATCATTTTTGCTGTGATGACAAACAGGAGTGATGATGTTCATGTCTGGGTTCAAATATTCAAAACATCCTTCAGAGCATAAACTTTACGTCTCATCGCGAGCCACAGCACATCTGACGAAGACAGCCTCGAAACTTAGAACCACGGAAGTAATAAATAAAGAAATTAAGAGACGAATTGAGAGCGCTGAGCAAATGCATCATAGCGACGTAGACATAGAACGTATTCACGTAGCGTCCCGAAGGTTCCCAACCTTGCACAAACTGCACCAGAAAAGCGTTAAGAACCGTTGGCGCCATGAAGAACACATAGGCGTAACAGACCAGCAGAAGCATTTTGGTCACCGCGGTCTCTTTCTCATCCACCACGGTGGCCAAGTTGGCGGAGACCTGTTTCCATGCCAACGCCCTTCTGAGAAAGATAACGGTGGCGCTGGTACACAGGATGACGACGATGAAGGAACAGCCAGGAAGTGTGATGATCAGAATGTTGTAGAAGACGATATCCACGAGCAGCTTGTTCTGGAGGTAGAAGTCACTCAGAACTGCCGTGTAGATGGTGGCGTTGGTGTCTTTGTCCTCTCGGGTTGTGATGGTGAACTTGGCGTTGAAGATTAATGAGCTGGACAGGATGAGGAAGTAGATGAGGATGATGAGGATCACCAAGACTTTGGTCTTTAGCAGCTGTTTGGCCCGAAGTGGATTCACCACACAGAGACATCTGAAAACACGTATGTTTACGTAAAAAAAACATGTTAAAGTGGCCGTCAAGGCGCTGAAGTTAACAGACCTGCTAAGCAGCCCATTTTAGATACCTAAAATAATTTACTTGATCAGGAAATGCGTTGGTCCAGTCTCATGGTTCCAGGAAGGTGGTTGAACTGCAACTATACCAGACATTTGTATGAAGAGAAACTAAACATGCAGAGCTGTCTCTAATGTCAACAGTGTAGATAAGACCGCCAATACGTAATACAGATTTATCAACATACTGAAAAAGAGTCACAAAATGAATTGAACATTTTTTGAAAAGGCAGCTTATTGAAAGCACAAGACAGATATAAACGCGTATAGAACATCGTATGAATATCTATCTTATCAACAGACTGAAAGCTCTATCAAAGAAACAACGCATACCTCTCCACGGAAACGAGCAACGTTAACAGATTGGAGACGGTGGAGAACCCCCAGAAGACCCCAAGGATCGTGTTGAGGCTGCGGACCTTCCAGAAGTTTCCCAGTGTCTTGGAGAAGAGGGTCAGGAGGCTGAAGGACTTGTAGATGAAGAGGGCGAGGAGGTAGCCACAGTCCGCCAGAGCCAGGCTGAACAGGCACACGTTGATCCTGTCCTGCAGGCCCTGAGTGGGCAATGGTTTAGCGTGTTAGTCTGTCCCCGTGTATAAAGGCCTTCTACTACCCTTGAGTCTGACATTATCAGTTTGCCATTTTTAGGTGTGTTCTTGTTTGTATGTTTGTTGTTTACACTTTTCCAATTCAAAATGTAGCTAATCTCCTGTTCAACACTGCACACAGTTTCCTATCAGACAAGAAGTCTGCGAAACAAGGTATTATTTCCAGGTTTTCAGGTGTTCTCAAAAAGAGTTTAAACGGAAAATGTTCGAAAAGTGTTATCTAATAGAATACGTAGAATATATCTTTCTACTACAGAACAAAAACGTGATCAAGTTGCAAAATCTGTAACATTTCATCATTAAGATTACCTGGTTCTGTTTATGCGCTCAATTAATAATGATGATGATGATGATGATGATGATGATGATGATGATGATGATGATGATGATGATGATGATGATGATGATGATGATGAAAACAACAATACCAACAACAATTATAATACGAATAATAAAAATAGTATCAATCGTAATACCTAATAATGATGATAATGGTGATGATGATGATGAAAATGGTGGTGGTGATGATGATGATAATGGTGATGATGATGATGATGATGATGATGATGATGATGATGATGATGATGATGATGATGATGATGATGATGATGATGCTGATGATGATGATGATAATAATAATAATAATAATAATAATAATAATAATAATAATAATAATAATAATAATAATAACAACTACAAGAATAAGCATTGCCTGTACTCCGCATGGGGAACGTCGAACGGAACCTCTGTCTCCATGGTAGATGCTGCCTGAGATTTTAAAGCCCCAAGAGCGAAACAAGAAAAAGGCAGGAAAACAAAGCAGAGAGAGAGAGAGAGAGAGAGAGAGAGAGAGAGAGAGAGAGAGAGAGAGAGAGAGAGAGAGAGAGAGAGAGAGAGAAGTCCATTTCTTTTATTTAAAGAAAAAACCTTAAGACCCAAAAGTCTATGTCACTTTTATAGTTCTTTGCACCTACCTGCCTTGCAAAGATAATGATGTTGATAACATTGCCGATGACACCAACGACGACAACAATGGACAAGAAGCCGACATTGATGACTGTCTCCGTGGTTTGGGATGTTGTCTGGTCCATCAAGTTGTAGGGGTTGTCCCAAGGTTTGAATCCTGGCCCCAACATATCCTGAGAAACAACGCACACAATGGATGAGTTGAATGCATGAGAAATATCTCAGTGAGTCAGATACGCACTCGACTGACCCACTAATCAGACGAAATGTAACCCCCGCCCCCCTCCGTACCTCGTCTCTTCCTCCTCCTCTCCTCCCCCCAAAACCACCACCACCACACCACCACCACCACCACCACCACCACCACCAAAAAACCCAATGCAGACTAAACTAAAATATTCGCGTGCTAAAACTTTTCATCCAACGTTTGTTCTTAATATACATGATTTCTTTTCCTTACCCTAACACCATTGATCAAGAATTGAAAATAAAACGAATCGATCCGATTGACTGTGACTCCATACGTGGTGTAATGCCCTATTGGTTAGCGCTCTCTCTTTAATTTCCATCGGCCCTACGATCTTTGGAACGTTTCTTAACTTGCGAACGGTCTCCAGCACAACCAAAACATGAGAGGAAACTACTGGTTTGAAACGATGTTGATATACTGTGCTATGCCTGTGAAAAATGGACGTCTGAAATAATTTTGAAAGTATTGAGGAATGTTTTGTCTTGAAACAGTTGATACACTTTTTTTTTGTATTTTACGGCTGAGCTAACGTCAACACACTCACGTAGATGACAACAGAAAAATCTGCTAGTAGCCACTGTCCACGGTGCAATTTGTTTCTGTTTCTGTCGCAGGGTCGAAAGTCTTGCCCCATCTCATAATTGTTTATTTATCTAGCGAATGATTTATCAACTTTCTCCTGTTCTGTCGATTTTGATTTTTTTTTCAACAGACTTGTTTGCTTCTGTATTAAAACTCTAAAGGTTAGCTGGATCCTAGGTAGATGAACTGTTGAACAATCATTCTGTCTTCTGTCAATGGACAGTTGTATCAGAAGTGAAGATGGGGGCATTGCTGGCCATTAAGTTGGTCCACAATGTGCATGTCAGTCAAGTCAGTGGTTCTCCTCCGTAACGCAGCACAACCTGCCTCATGTAGAAAATAACCCCCACAAGGAAATATATCCTGGAGACGAATGGGCTCCACTTGCCCCAAATATGCCTTATGAAGGAAAAGAAAAACAGAGATCAACTGAGACAGGTCGCAGCCCGTTAGCCACTACTCTACCAACCGTTGTCACTACCTGTGCGTCCCGTAGGGTGAACCCGATAAGCGTGCTTCCGGTGCAAAACCTCAGAGTATTTTAAAAACAAAATCAGTCACATTCACAGCCTGGAACATAAGAACGCCCAGACGAATTGGACAATTGAAAGAATGGACTCACAGAATGGACAGGTACCCAGACACATTCTCGGCCTCTGCAAAATTAGATGGAAATATAGCGGAGATGTAAAGGCAAAAAAGGCAGCCCTGTACAACAATGGAGAAGAAATTGTACATGTACACAGAGTGGAGGTATTAGTTAACATGTGCATCAGGGATGCTGTGTGGGTTACTGCCCTGTATCCAACCGAATCATAAATATAAACTAGAAGCGCGACCATGCAATATCACAGCAATACAAGCATGTGCTCCACATCACACTATGATGATGACCAGATTGAAGGATTCTACATTCAGCTTCTACCGGTCATCAACAAGGTTGATAAAGAAGACACCCTCACACCAAGATTGGAATGTATTTCCAAGAAGACTGGAGGAATTTCTGTGGCCCCGACTGTAATGAGACCACCAGCGTTACAGACAACGCTTGCTGCAAAGAAAAATTACTATACCGCCGGACAAAAGAAATGAACACACTACAAGACAACGATATTTATTTGTTTCGCTCGTTTGGCAGCGTAGTACTTTCTCTGTAAGTTTGTTTCATTTTTGCCTGCTGCCACCTCACTTTGAAACTAACTGCGCCTGCTTGAATTTGC
>CM031604.1:79360050-79387550 GCA_018398815.1 Conus ventricosus
ACTGTTGTTGGTGCTGGTGCTGTTGCTGTTGGTGCTGTTGTTACTGCTGTTGGTGCTGGTGCTGTTGGTGTTGGTGCTGGTGCTGTTGGTGTTGGTGCTGTTGTTACTGCTGTTGGTGCTGGTGCTGTTGGTGTTGGTGCTGGTGCTGTTGGTGTTGGTGCTGTTGTTACTGCTGTTGGTGCTGGTGCTGTTGGTGTTGGTGCTGTTGCTACTGCTGTTGGTACTGGTGCTGCTGCTACTGCTGTTGGTGCTGGTGCTACTGCTGTTGGTGTTGGTGCTGTTGTTACTGCTGTTGGTGTTGGTGCTGGTGCTGGTGCTGTTGGTGTTGGTGCTGGTTGCTGTTGGTGTTGGTGCTGGTGCTGTTGGTGTTGGTGCTGGTGCTACTGCTGTTGGTGCTGGTGCTACTGCTGTTGGTGTTGGTGCTGGTGCTGTTGGTGTTTGTGCTGGTGCTGTTGGTACTGGTGCTGTTGATACTGCTGTTGGTGCTGGTGCTACTGCTGTTGGTGCTGTTGCTACTGCTGTTGGTGTTGGTGCTACTGCTGTTGGTGTTGGTGCTGGTGCTGTTGTTGTTGGTGCTGGTGCTGTTGGTGTTGGTGCTACTGCTGTTGGTGTTGGTGCTGGTGCTACTGCTGTTGGTGCTGGTGCTACTGCTGTTGGTGTTGGTGCTGGTGCTGTTGGTGTTGGTGCTGGTGCTGTTGGTGTTGGTGTTGGTGCTGGTGCTGGTGCTGTTGGTGTTGGTGCTGGTGCTGTTGGTGCTGGTGCTGTTGGTGTTGGTGCTGGTGCTACTGCTGTTGGTGCTGGTGCTGGTGCAGTTGGTGTTGGTGCTAGTGCTGTTGGTGTTGGTGCTGGTGCTGTTGGTGTTGGTGCTGTTGGTGCTGGTGCTGTTGTTACTGCTGTTGTGCTGGTGATGGTGCTACTGCTGTTGGTGCTGGTGCTGGTGCTACTGCTGTTGTGCTGTTGCTGTTGCTACTGCTGTTTGTGCTTGTGCTGGTGCTACTGCTGTTGGTG
This sequence comes from Conus ventricosus, assembly GCA_018398815.1. Classification (NCBI taxonomy): domain Eukaryota; kingdom Metazoa; phylum Mollusca; class Gastropoda; order Neogastropoda; family Conidae; genus Conus; species Conus ventricosus. Next base: position 79,361,059 of record CM031604.1, read on the forward strand.
CTGGTGCTGTTGCTACTGCTGTTGGTGTTGGTGCTGTTGTTACTGCTGCTGGTGCTGGTGGTGTTGTTACCGCTGTTGGTGTTGGTGCTGTTGTTACTGCTGTTGGTGCTGGTGCTGGTGCTACTGCTGTTGGTGCTGTTGTCACTGCTGTAGGAGCTGGTGCTGTTGTTACTGCTGTTGGTGTTGGTGCTGTTGCTACTGCTGTTGGTGCTGGTGCTGTTGTTACTGCTGCTGGTGCTACTGCTGGTGTTACTGCTGTTGGTGCTGGTGCTGTTGTTACTGCTGTTGGTGTTGGTGCTGTTGCTACTGCTGTTGGTGCTGGTGCTGGTGCTACTGCTGTTGGTGCTGGTGCTGGTGCTATACTGCTGTTGTGCTGGTGTTATTGCTACTGCTGTTGGTGCTGCTGCTGGTGCTATTGCTGTTTGTGCTGTTGTTACTGCTGTTGGTGCTGCTGCTACTGCTGTTGGTGCTACTGCTGGTGGTGCTGCTGCTACTGGTGTTGGTGCTACTGCTGGTGGTGTTGGTGCTACTGCTGTTAGTGCTGTTGTTACTGCTGTTGGTGCTGTTGTTACTGCTGTTGGTGGTGCTGCTACTGCTGTTGGTGCTACTGCTGGTGGTGCTGGTGCTACTGCTGTTGGTGCTGGTGCAGGTGCTACTGCTGTTGGTGCTGTTGGTGCTACTGCTGTTGGTGCTGTTTGTGCTACTGCTGTTGGTGCTGTTGGTGCTACTGCTGTTGGTGCTGGTGCTGTTGCTGGTGCTGTTGGTGCTGGTGCTGTTCGTGCTGTGCTGTTGGTGCTGCTGTTGGTGCTGGTGCTGTTGTTACTGGTGTTGATGCTGGTGCTGTTGTTACTGCTGTTGAGGCTGGTGCTGTTGTTACTACTGTTTGTGCTGGTGCTGTTGTTACTGCTGTTGGTGCTGTTGTCACTGCTGTAGGTGCTGGTGCTGTTGTTACTGCTGTTGGTGCTGGTGCTGGTGCTGGTGCTACTGCTGTTGGTGCTGGTGCTGTTGTTACTGCTGCTGGTGCTGGTGCTGTTGTTACTGCTGTTGGTGCTGTTGTCACTGCTGTAGGTGCTGGTGCTGTTGTTACTGCTGTTGGTGCTGGTGCTGGTGCTGGTGCTACTGCTGTTGGTGCTGGTGCTGTTGTTACTGCTGCTGGTGCTGGCGCTGTTGTTACTACTGTTTGTGCTGGTGCTGTTGTTACTGCTGTTGGTGCTGTTGTCACTGCTGTAGGTGCTGGTGCTGTTGTTACTGCTGTTGGTGCTGGTGCTGGTGCTGGTGCTACTGCTGTTGGTGCTGGTGCTGTTGTTACTGCTGCTGGTGCTGGCGCTGTTGTTACTGCTGTTGGTGCTGGTTCTGGTGCTACTGCTGTTGGTGCTGTAGGTGCTGGTGCTGTTGTTACTGCTGTTGGTGCTGTGCTGTTGCTACTGCTGTTGGTGTTGGTGCTGTTGTTACTGCTGTTGGTGCTGGTGCTGGTGCTACTGCTGTTGGTGTTGGTGCTGTTGTTACTGCTGTTGGTGCTGGTGCTGGTGCTACTGCTGTTGGTGCTGTTGTCACTGCTGTAGGAGCTGGTGCTGTTGTTACTGCTGTTGGTGTTGGTGCTGTTGCTACTGCTGTTGGTGCTGGTGCTGTTGTTACTGCTGCTGGTGCTACTTCTGGTGTTACTGCTGTTGGTGCTGGTGCTGTTGTTACTGCTGTTGGTGTTGGTGCTGGTGCTACTGCTGTTGGTGCTGTTGTTACTGCTGTTTGTGCTGGTGCTGTTGTTTCTGCTGTTGGTGCTGGTGCTGTTGTTACTGCTGTTGATGCTACTGCTGTTGGTGCTACTGCTGTTGGTCCTGGTGCTGTTGTTACTGCTGTTGATGCTGGTGCTGGTGCTACTGCTGTTGGTGCTGGTGGTGTTGTTACTGCTGTTGGTGCTGGTGCTGTTGTTACTGCTGTTGATGCTGGTGCTATTGCTACTGCTGTTGTATGGCTGGTGCTGTTGCTACTGCTGTTGGTGCTGGTGCTGTTGCTCCTGGGGTTGGTGCTGGTGCTGTTGCTTCTGCTGTTGGTGCTGGTGCTGGTGCTACTGCTGTTGGTGCTGGTGCTGTTGTTACTGCTGTTGGTGCTGTTGTTACTGCTGTTGGTGCTGGTGCAGGTGCTACTGCTGTTGGTGCTGGTGCTGTTGTTACTGCTGTTGGTGCTGGTGCTGTTGTTACTGCTGTTGGTGCTGGTGCTGTTGTTACTGCTGTTGGTGCTGGTGCTGGTGCTACTGCTGTTGGTGCTGGTGGTGTTGTTACTGCTGTTGGTGCTGTTGCTGTTGTTACTGCCGTTGGTGCTGGTGCTGTTGGTGCTGGTGCTGTTGGTGCTGGTGCTGTTGTTACTGCTGTTGGTGCTGGTGCTGTTGTTACTGCTGTTGGTGCTGGTGCTGTTGTTACTGCTGTTGTTACTGCTGTTGGTGCTGGTGCTGTTGTTACTGCCGTTGGTGCTGGTGCTGTTGTTACTGCTGTTGGTGCTGGTGCTGTTGGTGCTGGTGCTGTTGTTACTGCTGTTGGTGCTGGTGCTGTTGTTATTGCTGTTGGTGCTGGTGCTGTTGTTACTGCTGTTGGTGTTGGTGCTGGTGCTACTGCTGTTTGGGTTGGTGCTGGTGCTGTTGGTGCTGGTGCTGGTGCTGTTGGTGCTGCTGCTTCTATTTCCGTGGTATCCGGTTAATGTGAACTTCAGTGGAATATGAATAAGTTCACAATAGTCGAATTCCACATCGAGAAGCTGCATTCACATGGTCATCATCCTCCCCTTCCTCGCTCCCAGCCAGCCTTGTTTTATCACATATGACGTCTAATGATGCCATTACATGATGCGTTTGTCTGAGCGCCTAGCAGTGGCGATTTGTTCCGCATACAGTTTGCGATTCACAATCTCCCAAGTACAAATGGATCTATTCTAAGTGACAGGGAAATATTTACGAACATATCTCCATGATATGGACTTGATTTGATTGTGCATTCTTCAGAAAAATGTCAAAATATGAAAGACTCGTTAAAACCTTTCAGTACTCGAAGTGTCATGATGACCAGCTGCTGTCGGAGGGAAGGGGGGGGGGGGGGGGGGGGGTTGGCGTATTGTTCTCACTCATCTGGTATGCCAACTCGAAAAGACATACAAGATCTGCTCACTGCAGATGCCCGCGGCGAAGAAATCAACAGATTCATCATGGCACCATTGAGTATTAACCGAAACCTGGTCTCCCAGACATCGTTGAAGAAAGCAGGACCCGAGACGTTAGCAACTGTGTATAAGAACTAGACCTTGTGATTTTCCTCAAACACAATGTTTCAAGTCACAGCTCGAAGAGACATGTTCGATCATCTTTTCATGTTTATCAAGGAAACCGACATAGATTTAGAAAAAGCCGTGACTTAGCCAGTCAGTCAGATACCTTGGGCTCTGGCAATACCAGATGTGATGCCCGTGATAACTGACAAGTCAAAGCTGGTGCATGCGTCGGAAAAAGAGCTTGACATGTTCTCCTTCCGACTTGCAGCAAGTGTAGTCCCATTCTCAGAGACATGGGTCTTCTGCAGGCACTCTCTGCTCTGCCAATCGCTTCTGCAGGCGTGGCAGTGAGGTCCTGCACAGCACTCCAGCCTCAAGTTGACTCTTCTGCAGGCGTGGCAGTGAGGTCCTGCACAGCTCTCCAGCCTCAAGTTGACTCTTCTGCAGGCGTGGCAGTGAGGTCCTGCACAGCACTCCAGCCTCAAGTAGACTTGACTTTGTCCCGGAGACCTTTGGGCTTGTCTCCACTCAATCAGTGGAATGTGGTTGTTGGGGAAAGAGTAAAGTTTCATTTTCTCAGGTTCAAGTGCCAAGGTCGCTGAGTTTGGAAAAAAAAGTTTCATTATGGGCCACGGATGATGCCCGATGTTTTAGTTTACCGATATAGCCGTTACTAACGGGTGTAACGGCCTGTAATGGTCTTTCTTCTTTATGGAATATCTCAGAAAGTACTTGGCCGATCTTTCTGAAAATTTGTAGGTACGTTCATTATGGGTCACGAATAATGCCCGATGTTTTACTTTACCGTTTTAACCGTTACTAACGGCTGTAACGGCCTGTAACGGTTTTTCTTCTTTATGGAATATCTCAGAAAGTACTTGGCCGACCTTTATGAAAATTAGCAGGTATGTTCATTATGGGTCACGGATGATGCCTGATGTTTTAGTTTGCCCCGTTATAGCCGTTACTAACGGTTGTAACGGCCTGTAACGGTTTTTCTTCTTTATGGAATATCTCAGAAAGTACTTGGCCAATATATAAGCAGTTTGGATGTTCTTGTGACAAATCGGAGCCTCTTTCCATATGTAAGTGATGTAATGCTGAAAATGGATTAAACAACCGTTAAAAACCGTCATTCTGCCGTTATTTCTTATATATAGGTGGATTTTAATGAAACTTGGTATATAGAAAGGTTATCTCACACAAATGGCACTTCTACATAGAGTTTCAAAATTTGACCGTTAAAAACCGTTATTCTTGACATATTGTCCGATTTGCATGACATTTGTTATGTACACATGCTTTAGCCCAGTGAGGACTAAAATACCGGCTTCAAAAGTGTATATCGGTTATATAACCGTGAAACCGTTATTTTGCCGCTATTTTGTTATATATTGGTGGGTTTTAATGAAATTTTGTATGTAGAAAGGTTATCACACACAAATGGCACTTCCATGTAGTGTTTCAGAATCTGACCGTTAGAAACCGTTATTCTTGACATATTGTCTGATTTGGATGAAATTTGGTATGTACACAGGCTTTAGCCCAGTGAGGACTAAAATACCGGTTTCAAAAGTGTATATCGGTTATATAACCGTTAAACCGTTATTTTGCCGCTATTTTTTTTAATATATTGGTGGGTTTTAATGAAATTGTGTATATAGAAAGGTTATCACACACAAATGGCACTTCCATGTAGTGGTTCAAAATCTGACTGTTAAAAACCGTTATTCTTGACATATTGTCCGATTTGAATGAAATTTGAAATGTACACAGTCTTTAGCCCAGTGAGGACTAAAATACCGGCTTCAAAAGTGTACATCGGTTATATAACCGTGAAACCGTTATTTTGCCGTTATTTTTTTATATATTGGTGGGTTTTAATGAAATTGTGTATATAGAAAGGTTATCACACACAAATGGCACTTCCATGTAGTATTTCAGAATCTGACCGTTAGAAACCGTTATTCTTGACATATTGTCTGATTTGGATGAAATTTGATATGTACACAGGCTTTAGCCCAGTGAGGACTAAAATACCGGTTTCAAAAGTGTATATCGGTTATATAACCGTTAAACCGTTGTTTTGCCGTTATTTTTTATATATTGGTGGGATTTAATGAAATTATGTATATAGAAAGGTTATCACACACAAATGGCACTTCCATGTAGTGTTTCAAAATCTGACCGTTAAAAACCGTTATTCTTGACATATTGTCCGATTTGAATGAAATTTGAAATGTACACAGTCTTTAGCCAAGTGAGGACTAAAATACCAGTTTCAAAAGTGTACATCAGTTAAATAACCGTTAAAACCGTTATTTTGCCTTTATTTCTATCTCACAAAGCACTTGGCCGATTTATAAGCGGTTTGGAAAATTGGGAGTACGTTTATATGCTTCGCATCTTGTTTCTTTTTGAGTGAACGAAAGACAGCTATGCTAATAGACTTTCCAGACAGGTGTATGTCACTTCTGGATAAAAGACAACAACATGAAACTGATATCAACGGATGACAAAAGCATGGAAGCCACTCCCATCCAGGAATTTAAATCAAGAAAGCTGACATGCTTATCCTTCCCCAGTGCTGTCATCAAGATCAAGATGTAAGGGTTGAATCATCATGAGATCAACTGACACAGCTATTTTCGTTCTATTGCTTCCACCTAATATCAAAAGTGTTCCTTAATACCGACATAGGAAATCGCAGGAGACCGATCAGCATGTGTGCTCTCGGTGTGAACTGGGGTAAAGACTATTGCAAAGCGGCGGTGGATTTTTATGCCTCTTCAGAAAATCATTTGGGAAGCTTTGTTTGTGTCGAAAATAAAAATTAGGCTCACGTACACCTTCACAAAGTACCAATGCCTCCAGAACACTTTCCGTCTTTTTGGAACACCCGTGCTGTCCCCTGACGCAGCTACAAGTCTGAAGAGCTTTATTTGCGGTCTGTAAAATCGTCCTAAGATTAAGAATGACAATCTAATGCACTTTGACATACTGAAGGAAACATATTTACACAGGAAGAGGACCTCTGTTAGCAAACTACAATGGTACTGATCTCAGTCTTTTTCCTCTTTGCAAGTCTTTGCTACGAAAACACATGGAGCGAGCCAATTATCATTTAAAGTAGAATCTCCTTGCTTAGTTTCTGAGGTTTCGATATTTTTCTTAGTAATGTTAGAATAAGGAAAAACCTCGATTACTTTCCTCGCGGTCATTTAGATAAAATATTCTCAGCATGATGTTTCTATACTGAAGTTAGATCCCAAAAATGAAAGTTTACTAGTATGTCCGCAATTTAAGCGAAACAAAGTATTTGTTCTCAGGTCAAAGTACGGAAGTGTGTATGCCAGACTCAACCAGTCATTGATGGCCCTGCGAGTAGAGTCTAGGGAAAACTGCAAAAGAAACTTAAACTCAGCAGATGTCGAGAGGGCATTCTTCCTCAGGAGCTGATGGATATCTTCTGTGGCCAGCCATGTCCTGAGACAGAGAATGTCGACTTTGAATTTGCCATCTTGTGTGATGCTGCTGTGCAGGAGGAAGGGTGTGACTTTGAAGAATCTAACGATGTTAATTCGCTGAGGCTGGTTCACTGATACTTCTTTCTTACGAATAGCTCTTAACTGTAGGTCATGTTTTAAGTGCCCAGTGCGGACCTGTGTGGGCACCCTACACTCACAGCAGAGCCATATCCTCACAGTAGTCCCAACCAGAGGGCTTTGCGTGTATTTTCGACTTTTTTTGTCGATTAAGCACAAACATGTGTATTGTAATAAATGCACTGAATACGGGATCCACCGCAAAGAAAGGCTATTTAGAGAGAAAATAAGATTTTTGTAACTAAAGGCAGCAATGCACTCTCCCTTTACCAACGAATTAATGAATACCATAGTATTGCATGCTGTTCACGCATTCAATAAGAACTGGGTCAGGTCCTCACTCCGCACTATCACTGGTCAAGTCCATTATCGCAAGATGGGGGTGCACCTTTGTTGTTGTTTGTGTGTGCTGCTGTTCACGGGGTTGTCAGCGGAGGAGAACGGGAAAGGAGACTGTTGCGGTAAGTACACTCATATTGTCTTTTAGACTGATATACAACAAGATGCTACATACTAGTATGTACGGCAAACAGCATGTTTCCGTGCGTATGAATTTTGCTTAAAGCAAGCGCAAGCTGGAACTGGCCCTGCGATGGACAACACGTGCCATGTGCGTGGCGGTGGGAATGAAGTAGGCTACACCCGCCAAGGAGTGTGCATTGATGTTAGCTTACAGCCAGCTGTGAGCGCGAGGCGCCCACAGACGTTCTTATCTTACCATGATTTTTATCTATCTACTCGGTGCTGTCTATGATGTTAAAGATTTCAGTGCCAAGTTGTAAGATCTGTATTATTTCTCATATTAAGGATTTAGTTTAGTTTTTTCCCTTAATTCTTTGGCAAGATTAAGGGTTACAATTAAAAAATGCTCATCTCCCCACCTCCCTGTTGCAGTGTTCTTATGTGCAACAGGTGATACATCCATTTATTAGTTGTGTTTCAGTTTTAAAAAAGAAATGTTGCAAGCTCTGCGCTAGCAGGCTGATCGCATTTTAAGGAAATGGCGAGTATCTAATTGTTTAATTCATCCTGGTTCTGTCAAGCATTGATCGCGAATGTTTGTTTATTCATTCGCATTCGCATTCTCTCGCTATTATATATATATATATATAATTATAAACAAAGCTTGCTCTTATGTCTTAGATTGAAGAAATAGGGGGAGATACGCATTCATATCTGCAGTGGTAGATGATTCTGCCTAACTAACAGTATGTGCATGAGTGGGTGAATGGGGAAAAATAAAATAAATGCTTCTCAAAATGAGCCTTCAGCAAGCTTATATTCTCCAAGGGGGAGACATCCTCCAATACGGAGGGAAACTCACTAACATATAACTCCTGGTCATATACCGGTTGGTTTTTTGAAAACTCAACAAACATACTACGGTATTGCGCACCAACCTTTTCTGGGATTGCATTCTTCTTAAAACTGAAAAGGCAGAGGAGTCAAATTACCACTTTCCGCGGTCACTGAGGAGAAACCACCAAGTTTCGAAATATCGGTATATGACCAGGAGTTATATGTTAGTGAGTTTCCCTCCGTATTGGAGGATGTCTCCCCCTTGGAGAATATAAGCTTGCTGAAGGCTCATTTTGAGAAGCATTTATTTTATTTTTCCCCATTCACCCACTCATGCACATACTGTTAGTTAGGCAGAATCATCTACCACTGCAGATATGAATGCGTATCTCCCCCTATTTCTTCAATCTAAGACATAAGAGCAAGCTTTGTTTATAATTCAATATTTCTTGCAGTCATTGCAACACCAAGCTGCTCTGCAAGTTGCTGGAACAGTGCGGTACTTATCCTTGGAATTTATTAGTTTGTTATATATATATATATATATATATATATATATATATATATATATATATATACACACACACACACACATATATATATATATATTATATATATATATATATATCGAGAGAGAGAGAGAGAGAGAGAGAGAGAGAGAGAGAGAGAGAGAGAGAGAGAGAGAGAGAGAGAGAGAGATTTTAAAAGAAATGATCTGTGTTCCTAGCAACAAAATGCAACAAAATAACATTTATGGAGGCTTGAAGTACTGACCCGAAAACCATCTACAAACGATCACCAGACTTTGATTTCAATTAACGTTACACAACTCAGGACTGATTGGGGCGACATTGAGTTCACCAGTGCGTTAGTTTAACATTTACACACATTGAAATAACCCCCGTTTGGTTGTGATGTATACAGAGCATGAGATATGATCTTCAATGAAGCCTATTCCCTTCAATCGGTTTGAAAAACAGTTGGTATTTTAAAGCGGTATCTGCTTCCTCGAGCCTCTTGACATCCTGTCCACCTGACAGTTTTTATCTTGTCCTTACGGCCTAATGAGGATCACTATTGGCGTGATTTTTGCTTATGTGACCATTTTTAATCCCACCATGAAGTATTCATTGGTATACAAAAATGACATAAATTTGCATTTAGACACACATAGTTTCAACTTTACGCATTGCGACCATGAGATCAGCATACAATTTTATTACATACATTGCAGACATTGAACGCCCCCCCCCCCCCCCCCCAATAAACTGGCACACCATTTTAGGACACATATTACAACGGATGAGAGTTCTTAGTTTGGCCAGGCTAAAAGAGATAAGGGGGGAAATAAATCTAAAATTGTGCACATTCTTTTATCATATGACGATTTTAAGCCTCTAATTCTTAGTGAGCTTTTGACACATGAAGACCATGCGTGTGCTGAAGAGGCGCATAGAACTTTGTTCCAGAATCACTCACATCATACATTTGTCGATTGTCCGTGGAACCGTGGACTGGTGAATATAGTTCGATACTTAGTTGACAACAAATTGATATGTTTCTTTTTTTTTTTTTTTTTTTTTTTTTACATCAGACGGTTAATCAGATATGTCAGGTCCGGGACGCTATCGTCTCCCAAACCCAAATGACGTCAGACAGATCGTGAGAAGGGTAGGTCTAAATGGCTCTCGCCGCTATTACCAGCTCCGACATGTCTAACGTTCCAACATGCAAGACACGAGGAAGACTGCAGAAAGCTGGTGACGCCCATCAGTCGACTTAGTTCCCGAGACACATGAACAGCATCCAGGATGGGAGGAGACAACCCCAGGCAGCTGGGAAGCTTCCTAAAACAACGAGGCAAAAATTGGACCCCCCCCAAAAAAAAAAAAAAAAAAGAAAAGAAAAAAAAAAGAAAAAAAAAGAAGAAAAAAAGGGGGGGGGGGGGGGGGGGGGGAAGCCATATGGCGCCACACACTGCACCAAATGAAGACTGCAGAACCAAGGGTATAAATGATCAGAGAAAATGTACTTGACAAGGACTTAAAATGGGATCTCTTGATGAAAAAAAAAGAAAGAAAGAAAAAGGGAAGAAAGACAGACAGAGAAGGACGCACACACACACACACACACACACACACACACACACACACACACACACACACACACACACAGAGAGAGAGAGAGAGAGAGAGAGAGAGAGAGAGAGAGAGAGAGAGAGAGAGAGAGAGAGAGAGAGAGAGAGAAATCCATCAACCAGACTAAAATGGCCACCACAACCAACTTGCACTACTTGAGAGGAAAAGCCGATAAAAATCACAGAGGTGAACGTCTACAGACAAATTTTAAACGGAAAGGTTATTAGTTCCGCAAGACAACACAGACAAACAGATTACAGGACAAAACGCGATACATTTCAACCACGGGTCTTCTTCAGGCAAAAACAAACAACGTTTAGGACAATGAAAATAAAAGAACAAGAAACCACCAATCTTCTCAACTTCGGCGCGAAATGGGTGTTGGATGTCTACAGATACTAGAATAATTCAAACTCGTATTACATGGAATTCACCACAGCGCTGAAATACTTTAGGTACATAGTGAGCGAGCAGGGCGAAATGGGAGACACACCGCAAATCTTATAAATAGACATCCCTACCCTTTTCTGGCCTTCCAATCAGAATTGCAAAACCTGCGCAAACGCATATATTATGACAACATTAAAAAAAACAGAAAGGAAAGGAAGTGCTGAATTAGATACACTCGTCACTCTAACACCAGTACTTATTGAATGGCTTTCAGAATATTCGTAACTTGAAAACAGATGAATTATAAAACGGTATAAAACGATAAAAAGAAATAAATAAAATGCCTGCAACTCCAGTTACCACCTTCAATGCCATGATCATCAGGCAGTCCTCGAGAAGGGGTTGATATGTGGCAAAGTGCAAATTAAGAACGATATTCCACTACCGTAACCACAACCCAAGGGTCGCACTTTTTTCCAGATATGTACACATGTTTTAGGAACCGGGTTGGGATGGAGTGGTGAGACTCGTAGTCAAATGACGAGTGTTTGCCAGCAGAGCTGACTGTCATGAATCCACACCATTCGTAGGTTAGGATGTTTTCGGCTTGAAAATGCTCTCTGTCTACTTTACAGAAAATGCTCTCTGTCTACTGTACAGAAAATGCTCTCTGTCTACTTTACAGAAAATGCTCTCTGTCTACTTTACAGAAAATGCTCTCTGTCTACTTTACAGAAAATGCTCTCTGTCTACTTTACAGAAAATGCTCTCTGTCTACTGTACAGAAAATGCTCTCTGTGTACGTTGCAGTGAAGGGGTACCTGATTCACCTAAGGGAAGGATAAGGCGGTGGAAGGAGAGGAATGGGCGCCGCCTCCCATCATGCCGTGCCCTCGACACTAAATGTCGGACACTTCACTTCCCCTTTGGCCAATAGGGTATGGGGACTTGAATCCGTTCTTTCTAAGGCATGTTCTATTTCTCCACCTTCTTTGTTAAAACATTATCCAGTATGCAGTTCTATATTATGTAAAACGCAAAGTCAATATTACATTGCCTCATTCCTCTCTCTCTCTCTCTCTCTCTCTCTCTCTCTCTCTCTCTCTCTCTCTCTCTCTCCACACACACACACACACACACACACACACACACACACACACACACACATAAACGCACACACACTCCCACATTTATTTTATTTTTCCCCATTCACCCACTCATGCACATACTGTTAGTTAGGCAGAATCATCTACCACTGCAGGTATGTATGCTTATCTCCCCCTATTTCTTCAATCTAAGACATAAGAGCAAGCTTTGTTTATAATTCAATATTTCTTGCAGTCATTGCAACACCAAGCTGCTCTGTAAGTTGCTGGAACGGTGCTCGGTACTTATCCTTGGAATTTATTAGTTTGTTGTATTTTAGTCCCTTGCGGATTCATTCCAAGAACTGGCCCTCAGCACTTGTGTCTTAAGAGGATATCTTTTTATATTTTCTACTTTTCACAAGAAAATGTAGCTTGTTTTGCTCTTTCATGATTTTCTTTTGCTTCTTAGGTGGCACCTTTGGTTGGTTTTTTTGAAAACTCAACAACATACTACGGTATTGCACACCAGCGTTTTCTGGGATTGCATTCTTCTTAAAACTGAAAAGGCAGAGGAGTCAAATTACCACTTTCCGCGGTCTCTGAGGAGAAACAACCAAGTTTCGAAATATCGATATATGACCAGGAGTTATATGTTAGTCAGTTTCCCTCCCTATTGGAGGATGTCTCTCCCCTTGGAGACTATAAGCTTGCTGAAGGTTCTTTTTGAGAAGCATTTATTTTATTTTTCCCCATTCACCCACTCATGCACATACTGTTAGTTAGGCAGAATCATCTACCACTGCAGAGAGAGAGAGAGAGAGAGAGAGAGAGCGCTCGCGCTAATAGGAATGATTTACTGAGGTTTAAATGGATGAGTATGCTATAAGCAGTTTCGCACCATACCGACAACAAAAAAAAAAAAAAAAAAAAAAAAATCCATAAACAAATTAATATAAGTTAAAAGAATTAAACAATAAGAATCCGAGAACTTGAAATGACAAGGAAAACATCAAAACCACTATTCATATCACGAAAACAGCAATAACATCTGCACCTATGTATATCCACACATGCGTTTAAATGCGTAGGCACCAATGTGTAAAAGGCAAACACACGTCACGCACAAGAGAGTTTATCCTGTCAAGATGTTCTTCCTCAGTTAAAGTGATGATTGTAATGTGCAACAACCAACCACAAAAGATAATTGCTACCAGCATATAGATCAAAGACGGGGTCTTTTAAATGTATGGCAAACAAACACACTCAGTGACTTCAATGATTTTCGCCGCCGATACACTCTCTGGTGGGTGCGCGCACGCGTCCCCGTGTGTGTGTGTGCGCGCGTGCATGCGTGCGGGTGTGTGTGTGTGTGTGTGTGTGTTCGCGCATTCATGCGCATATGGGTGTGGGGTATCTATGGGTATGTTTGCACTTTTGAAAAATTATTGAATGCTCTCGGGTTTAAGAACCGTTTAAAGAGATCATTAAGGCACACGTGCAGACGAAATATGCAGCGCACGAGCATACTTATACACAACAGATCACACACGCAGACACAGACAGAGAGAGAGAGACATTCACACACACACGCGCGCGCACGAGCAAACACAAACACACACATACACACACGCACGCACACTCACACGCGCGCGCGCGCACACACACACACACACACACACACACACACGCAAGCACGCACGCACACATAAAAGGCAACAGAGAGAGAGAGAGAGAGAGAGAGAGAGAGAGAGAGAGAGGCAGTCACGAGTAAATAAGCACCAATAAAATGAAGAGCATCAAATTAAAAAATAGATATATTTGTCGCTGAAACATTTTGCTCGTTTAGAATAGATAATAGACATTGTAGGCCTATGTTTGTTCGTGCAATATGAATACCAATATCATCCTAACAAAGATACAGGCGAACAAATTCTCTCTCTCTCTCTCTCTCTCTCTCTCTCTCTCTCTTCATAATTATGATGTCTTATTCAATTTGCACTGTTCTGTAAACAACAATTAAAAAGACATTCACACACACACACACACACACACACACACACACACACACACACACACACACACACACACACACAAACGCACGCACACACACACACACACACACACACACACACACACACACACACACACACACACACACACACACACACACACACAACACGTGCGCGTGCGCGCACCATGCACGCACGCGTACACGCACACATGCGAAACCCCCCCACACAACCACCAACACACACACACACACACACACACACACACACCACACACACACAACACACACACTTTTTTTTAAATGGATTTATTTCTGTATCGTTCATTTTCTTTTATTTGAATACATACACCTTTAATTGATCAGTTTGTTAAGATTTGTTTTTGTGTCCGATTGTCAATTACTTTATGAAAAAAATACACATGGCCAATTTCCTCCCGTCCCCGCTCCTTCTCCCTCACTTTACCTAACCCATTTTCTTCGTTCGTTCCACCCCTCCCACACTTGTTCCAGCCGCAATCCCTGCAGTCACACGTGTTTTCCATTCCCCTTACTATTCCGTTGTATACGGACATGTGCTCCGAAGCGACTGAAATCTTAATCAAAATGAATATTAGAAGATTCTTGGAGAAGACTAGCCACAGGTTGAAAGTACAATCGTGTTCCATTCGCTTACTCAAGTGGTGTGAGAGGTGGTACTTCAAACAGTTGAGAAGACATTTGCCTTTGAAGAATGTGACGAAGAAGGGCTTCCGCGATCAAAAATTGCTCGTGGGAATTAGGTGTTCACACTTTCAAAGATTACCTGAAATTGGGGATTTGATTATTTAGCACTGATGACAAAACAAAAGCAGGTCATGTGTTAGATTTGATGGTTTTAATAGGTAATTATTTTAACGTGTGAATGCAGAAATAATCAAATGACGCCTAACAAAGACATGCTTTTGAGGAAGTTGGTCATTAACATAACATGGAGAAATACAGCTTACGTATTTAATGGAAATGAATTGTGCAAGTTACCAGAGAAACTAATAAAGAATTAACTCTGAAAAATGTACACAGTTTTTCTCTCTTTCTTAGGCAGTTCAAGAACTATGGAAGAACGCTTCAAGAACTACGATCACGTAATCTCTCTCTGATCAATAGACCTATGTTTGGAAATCTGCAAGAGAGGTAATCTGTGTCGGAGCTCGTGTTCAGCAAGAGTAACCCGCCGTTTTCATGGGACAGACGCGGTTAGTGGTCATGACCAATCAGGTGGATCATCAGTCAGCTTAACAGTTCTATCAGAGAGATAGAAAACGCCAGCACATGGATGTGAAACGGTGTGCCTTTACAGAAGACAGTCGGTATCCGATCGTCATTTCTGTTCGCTATTCTGATCAGTATACAATGTAGGCAAGGAAGCCTGGCGTACTTACAGCAGGGCAGAGCAATTCAGCACACTGCTGAGCAGAGAGGGATTGCTATCAAAAGAGGCGATTTGCAACATTGCCAAAACTATGAAGAAATCACTAGCGGACCTGACCTCCAGCGGAAAGTTGAAAAGCACCGAAGCAGAACACAGCTGGTAAAGCTTCTGGAGTTGATTACATTCCTGTAGAGGAGTCTTTCTTTAGGAAAGCATGATTTCCTTGTTCCGAACCATCTGCGAAAATGGCGGTGCATTGCAAGACTTTAAGGCTGCCTTTATTGTGCATATTTGCGAATAGGGGAGATCTTGTGACAATTATCGTGGAATCTTCCTCTTCTGTAGTATGTGGAAAGTACTTGCCAGATTTATCTTCAAGAGAATCTTCATTCACATCGCTTACATCATTGTCACTGAATCTCAGTGTGGTTTTCATGCAGGTAGGTCCACCAGAAATATGGTTTTTGTTTGTTTGTTTTGTTTATAGTTTTCATTCGTTTGTTTGGCTTTAAAAAAAAATTGTGAACCACCAGTTGCAAGAAAATCACGGTGACTAGAATCAAGAACTCCATCTGGCGTTTTCATCTGAAAAGGCATTTGAAATCGTGGATCATCATGGCGTTTGGAAGATCCTGCACAAGTTTGGATGTGCCAAGACGTTCATGACATTGATCTCTTCCATTCAGAGTGACATGCGACAAAAGAACAAAACACTGGGAAAGCATCAGACCCATTCCCAGTGAAAAAGTAAGTGTTTCATCTTGTGTGCAGCAATGCTGATCGGTGACTGGAGATTTTTGTCAAAGGGATGTATATTCAGTGTGGCAGAGTTAACAAACGTTTTTTTTTAACAGGTGGCATCTTCAGATCAAAGCAAGTGTTTGAAGTCCTTCTGCGTGAATTCTTCGCGGATGATTGTGCACTGGTTGCAAACTTACATGAGGACATCGAGTTCAGAATGGACCTATTTGCATCAGCATCCAGTTGTTTTGGCTTTACGATTGAGGTTGTGTTTGAACCATCTTTTGTAAAAACAACAACACATACATCAAGACTGTGAACACGTTCTACTACTCTGGCAGTTCTGTGAACAACAATGGATCTTCAGACACACAGAAGACAATTCGATTTGCAAACACTAGTGATGCCTTAGGCAGGCTCATGAAGGACCTGGGAAAACCAATGCATCATACTCTCCACAGACGTTGTCGTGCTCCTGGACCACCAACTGACGACTCACTGACAGGTGGAACGATCTGCAATGTCAAGCGGCAAGGCTGTGCCCAGACTTCAGGTTCTTGAAAAGTATGAATTTCCAAACACCGACCATTTTCTCTTTAAGTCAGGGCGAGGACAGTACGATCGAAAAAGTGCTCATGTGCGGCCAGTTGAAGCAAGGGGAGCATGAACAAGGTAGACCACTCACGAGGTACAAGGACACACTAACGACTAATGTCAAGAGCTGACAATATGGACGTGATTATCTGGAAACACGCTGTCCTTAGCAGAACCCACTGAAACCACCTGCGTCATTAGGATACAAAGTTTTTCAAGCTGAACAAAGCGGCTGCCGTTCAGACAAAGAGGATGAGGAGGAAGCTGTTCCGATCTCACCAGACTCCTTCACCTGCAACATCTGCAGCCGGCTATGCGTCTCAAAGCGAGGTCTCCACTCACAAATGAGAATACTATCTTACAATTACTTTTGTGTCCGGCCGCCCATCAATCAAACTGACAGGACATTTTTCCATTTTGTCACTTGGGTCGTGTTCACTGACGTTTTTTTTTTTTTTGATGATTTCAAAAAAGCTTTCAATTCGATGTTAAGGAAAGCCGTCAACATCAATTCCTGTTAAACATGATACAAAGGATAAGCTTTATGGCTGTGTGAGAAATATGTATGAAATCACCAAAGCCAGAATAAAGAGTGCTAGTGGCGCTGGGTCTAGTCTTTATACCATACGTAGGTAAGTTGTTAAACAGGGTTATGTTTGTAGTCCTCGTTTATTTTCCTCTTTTATCAATGAATTAGCCCTCCTTCAGATCATTGAAAAAGTTGTTATAGAGTTGCATTTAATTTAACAGAACAATGTATTTTACTATCCGCAGACAATATTGTGTTGTTCTCTGAAACTTTTGTTGGTTTAAAAACATAGCTGAATAGTTTGTTCTGTGCTGCGCAGGGATTTGAGTTTAATGTAAATGTGGATAAAACCAATGTTATTATATTGCGTAGGGATGGTTAATCTGCCAGATAACAGGGACAAACAAATTTCAAGACAAAACACGCTCTCGGGTCTTCTTCAGGCATTATATACAACATTCAGGACAATGAAAACGAAATACGAGCAGTCACTTATCTGTTCAAATTCCCATCTTGCGCTGAATATTGGCCTGGGATGACTCAAAGGCACGGTAGTATGTTGCTTGCCCAAACGTTCAAAACACTATGATTTGGATGCTGGAGGTACTAAAGTCACAATGGGCAATAAAGACTGGAAACGTTTTATGTAGATACGATTTCGTTCCCTTTTGCACGGCTTTTTTGTTTTTTTTTGTTATGTTTTTTTTTGTTTTGCCTCAGTTGCATGCAGGTCATGGAGCACCATCTCTTTTTTTTCTTCTTTTTTTGTTGTTGTTGGGTGCTACGACATGCCTCTCTTCATAGGCCGAACGGAAGAAGAAAAACGACACTCACTCTCCATGCAAATCTGTATGTTCTTTCACAAATGGACAATATCTTGCTGGTTTTAATTTTTTGGCGCTTGATACATATTGTCTGGGTTTGTTTTTTGTACTCATGTGTAGTGTACTGATGCATTCTCTCTGCTGTGGAGAGGGGAGAGAGAGAGAGAGAGGAGAGGAGAGAGAGAGAGGAGAGAGAGAAGGAGAGAGAGAGAGGGGGGAGAGAGAGGGAGAGAGAGAGAGAGAAAAAGCGAGAGAGAGGGGGGGAGAGAGAGGGGGAGAGAGAGAGAGAGAGAGAGAGAGAGAGAGAGAGAGAGAGAGAGAGAGAGAGAGAGAGAGAGAGAGAGAGAGAGAGAGAGTACACCTGTGTGTACTGATTTTCGGACGCTGATCAATTCTAATTCAGCTTTCTAAGTGACAATTCTTTTTCAAGCATAGTCTTAAGATATAATGGTTTACCATATCTATACTTCCCAATGCACATTTTTGCAATTAATATTAAATAATTAACAGACCTTTTCTCTTCACCTGAAAGTTGTGCATTATCCACAATTCCCAAAAGAATATTCAATTCATTAAAATTCACTTTCTTGTAATATTTTCGAAAGAATACATCTTTTACACCATTCCAAACACATGCAATTTGCTTACAATTAACAAAAAAAATGCTCAACATAGTCCACTTCATTTACACAGTATGGGCACTTATTATTTTCTGCAATACCCATTTTACATAACAGTGTATTAGTTGGATAAATGTTGTGGAGAATTTTCCATTGTAATTCTCTGATTCTGCTTTCTTTAGTTATTGAATTTGTGAGGGACCAGTGTTGTTTAGTAATGGTAATGTTGAACTTATGTCGCCAAAATCTAACACAACATGGCTCTGTGTATCGTTTTTCATGAAAGAAGTTGTAAAACATTTTTACTTTTGTCATTGCAGAATTATTAAATAAAAGTGGAGTGATCTCAAAAATGTTGCTAGTGTCTAAGTCTGATCGAGTACTCAAGAAAGATGACAGTGCAGAATATACAACATGATATTCCAAAAAGAGGGATGGCGATGGCTTTAAGATTTGTTTCAATTCATCATATGTTAGAATCTTTTCATTGATTAGTAAATCATGTACGTATGTAACACCTTGCATAGCCCATTGTTTAAAAAAGACAACTTTATTTTGATATAGGATATGAGCGTTGTTCCACAGGCATTCCATTTTTGTATTTAGTGCAGTGTGTTTTTTGTTGTTATCTAGCCAAACAGTGGCAACATCTTTCCACAACACAGCATTAATTGTTTCTAACCCTTTAAAACTAGACGCTCCCAGTGTGGAGGTGAAGCAGGCTAGATTTCTACCAAAGATAGAGAAATATTCTCTGGGTATTCAAGACCATTTACAAATATCAGATGCTTTGGACAATTTGTCAAACCATTCACACAGAAATGATTTTTGCATCAATTTCAAATCTATCATTTTAATTCCCCCATTTTCAATCTCACTAGTAATGACACAACGTTTGACTTTTTCATAAGCTTTTTTGTTGCAATCTCTTTTACGCCATAAATACCGAAAAAACAGCGTGTTGAGTTCATTCAGAATATTTTCGGGGATTGAGATTGACTGCATTACAAAAACAAATTGAGATAATAGAAAAGATCTTATTACACATATTTTACCAAGTAACCCAAAATTTCTCGTTTGCCATGAACGTATTATTTCCTTAACCTTTTAATCCTAGGTGTCCAATTTATATCTAAGCGTGATGCACAACATTTGTTGTTGAAATATATACCCAAAATTTTCATTTCATTTACCCATCGAGCCCTTGCTCTTTTCTGTGCCTGTATGAGCCAATCCACATGACTTGTGATTTCGATTTGTTAATAATCAGTTTGGAAACTACTGAGAATTCATGAAGTATCTGTACAACCAGTTGAACATCAGCTTTATCCCGTAGTAAGAGCGTTACATCATCTGCATACATAAGAATTTTCATAATTTTTTCCAGACCATGTCCTAGTTTTTGCTTTCCGATTTGAATGCCTTTAATATCTTTATTTTGCCTTATCTTTATTGCTAAAAGCTTAATGGCAACTATAAAGGCTAGGGGGGAAAATGGGCATCCTTGTCTCACACCACAGTTCATCTCGAAGTTATCGGAGAGCCAACCATTATAACTGATGCAACTTTTTGAATTTGCCAAGATAACCTTTACCCAATTCACGAAACTATCACCAAATCCAAATCTTTTAAAGGAAGTAATCAAAAATTGCTTAGATATACTGTCAAATGCTTTCTGAAAGTCTAAGGCAAGAACAAGTCCAGGGTGTTCCGACAGACGTGAGTATTCAATAACGTCGTCGATGTTCCTTAAAGTGGAAGAGATGCTTCTACCTTTAACATAGCTCACTTGATCTTCATTTATTGTCGTGGGGATAACCTTTGAGAGTCTTATTGCTAAACATTTTGCCAACAATTTATAATCCGAATTTGTAAGTGAGATCGCTCTCCAGTTATTTAAATTAGATTTAGGAAGATATTTGCCTTTGTGTATTAAGGTTATGACAGCAGATGTTTGTGTGTATGAAAGATTTCCATGTGTGAAAGCGAAATTAAAAGAATCAACAATGACCTGCTTTAATTTTAACCAAAAAAATTTAATGAACTCTGTGGTAAGTCCATCTAAACCTGGAGCTGAACCATTTTTCATATCTTTTAATGCTAGAGTGGCTTCATTTAAAGTAATGAGCCCTTCACATTGTATCTTTTGATCTGATGAAAGTTGCGGAGTTACACAATCCTCCAAAAAAGCATTAACGTTTTCTTCTGTTGTTTCGGATGACGAATTTTTATATAAATTTTCAAAGTATTCCTTTTGTGTCTTCAAGATATCAAACTGATCAGTTAGGGTCGTGCCGTCTTCAAGTTCTAGTTTAGGTAAAAGTTTAGCATCTGCAAAGAGAAAACAGAAAAGTCAACAAAAGTAAATACCCAGAAAGATGTCCGAAAACACCCCCAGCACCCAAGGATAACAGAGGTCAGGCACCCTCACGTCAAACCACTTCGGGTCAGGCTTTCGAGACCGATCGATATCGGAGCAGATCGGAGACACCAAAGCGCCAGCGAGACGGTGATTCAGACAGCCCTCGCCAGGCACCAGGTAAGCAGGCTCGACGCGACAAAAGCGATACGTCTAATCCCGCCGACCCCGCCGTTGAGGATGATGACGACGAAATTGTGTCTGTTGGTACTGATGTTCCCTACGACCTTGGCATTGTTTGCGGACTATGATTATGGCTCAGATGTGGTATCGCGTTATATTTTTGTTGTATAATGGCTTCTTTGAAAATATTGTCATTGAATGTTCATGGACTGAGAACTAAAACAAAAAGGAATTCTCTATACAGATATTTTAGACAGAATAAAATTGACATTGCTTGTATTCAAGAATCTGATATTACTCAAAATGTATTTGATGTATGGAAAAGAGAATGGAGTGGTGAAATGGTATACCATGAAGGTATTAGTCATAGTAAAGGACAACTAATCTAAATTAAAAAGAACTTTCCGTTTACGTGGTCTGTAGAAAATCTATCATCCAGAATAATTACAATAAGGGTAAAAAGAGATTCCAGTGAATTGTGTATTTTTAATGTCTATGCTCCAAACTCTTCAGCAGAACAGACCATCTTTCTGAAAGAGTTAGAAAAAACAGTTGATGAAACTGACTGTCAAAACAAAATTGTTTGTGGTGATTTTAACTGTGTTCTGAATAATGAACTGGATGTTATTAGTGGTGAACCTCACCCTACATATATGGTTAAAAAGTTTAATAAGTTTGTAGAAAGCGTAGGACTTACAGACACTTGGCGCCTATTTAACCCTGATGGTAAAGAATACAGTTGGTCTCGGAAAACGAAGGAATTCAAAGCCAGAAGATTAGACTACTGTTTTTCTTGTGACAGTACCATTGAAGACATGCTGGAATGTGATATGTATTCACTCCCTTCTTCCGACCACAGAGGCGTCTATATTCACATGAAAGGCCATAACCAGGAAAGAGGAAATTTAACAATGCCTTACTAAAGAACCAAGATTTGTTGATAAAACTAATTTGATGATTGATGATTTCCTAAATAATACACCCAAGTACGCCCGGACTGAAATGGGAACTCTTGAAACTAAGTTTAAAAGATGAATCCCATACAACATAGTAAAATGATAGCAGTCAAAACTAGTTTAAAAAATGAATCCATACAACATAGTAAAATGATAGCAGTCAAAACTAAGTTTAAAAGATGAATCCATACAACATAGTAAAATGATGGCAGTCAAAACTAAGTTTAAAGATGAATCCATACAACATAGTAAAATGATAGCAGTCAAAACTAAGTTTAAAGATGAATCCATACAACATAGTAAAATGATAGCAGTCAAAACTAAGTTTAAAAGATGAATCCATACAACATAGTAAAATGATAGCAGTTCAAAACTAGTTTAAAAGATGATCCATACAACATAGTAAATGATAGCAGTCAAACTAAGTTTAAAAGATGAATCCATACAACAGATAAAATGATTGCAGTCAAAACTAAGTTTAAAGATGATCCATACAACATAAGTAAAATGATAGCAGTCAAACTAAGTTTAAAAGATGAATCCAACAACATAGTAAAATGATAGCGTCAAAAGTAAGTTTAAAAGATGAATCCATACAACATAGTAAAATGATAGCAGTCAAAACTAAGTTTAAAAGATGAATCCATACAACATAGTAAAATGATAGCAGTCAAAACTAAGTTTAAAAGATGAATCCATACAACATAGTAAAATGATAGCAGTCAAAACTAAGTTTAAAAGATGAATCCATACAACATAGTAAAATGATAGCAGTCAAAACTAAGTTTAAAAGATGAATCCATACAACATAGTAAAATGATAGCAGTCAAAACTAAGTTTAAAAGATGAATCCATACAACATAGTAAAATGATAGCAGTCAAAACTAAGTTTAAAAGATGAATCCATACAACATAGTAAAATGATAGCAGTCAAAACTAAGTTTAAAAGATGAATCCATACAACATAGTAAAATGATAGCAGTCAAAACTAAGTTTAAAAGATGAATCCATACAACATAGTAAAATGATAGCAGTCAAAACTAAGTTTAAAAAGATGAATCCATACAACATAGTAAAATGATAGCAGTCAAAACTAAGTTTAAAAGATGAATCCATACAACATAGTAAAATGATAGCAGTCAAAAAGAGGAACGAACTTATAATTTGTACAGAGCAAATTTAACGAGTTTGACTCAATTCTCGCAACAGATCCGCAAAATGAAGATATATTTAGAAGTAGAGAATCTACTCGTTTAAAGCTAGAACTAGCAGAGAAGGAAAAGGCTCAAAGTGCCCAAACTAGAGCAAGAATAAAGTGGATAGAAGAAGGCGAAAAAAACCACAAGATTTTTTCTCAACTTGGAAAGATCACAGGCAAATGCTAAACTTTTACCTAAACTAGTGTTCACTGACGTTGACACTACCTGCAAGACGCTGTCCTCCGAGACAGCCATCCCATTCCACCTCTACTGATGACAGTGTTTGTCTAGATCAGCAGCCGTACTGCGTGAACGCCGCTTCTGCCTAGCCGCACCCTGGAGTGGCAGAGTCACTGGGGCTGGAGACCTCGACCTGAAGTTATTGTTACTAAACATATCGACAGAAAACACGAGTTTAAATTCAACACAGGTTTTTTTCATCTGAGAATTGACTCAGGTAAGATCTTTTTTGGGTGGGTGGGTGGTAATTTTAGTTTCAGTTTTGTTTGTTTTCTGTCACAGGTTTTGGTGCATGTTACGTGCAGCAAGTAGGTGTTCAGTTTATCCGTTCAACCCAGCTTGATGGGTAAGATCAGTTCTCTGTACCACACAATGGCAATTCTCGCTTCTTAAGCGAGCAGTTTACATTTGAGTCAAGAATACACCTTCATTTGGTATACTGTCACTCATGAGTGTTATTCAGCCAAAGGTCATACAGTTTACTCAATGTTTCACTTGTATACATCGGACCCCCTCTCTTCTTCATGCCTCCAGCTCCAACCCAGTCCCTATCCCCATTCCATCTGCTGCACTTCAACTGTCCCTTTCCCCTCTTTCAAGATCCTTGACTTGGTATCATGGCTCCATGGCAGTTTGTCAGTACTTGACATAGCTTGAAAAGTCAGGGATGTCCCACAGCCATCATCCTCTGTCAGCAGCAGAATAGTAAAGATACCTTTAGTCTCCTTCTTCATGTTTTCCATTCAGGACCACTTTGGCACGTTCCGCCTCCACTATAATCTCTAGGGTACAGGTCAGATCAAGTCACCTGGTCCGTTCCAGACAAGCTTCCATCACTGACTAATGTCAGGGAAGGTTCTTTATGCGCCTGCTCAAGCTTTGAGTTCTACCTGACCGTCCTTTGTCCTATTAGACACGTAGCATTCATTTTAAAACGGCTGGATATTTTACCTGCCGTCTGCAGTTAGTGTCCGGCTCTAATATCCACATTGTAGGATGTATACCACCAGTTACTACAAATCATGTCAGTGTCTCCTGTCAAAGAATGCATATACAGGCCGAGCATCGTTCAGAGCAACTTTGATGATGTTCTTGTTCGACCCGAGATTCTTCTTTAAGGAATCCATGTTTTACATGTCTATCCGCTCATCGTAATTCTGACTGCTGAATATTGTAACTGAAAGTGTTGACCTTGGCTTTGCTGTTCTCTGAACTGCCTATCATTCCTGCGTCTTGTTACTGTTTCCCCCAGTCTTCGGGTGAGTTGCTGGTGTTCTGCTTTACTCTCTGCCAGTGAAAGCAACACAGACTGTGCGCACAGCCACCTAGGCTTACCGAGGGAGATGCTAGCGCTTTAAAATGTTTCTTGAGAGAGAGAGAGAGAGAGAGAGAGAGAGAGAGAATGAGCGCGTGCGTGTGTTGTGTTGTGTTGTGTTGTGTTGTGTTGTGGTGTGTGTGTGTGTGTGTGTGTGTGTGTGTGTGTGTGTGTGTGTGTGTGTGTGTGTGTGCGCGTACGCGCGCGCGCGCGCGTGTGTGTGTGTGTGTGTGTGTACTATGATGATATATGTTTCAAATCACACGAAACAAATGACAGCGATCATTCATTTTCACGAAAGTCTTTATAATTGGATGTTTGATCAGGAACAACTGACCAACATTTAAGTTTACATTTCAGAAGTATCCTCTAAAGTTTTAGCATCATGTCTCGTCACCTACCACAGCACAGCTTGCGAAGAGTGCTTCGAAATTTCGAACCAGAAAAGTAATAAATAAAGAAATTGAGAGACGAATTGACAGCGCTAAGCAAATGCATCGCGGCAACGTAGACATAAAAAGCGTTTACGTAGCGCCTAGAGGATTCCAGCCTTGCACAAATTGCACGAGAAAAGCGTTGAGAACCTTTGGTGTCATGAAAATGATGAAAGCGTAACAGACGAGCAGAAGCATTTTGGTAACGGCCATCTCCTTATTCAGCGCGTCCGTCAAGTTGGCAGACGTTTGTTTCCACGCCAACGCCCGTCTGAGATAGATAACGGTGACGCTGGTGCAGATGATGATGACGATGAAGGAAAAGCACGGAAGAGTGATCATGACGATGTTGTAGAAGACGACGTCGACGAGGAGTTTGTTTCTGATGTAGAAGTCGGTGAGGACCGCAGTGTAGATGGTGGTGTTGGTGTTCGTATCCTGCTTAGTCGTGATGGTGAACTTGGCGTTGAAGATCAATGAGCTGGACAGGACGAAGAAGTAGATGAGGACGATTATAATGACCATGACCTTGGTCTTCAGCAGTTGCCTTGCTCGAAGTGGACTGACGACACACAGACACCTGAAAAGAGAAGCATAGATTTATGTGAACAACAACAACAGCAACAACAGAAACAACAACAACAACCACAGCAA
This sequence comes from Conus ventricosus, assembly GCA_018398815.1. Classification (NCBI taxonomy): domain Eukaryota; kingdom Metazoa; phylum Mollusca; class Gastropoda; order Neogastropoda; family Conidae; genus Conus; species Conus ventricosus. The sequence continues at coordinate 79,386,898 of CM031604.1, forward strand.
CAACAGTAACAGCAGCAACGACAACACAACTACCACCACCACAACAACAGCTGCAGCAGCAACAAACACCACCACCACCACCACCACCACCACCACCACCACAACGACAACAACATTCGACAACCTAATTGACTGCCATGGTGCAGTAGTTCGCTTCACAGTATAACATCCTGGTGGTTGTTAGTTTGAAGCATGAAGCATACCATGGTAGGTCAGCGAGGAGAGGAAGAAGGAAACAGGAAGACGGGAGTGTATTAGTGAGGTCTAAATGCGGGGAGAGGGAAAGGGGGGGAGGAGGAGAACATGGCAATAGGGGTGCAACACGTGGCACTTGTGTCATCTGCTAGCTGGTTTGCAGGTATGGGGTGAAGTGTAGGAAGATCCAGATCGTACTATTTAGCAATAGAGGCTATAACCAAATAGCCACCCACGACATACTCGTGAAGAAGTCTTTTTCACGATTTCATATGCAAAAGTGACCTTTTACTTTGGAATAACTATTCGAGAGCAGATTTAATTTTTAGAATTGGCTAAGTTGTTGTTGTCTCGTTTGTCATTTGTCAGATGGATTTCCCCGTCTCTTCGACAAAGGTGGCAGTACGTCCAGTCCTCCAGTCCTCCGTAGAGCTTCCGGGCCACTGGGATTGGGTCGG
>CM031604.1:79395050-79400050 GCA_018398815.1 Conus ventricosus
ATGTGTAGGCGTGCAAATGTGTGCAGACGCATGTGTGTGTGTGCGCTCGTGCGTGCGTGCGTGCGCGCGCGTGTGTGATATTGCGAGAGTAGAAGAACATCGTCTATGACGAGTAATGGTTGATATAGGGTCCCCATTGCTCTTCCTGCCTCCACCCCCCACCCCCTTTTTTTCTTACTTTCTTTCCCCTTCCATCCCCGAACCATTTCGTTTTGACACCCTCCTCCTCCTCGTTTTGCCGCCCCCCCCCCCCCTCCCCTCCCCTCAATTTCTTAAAACTCTGCTGGCCTTCAGAGATACTTGCATCCCTCCCCTCCGGGTTAGGTGTGATCGAAGTTGTAACGAATACAGAGGTTGCAGCAGCTACTATCATAACAATTGATGAATGGACTTAAGTGTTGGATTCGTTAGAAAATGGATATTTTAAACAGTAAACAAGTGGGGTAATTTTTGCTCCCATAAGAAAACCTAACACAGAGTTACTTTTATTCAAGACTGGCACAGCCTTTTAAACTTGAAAAAAGTCAGACAAATACATAGACGAACAATCTAATGGTGGGGGAAAAACAAACACAGGCCAACAACTGAACTGTCTTCATAGTAATGACTTGGCAAAGATATGGACTTAAGGAGGGGGGGGGGGGGGGTGGGGGAATGGGGAGAGAGGAGTTTTTAGATGGAGAAACTGGGAACATGAAATTAAGAAAATATATTACAGATATGAAAACTCTTCACTAGCTGCATAAGGGAACCATCGCAATCCCCTTTGAAGGCAGATATATTTGTATTGCTTGCTCCGAGGCCTTTCGTCCGCTGGGTCGGAACTCATCAGCGTCAAATAGAGACACACCACAGTCCATAATTCTGTGGTGTTCTCACCACCAAGGGTGCAAAACAGAGTCCAATAGCACCCCAAAGCATCCAGTGAAGGGTAGTAATGAAACCAAACAAAAGTGTGGGAGGAAAAAAAGTTGCTGAAAAACTAAAGACATTATGCAAATAGTACAAACTGTAGGGGACAATATTTGAGCCTACGCTTGAGGATCCACCCAAAGATGCAAGGGAGATCAAAAGAGAAACACACAGACGGACAGAAACAAATACAAATAACCTCAATTTAATCAAAACCAAATCGGAAATGAAATGAGGCAGGCAACAGTAAACAGTAAACAAGTGGGGTAAGTTCTGCTCCCATAAGAAAACCTAACACAGAGTAACTTTTATTCAAGACTGGCACAGCCTTTTAAACTTGAATAAAGTCAGATAAATACACAGAAAAAAGCAGACCACTTCATTTTCACATAGTATGACTCGTAGAAATGTGTTGGAGATAAGATATCAACTCTACCACACCAGTTCTTCGGGAGGTGCGTGTGTGTGTGTGTGTGTGTGTGTGTGTGTGTGGCGAGTGTGTAACACTTCATACCATGCCGGTTTTCTCTGCTTTCACGAAATCTGATTCGAACAGCCTACCTCGGTGAGACAGTGCTATGACGTCACAGACAGGTAGCCCGTGCACTGCGGAAACAAAGCATGCGGCAATATCGCGTTTTTACGATCCGTCATAAATTGCCAAGAGAATGTGCTTGAGCTGGATGCACGGGAAAAAGCAACCGCAAAGCCGCCATTTTCATTTCACCAATTCCTAAAGGATCTAGGCGAGAAGGAAAAATGACCTCTTAAAGCCAACAGACGGGATCAACAAAGCTTAGTATCAATGGATGACAAAGGGCATTGATGTTGTGCTCGAAACTGTTGCTACCCCGGGTGGACACTCTTTATTTGGAGGTTGGTTTTCAAAAGTATGAACCGGAACTAAGCCACTACACTGTTCCGTCTGTCGCTGGTGACAAGGGACCGAGGAAGAAACAGCAGACTACTGCTGCTGTGAGACAAGAGTTCCTGGCAAACCAGAGGAAGTGAGCTCGCTATCAATTAGGAGTTTCTTGCAAGCATCATTATTGGCAAGAGGCAAGATGAGTATTTTCTGTAAGTCACTTTGCTGTTGATGCAATTTGAAATAATGTTCAGATGCTCTGTAAATATTCCTCCCTGTCACTCTCACACACAGTCTTGGAAGTTAGCACAAGACTTGTTAATGTGTGACAGCTAGAGGGAATCATCAGTTTTTAAACCTGTGGCTGTAATTGCTATCTTTCTTAACATTAGTTATCTTTGGGGGGGTTAATATCTGGTCGAATGTTTAACGGAGATATCATTATGCAAAATGTAACAGAGAGATTCATTCACAAGCCATTTTCTTGAACCAAATACACAAATGATCACAAAAGACAGAGAGATCCTAACACAAGACAGTATAAGAATATCCCGATATGCGTGCGCACGGAAAATATCGTTAACATATTTGTTATCACTCAAGACAACAACAAATTATAATAATGTGGAGTGAAGAGTCAACTCAGCTTTTATTGCAGAACTTAAATCGATTTTGTTTGTAATTCAAACAAAACGTTAGCACTGCAAAGAAAGTGCCAAGTAGACAGAAAAAAGAATGTGTATAAATGCTTGTATGCGTGCCTGCTATCTGTACTCTCTGTCGCTCCAAATCAAAAACGTGAACATTCACCCACTGGTTGCAAAGCGAGACGACTGCAGGCGGAGATCTAAACAAATCTTAAATAAATGTTAGCGAACCGCCCAGAGAACGTGGACAAACGAGTCACAAGACAAAACACAACGCGTTTCGACCTCTTAGGTCTTATTCAGGTGAGACATAAACGCCTTCTTCCTTGCGCTGAACTCTGTGAAGCGATCTGAAGCGATCAAAGCTAAGTGAAGTTTCGTTGTTTTATTCGTTTATGTCTCACCTGAAGAAGACCTAAGAGGTCGAAACGCGTTGTGTTTTGTCTTGTGACTCGTTTGTCCACGTTCTCTGGGCGGTTCGCTAACATTTATTTAAGATTTATTCACCCACTGGGAAAGGATATTCTGTTGAAACCGTATCAAGCCACACCCTTTTATTCACATAACGAAATAAAGGTGTTTGTCATGGCCTGGGACAGAACAGAGGAGGGGAAACAAGATTTAACATCACCACAGTTGGGAGGATTTCCTTTGTAATTTAGTTTATTTAGCTGCAACTTTATTTTGAACAACCTCAAGAAGGTGAGGGAAGTGTAGTAGTTGGAGAATGACCCTGATGGCAAGAACACCACATCCACGGATACACAGAGAGACAAATCCGAGGTCCTTGCTGGTATTTAAACTCTAGACTCCTCTTTTGGTTCTCTATCGACTAAGCTACCCCATCGCTAAGAATTGTGTTTATGTACGTGCTAGCAAAGTGGAGAATAGTTTGTATTTCTTGAGCATTTGCCGTCTTATATTCCGTTTTTATGTCTCCTAAGCATTGACTCTCTTTAGGTCACTTGACCATTCAATGGTCATATCAACTGATTCTGAGACAGACGCATCTCACTAGGAGACAGCTCATGACACATCTATCTATCACTAGAAGCTTTCAGTTGTTTTGCTTGCCACTTCGTATACTTGTACTGTGTTTTTACTTTGGTAAAAGTGGTATGTAGGATGGTGGCGGTGGAGATGCTGCAGCTTTTGTGGTCAGATATACATGTGATGAACTTTACTTGCCTAAAATAATACTCAGAATTTTCAGGCAGTTTGTCATGTGATGCAGCCTCACATGGCGACATGTGACGTTCCGTCGCGTACGCCCTTATTTAATATAAAACATTTCCCTAGGTAGGCAAGAGGAAAGGTAAAAGAAAGGACAATTTACGTGGCCTGACCAATGTGATCGGTGTCGCTGGTGGCTATAGACGTAGGGTTATTATTGGTTGAATCGCTTAGGAAAATGGATGGACGTTGTCCATTGGTCAAGTAACCAAGGGCTGGTAATGCACAGAGTTAGATGAGTACTCACTGAATATGTACTCAGGAAGAGCGCAGGAAGGAAAAATAATGTATAGGAAGGAGATGGTTTGGGGACACAGACCAGACAGGTTGTTTTGAACTGCAGAACGAGATTCACCTGTAATCTACCATTACCAGGTGAGGTATAGACAGATGGGGAGAGAAAGAGAGAGAGAGTTAAGAAAAGGGAAAAAAGGGAAAATTTATCATTATATCAGATTTTGAAATAGATTACTTACACGGACTTCATACGTGTTTCAGCCCTTCCCGGTGCTGTGGCAGCACCAGTAACGGGATAGGCGACTGTGGCAGTCTCACAAATATTTGGGCTCCAGTGTTGTGACAGCACCTAATTGTCTCCAGAGTTGGAGAACCTAGTTGAAGAGGACAACGACTGCGGCAGTCGTAAGAGAACTTAAAGCGTTTGTCATGTTGACCCACTATGATTTTTTTATTGTCCCCCTGGGTCGGAACTCAGATATTGTTCCTGTATTTTAAGCCATCTTTAATACTTTTTTGGGAAAGTGTATAAATTGTTTCTCCATTGAGGAGGAGAAACCTGTAAAAGAAGTTCTTGTGAATTACTATGTATAATGAGATGAAATTTGGTCCCAGCTAGTGAATCTGTGGAATGTTTGTACATCCACTGGAGTCGAGGAACAGAAGATTTGAAGATTTGAAAAGTTGATTATCGTTTAGTAAATTATTCCCCGGAGAGGAGGGGGAGAAGAAGAGTTATTGTAGTGCGCCTTCTGGTTGTTTGGAGAGATTCCGTATGCACGAAGTAAATGCTGAGCTGAGTACGAGCATGCATTTGTGCTCAGTGTGACACAGTTAAACGTTCAGTTTTGCTTCAGTGTAAATTTCTCGCATGCAGCAACAATACTTTTAGGGTGCAGCCATGAAATAGCACCCTTCGTTTTGTCCCATGTGCAGCTATAGAACTGTTCACTTTTGCAGAACCTGAAATCAACAAAGCAGCAGGCAAAGTGAGTGAAAAGTCATTTCTATCCGACGATTCAAGAGGAAACACACACTTCAATGGAATGCCGGACAAATTCCACGGCGTAACATTTGCTCATTTATTTAAAGTGCATACCAGCACA
>CM031604.1:79410050-79450050 GCA_018398815.1 Conus ventricosus
CAAAAGGACAAACAAATTACAACAAAACACGACGCGTTTTGATCTCTTTGGTCTTCTACAAGATGAGCAACATTCAGGACATTGAAAACGAAGAACACTTTTTTTTGTCAAATTTGGTACAAAAATGGACGTTGAATGAAAACCATTTTCTTTATTCCTGCTCAAAATAGAGCAAAAATAGCTGAGGATAAATGAGGATTCCATTCGCTTTGATAGGTGTGATATAGAGGCATTGGCCGTGTGGAAATAGAGCGAGAACAGCTGAGAACAAACGATGGTTTTAGTGGTTTTGATGGGTGTGATATACAGGTATTGGCAGTGTGGACATAGAGCGAGAACAGCTGAGAAAAAAACGATGGTTTCATTGGGTTTTGATGGGTGTGATATAGAGGTATTGGCAGTGTGGACATAGAGCGAGAACAGCTGAGAAAAAACGGCGTTTCACTGGCTTGTGATAGGTGTGATATACAGGCATTGGCATGGGAAATAGATCAAGAACAGCTGAGAAAAAACGGCGGTTTCATTGGGTTTTGATGGGTGTGATATGGAGGTATTAGCAGTGCGGAAATATAGCGAAAACAGCTGTGAAAAACGATGGTTTCATTGGATGTTGATGGGTGTGATATAGCGGTATTGGCAGTGTGGAAATAGAGCGAGAACAGCTGAGAACAAACGATGGTTTCATTGGTTTTGATGGGTGTGATATAGAGGTATTGGCAGTGTGGACATAGAGCGAGAACAGCTGAGAACAAACGATGGTTTCATTGGGTTTTTGATGGTGTGATATAGAGGTATTGGCAGTGTGAAATAGAGCGAGAACAGCTGTGAAAAAAAACGACGATTTCACTGGGTTTCGATGGGTGTGATATACAGGCACTGGCAGTGTGGAAATAGAGCGAGAACAGCTGAGAACAAACGATGGTTTCAGTGGGTATTGATGGGTGTGATATAGAGGTATTGCCAGTGTGGAAATAGAGCGAGAACAGCTGAGAAAAAACGATGGTTTCATTTGGGTTTTGATGGGTGTGATATACAGGTATTGGCCGTGTGGACATAGAGCGAGAACAGCTGAGAAAAAAACGATGGTTTCACTGGGTTTCGATGGTGGTGATATAGAGGTATTGGCAGTGTGGACATAGAGCGAGAACAGCTGAGCAAAAACGATGGTTTCACTGGGTTTCGATGGGTGTGATATAGAGGTATTGGCAGTGTGGACATAGAGCGAGAACAGCTGAATAAACGATGGTTTTCATTGGTTCGATGGGTGTGATATAGAGGTATTGGCAGTGTGGACATAGAGCGAGACCAGCTGAGAACAAACGATGGTTTCATTGGGTTTCGATGGGTGTAATATAGAGGTATTAGGCAGTGTGGACATAGAGCGAGAACAGCTGAGAACAAACGATGGTTTCATTGGTTTTGATGGTGGTGATATAGAGGTATTCCCAGTGTGGAAATAGAGCGAGAACAGCTTAGAAAAAACGATGGTTTCACTGGGATTCGATGGGTGTGATATACAGGTATTGGCAGTGTGGACATAGAACGAGAACAGCTGAGAACAAACGATGGTTTCATTGGGTTTTTGAGAGGTGTGATATAGAGGTATTGGCAGTGTGGAAATAGAGCTAGAACAGCTGAGAACAATCGATGGTTTCATTGGGTGTTGATGGGTGTGATATAGGGTATTGGCCGCGTGGAAATAGAGCGAGAACAGCTGAGAACAACGATGGTTTTATTGAGTTTTGATGGGTGTGATATAGAATTATTGGCCGTGTAAAAATAGAGCGAGAACAGCTGAGAACAAACGATGGTTTCATTGGGTTTGATGGGTGTGATATAGAGGTATTGGCACTGTGGACATAGAGCGAGATCAGCTGAGAAAAAACGACGGTTTCACTGAGTGTTGATAGGTGTGATATACAGGCATTGGCAGTGCGGAAATAGAGCGAGAACAGCTGAGAAAAAAACGGCGGTTTCATTGGGTTTTGATGGGTGTGATATAGAGGTATTGGCAGTGTGGAATAGAGCGAGAACAGCTGTGAAAAAACGACGGTTTCATTGGGTGTTGATGGGTGTGATATAGAGGTATTGGCAGTGTGGAAATAGAGCGAGAACAGCTGAGAACAAACGATGGTTTCATTGGGTTTTGATGGGTGTGATATACAGGTATTGGCAGTGTGGAATAGAGCGAGAACAGCTGTGAAATAACGGCGATTTCACTGGGTTTCGATGGGTGTGATATAGAATTATTGCCGTGTAAAAAAAAGACGAGAACAGCTAAGAAAAAACATGGTTTCATTGGTTTTGGGTGGGGGGTGTTACAGGTATTGGCAGTGGGACATAGACGAGAAAAGCTGATATTTAAACGTTGGTTTCATTGGGTTTTTATGGTGTGAATAGAGATTGCCATGTGGAATAGACCGAAACACTGGAAAAAACCCATGGTTTCATTAGATTTTTATGGGGGGTGAATACAGGTATTGGGGGTGGGACATAAGCGAGAAAAGCTGAGAAAAAAAAATGGTTCACGGGTTTCGATGGGGGGGATATAGAGGTATGGCAGTGTGGGCATAGAGCGAGAACAGCTGAGAACAAACGATGGTTTTACGGGTTTCGATGGGGGTGATATAGAGGGACGGCATGTGGACAAGAGCGAGAACAGCTGGAAAAACGAGGTTTTTTGGTTTTGATGGGGGTGAAACAGGTTTGGCATGTGGGCATAGAGCAGAACAGCTGAGAAAAAACGATGGTTTATTGGGGTTTTGATGGTTGATATCAGGTTTGGCAGTGTGGAAATAAGCGAGAACAGCTGAGAAAAAACGATGGGTTTTTACTGGGGTCGAGGGTATATACAGGTATTGGCAGTGTGGACAAGAGCGGAACAGCGAAACAAACGAGGTTTTTATTGGGTTTCGATGGTGTGAATAGAGTATTGCCAGTGTGGAAATAGAGCGAGAAACTGGACAAAAACGGCGGGTTTTACTGGGTTTTGATAGGTTGATATAGAGGTATTAGGGGGAAAAAGAGCGAGAACACTGAAAAAAACGATGTTTCACTGGGGGTCGATGGGGGTGATATACATATTGGGGAGTGTGGACATAGAACGAGAACACTGAGAACAAACCATGTTTCATTGGGTTTTTTATGGGGGTGACATAGAGGTATTGGCAGTGTGAAATAGGCGAAACAGCTAAACAAACGATGGTTCATTGGTTTTTGGTGGTATAGAGGATTGGCCGGTTTTGGGAACAGAGCGAGAACACTAAAAACAAACGATGGTTTCATTGAAATTTGCTGGGGGGATATGAGGGATTGGCCGTGTAAAAATAGAGCAGAACACTTGAGAACAAACAATGGTTTTAAATTGGGGGTTTTTGGTTTTGGGTATACATTATTGGCAGTGTGGACATAGAGCGAGAACATGAGAAAAAACGGGGATTTTACTGGGGTTCGATGGGTTGAAATACAGGATTTCGTGGGACATAGAAAAAGAACAGCTGGAAAAACGATGGGTTTCATTTGGGGTTTTTATGGGTGCGATAAGAGGGAATTGGGATGTGGGAAAAAAGCGGGAAAAGTGAGAAAAAAAAAGATGGTTTCATTTTTTAAATTTTGATGGGTTAATAGAGGTATTGGCAGGGGGAAAAGAGCGAGAACACTGGAACAATAGATGGTTTCATTGGGGGTTTATGGGTGTGAATAGAGGTTTGGGCCCTGTGGAAAAAGGCGAGAACAGCTGAAAAAACGATGGTTTTTTTTTGATTTTGATGGGGGTATAAGAATTATTGGCGTGTAAAAATAAGCGAGAACACTAGAAAAAACGATGGTTTTAAATGGGTTTTTTATGGGGGTGAATACGGAAAATTTGGGATGTGGACAAAAGAGCGAGAACAGCTGAGAACAAACGATGGGGTTTCATTGGGGTTTTTAAGGGTGGTAAAGAGGTATTGGCAGGTGGGAAAAAGAAACGAGAACAGCTGGAAAAAACGGGGGATTTCAAGGGTTTCGATGGGGGTTATATAAGGGATTGCAGTGTGGGAAAAAGAGGGGAAACACTGAGAAAAAAAACGAGGTTTCATTGGGGTTTTGTGGGGGTGAATACGGTTTTGGGGTGTGGACTAGAGCGGAACACTGAGAAAAACGATGGTTTCATTGGGTTTTATGGTGTGATAAGAGGTATTGGGGAGTGGGAAATAGACGAGAAAACTGAGAAAAAACGATGGTTTCATTAGGTTTTGATGGGGGTGATAACAGGTATTTGGCCGGTGACATAGAGCAAACAGCTAGAAAAAAAAAAGAGGTTTCACGGTTTTGATGGTGTGATATAGAGGTATTGCATGTGGGCATAGAGCAAAAAGCTGAAAAAAACGATGGTTTCACTGGTTTCCCATGGGTTTGGAAAAAAGAGGAATGGCATTGTGGGGATAGACGAGAACACGGAATAAACGATTTTCATTGGTTTTGATGGTGTGATAACAGGTATTGGCATGTGGACATAGAGGAGAACACTGGAAAAAACGATGGTTTCATTGGTTTTCGAGGGGGGATAAAAGGTATTGCATGTGGACATAGAGCGAGAACAGCAGAACAAAAGATGGTTTCATGGTTTCGATGGTGTAAAGAGGTATTGCCAGTGGGGAAACGAGCGAGAAAAGCTGAGAAAAAAAATGGTTTTTTTGGGTTTTTTGATGGGTGGATAACGATTGGGAGTGTGGACATAAACAAACAGCTGAAACAAACCAGGTTCCTTGGGTTTTGATGGGGGGACAAGAGGATTGGCAGTGGAAAAAAAACGAGAACCTGAGAACAAACGATGTTTCATTTGGGTTTTTATGGGTGGGAATAGGGATTTTTGGGCCCTGGGAAATAGAGCGAGAACACTGAAAAACAAACGATGGTTTTTATTAAGTTGCTGGGGGTTTATTAAAGGTATTTGGGCCCTGAAAAAATAACGAGAACACTTGAAAAACAAAAGATGGTTTCATTGGGTTTTGTTGGGGGTGATAAACATTATTGGGATGTGGGCGAGAGCGGAAACAGAGAAAAAAAAAGGGGGTTTCAAATGGATTTTGAAAGGGGGAATCAGCATTGGCAGGTGGAAAAGATCGGAAAAAGCTGAAAAAAAAACGGTGGTTTCATTGGTTTTTTATGGGGGTGATTAAAAGGTATTGGGGAGGGGGACATAGAGCGAGAACACTGAGAAAAAACGGGGGTTTCACTGGGTTGTGATAGGGTGAAACAGGCATTGGCGTGTGGGAAAAGATCGAGAACAGCTGAGCAAAAACGGCTGTTTTATTGGGTTTGATGGGTGATTAGAGGATTGGGATGTGGGAAAAATAGCGAGAACAGCTTGAAAAAACATGGTTTCTTGGAAGTTGAGGGTGTAATACGTATTGGCAGGTGGAAATAGAGCGAGAACACTGAAACAAACGATGGTTTTAATTTGGGGTTTTTATGGGGGTAATAGAGGTTTCGCATGTGGAAATAGAGCGAGAACAGCTAGAAAAAACGCGGTTTCACTGGATTTTGAAAGGTGTGATATACAGGCTTGGCAGTGGGAAATAGATCAAAAACTGAAAAAAAAAGGGGGGTTTTTATTTGGGTTTTTATGGTTGGGTAACATTTTGGCATGTGGATAAAAGGGGGAACACTGAAAAAAACGGTCGGTTTCACTGGAGGGGTGTATACAGGCATTGGCATGTGGGAAAAAGATCGAGAACACGAGAAAAAACGGGGGTTTTTTGGTTTTGATGGTGTATATAAGGTATTGGCAGTGTACAAAAGAGCGAGAACACTGAAAAAAACGGCGTTTCACTGGGTTGTGATAAAGGGGTTATACAGGGATTTGGGATGTGAAAAAGTCGAGACAGCTGAGCAAAAACGGCGGTTTGATTGGGGTTTTTATGGGGTGTAAAAAGGTATTGGGATGTGGAAATATAGCGGAAAAAAGCTTGAAAAAACGAAAGGTTTTATTGGATGTTGAAAGGGGGTGATATAGCGGTATGGCATGTGGAAATAAGCGAGAACACTGAAACAAAAGAGGGGTTTTATTGGGGTTTTTGGGTGTGATAAGAGGTTTCGCAGTGGGAAATAGACGGAACAGCTTGAAAAAAAAAGGCGATTTTTACTGGGGTTTTGTGGGGGTGATATACAGGTACGGCAAAGGGTGGAAATAGAGTGAGAACACGAGAACAAACGATGGGTTTTATTGGGTTTCGATGTGTGTGATATAGAGGGATTTGGATTGGACATAAGCGAGAACAGCTGAGAATAAACGATGGTTTCATTGGGGTTTTTATGGGGGTGATAAGAGGGATTGGCAGTGGGAAATAGAGCGAGAACAGCGAGAACAATAAAGGTTTTATTGATTTTGAGGGGGTTTATAAGAGGTATTGGCCGGTGGAATAGACGAGAACACGAAACAAACATGGTTTTATTTTTTGATGGGGGTGATATAGAATTTTTGGCCGTGTAAAAAAAAGCGAAAACCTGAGAACAAACATGGGTTTTAAATTGGGGTTTGATGGGGGTGATATAAGTATTGGCACTGTGGACAAAAGCGAAACCTGGAACAAACGATGGTTTATTGGTTTTTATGGGTTATATACAGTATTGCATGTGGACATAAGGAAACGCGAAACAAACGATGGTTTTTATTGGTTTTTATGGGGTATATAGAGGATTGGCAGTGTGAAATGACGAGAACACAGAGAACTAATAAAAGTCTGTTTTGGGTCCCCCTCCCAAACCTTTCGACCGGGGAAAATCCAAACAGACATTTATTGTTTTTCTAACTAGTAAACCCTCAAACATCTACTGTGTAGATTTTTTCGTTTTAATACTAATTTACTAAACAAAAAAAGAGCGGAAAATCCCCCAAAACAGGAAATTTTGATGGCTTGACCAAGACGGGGCGATTGACTCTCTGTCTTTCTCTCCTCCAGGGGGGTCATGAGACACTGTACCTGCAAAACCTAATTACTGGGTTTGTAGTTTGCAGGGTGTATCAGGCAGTGTCAGACACCAACAGCGGGTTACCTGTAATTAGATGACAGCAACCTCCAGCGTGGCCAGGAATGTCACGCGGGAACGGTTATTTATAGTAACACAGTCAGCAAGGCTGGTTTCACACCCCACCTTTTTACAGAGTTTTGCAGAGAGCGGTCCAGGGGAGGACGCGTTTTACTGTGCTTAGTGACTATTGTGTTTTTGTTATTTTAAACATGGCTAACAGGTTTACTGAAGAACAGAATCGTGCTATTCAAGATTACAAGTTTTACTTTAACTGCATGTTAGAGTATTTGTCAAAAAAAAAATTAGGTGAAGCATGTTCTTTACCAGTTAAACCGTAGAAGGAACAGAAAAGGAAAAAAGTGAACCGACTGCTTTGGAAATGAACGCCTATCTTCAAGGTTTGTTGGTTCAAGGAAATGAAAACGTTGAAGGCAATATTGTTGGCCAAGAATAGACAATTTCAATACGTGTTTGACTATTGATGAGATGGTTCCTTATCTAAAAAATGGCGCTGCATTGTTGAAAGTTGGCCAAAGCAAAACAATCCATCACGCGTTGATTGTTGGGCGCTGCTTGAGACAGCTAAAGCCATGTTTGAAAGAACAAAAAACGCTTCAAACATGGGCGTTCATTTCTAAAGACGCAGGGTACCTTGGCTGATTCGTATGTCTAGAAAACTTATTCAACTTTCTGGTGTTTTTATAACGATCCTAAATTTCACTAAGCTATTAATCGTATAAATGAACTGTGTGCAAACGCCAACCATTAATAGACTTAAGCAACAAATAACGTTTTTCGAATTTCTGCAAGAACAAACTAGATGGGTTTAGGCAGACCTTAGACATCTACCAGAATGAGAGGATAGGTGTAGCCACACTATCTTGCATATAAAGCTTCCAAAATACAATGACGATGTACTACTACGGTGATTAAGCCGCCATAAAAGCTCGCTTACAGCATTACTGCTGTCATCTCTCCAAAGCCATTGCAAGCCTGGTGAAAAAGGAGACACACGCAAACTAGGCAATGAATCATAAAGTGATCGCTTGAACCTCAAAGCGCGGCATCTACTGCCAATGACGACAGCAACTGAGCACCATCAAAGCTCGGCGGCAAACTAGGCCAAGTGATCACTATTATTCGCTTGACCTGCAAAGCCGGCAGCACCTGCAAAGCTGCAGCGCTAACTATGCCAAAACGACCTATGTGCTCATCACTTGGCCTAGTGATTGAGGTGCGCGCGGGACACAACCTGTTTAGTTACAAAGCCAGAGTGGTCCTAGTAGTTCCACTTCTTGTTTGTTTGTGGTGTTTGTGTGTTTGATCCTAACCCACGCATGCACCCCACCCACCCCACCCCACGCATGCACCCCCCCCATACCCACCCCACGCATGCACTACCCCCCACCCCACCCACCCTGCCACTCCCCACGCATATGCACCAAGTCACGTCTAATTTCTTAACTTCAAGTCACCCACTCACTTCTAAGTTCATTAACTCAATTGCCTCAAGTCATCCTCAAGTAGTCCTCCAGTCATCCTCAAGTGTCATCCCATCAATTCTTAATCAAGTCTTCCTCAATCACCCAATCCCTTCTAAGTTCAACTCAGTTGCCTCAAGTCATCCTCAAAGTTGGTCCTCAATCATCCTTAAAGTCAACCAACAACCAAGTTCTTATTTAAGTTATCTTATAATTATCAAAAAAAACAATACAATCCTATGTTTATTATCATAAATAGTAATGCTTAATATAGTACACACACGCCTCAAAAAAAACGCGGCCATCGTTGAGGGATTCTGCTCAGCGTCATTGGCGCGGTTGGTTACATAGATCTTAATGAAGTTCTTACATCGTAAGCACCGCATTGATAACAATTCAAGTCTATGGAAATGTCTTTTATAGACTCCATGTCATTATTTAATTGACTCATCGTTTTAAACAAATAAATAATCGCTCATGATCTATTTTTATCAAAAACATTTTAAAATTAATTCTTAAAATATTATTGTCATCTGAAATGATCAAAATGATCTTTTGTTTGTTCGCTCTGACATGCTGTGTGTTCGTCTGTGGTATTAATGTTGAATTTTTTGGCTGCTTATGGTTTTTTGGTGGGCTTGTTATATATTTTATAACCGTAATAACCGCCCCCAACAGCAGCAAGGCCGGCCAAAAATGCAACAGTTTTAAGTCAATATTCCATGGAAGGCTTTGGTGCTGTAGGCCTTGAATCAACTTGTTCTTGTTCTAGGTGTTTTTATAGCATGGCGCATTGAACCAACTGTTGGCGATGGCGGCTTTAGTTTACATTATGAACTATATTCTGAGATTGTAACCTGAATTGTTTTGTTTGTTTCCACTCAGCTAATTATTTTCCTGCTGCAATGCGTCACAGATGAGGGTTATGACCACTTTCAACCTGATTCAATGTTTTCCTGATCTGTTCTGAGATTTTCTGGCTCCGTCATTTTGAAGGGAAATAAAATCATAAGATTAAAAGTAATTATCCCATATAAATGGCGACAGTAATGTTCCAATCTTAGTATAATCACATCCTAAGACTTCTAATGACTTTGTTAAAAACTGGATCCTGGCTTAAAATCATACTAAAATCTTGTTCAGAACTCAATGGGGCAAATCTACTGACTAGTTTATGTACAAACTAGAACCGTTTGCCCTACACACTTTTTTCCTTTCTTGATCCTAGTTGCGCTTCATACCTGTTATATACTTTAAATGTCTGTGCGGAGCATTTGTTGGAATCAGTTCTATGCTGAATTCATTTCCGTGAACTGTTTTGGTTTTTCCACATGCTGCCAAAGAATACAGTCTTTCTTTTTTTGCATAATAGCTTGCTCATCAACCAGTTCATTGTAATCAAAATTCAGGAAGGATAGTAATCATCGTGTTCATGTTTTTATTAATTATAATATTTTATTTTTAAAATGACACCGAAAAAACTGTTGCCGACCTTGTATACCATTCTGCCGTTACTGGGGGCCTAAGTATAGATAACACAATGCTTGGTTAAAAGCTTGTTAAAAATAACGCCAGCGGGATCTTGGCAAACTAGACTTTGAGGATCTGGCAAAACTGATTGCGTTATTACACTTCTTTTGCTACTAAAGGATTTTCTATTAAAGCAAAAACTAATTCCGACAGTATTGATATGTAATTTAAAAAATACAATTATAAAAAATGCTTCACGTGTAAATGATGAAGCTGCGCAGTAAGTGAATGCGCTTGCTTTATAGCGGAAGTAATTACGCGTTTAGTAAACTGCTGCGAACGACGGCGCAGAGAAAAAGACATAACAAAGCTGTGGAGCAACTAGCGCAGCACAAGATCGCTATGAAACGCAGAGAATTGAACAATAGATTTCATAACGATACCCTGAAAAAACAGGGCATGCCAGCTTACACATTTAACAGACGTTGACCAGGCAATAAAAGAAATATTATCTTATAACAGCAAACCAATCGAAACATTGCCCCCACCAAAATTCAAGATGACTTTTATCAAACATACAGAAAAACAAAAGATGCAAGAAATCGTGTTTATTGTCATTCATGACTGTTGTGAATTTTGTGTCTCCATAATATTGGCTTGATAAATTGAACAAAAATCTATTATTCGCCCCAACGGATTTTGAAGGAGAATCACAGCAATTCCAAAGCTAATCTAGCAGCTGGAGTCAGTGAACAAACAGCAAAGAAATGGGTTATCTAAACAAGCGATTTTGCAAATATATTTACACTGACCCAAAACGAATACAGAGGCCCCACATAGTGAATACAATACCGAACGACCCCATCAAATGGACGCTCATATTTACCCCATGAATACGATTAGACGAAAAAGATTAAGTACGCGCCCTCACAGTCATGACATAGCATCAAAACAAAGATGTGCGGAACCATTAACACAAAGAGTGCTTCTGCTGTTGCTGTCGCTAGAACATACTGATATACCAACGAGTCCTTTAACTTATCCTACGCATGATTCCAAGTTGATGATGGCAAAAGAATTTAAAGCCGAGTGAATCATTATTGTAAACATAGAGTTAGTTATCCAGTTAAAGAGCCTTCCAGGAGTTCACAGATCCACAGGCTTTATTGAAAAACTAAACCAAGCAGTTAGCTGAAAGACTTTTTTCCTACCATTATCAGCAGAGAGCTATTGACAATTCTCGCAACACAGAAAGGGTTAAAACGCCCCAGTTTGTGGCGGGCGCAATGAATAATGACGAATTTAAAGGGCTAAAACCAGTACAAGCAATCAAAAAAAAAACAATAGATGTTGCTGAAGAGAGTCTTCATCCAGCAAACTAATTTCCTGGTTGGTTTGAAGATGTACCTTTATTTACCGGGGAAGCAGAAGTGGAAAACTCGCATCAGGCACCGATCCCAGTTGGAGTGTTGATTCCATATGAAAAAAAAGAAATTGTAAAAATGAATCCGCCCGTGTATTATTACGAGAAACCCGTGACACAACAAAACAGCCAGCTTCCCCTCAAAGTCTTTTTGATGGAAGAACAGCAGATAATCCACCAGAACACAGTACCGCTTTAATAATTTACGTAATATATTTTGAGTTTATAATGGAAGCTCCAGAAGAAGAAAGCCTTACGTATTGAGGCACTGAAGAAAGAATTCTTACAGGAACGAAAGCCGGAAACAAGAATGAAAAATGCAAGACTTTGGAAATTAAGCGGGAATCATTTGATTTGAATTCTGCTATAAAAGGGCAACTTGGCGAGGACTTCATCAGGACATGGCAATTGCATCCAGATCACCTACAACCCCAAATCCAAATTTTGATACCAAAAATGGATACAGAATATCTTGAAATAATAAAAAAAATTCGAGCATCTCAAGCAAACATGAGAAAAATTTGAATGAACTTGGATATTGATCGATAGAGCTTATAAGATAAACTCGGGAAAATATAAACCCGAAACCCCGGACAAAAGAAGATAATAATTATGCTGTTCTCCCAATGTCCGCTTGCATACTGAAACTCGGGATTAATAACAAACACAGTGGGGTTTGGGTGTGGGGTTTTCCAACACGTTTTTGTGTTTGTTCTACTCAAATACTTCTTTGTTACAACCGTTATGTGATTGATCCTCATGTTAATTAGATCGCAGTTATAACGTTGTCATGATGAAAAGTCTTATATACCAATCATCTTCTTGTAGTTGTCATGTGATAGTTTGACTCACAACACTGCGAAATTCCTTTCTTTCTAATGGTATTTCTCCTGCTCGAAATACTGTACATATTCGATCTTAAACCAATAAACTCCTTAATCACCTTTCCAATAATTCATCTTTCATCATTCCTAAAACCTCTTATTATAATTGAATGCAAAGGCGAATCTTTAGGGTAATCGACGTTCGTACATCCTGCATGCCTTTCGCTACTTTCGATTTCCATGTCTTATAATGTCTCAGTAGGGATATACAATAACCAAACTACAAAACTTCTGTATCTGATGTAAATACTCCTGGACGCAGATACTAGGCTTTAAAGTAGTCATAAAGAAATTCTAACTACAAAAGCTTGATAATTCTCTAAAACGTTAAACCCTATAAATACAGGCTTGGTCTAATTTCACTTTCTTTTTTTTCTATCAATATGCCAAAAACGCTGGATCATGAAATCTTCTAAAGTCCTGAAAATTTAAGGTTTGAAGTCAGCTTAAATGCTTCTTCTCTTGGTGACTAATCTACATCTTTTCGCTGTTGTGCGTATTTCCAAAGTCCTTTCCGAAACAGCTGTTGTTCATCAGCTTGAAAAAGGCTTTTTCAGAAGCATCTGGGATTTAGTTCGGAGATCAATGTTCTTCATGATGTATGGTTCATGAACTTTCTTGGGAAGCAAAACATTATACGATGTACATTTTTGCAACTTTAAACCATGTCTTAAATAAAATTGTAAAGTTCTGATAATGACAGACATAATTTATTTGCCTCGAAGATTGGCACAAGTAGGCGGCTCTGTTTGCCGCCATCTTAAAGTGCGCTTTCTGCAGCTAATGGATATCATTATGCAGGTCATGAGTTCATGAGATATCTCTAAATCAACTTCTAGAATGAAACCCCTCTGTTGATCCGACGTCAGACCTGCTCAACCACTTTAAATGCCTTTTGAATATTTTCGGATTGTCTTCTGTGTGCAATTTTAAAGTTACGTAATGAAGTGATGCGCCAAAACCACCATCCAGAATGATGCATCTAAATACATAAAGATAGTAGACCTATTAACTTGGATCATAGTCGTCCAACTATTTGTTGTTTGCTTTACAGTAATGATGCACGCATCTATTCACCACGCAATCCGTTTATCAATCATCTGAATCATTGTAGGTTACAGACAATAAATCAATCTTACGCCAGTATCTTTTAAGAAAGCATCCACAACTCATCCCTTGCGCAGAAAGTAATGCGCGGATCCAAACTAATGTTACTGCAGGATCTTTCTATAATTTTCAAAGACGGCCCGCCACCAAACATACATCACCATTAAGTAGGAAAGTTCATATAGTCTACCCATTGTTTATACAGCTCTAACTTCTGCCACGCATCATGGAGCAGCTTGTAATCAGAATCACTGATGTTCCTTTCCTCTAAGACTATAAAAAAACGCCCTTTAGGTGAAGTGTACTTCATCAAACCTTTCCCAACTGTTCATGTACTCAAAAGGTTAAACGCCCTTTCTAACAAGAGTTTGGTCAAAATAGTCTTCTGTTTATTGGGCAGGACTTACGGACATAGCCATTGACTCTAATGATCCCATCAGTGTTACATAGAGTCATAAAAACCATGTTAATTAGATTAAAACACATGTACTATTCTGATGACTGTGGGCGATGCATAGCAACCCTGAAGGTCGCTGGTTACTGGCTTGCATATAAGGTGAGAGTCATAACCTCGCAAGTTGTGAAAGAATACAGGCCACTTCCAAGTCTTTGGGTCAAACTTAGTTAGAATTGCATTTACTGTGCCTCGCTCTCTGAACATTCCGCTAATGTGATCATGGACTCTTTACTGTTGGCTTCTCTTGCGTCTGATGAGGCCAAAACCGCACATCCAACCAATGTGTGGCTGAGTCATATGTTCTTGATCGTCGGGACGTTATCATGAATTATTTATTTTTTTATTTCAAAGAATATTTCAGATTATTTGGAACCATCATTACGCACATGCTGCATGCGCTGTAAAAATCTTTCTAGCCGCATTTGGTCCTCTATATAATACTGGCGTTGAAATGAACGCCATCCGACGTAGTCTGACCATAACGAAGGAAGGCAAATGAACAATCAGGTGATTACTCTTTGTCTGTTTTTTGGAAGTTTCTTGGGTTGCCCCTCATAAGGAACAATAAGCACTCGAATCTGCGAAAACTACGTATGGCGAATTTTGCAGACCGTTTCCATCTAAAACTAACTTAGATCCGGGTGGGGCGATAATTAGTTCTGATTACAGTCTAACTGAAGCTTTTACAATGATATATATGTTCAAGCCCGGCTTTAAAATGAATTCTTGTTAAACATTGCTACCAGAATACTTGTTTTGGCAACAATTTTTTAGAGTAGCGCTAAATAAACTACTCAATGTTTCGTATCAATGTGAAATGCGGAAGCACCTGTTGCGAAGCCCATTAGGATAAGTCCACATGACTTGCATGGATACGCCTATTGTTGGGACTGTCTTTTAGACACCTAATAGGCACCAAGAAATTTGGTTTCCTCAACCATGTTAGATCAATGTACAGTTATTGGTTTTATTTGTTTCTCAAACCTGATCAATTTGATCTACACTAACAGGAAAGAGATATTCCACTAAGTTAAGATCAATTGATGTAAGGATCAAAAGTTAATACTCTCTCTGCGTTTTTGCGCGTAATGCAGCTTGCAAGAACACACCACATAAAACATTTGTTGTCTGAATTCTTATGTTTAGAACTGCTCTTTTTGCGACTAATGCTGGAGGTAGTGGAATGTAAGACGTACCAACGCTCGTTTCATACTTACCAGTTTTAATCTATCTCTTAAACGTCCGTCCTCTGACCAACCAGAGCCTCTCATTGTTGTGGACTTCTTCAGCGGCCCACATCAAAACCATGTGTAAGCAGTGGTCTTCCCTACCGGTGTTAAGTTCATGTACGAAAGAATAACGCTGTTGTTTTAGTTGAACCCAGACTTTTAGATTTTCGTCATTAATTGTTATATAGTCGATAAAAACAGCTAACATTACTTAACTGCGGGGCTAATTGTTTAGGTTTACACTGGAACTTGAGAATAGCATGCACATACACTTGCCTGTATTTTGTCGGATCAATGACTTCAAGATAATATCAGTTAAAGCTTTTGATAAACGCTCTCCCTCGAGCATTCCATCAAACAATCGTCCTTCCGACTTCATATATC
The DNA here is from genome assembly GCA_018398815.1 of Conus ventricosus. Classification (NCBI taxonomy): domain Eukaryota; kingdom Metazoa; phylum Mollusca; class Gastropoda; order Neogastropoda; family Conidae; genus Conus; species Conus ventricosus. Next base: position 79,425,500 of record CM031604.1, read on the forward strand.
ATTACCATGTTGAGTTTCCTATTTCTAACTCAAACTATTTATTTAAATTAAAAAAAATACAACGTCTTAATCAGAATCACATATATCGAGGTCTTTAACGCTTGGACTCATTAACTAAATTATAAACACCTTTTGAGTGTTGTTAATGTGAGCTTTTTAGAACAGAGGTTAAATGTTTCGTTATACCTTTATTTAAGCATCCTTTTTTATCTGCTCGGGTTCTCTGGCTGTTGGAAAAACTTGTCCTCGCCTTTCATTAAGATCAAACTTTTGTCTTTTGTATGTCATCAAACTCAGCCTGTAAACGGCCTAAATTCCTTATATCCGTGATGTTGATCAGCTAGCGCTTTATTTATTGTCAGCATAAAGGAACTAAGTTTAGCTGTATTAGTTGAAAGACAGTGAGCTTTTGGAGTCTAGTTTTTATTTTTTTGCTAGCACATTTACAGCTAATGAACCCACCCAAGAGCTAAACAACAACTGCCTGAAGTAAAGCTGCCGGTGTGCCTATCCCGAATGCTAAGAGGCTACACTTGTTCCTGCCGATACAGCACTAATATCAATGCTCATATAACATAGGTAACATCATTCAAGGCAGCAGAAATCCTTACGTTTAGCTTCTGTATTTTGAAAGGTCCTGCGCTAGTCTTTTATGATAATTGCATTTTGTTGTAATGTTGGTTAATCTGAAGTTTTTACTTCTCACATAGACAACCCTAGGGTCGATGTTGCCTTCAATAGCAAGTTTGCCTGCTATCTCTTCTTTAGGTACGTTTGATAATTCAGAACAGACATGCTTTTTAAAAATATAAAAATAATTTACATTCTATATTTTTAAATCTGTTACTTCAATATTCACTGCGAATCATGTATTAAAAAAAACAAATGTACAATAAAGCGGTTATCGTCATCTTTTTTCTTTGTCAATTTGGAAAGTTTAGTACTTCTCTAAGCATTCTCCCCACTTCCCAAGCAACTTATTATCATCCTCGTCGACCTTAGAGTCTATCCATAAGCATCGTATTTCGTTTTAAATAATCACAAGTCTAACAACTGAAGGGTAGAACTTTAACGCTAGGTCTACCGTTGGATTTCTTTCTATGGGCCTCCCGCCTCACGAAACAATTATCTTATTTCATCAAACGGGGGGGGGGGGGGGGGGGGATAAAGGTCTAAGCCCGCTACGTAGATTTGTGTAGGACTACCCTCAATTGTACACGTATGAACTTTCTTTCATTTATTTTTAGGATAATAAACTTTTCGTTTTCTGTCAAATGGGTTGTTTCATCTTCGCACACATAAAATGCCTTAACTAGATTTACAGAGACGCTAAAACTGAAATTCCATATCGTGTCAGCCCTGCTTTTAGTGTGTGTAGAATGGTGATCCACTCATTCGTAATATATGCTATTTTCCCTTATATTTATGCTCCATCAACTTGCTCAATAAGGGTTGGCGAACAATGTCAAACACTAGACGCAATGACAGAAATACTGTACTTTGCTGCGGATTCTACTTCAGATTTAATAACCCTATGTATTACATTAAAAGTATACATATGGACAATCTTCGTTTTAATGCCCTTAAAGTATGGCGCATGCCACTAAACAACTCAAAATCCAAGGGATGGAAAAGCGATTTCCATACAGCATAACTTACAGCAACATGCTTTTTGCCGGTCTTACACTGCGGCGCCTCTTCTCTGTTTTAGTGCTATCATTATTTCGATTCCTTGAAACGCAAGATCATTCCTTTCATCTCGTTAGCCATAGATCACAATAGGTTATAAAGATGTCTGCTTATGTAAAGAAAAATATTTCTTTCTACCCTCAAGTTTTATAGAAATTTTCTAACAATTGCCGTCCCAGATCTGGCCAACTGTCCTGTTTGGTCATGTTGAATCGATTTTTATTTTGAAAGTAAGCCGCGTAGAGGCCTGGCACAATACTTCATCTGCTCCTATCTGGAAATCTGAGCAGTAACATTTGATCCGCATCAATAGTAGATGGGATTAATGGAAAATAATATTCGTTTATTTCACCTTCACGCCAAAGGGATCTTGCAGTCTTCTATGCCGGGTTAAGAATTGAGATATCATATCTTGCGACATTTTACAAAACCAAATAAAAAGTAATTATTTAAAAAACATGGCAGAATTAAGGTGATGAATATTAAAATTTTTTGATCCTGAAGACAACAACGTGCGAAATACTCCTTTGACACAGTTTCGCTTCAGCGCCCTCATTGCGGCGTGAATTAACAGAAAGTACGGCCAGATCATTTACCAAAGTTTAGCCTAATACCTCCCCAAATTATAGACCCTGATTTGAATAAATGCGGCCCTTTGTTTTGTGAAAAGCCGCCCCGACAGGAGAACAACTTGTTCAGCTATACAAATAAACGAGACCCATCAAAGTTTGTAAGCATTATACAATTAAACAAAGACTTAGGGTGGAAAGATCAAAATCGCCTGACCTTAGTTTAAACAAAATTAAGGCCTGAGAAGGACGTTTCTAAACTTCAAAACACACTGCAGGCAGTTTCTAAACTTCAAAACACACTGCAGACCCTCCCCGACAGATAACCCAAATGCAAAAACACGACCATGAATAATTAAATCAATCAGCAGACACGAATTAATAAATGCAATAGAAGCAGAAACTCAGTTTTTCCGAAGAAACAGCAATAAAAACTATAAACGATTCGCCGCTACCTATGAAACTTAATATCCCTTAGACCGTACTTTTCAGAACTTTCGGAAGGCGAATTAATAAACAATAATTTAGCAAAACTGACTGAACTAAAGAAGGTAAAAAAAAATAAGAAAAAACTTGCTGAGGCTGACGACGCCAACGTATGACTTGAAGTTAAAGAACGAATGAACAAAGACCGATTGAACTTAATAAAGAAAAGGATTACTAATCTAGAAGTGTTGAATACTAACCGAGAACAATTACAAACTCAGTGCGCGAAGTAAGAGAAACTATCCAAACAAATTTATATGAAAACACAACGGCTAGCATAACGAATAAAACACTGTTTAAGAGCAGGGAGTCACATTAGGCAAGTGTTATAACTGCCTAGGATTTGTCACATAAGTACATTGGTGGTTGCTATATACAGGCGGTGGTGGCCAAAAGTTCAGTGCCTCCACCGCCATCACCTCCGCCTGATAAATCGTGGGTAAAAAAACAAGCTTGATCATTTTTCTTGCGAGTTTATTAAAAAAAAAATTATCCCATAAAGCTATAGACTCTTTACCTGGTATATTGCTGGAGTATCGTTATGCTGCCTATTTGTCTACTGCAAGCAAAGTAGTTGGCTTTATGCTGAAGCACTTATGGCATTAGTTCTCTTAAATAGTTGGGTTACTATTTAGTAAGATAAAGAAGGAGCAATCCTAGTCAGTTAATCCAACAACTAGCGCTGTCCTTTTTCATAATCATGGACAACAGAACAGATTCCAACGTCTCAGCGGCTTTGGGCTTTGGACCTCAGGGATTGGATGACTTAATCTTGGGGGTCTCGTGTTTTTTTTTATTGTTTGAAATATTACTGCTTAAATTAATGTCGTTTTTTCCGACCTATCTGTTCATTCCTGCCACAAGGAATTCATTATTGATTTTATTATTGTACCTATCTGGAGTCTGACAGAAGGCACATGTATAAACCAGTGCCAACAGCAAAGGCGAAACTTTCGATCTTGCAAATGTAAAACATTGGTACCTTTTTTATGCTGAAGTAAAATCAAACTGTAGAATTAATGGCGTCCTCTAAATTTGCTAAGTATTAGTTTTGTGCATCAAAACCAGTAGAAGGATCAGTTAAGTGCTCGATCTCGTATTGTGCATGGCGAACCTAGCAAACCCCAAACGTAATACGAATAAGTCGTTTATCGTTCTATTCCGCTTTGTTAGGCCCTTAAAGTGTCCTAAGATAAAATGTTGTCCATGCTGTTTTTATGCTCTTGCCTAAGGACCCGAGGTGAACACCTGTGCCTAAGAGAAAGATGTGTAAGGAGGATGCCATCATAGTTATACTTTCTGTGCGCGCCCAAAAATAAGGGGTGCCTAAGCATGACTAAATCCAACTTTGTCCTAAAGTCTGTCGTAACATGTAATATGGAAAGTTCGATACAGATCCTTTCAAAAGCCTTCATGACTATACTTTGCTGATGGATTAAACGGTTTGTCCATTTGGCAATGGCGCTTGCAGTTCATCAAAATACGTCTAAAGGTGTAATAGAAATGAATCTAACACGGACCTCACCCAAGACAGATGATTTAGATGATCAAGCATACGACACATCCACACCCAGGTAGTTGCACAAAACACAGCAAAGTTAACTGTTCTGATAAAACTGCATCGAAGACTAAACCAAAATTTTGGGATGTAGCTTTAATAATAGGGGGGTTAAGATAAATGTCCAATGGAGTACTCACCTTTACTTGAAAGGAGCGTCAACGGGATCACAGAAATGCCCAAGAGTATCAGTTGGTATATTTTTAAGATTGTAGTGCGGCGGGAGCCAGCAGAATTATTTGCATCAGTACATTTTAAATGCATCATTTTTATTTGTTTAAAAAATGTTTGTAACAATAACAACTCAAGACCGTCCTTCGTTTTTAGAACATGCTATTGATAACAATTGCGGAGCCAAAAGGTCGCACTCCATGAAATATTTTAAAAATCGATGGTTTTAATATAACCGAATCAAGAAAATAATAAGATTAAAAAGGGGGTTAATAATAGAGGACAAATTGTTAGCCATTTAACAACCATACCTGATGGTTATTAACGGGTTTTGCTCACTAAAAGAACAATGATAACTTTGACATTACTCTCAAACTTAAACAATGCGAATCTAAAACAAAGTAGACCTTTAGCCTGAAGAAGAAGAAGTAGGTTACTATTTTGATAAAGAGCTAGCTAAAATGTTAGGCTTTACCAACGACAATCCGACCCATATCATAGTTTTAGAGAGTAGCGCCATACAAAACAACGTTTGAGTGGGAAAATCCGTCTCGATCTTGCATTACATAATATACTCTATGATCAAGTTTGGATGAGCTGAGCACTGATGAAAAATTATATGATGGAAGACCCTCAACTGTTTTAAGAGCTCTTTCCGTCAGGAAAGCTGCACATAGCGATTATGAAATTATACAATTCCCTAAATTTACAGTTAAAAGATTAGTTTGGGGAGGGTCGGATCATTATATATAAAAATCCAAGACAAAGCAGGAAAAGTTGAAAATGTGTGATAACCTACATCATAGTTTTTAGTGAAATAAAATACAAACGCAACAAAAATAATGTCGCGTGGGCCAGAAGAATCCAGGTAGTTACATTAGCCGCCATTGAGGCGGTATAACTTTAAATTAAAAGACCTTGCAACGTAACAGACTTTAACAGAACGGTGAGATAGCGCATTGTATGGTTTTTATGAGTACACAACAGATGGTGATTATAACGCAAAAGGTTGGGCGACAGCAAAAAGTTCCTTAAACTAAACAACGCGCAACTATGACGCAAATAATGATGCCAGTAAGAATATAAAATAGTTTCAAAACCTTGACCTCAAATGGCAATTAGAACCATATTATAATTGGGACATTAAAATTTGAATTCATAAGCCCATTACATTTATTAGCCGCCAAAAAAGTTTCAGAAAAAGCTTTCAACTCTGGCCCTTTACATGTTAAGTCTTATCCAAGGAACCATAGTCGGAAAGAAATTGAAATAAACGCGTATGGCAAACACAGATAATCGTCCTACAAAAAGAAACAGTTTTAAAAAGGACGCTTCTACAAAATTCCAGTTCTTGTCCAACAAATGAAATTAGGAGACACACGTACACAATGATATCTGAAAATTTCCCCCCCCTGTCTTAAAAGATACGAGAATGGGGCTGTGGGCTCAGTGAGGGGGGGGGGGGGGGGGGGGGGGGGGGGGGGGGGGGGGGGACGGCGTCCTTTAAAAGGAATTCTAATTAGTTTGGCAAAACTTAGACGTGAAAAACTTAAAGTTACCATCTCTTGCTTCACAAAGGCGAGGAATATGACGGTCAAAACAACAACAAAAAAATCAAAATTTAGCCTAAATAGAAACAATCTTACAGCACTGAATTGGATTAATATTACACATTTCGATCTAATAGGTTTTTATTATACGAACAAATTTTTGACAGAAGCATTATAAAAACAATAACGATTAATTAAATTCTGTTAGAAAACTATGGAGGCAGTTAAACTTTATGACAAAAACTCCTCATTGTTCATTAATTTGTGGACAAACTGGTTGTGGGAAATACAATATTTCTCCTAGACCTATTACAAAACAGTTATCGCTATAATTTTTTGTTGATTATATTTAATTTTTCTCCCAACACATTACATGGCAACAAAGCATATCATGATAGAGAGGTTTAATGGACAGATGATACATATTTTTAGTTGATCCTAGCATAAACTGAGTGAGTGTCTAGAACACATTAATAAATTTTTGAAGAACATGGTCTAAGGAAGGACACTATTTATTATAGAGGACTGTTCAGCAGAAAGAGACATATTAAAAAAAGAAAAACTTGATCAAAACAGCTTTCAGTGGAAGACATGCTGGGATAATTGTTATTTTATGTCAAAAATATAACTCGGTTTAAAAGACTTTAGAGAACAGTTAAAGGACTGGTAGTTCCTATTTCACATGAACACAGAGACGCCTTTGGATGAATTTATCGTGAAAAAGATGTTATTGGAAAATGATCAGAAAAACCCAGATTAAGCAAAAAACTAAACATCTAAAATTTTAGTAAAATTAAGTATTGAAAACGGATAAAGCCTACACATTAGATATGTTTGTAGGGTTTACTTTCAAGAACTAATAAATGTCTGTTCTGGAGTCGCCCGTCGAAACTGTTGAACCGGGTGCCAGAACAGACATTATTAGTTCTTCTACAGCTAGAGAAAAAAACGATGGTTTCATCAGTTTTGATGGTGTGTTATACAGGTATGGGGCCGTGTGACATAGAGCGAAACAGCTGAAAAAAAAAACTATGTTTCCTGGTTTCGATGGGTGTATATACAGTATTTGCATGTGACATAGCAGCAGAACACTAGAACACGATGGTTTCACTGGTTTCGGGGGGATTGGGGGTGGGTGGATATATAGGTATTGGCATTGTGGGCATAGACGAGAACAGCTGAAATAAACGATGGTTTCATTGGGTTTCGATGGTGTGATATACAGGTAATTTGGCGAGTGTGGCATAGAGCTAGACCATCTGAGACAAAACGATAGGTTTCATTGGGTTCGATGGTGTGATATAGAGGTAATGGCAGTGTGGACATAGATCGAGAACAGCTGAGCACAAATGGACGATGGTTTCATTGGGTTTTGATGGGTGTGAATAGAGTATTGGCAGTGTGGAAATATAGCGAGAACACTGAGAAAAAACGATGGGTTTCACTGGGTTTCGATGGGTGTGATATACAGGTATTGGCAGTGTGGACATAGAACAGAACAGCTGAGAACAAACATGGTTTTCATGGTTTTGGAATGTGTGATATAGAGGTAATTGGTACAGTGTGGAAATAGAGCAGAACAGCTGAAAACAAACGCTGGTTTTCACATTGGGTTTTGATGGTGTGATATAGAGGTTGCCGGTGGAAATAGAGCGAGAACAGCTGAGAACTAACGATGGTTTCATTGGAAGTATGCTTGTGTGATAAAGTAGGTAATGGCCGTGTATAAATAGAGCAGAACACTTGAGAACAAACGATGGTTTCATTGGTTTTGTTGGGTGTGATATACAGATTATAGGCAGTATGTAGACATAGAGCGAGAACAGCTAAAAAAACGGTGGGAATTGACTGGTTTTGTAGGTGTTATATACAGGCATATGACAGTGTGGAAATAGAGCTAGAAACGCTTAGAAAAAACGTCGGTTTCATTGGTGTTGAATGGGTGTGATATAGAGGTATTGGCAGTGTGAAATAAGCGAGAACAGGAGTGAACAAACGAAGGTTACATTGGTTTTTGATGGGTAGTATATAGAGTATTGCCAGTGTGGAAATAGACCGAGAACAGCAGAACAAACGATTGTTTCATTGGTTTCGATGGGTGTGATATACAGGGATTGCCCTGTTGGACATAGAGCGAGAACAGCTAGAGAACAGAACCTGTTTCATGGTTACGATGGTGTGATATACAGTATTGCCGTGTGGACATAGAGCGAGCACACTGAAAAAAACATGGTTTCACTGGTTTCCGATGGGTGTGAAATACAGTAAAGGCAGTGTGGACATAAGGGGGGGGGGGGGGGGGGGGCGAGAACAGCTGAGAATAAACGATGGTTTCATTAGGTTCGATGGTGTGAATAAGGAATTAGGCAGTGTGGACATAAGCGAACAGCAGAAAATAACATTGTTTCATTGGTATTCGATGGGTGTGAATATAAGGTATGGCCGTGTGGACATAGGGACAGAGCAGCTGAGAAAAACGATGGTTTCATTGGGTTCGATGGTGTGCTCTAGAGTATTGCCAGATGTGGAAATAAGCGAGAACAGCTGAAGAAAAAACGGCGGATTTCACTGGTTTGATGGTATGATCAAGGTATTGCAATTGGAAATAAGAGCGAGAACACTAGCGTAAAAACGGCGGTATCCAACTGGGTTTCCGATGTGTGATATAGATTATTGCCATGTGGAAATAGGAGCGGAACGAGCTGAGAACAAACGATGGTTACATTGGTTTCGATGGGTGTGATATCCAGGTATTGCAGTGTGGACATAAGGAGAACATCTGAGAATAATCGATGGTTACATTGGTTTGATGGTTGTATATAGAAGAATTGGCAGTGTGTAAATAGAGCGAGAACAGCTGAAAAAAAACGATGGGTTTCACTGGTTCGATGGTGTGATAAACAGGTATTGGCATGTGACAAAGAGCGAGAACAGCTGATAATAAACGATGGTTTCATTGGGGTTTTCGCTGGGTGTTGAGTTTGAGTATTGGCAAACCACAGGAGCTGACCTTCACGCACCTAGTGGTAGGGTATAAGAGCATCACCTTCTCTAGTATGTAAACTGGCCAGCTCTCCAGCATATACTTCAAGAAGTATGTTCACTTCGGATGCGAAGAGAGAGAAGAAGAGAGAGATATAGAGTAGAAAGAAAGAGAGCGAACAGAGCGAGAGACAGAGAGAGAAGAGAGGGCAAAGCCAGAACACAGACAGAGAGAGACAGAGAGAGATTCAAATATCGTAAGCATATTATTTTTCAAAAAAAAAGAAACGAGAGAGATAAAAACAAAATAACAGCCAAACACAGAAAGGAGCAAAATGTTTTTTATTTCCGGCATTCCTCTTCCAACTCCATTCAAAATGTAGCACAAATGAGTATGAGCGTACATATACACTGTCATGAATATTTACAAATATTTCTTATGTTGACATATGCATGAACTGACAGAGCGTGTCAAATCATTTGGCACGGTGGTACTTGTAAACAGCGACCATCACTTTGAGAAAGCACATAAATTGTATGTTGAGGACGATATACGGTAATGATATGCATGTGAATAGGCATTGATACACACCTAGGTGGTGACAATGTGCAAAATATGTAAACCTTTGTCTGAAAGATTCTGAGCTTCGATGGCAACTATGCTCAAGCGGAAGTGAATACCAGGGAAGAGAACTAGAATAGGAAAGACTTATTTCAAATAAGGCATTTCGCGGTAAGGAAACAGGAGTTTTGTAGAAATCCTAGAATGAATGCAAAGTTTATATATGAGTAGCTTGCAGGGTTAATCCAGATACCAATTTTTGCACTTACATTCCTTTAAGGAAACACAAACATATCCGTCAACAGACGAACTCCAGTTTGAATGTCATCCGACCCTATAGTGCTCGATAGTTTCAAGAAAAATGCTTTTAAGAGCATGTTCATAGATGGTGATTAAAGGTGTCATAGAATTAGCTCTGGCCAAGGCAAATAGTATTGAACAGTAACTGATCAGAGTATGTATACATTCAGGAATAACTTTCTGGTATGAAGTTTTACAAAAAGTACTCAATGTTGAATACTCGATAGATTGTCTGGATACCGTTTTGCATAATGGTTTGGCGTGAACAGTCCATGAAAGACTGTTGTCAATTGTTATGCCTAGAACTGCATGTCTGTCTGCTTCTACAATTCTTACATTGTTGATAGAAAAAGGACAAAACTGTTGTATTTCTTGCAGGTCTTTGACGGGTTGTTATGAACGTGAGGTTAATGTTACTGGCGTTTAGTGACATGTGATTCATGCTGAACCATTCACTTAAAATATAGTGACGCATTCACAGAATTAAGGTTAATGTTACTCGTATGACTCGTGGTATCATCACAAAACCGTTTACAAGATTCTTTAATATGACAGTAGAAGAAGAACTAAAGTTGGGCCCTGGTTCACTCCGTATCTGACAGGTAATATATTTGATGTTGAAGAATGATGATAGACAGATTGTTGACGACTGTCTGGGAATAATGAAATCAGCTGGAATGTATTTCTTCACACACACACACACACACACGCACGCACGCACGCACGCACGCACGCACGCACGCACGCACGCATGCACGCACACACACACACACACACACACACACACACACACACACACACACACACACACACACACACACACACACACCGCACGCACGACACACACCACGGGCTGAGGTTGGGAAAGCGACGATGGGGGTGGGGGTGGGGGGGGGGGGGGTATACTTCTTCATTTCTTTCATCTGCACGCTTACTCTACCTGTTACAATTTTGAAGATTGTGAAGACGTGATGGCGTTCTCCGGAGGGCGAGCTGACTTAAGCCGGCTCGCCGATCATGCATTCACTGTCACAGTGTAGGTTAGGAGGTGGTGACCAGCTTTCGCTGGATCAGAACAGGCAGCACTGATCACCACTGAACCGACCCCGCAGCGGTGCAGTGTCTCCTGTGCTGAGTTACCTTATGACGACTTGACATTGATTGCTACTGCTGACCCCAGGTTTTGGCTGTGTGTGTGTGTGTGTGTGGGGCGGGGGGGGGGTGGAGGGGGAGGGGGAGTGGAAGGAGAGGGTAGCCGAAATGAGCTATATGGAAGTAATGCTGCTAGTATCGCGTTAAATGACAAGACAGCCAAGAACAAAAGGAAGAATGAAGTGTGTGTGTGTGTGTGTGTGTGTGTGTGTGTGTGTGTGTGTGTGTGTGTGTGTGTGTGTGTGTGTGTGTGCGCGCGTGCGTGCGTGCGTGCGTGCGTGCGTGTATGTGCGTGTATGTGTGTGTGTGTGTGTGTGTGTGTGTGTGTGTGAGAGAGAGAGAGAGAGAGAGAGAGAGAGAGAGAGAGAGAGAGAGAGAAGAGAGAGAGAGGAGACAGTTTGTTCATACGTTCGTGCGTTCGTGCGTGTCTACGTAGGTGCGTGCGTGCGTGTGTGTGTATGTGTGCGCGCGCGCGCGCATGTGTGTGTGTGTGTGTGTTGTGTGCATTCATGCGTATATGTGTGTATGCGCGCGCGTCCGCGTGCGTGTGTGTGTGTGTGTGTGTGTGTGTGTGTGTGTGTGTGTGTGTGTGTGTGTGTGTGTGTTTGCACAGGAGAGCGTGCAGGCGCATTCAAACCCCATGGCAAACAAATGGCAATGATTAGGCAACTTCACAACGAGTGTATTCAAGTTCAAGCATGGTAGCAATGTTCAGAATTTCATGAGGACTAGCCTAAAAAAAATCTATAAACTTCACGTTCCGTTCCTACCCACAGCACAGCTGGCGAAGAGTACCTCGAAATTTGGATCCACGAAAGTAGTAAATAAAGAAATTCAGAGACGAATTGAGAGCGCCACACAAATGCATCATGGCGACGTAGACATAAAAACTGTTGACGTAGAACCCTGAAGGATCCCATCCTGGGACGAACTGCACCAGAAAACCGTTCAGAACTGTTGGCGCCATGAAGAACACATAGGCGTAACAGACCAGCAGCAACATTTTGGTCACAGCGGTCTCCTTCTTATTCACCGCGTCCGCCAGGTTGGCAGACATCTGTTTCCATGCCAACGCCCGTCTGAGAAAGATAACGGTGGCGCCGGTACAGAGGATTACGACGAGGAAAGAGCAGCAAGGAAGAGTGGTGATTAGGACGTTGTAGAAGACGATGTCGACGAAGAGCTTGTTCTGCAGGTAGAATTCACTGAAGACCGCTCTGTAGATGGTGGCGTTGGTGCCCTCGTCATGTCCGGCTATGACCGTGTACTTGGCGTTAAAGATCAATGAGCTGGACAGGATGAGGAAGTAGATGAGGACGATGAGGACCACCATGACCTTGGTCTTTAACAGCCGCTTCGCCCGAAGTGGGCTGACCACGCAGAGACACCTGAAAAGAAATAGTGCATAGTTCCCAAACAGAGAGAACATGGAGTGCAGAAGAATTGTGTAGTCCGTGAAACAAACTGGGACCCCCTAGCAGTAGGGTCATTGGCCTGCGCTCCTCTGAAGATCATCAAAGAGAGAAACTGATAGGCCTCGCTAGCATCACTGTCATTACCGGCTATTCTCTGAACAAATCATCAAAAAAAACCACAACAACCACCCTGTATTATAATGAACCTGGCTTTTAGTTTTCACTCCAGCTCCATGTCTGTGTCTGTGGAGAGTCCATGTCACCGTCCTCAACGTCAACTGATCCATGGGGACTGCTCTCACTGGAACGGACGTTGCGGCGTCTCCACTCCTGATGTTGACGTTCAGCCACAGTGGCTCTGCAACTACGCAACTATTGTCAGTAGTTGAAGGCTTAAAAGGAGTACACTGTGTGCATGTGTGTGTGCGTGCGTGCGTGTGTGTGTGTGTGTGTGTGTGTGTGTGTGTGTGTGTGTGTGTGTGTGTGTGTGTGTGTGCGTGCGTGTGTGCGTGCGTGCGTGCGTGCGTGTGCGTGTGTGTGTGTGTGTGTGTGTGTGTGGCTTAAAAGAAGTGTGTGTGTGTGTGTGTGTGCGTGCGTGCGTGCGTGCGTGCGTGCGTGTGCGTGTGTGTGCGTGTGAGTGTGTGTGTGTGTGTGTGTGTGTGTGTGTGTGTGTGTGTGTGTGTACGTGCGCGCGCGCACGTGTGTGGACGTGTGCATTTATGCGTGTGCGTGTGCGAGTGTGTGTGTGTGTGTGTGTGTGTGTGTGTGTGTGTGTGTGTGTGTGTGTGTGTGTGTGTGTGTGAAAGAGAGAGAGAGAGAGAGAGTATGTGTGTGTGTGTATGTGTGTGTGTGTGTGTGTGTGTGTGTGTGTGTGTGTGTGTGTGTGTGTGTGTGTGTGTATGCACGCCGCCCGCGCACACGTGTGTGAGTGTTTGTATGTGTGTGAAATCGGAATATGGTCTATTGAATTTCATGGAAGTGAGTGAGCTGCTTTGCGAGGCTTGGGACTCTGATAATGAAAGTCTTCACGACAACCGAAAATGGACAGTTCCTTGTTGACTGCAGATGCCGGAATTGTAGATCAAAGTAATACTATACAGACGACAAGGATGTTAAAGCTTAAAAAAATATGACATAAAACAAAAGCTTATTAAAAAGGCGGAACAACAATTTGTCACACATTTTGGGTCAGAGTAGTTTTCAGTAATCGATTAACCTGATTCAGTGTCTGAAAATATTTGGAATTCCTTATAAGTAACTAAAGGTTTGGAATCTTTTCCTTCAATAATCGCAACACAAGAAACAAGAAACTAGTGGCTATTTTCTAAAGACTGGTGATTTTGAGAGAGAGAGAGAGAGAGAGAGAGAGAGAGAGAGAGAGAGAGAGAGAGAGAGAGAGAGAGAGAGAGAGAGAGAGAGAGAGAGAGAGAGTCCACAAGGTTTGAGAGTGACACAAAGAGCAGAAACCATTGAATCACACATTGATGGATTTCTAAGATAAATTTGTCAAGGACGTCAATGTAGATTTTTGCCAAGCTTAATCAAACAGATATATCAACTAAATGAACAAAGGCCACGAAATAAACGGTTTATTTTCAGAAAAAAGACACCCTGTTGCTAGGAATGCGCATAAGCTAGACACGACTGGTGTGAAAAGGTTCAAGGAATACCACATGTTAAGCGAGACCCTCAGGACATCTACCTATCTTATCAACAGAATGACCGGCTCATGAGGCAGTACACAGATACAAGCAACAAAATATCCGGTGCATACCTCTGCACAGATACGAGCAACAGAGTATGCAGTAGATACCTCTCCACAGGTACGAGCAATAAAGTATCCAGTAGATACCTCTCCACAGATTCGAGCAACAGAGTAACCAGTGCATACCTCTGCACAAATATGCGCAACAAAATAAACCAGTGCATAACACTCCACAGATACGAACAACAAAGTAACCAGTGCATACCTCTCCACAAACACAAGTAACAAAGTAAATCATTGCATACCTCTTTACAAATTTGAGCAACAAAGTAAATCAACGTATACTTCTTCACAGATACGAGCAACAAAGTAACCAGTGCATACCACTCCACAAATACGTGCATACCATTCCACAAATACGAGCAGCATAGTAACAAGTGTATACCTCTCCACAAACACGAGCAACAAAGTAACCAGTGTATACCTCTCCACAATTACGAGCAGCAAAGTAAATCCATGGATGCTTCTTCACAAATTTGAGCAACAAAGTAAACCAATGCATACCTCTCCACAGATACGAGCAACAAAGTAACCAGTGGATACCTCTCCACAATTACGACCAACAGAGTATCCAGTGAATACCTCTCCGCAGATAGAAGCAACAAAATATCCAGTAGATACCTCTCCACAGATACAAGCAACAAAGAGATCAGTGCATACCTCTCCACAAATATGAGCAACAAAGTAAACCAGTGCAACCTCTTCACTGACATGAGTAACGAAGTGACCAAAGCATACCTCTCTACAGAGACGAGCAACAAAGTGATCAGCCCATAGTTCTCCACAAATACGAGCAACAAAGTAAACAGTGCATACCGCTCACAAATACGAGCAACAAAGTAACCAGTGCATACTTCTCCATAGATACGAGCAACAAAGTAACCAGTGTTTACCTCTTCACAAACACGAGCAGCAGAAAACAAATGCATGCCCCTCCACAAACACGAGCAACAAAGTAAATCAGTGTATACCTCTCCTCAAACACGAGCAACAAAGTAAAGCAGTGTATACCTCTCCTCAAACACGAACAACAAAGTAAATCCGTGTATTCCTCTCCTCAAACACGAGCAAAAAAGTAGATCAGTGTATACCTCTCCTCAAACACGAGCAACAAAGTAAACCAGTGCATACCTCTCCTCAAACACGATTAGCAAAGTAAACCAGTGCATACCTCTCCACAGACACGAGCAACGTCAACAGATTGGAGGCGATGGAGAACCCCCAGTAGACTCCAAGGATGGTGTTGAGGCTTCGGATCTTCCAGAAGTTTCCCAGTGTTTTGGAGAAGAGGGCTAGGAAGTTGAAGGACTTGTAGATGATGAGGGCGAGGAGGTAGCCACAGTCCGCCAGAGCCAGGCTGAACAGGCACACGTTGATCCTGTCCTGCAGACCCTGAGTGGTCAACAGTGGAGTATGTTGGCCGTTTATTTCTCCGTACTGGGGCCCTCTTATACGAGCTTCGTCTAAATATCTTTAGGCAGCCATTTTTAGATGCATTTTTCTTTGTTGGTTGGGTGTTATTATCTTTGGTTTTGCCCCTTGTCCCTTAAAAGTATCGTAATCTCTTCTTGTTTAACAAGAGGTGAGAGCACGGGTTGGGGATGGTGGAAAACGGTTTAGTGTGTGTGTGTGTGTGTGTGTGTGTGTGTGTGTGTTGTGTGTGTGTGTGTCCCTCCCTCCTCCCCCCTGCCCTCGCTGTCAATCCATCTATCCTCTGATGTGATCTCTCTCTCTCTGTGCCTCTGTCTCTGTCTGTCTGTCCGTCTGTCTGTCTGTCTCTCCTCTCTCTCTCTCTCTCTCTCTCTCTCTCTCTCTCTCTCTCCGCCAGCCCCATTTTCTCTTTTTCCCGTTAGGTTTCTGTCCCTGGCCCTCTGATGTGTTCAATCTTTGGTGTTGAGACCCCATGGAGAGAGAGTTTCGTGTGTGTGTACCCAACGACGCTCTCTATGGAGGCTCAATTGTTTGGTCGTCTCGTGCTTCTTTTAAATTTTGAGAGATCTCATACCTTTCGCCGTTTGACTAGTCATATTGAAATATTTCGTCACCGACGTCTCTGTGTTTTACTGGATCTATATCTATATTGATCCACACACACACACACACTTACACACACGCACACACATATATATATATATATATATATAAATATATATATATATATATATATTTGAATTATAAACAAAGCTTGCTCTTATGTCTTAGATTGAAGAAATAGGGGGAGATACGCATTCATACCTGCAGTGGCAGATGATTCTGCCTGACTAACAGTATGTGCTTGAGTGGGTGGATGGGGAAAAAATAAAATAAATGCTTCTCAAAATGAGCCTTCAGCAAGCTTATATTCTCCAAGGGGAGAGACATCCTCCAATAGGGAGGGAAACTCACTAACATATAACTCCTGGTCATATACCGATATTTCGAAACTTGGTGGTTTCTCCTCAGTGACCGCGGAAAGTGGTAATTTGACTCCTCTGCCTTTTCCGTTTTAAGAAGAATGCAATCCCAGAAAAGGCTGGTGTGCAATACCGTAGTATGTTTGTTGAGTTTTCAAAAAACCAACCAAAGGTGCCATCTAAGAAGCAAAAGAAAATCATAAAAGAGCAAAACAAACTACATTTTCTTGTGAAAAATAGAAAATATAAAAAGATATCCTCTAAGACACAAGTGCTGAGGGCCAGTTCTTGGAATGAATCTGCAAGGGACTAAAATACAACAAACTAATAAATTCCAAGGATAAGTACCGAGCACCGTTCCAGCAACTTACAGAGCAGCTTGGTGTTGCAATGACTGCAAGAAATATTGAATTATAAACAAAGCTTGCTCTTATGTCTTAGATTGAAGAAATAGGGGGAGATACGCATTCATACCTGCAGTGGCAGATGATTCTGCCTGACTAACAGTATGTGCTTGAGTGGGTGGATGGGGAAAAAGGTATGAATGCGTATCTCCCCCTATTTCTTCAATCTAAGACATAAGAGCAAGCTTTGTTTATAATTCAATATTTCTTGCAGTCATTGCAACACCAAGCTGCTCTGTAAGTTGCTGGAACGGTGCTCGGTACTTATCCTTGGAATTTATTAGTTTGTTGTATTTTAGTCCCTTGCGGATTCATTCCAAGAACTGGCCCTCAGCACTTGTGTCTTAGAGGATATCTTTTTATATTTTCTATTTTTCACAAGAAAATGTAGTTTGTTTTGCTCTTTTATGATTTTCTTTTGCTTCTTAGATGGCACCTTTGGTTGGTTTTTTGAAAACTCAACAAACATACTACGGTATTGCACACCAGCCTTTTCTGGGATTGCATTCTTCTTAAAACGGAAAAGGCAGAGGAGTCAAATTACCACTTTCCGCGGTCACTGAGGAGAAACCACCAAGTTTCGAAATATCGGTATATGACCAGGAGTTATATGTTAGTGAGTTTCCCTCCCTATTGGAGGATGTCTCTCCCCTTGGAGAATATAAGCTTGCTGAAGGCTCATTTTGAGAAGCATTTATTTTATTTTTTTCCCCATCCACCCACTCAAGCACATACTGTTAGTCAGGCAGAATCATCTGCCACTGCAGGTATGAATGCGTATCTCCCCCTATTTCTTCAATCTAAGACATAAGAGCAAGCTTTGTTTATAATTCAATATTTCTTGCAGTCATTGCAACACCAAGCTGCTCTGTAAGTTGCTGGAACGGTGCTCGGTACTTATCCTTGGAATTTATTAGTTTGTTGTATTTTAGTCCCTTGCGGATTCATTCCAAGAACTGGCCCTCAGCACTTGTGTCTTAGAGGATATCTTTTTATATTTTCTATTTTTCACAAGAAAAGTAGTTTGTTTTGCTCTTTTATGATTTTCTTTGCTTCTTAGATGGCACCTTTGGTTGGTTTTTGAAAACTCAACAAACATACTGGTATTGCACACCAGCCTTTTCTGGGATTGCATTCCTTCTTAAAAGGAAAAGGCATGGAGTCAAATTACCACTTTCCGCGTCACTGAGGAGAAACCACCAAGTTTCGAAATATCGGTATATGACCAGAGTTATATGTTAGTGGTTTCCCTCCCTATTGGAGGATTCTCTCCCCTTGGAGAATATAAGCTTGCTGAAGGCTCATTTTGAGAAGCATTTATTTTAATTTTTCCCCACCACCCACTCAAGCACATACTGTTAGTCAGGCAGAATCATCTGCCACGCAGTATGAATGCGTATCTCCCCCATTTCTTCAATCTAAGACATAAGAGCAAGCTTTGTTATAATTCAATATTTCTTGCAGTCATTGCAACACCAAGCTGCCTGTAAGTTGCTGGAACGGTGCTCGGTACTTATCCTTGGAATTTATTAGTTTGTTGTATTTAAGTCCCTTGCGGATCATTCCAAGAACTGGCCCTCAGCACTTGTGTCTTAGAGGAATCTTTTTATAATTTTCTATTTTTCACAAGAAAATGTAGTTTGTTTTGCTCTTTTATGATTTTCTTTTGCTTCTTAATGGCACCTTTGGTTTGGTTTTTTGAAAACTCAACAAACATACTACGGTAATTGCACACCAGCCTTTTCTGGATTGCATTCTTCTTAAAACGGAAAAGGCAGAGGAGTCAAAACACTTTCCGCGGTCACTGAGGAGAAAACCACCAAGTTTCGAAATATCGGATAGACCAGGAGTTATATGTTAGTGAGTTTCCCTCCCTATTGGAGGATGTCTCTCCCCTTGGAGAATATAAGCTTGCTGAAGGCTCATTTGAGAAGCATTTATTTATTTTTTCCCCATCCACCCACTCAAGCACATACTGTTAGTCAGGCAGAATCATCTGCCACTGCAGGTATGAATGCGTATCTCCCCCTATTTCTTCAATCTAAGACATAAGAGCAAGCTTTGTTTAAAATTTAATATTTCTTGCAGTCATTGCAACACCAAGCTGCTCTGTAAGTTGCTGGAACGGTGCTCGGTACTTATCCTTGAAATTTATTAGTTTGTTATATTATATATATATATATATAATATATATATATATATATATATATATATATATATATATACATACATAAGAAGCTGGGGGCGAAAGCAGAGAGAGAGAGAGAGAGAGAGAGAGAGAGAAGAGAGAGAGAGAGAGAGAGAGAGAGCACTTATCACGCGATCAGAAGAAACCCGTTTACAATTTGATATTCATGTCACATACATGATTCTGTATACCTGTCTTGCATAGATGATCATATTGATGACGTTGGTGATGACGCCAACGACGACAACAATGGGCAAGACACCGACGTTGATGACTGTCTCCGTGGTTTGGGATGTTGTCTGGTCCATCAAGTTGTATGGATTGTCCCAAGGTTTGAATCCTGGCCCCGCTTCCTAAGTAAAAGAAATGCACATGCTAAACGAGATGAAGAAATGAGAAATGGTTCAATAAGTTATATTTGCACTTGAATGATTCACTAATATTAAAGCCTCCTCTCTTTTGACAAAATTGCAGCATACATCTTGATTACATCTACTTTTTAATATTACTGGGGAGGACAAAACAGAAACAATTATCATGCTCTTCTAAAGCGTCTCCCTCGTCGACTACCGCCCCTCACCTTCACCCCCACCTCCACTCCTCTCTCACCCCCTTCACCCCTTTCCTGCTACCATTCCATCCTTGACAAACTGATTTTTTTTGTTAATTTTTTTTTCTGTGCCAATCTTTAATACATTCTATTTTGCTTTAAGATATACATTCAGATATTAAGTGATACAGCACTTCCATTGACTCCTTCTCATTTCTGTTTCGTTCTGTTCATTGCTGCTGTCCACACACACACACACACACACACACTGGTGTTTCACTCCTTTTGCACTAAAATCTGAGAACGTTATTTTCTACTCTCTCTCTCTCTCTCTCTCTCTCTCTCTCTCTCTCTCCTCCTCTCTCTCTCTCTCTCTCTTTCTCTCATTTTACATCATCTCAGTTTTTCCTCTTTCCTCTACACACAAGTGGAAATGGAATTTAAAATAAAATTATTGTGTCCAGAGGGTGACAAAACAAATGCGTAAGAAGAGAGAGAGAGAGAGAGAGAGAGAGAGAGAGAGAGAGAGAGAGAGAGAGAGAGAGAGAATTAATTAACTGCAAAAAAAGGCGGATGGAGAGGGAAGGGAAGGGGATTCGGATGGCAACTAATCAACAACGTCAAAAAGAAAAAGCCATCTGATAATAATGAAAGAGTCTTTAGTTCTCACAGAAGCCTCTTTATACAGCTGAGCTGGTGGGGTCGTCGTTACCACAGAGAGAGAGAGAGAGAGAGAGAGAGAGAGAGAGAGAGAGAGAGAGAGAGAGAGAGAGAGAGAGAGAGATGTGTGTGTGTGTGTGTGTGTGTGTGTGTGTGTGTGTGTGTGTGTGTTGTGTGTGTGTGTGTGTGTGCACGCGCGCGTGTGTGTCTATGAGTGTGTGTCTTTCCATTTCCATCTCTCTGTGTTTGTTTCTGTCCTTTTAACTTTCTTTTTTCCATCCTTTTGCTCGTTTGTTCATTTGTTCTTTCGTTCTTTCCCTCTTTCTTTCTTTCTTTCGTACTTTCTTTCTTCTTTCTTTCTTCAGTTTTTTTTTCACTTTCTTTATTCTTTCTTTTTCTGTTTCTTTTTTCCTGTCTTCGTTTCTTTCTTTCGTTCTTTCTTCCCTTCGTTTTTCATTTTTCTTTCCTCCATTCTTTTCTTTCTTTAGTGTGTGTGCGTGTGTGTGTGTGTGTGTGTGTGTGTGTGTGTGTGTGCGTGTGTGTGTGTGTGTGTGTGTGTGTGTGTGTGTGTGTGTGTGTGTGTGTGTGTGTGTGTGTGTGTGCGTGTGTGTGTGTGTGTGTGTCTCTTTACCTCTCGTAATATTAGTTCGAAAACTGACGCCGTTTTTTGTTTCTTTGTTTGCTTGGGTTTTATATTTGATTGTTTGTTTGTTTGTTTTTCTCTTTCTGTTAAAGCTTACGTCTCTGTTTCTGTCCATCTTTGTCTCTGTCGTTTTGACACACACATGTTCTTGATTCCAGAGAGAGAGAGAGAGAGAGAGAGAGAGAGAGAGAGAGAGAGAGAGAGAGAGAGAGAGAGAGACTCGTGTATGCGTGCATACAAATAAACCAACACGCGCACACATGCATCTGCATAGAGAGAGAGAGAGAGAGAGAAGAGAGAGAGAGAGAGAGAGAGAGAGAGAAGAGAGAGAGAGAGAGAAACCAAGTTCGCGCGCGCGCTCGCGCGCGCGCTTATGTGTATGTGTGTGTGTTTGTGTGTGCGTGCGCGCGTGCGCGCCTGTGTGTGTATGTACGTGTGTGTTTGAGTGTATACTTTTGCAACACATCTCGCCTTTTCAGAAGTGTTTTTATACGTGTAAGCTACCCACAACCAGAGTGTGTGGTTTTTTGTAGTTAAGATCCCCAAAGTTTGCAGCATCCTTTCTGAAATTGGTAAAGCAGACAACAATTTTGGAGATAACTCCCATCCTTGCTATACGTTAATACCTTTTATTGCATACGGCTGGTATAAGTGTAGCATCCTTTTGTGTTGATGAGCTGAAAGGGTTAAACAGATCAAACTATAGACTTCACATTGCTTTTGTTTGTTCTTTTTTTCAATTCATACACGTGAACTGCATGGTTAAACCTTACAATAAATAATGTGATTCATCTGTCTGTCTGTCTATTTATCAATCAATCAATCAATCAATCAATCAATCAATCAATCAATCAATCGATTTCTCTCTCTCTCTCTCTCTCTCTCTCTCTCTCTCTCTCTCTCTCTCTCTCTCTCTCTCTCTCTCTTCCTCTTTGCCTATCCCGCCTTTCCCTCTAAATATGTCTTCTGTTCCCTTTTTTTCTTTACATACCATTGTAACACCCTCAGAGTCCATTCTGACGTCAGAGATGTGCTGAAACGTCAATGTGGATGACATTGTCCACGTCATTGAGGCCGTGCAGAACTTAGAGAGCAGGGCGCAAAACGAAGAAAAGGGATCTCTTTGGGTTGACTAATTGCCGTTTGCAGAACCACTTAGCTGCAGGCAAACTGTCGTTGGGTTGACTAATTACCGTTTGCAGAACCACTTAGCTGCAGGCAAACTGTCGTTGGGTTGACTAATTACCGTTTGCAGAACCACTTAGCTGCAGGCAAACTTGGCCTAAATCTGGAAACGGAAAGAGAACGTGCAAACATGACTCAAATACCTACCTTTTTATTTTTTCCATACAGAATCTTAAATTGTCACTTCGTTAATCAAATCTTAACACTAAACAGGTTCGTGGGGAATAGATTATATATATTTATATATATATATATATATATATATATATATATATATATATATATAATCTTTATATATATATATAATATATATATATATATATATATATATATATATATATATATATATATATATATTTCCATATCTTTTTATCTCCCTTGCATCCTTGAATGGATCCTCAAGCATAGGCTCAAAGATTGTCCCCTATATTTTATATTGTTTGAATAATGCTTTTAGTTTTTCAGCAACTTTTTTCATCTCCACACTTGTGTTTTGTTCCATTTACTACCCTTTGCTGGCTGCTTTGAGGTGCTGTTGGATTCTTTTGAACCCTTGGTGGTGAGAAGAACACAGAATTATGGACTGTGGTGTGTTTCTATTTGACACCAAGAGCACTGACACAATCAGCCGTGTCTCCCTGATGAGTTCGATCCAGCGGACGAAAGGCCTAGGAGCAGGCAATACAAATAAATGTGCTTTCAAGAGGGATTACGATGACTCCCTCAGGCAGCTAGTGAAGGCCTTCTCATATTTATAATATACCCCCCCCCCCCCCCATTTTCTTCATCTTCAATTTTTTTTTTAAAGTTCAAATCTTTGCCAAGTCATTACTATAACAACTGAAGAATTGTTAGCCTGCACTTGTTTTTCCTCACTACTTAATTGTTCAGCATTATATATATATATATATATATATATAATATATATATATATATATATATATATATATATATATATATAAGTACAAATTATATATGTAAATAAATATCTGTATCTTATCTCTCTATCTACAGATAGATGGACAGATACATAGATAGGTAGCTTTTTTGGGGAAAAAAATATATGCATAATTACACACACACAGAGAATTATTGTTGATAATAACAATGAAAACAAATGCTAATGCTGCTGCTGTTACTATTACCATCGCTGCTGCTGATGTTGTCCTTGCTGTTGTATCTATTGCTGTGGAGTGCGATTAAATGTCAACAACTTCAACGAAGTATGAATACATTCAACACCAGTCAAAATCCGTAAGACAGTGCATCTACATCATCACCCCCCCCTCCAGTCCCTGCACTCTGCATCTGATCAATTTTGTGTTATTTAAGAATGTGATTAAATACCCATATCCGGGCGCTACAGAGTTATACTTTGTCCTGCAGTCAGTAAAGCGAATCAACATCTCCCCAGAACAAATGAATCTGAATAGGAAAGTTCACCAGCATGTCACCAGAAAATCGCCTCATCTCCATGGCGTTTGCTTATGGGGCTGATAATGATGAGGGATAAATCATTTAGTACCATATTCAGAACAGTTGTCTGCCACCCGGCTATTTGCAATCAAGCAGAGTAACAAAGCATGGCCAATCATTACCAGTAGCAAATTCTTTTGAAAGACAGTACTAGTGAACAGCAAGAATCACCTGGGAGGATAATTTAAGTGTGTGTTGGTGATAATACAGTGATAACATTATACAAGGATAGGCATTGATCATATGACTTACACTGCATATGTAGATAGCTAATGTGTGCATTCAGAAATAATGTTCTGACATGGAAGTTCAAAAACGTTCTAATTTTGCATAACTGACATACTTGTTTGGTGACTGTTTCGTATAGTTTTCTATGTGAGCGGTCCAGGAAAATTATAACACGATAACTGTCTACTTCTTCAAGTCTCACATTGTGGATAAAAACAAACGGGAACTATTTCATATTTTGCCGTCTTTGATGGGTTTACAAGAGTATGGCTTTAGTCTTACTGGGGTTTAGTAACATATGATTATGCGCAGTATGGTTCAAAACTTAGCAGGTGTACTGTATACGGACTAGTCCGCACGCAGTGACACCTCCTTGATGAAACTGAAACTGAAACAGACATATGATTTACACTGCATCGTTTATTTAAGATGTCAACAGAAGTTTGTAATAAGGCATACACAGACGTAAGGTAAAAGCTATTTGTATGAATCACATTACCATCACTAAGGGGTTTACAAGATTCTTCAGTATGAAGAGGGAGAGCGTTTACGTAGACAGAAAAAAAAGAGAGGACCTAAAACTGAACCCTGGGGTACTCCATTTCTGACAGGTGATATATTTGGT
>CM031604.1:79460050-79487550 GCA_018398815.1 Conus ventricosus
TCCAAACTAACATCGCATCCCCTATGACGTCACTTAAACCTTCGCCTCTGGTCTTCGTGTATGTGCGTGTTTGCTTGTGCGCGCGCCAATTAGGGGTCTGTTCTCCTTCGGGGTCATGGACCTTGTGTGTGCTAATGTCATACCCTGCTGTAACGTTTTCTCCCATTGGTCGGCTCGTTTGCTGTAACCCTCCGGATTATTCACGACTATTTTGGTCAAGGTCATGAATCATTGTTTCCGGTTCCCCCTCTTTCCCGAAACGAGCTTCCCTCCCATCAGTGTCATTTTGACCACCCTCCCCTTATATCGGTTCCCTTGACTTTTGG
This sequence comes from Conus ventricosus, assembly GCA_018398815.1. Classification (NCBI taxonomy): domain Eukaryota; kingdom Metazoa; phylum Mollusca; class Gastropoda; order Neogastropoda; family Conidae; genus Conus; species Conus ventricosus. Next base: position 79,460,377 of record CM031604.1, read on the forward strand.
TATTGTCCTCATTTGCATCTTCTATCAGTTTCCTTCTTTTTTCATTTTTTCGTTCCATCATTCCTTCTGGTCCAATTCCTTCCCCATTTTATCCCTATTGATTTATGGCTTTGCATTCTGCCAATTACAACCACCAACGAACCAACCATCATCGAATCACCCACCACACAACACTCATTCCCATTCATATTCATCTCATTATCATTTACATCATATCTTCAATACTTGCCTTTCTTCAACCTTCATCCACTTCCTCACTTTCTCCATATCATGTTGTCTATCCTTCCCTCAATATCACATTCCCTTTCTCACCCCCCACTTTCTTCTCCCTTCGTACACAACATATTCGCTGAATACTCGATGTTTAGAAACTAGCTTTCCACTCATAGTCATCATTCCAACTGATCTCTCCCTCATCCTCTCATCCATACTTTTCCTGTCCATACTACTTTTCTGCTTGTCTCTTACTGATAGCCATCCGTATCATTATATGTGTTTCCCATCAATCAATTCACCTTCTGTTCTCCATTCATATGCATACATTCTTGTTCTTGACCTTTCCATTCTCTCTCCCTTCTCCCTCTCATCCCTTCTACCACTCTCACTGTTCAATCCATTCTCTTGAACATGGGATGGTGGGGGGGAGGGGTGTGATATTGATAATCTATATCTGGTCATCCTTTCTCTTTCCTTCTGCTTCACATCCTTGTTCTGGAACTCGTGTTGGGGATCTCTTGTCTGACCCTCTTGCATGTACTTTACCCAATTATATCTCTTCCATCAACCTCTTTATTCCCCCTCGCTCTTGTCATTCTCTCAATCTATCCCTTGTTCCATCTTCATCCTCACCTGGAATCACCCCTTACCTGCCACCGCATTTTCCTCCTCTATCACTCTCGCATTCGCTCCTCTTGCGTTCATTATGCATCCTTCTTACTCCCGATCCGTCTCTTACACACTCCACTCTTTCTGGCATTGAGTCGCCTCCATCTTCCACCGGTTTCCCTCCTCCGTGGTGTATCCGTAGTTGCTGGGGTAGCTAGGGTACCTGGAGTGTTGGAGGGTATCAGGTTCACTCACGTCTACCAGTCATCCTCCCACAAAAAATCCTATCTTCCCTTCCTCAAATTCCCGTAATGTCCGCTGACTGTCTGTCTTGACAGTCCAGATCGATTCTTATTCCATCAACTACGCATGCCTGTCCCTGGCGTCCTTGTTCCATGATTATACTTTTTTAATCTGTCTCTCGTATGAAAATTTTACTTATGATCGGGTCCTTGGTATCTCCCTTCTGGGGGGTACCTCTAGCGACACCGAACCAAAGGGCCCTTTCTATGGTGTATTCCCCCATTCGACTCAGGAATGACTGTGTTTTAGGATCCGGATTATTCTCCCTGCGCCATCCCTCACTGACCTGTCCCTCCTCCGGCGATTATCGACGAGACCCAGGAATCTCGCTTATTGCGTCTGGGAGAACCTTTTCTATTACGATCAGTCTCGGTCTCCCAGGTCTTCAACTTTGTATTCAGTGGCTTTTGGTCTCTGCTCCTTACTTTATTTCAGCCTGATTTCTTTAGGTATATCATGTTTCTAGCACAATCTCTGTAAGTGCATGCATTCTCCCCGATCAGTTCGGCTTGTTTCAACCTCAATTCCCCTCTACCTTTGCTTTCAATCCATTTGCATGCTTGTAGTGTGAGATAGAGTGTATCCGCCCAGTGAAGCATGGAGTTCGATAACCCACCGAGTGTACTTAATACTTTATTCATTTGGGTCCCTCTATGGCTTCCAATTTTTTTCGTCATCGTTTCTTCTTCTGCTTTTCCAGTGACTTTCGCCCCATAACATCTTATTCTGATTCTTGGTTAGGGCCGGGATTCATCTCCACGACATTTGCGAGAAATTTAATTTCGTTCTCTTTGTCAGAATCTGACTGGAGTCCAAGGGGAAGTTCACTCGTAACCTCTCCTCGGAGGGTGTTTGGAAAAACGCCCGTCTCATGTCTTTAAAACTTCACGTATTCTTGCTCGTTTAGTATTGTCGATGTTACAATGACAATGTCCCAGTTCATCGATACACAGTATCATACTAACCTTGTTTGTGGTACATACCGCACCCGTCACGAAACAAAAATCCGAACACAGTTCCCTTTTTTCGAGTCCACAAGTGCTCAAAGTACTTTACCCCTTTCGAGCAACTCCGGGTGGGCTTCCAATCTTGCATATTAACCTGCTTAGGCTGCATGTGGTCCAAAAGCCACATGAAGTGTGTAATATTTGTGCCCACGAGCCACACCCAAACACATTGCTGAAATCCAAAGTCCGACGTAAGCACATCATCACTTCGACACACCCCGCCACTATTTTCTTCTTCACTCGACGCACATTTCGTTTTCATGTGTGAGGGTTCGAAAAAAAGTCCAATGCGGACTCTTCCACGCCTGAGTATACAATCATGACGGCACTTCTGTGTGCTACAAAACGTATGTCAGATTTCGTGCACACTCTACTTACATCACGTGCACTATCCAAACCACTACATCATTTGCTGAAAGTCTGCGCAGCACTTCACTCACCACCCTGTCACCTGGTCGCCATGTTGCTTGTCACTTGTCTCATTAAAATCTGCATCTCCGAAAAAAAAAAAAAGCAAACAAACAACAGATAATGCCGAAACATCAATTGAAACGGATTAGAATGCAAATGTTAACGCTGGGACTCGAAGACTATAATAGGACGAGAAAGAAATAAAGACGACCAAATTTCAAATCTCACGAAATGAAATATGTAACCAAATACAACATGAAAAATATACACACGTGCCTCACCCCTGCACACATATACAATGTAACAAATCACTTTCTGCAACGGTCAGCGAGCCGAGCGATCGAGCGATGCGAGAGAGAGGATAGAGAAGAGAAAGGGAGAGAGAGAGAAGAGAGAGGAGAGAGAGAGAGAGAGATGAAGAGAACAATCTGAACAATGCAAATAACCAATCTTTATTTCTACAGGCCCCCAGGCCCCGATAAGAGAAGAGATAGAGGAGAGAGAGAGAAAGAGAGAGGGAGATAGAATAGAAGAACAAATGAACCATGCAATGAACCATACTTTAATCTCTTCAGGTCCCCCAGCCCCTAGAGATCGAGAGAGAGAGAGGAGAGAAAGAGAGATGAGAGAGAGAGAGGGATGATACTACAACATGTCGATCAGAAGGATCAAAATGTAGGCCTACAGCTTCTTTTGCCGCTTGTAAAGAAAAGCGAGAAATTAAACATGGTGAGGACGCCTGGTACGAGAACAGGTAGCAGTGAACACAATTACTCAATCCACACATAATTATTCGCTTTTATACAGAACAAGAAAGCTGCCACGGAGAAGAATCAACGCCTGAGCGGAACTGAAAACTGAATTACAATAAAAGTGAAGAATGAACTTAGTAGTCTAATTTGTTGTTTGTTTTCTTTTGATTACTATTTAACAAAGGTGTAAGTTTTTTTTAGCTCTACATGAAGGCCGATTAAGGGTAGGATAGGAGGTTGGATGGCTCTTACAGTAGATACTCGATTTTTTTTCCTGTCTGTCTTGAGTAAGTTCTGAGCAGATAGCTTCTATTCATTCACACTCTTTGGAAACTTTTGACAGACAACAGACACACAGACAGAAACGGACGAAACGGTACCGAATCGACGGACAGACGACGGACAGACAGACAGACATGACAGACAAACAGACCTACAGAATCATTGGAAATCTGATATTGGCCGCGAAGGCCGAAATATAGACAAAAACCTAGAGAACTTTATAAGCGGAGCGACATTCGTTCAGGGTCGGCGTCATTTCGATCGCTTAGACGTCAAACCACTGCATCCCCCAACAGCCCCGCATTCTATGTAGTATTTCGTGTTAGGCAGCGTCCGTAGTCTGTCTGCTGTAACTATAGGAAAATGTGGCGTCCCCTGTACCACCCCCAACCACACACACACACCACACAAAATACACAATAACACAAGTGAAAAACTTCTCTATCCTACTTAGACCTAAAGAATACTAGATGGGGCGAATGAAAAAAAACTAGTAAAACACACAACACACACACACACACACACACACACGACCCACCACACACAACGAGTTATAATCCATCTGCATATGGCCAAAAACCATGGGCCTGACATTGTCATCATGATCGACAAAAGTACTCGAAAGTCGCTGACACCTTTCACGTAGACTACAAAATAATCCACATGGAGTACAAGAATGGATGTATCCATACAGGAGTAAACAAAAATTATACAGATACAAGAGCAACCAAGGTTTAGTACAGGCTTCATAGGCCTCCTTGGGTTTTCAATTACACAAGAACGACTGACACAGTATTCAAGGCCCAGAACTAATACCGATAGCCAATTTAAGTGTCGACTCGAATCCAGCTTAGGAATTTTTACATTTGTAGAATGAAATCTTTGGCGGCTATTATCACCGTGACATACCTGTGTGTTAATACAACAGGAACTGTGTAGACAAAAGAATTTGTTAAACAAATAGGAAGTATTTACCGTATAAAAAAGCAGACAGTTGGTCTCGTACAGAACGCTTCCCCACTGCGGCGTTTAAAACCCCAATTGAACGACGCGGCTTCCAGCCGTGCTGTCGTGCCTTGCTTGCAAGGTTTCGCATGCCGCACAGTCTGCCTCTATGAGATAAGAAAAATGGGATTCCCAAAGGTGACGCCGTTGAGGCAAACCTGGGCAGGCTAAGTTCTCTATATGAACAGGATACCCCATTAAACGGAGGAGCTGCCACGGTAAAGCTTTTACTGTCAACCAGTTTTGGCCTGCGTGTGATCCTCATAAAAGTTTACAGTAAATTCGAAGTTCAAAAGCTCTAATGAGGTTTATGTATATCAAGTAACAACACAAAGTATAACGTCTTATATATTATATGTCAGGAAGCCAACAATCGGCCTATCCTTAACCCCGAATATAATAACAGTAGCTTGTGTACACTCCGTGCATATAGTGTTGTGTATTTAATTATCCATGACAAAAAAAACAAAAGTAAACGCATCAAGAGGGAATTACAATATCACGGAAAGTGAATCTTCGTCGTACGATGGGCGAGTGTGTTTACCTTGAATCCGATCATTTACATAATAACCATAGCGCCATCAAAAAGGACGTAAGTGCTAAATCCAAAGAAAAGAAAAGAAAGACAGTAATGAATGAAGTGGCGTATTAATGCCTTCCATCTCCACTCGGGTCATTCCGCCACTGCGACAGAGTAAAGCTTGTACGACTCAAGAGAAAGGGTAAAAGCTATTTGACAAAATATTGCCCTACACTCTCCTCACATCTCTCCCACTCTCTCTCTCTCACTGACAAACGTTAATATAGTCAGGCATATGAAAAGCTCTTCAGACCATATATAATAGGATATGGCAAGTGGGTAACTAACCTAAAGAAAATTACTAATTTTGAAAAATAGTATGGGGGTTATCAAATTAGCATAATGCCGCTTGGTTATCTGACATAAGAACATTACTGATTGAAAATAAGAAATGGAACAGATTGGGTTACCCAATTGAAGAATGAAAAAGCAATATTTCGGATTAATGGACAACGTCTAACTGAGTGCTATTCAACAAAAGCTGTCATATCATAAACCAAGTACACAGAAAATATTTGTGGGAACAAATCTATATAAAGACCTAATCTCAGCCGGAGAAATTCCTTTAACGAGACATAACACATAAATGGCATCGGGGGGAAAATCCAGGCAAGTTATATGAACAATACCCACGATATTATGCAAACCTAATATGTATGAAGATATCCTATCTATCATGTGACTAACAAAACAAAAAACAAACAAAAAAAAAAGCAAAAAAAAAAAAAAAATCCAACTTCGTACGAGGGGGCCATTAATTATGGATGATGTGATAAGGACATTAATTTGGATGAAGTGGACGTGGACGCGAAGACCCACTTTTTGATTATTCTACTGTCGCAGCAGATATAAGTGAAGGATCTCATAAAAATGAGGTGCGAATTACGTCCCTGGAACCATTAACCTAAAAATAGTGATCATGTGAGTGTGTGCTAGAGAGTATGAGCACCCTGAGAAACAGCAGCGATCAATAAGGAGTGCACACAATGCAAAACACAGGTGTTCTATGCCAATAGGAGCGAGAAAGGAAATAGTATGAAATGTTGAAGGAAAAGAATTGCGAAAGAATTATGGGCGTAAAGGGGTAGGAGTTTGACAGAGCTGGGTATCACACCTAATTAGCCCATATGCAAGACCAGTCCAGCCATATGCAAGTACCTATACTGTCCATATGAATGTCCCTAATACTTGCCAAATGATATACCTATACAGTCAAAAGCTTGTCCTATCTGCCATTCTATTGTCCTATACTAGCCAATGCTTGTCTCAATACTGCCCAATTCTTGTCCCCAATCTGCCATAAGATTGAGTCCATAAACAGCCAATTCTTGTACTAAACAGCCATATTATTGTCCAATACTGGTCATATGCCTGTTCTATACTGCCAAAGCTTGACCAAACCTGCCATATAATTGTCCTATAAACTGCCAAAATGCAATTTCCTAAATAACAAGCCATATGGTTTGTCCTATACAGTCCATAATCTTGACCTATACTGCCATAAGCATGTCCTGTAAGATGCATACCTAGAAAAGCAGAGACAAAGCCAAAAGGATACGAACATCTTACTAACCGGCGAGACTTTACAAAAGGGTCCACGTATTAGACAGATCTCGCACATTCAAAAGAGGGCCGATGAGATTGGTAAGAGGGCTGCTGATGGTCAATAGACCATCATGTTGATAGCAAGGTTGGGTTTCGGGCTCAATCTTCTGGTCTTCAAAAGGGCGAGAGTTGGTTTTGGCCCTGGTCCACTGTAAACAATAAAGAATCCAAAAATTATACAAAATTGAATAAGAAAAACTGACAACCGGAGAAAAGCTTGCCTGATCGGGATTCTCGACGCTAGACTTCAACCGTTTTGGCACGTGGAGTGACAGTGTTAGGACTGTTGTTAAACGGTGGCAGCCCCAACAGGTCAACATTGAAATCGGCATATACAGTTCGAAAGACAAGGCGTGAATAACATGAACACAACAAGAAATGGAGAAGAGTGGGGACTTAAAGACTTCCGAAATGTTCTCGATCATATAGTGCAAAAAAAGTGTTAGTTGCTGGTTGTTGAGTAAGCCGTACCTTGGGTCTTCAAGGAGAAGTCGTAATTTCATGCCTCACACCAGGGGGGGATACCCCGAGACGTATACAGAAGTGGAGGAGATTGCTGGGAAAGTAGTGTTTCTGCAAGTCCGAGGGTTAAGTGACAAGGCTGTAAGGCACCGCCCTTCCAGTAGAGCCAGGTTGTCCGACATTGAGCATGTGCAATTCACTGGGCTCTCCCTTGGTCCCTGAAAGGAAGGCTATTCGTGTCAGGTGACCTTCACTGGGTAGGTGACCGTCAGCCGCAGGCAGAGTCCACGTACCATTCAGGTCGACCCTGTACTGAAGGAATGAAGGATTGTGCAGCTGGCCTATCAGTGGTATTGCGTGCCTAGTTCTATAGATGTAGTAAATACTAGAAGCATCAGACATGGCATAGATAGAGCTGACCGGCTTTTTAGTTCCATGGGAGCATGGGGTGGAATCGCACAAGATATTTGAATAGGAGGAAAAGCATTAACCACTTTGTACCAAGACTTAGTAAGTTCGCACGCAGCTGTTGGTGGTGTGGTGTATGATAGTGTGACTAGTGATATACCATATGTGGAATAAAAAAAACTTTGGGTATTAATTTGAACAAAACGAGTGATTTGTATGTGCCAGTGATTCCCATGGTTTGACCCCGTTATAAACTCTAGATCTCTCTTTCTTTGAGAACGAATAAAAGGTTGCTTGGAAAACCAGAAGTGGGGTGGACCTCCCATAAGGTAAATGTTACTAACGACTCCCGACATTGCTGAGGTCGACAAGTAACATACAGCGTAAGATCAGAGGTTTGGCTGACCGCCTTTATGTCACCCGGTATGGGACGTAAGACCGTGGAGTATCATGTGTAGCCTCGGAGCCGACGACGAGAAGAAAATTCCACCCGTGAGTGTTTACCGGACGACAGCAAGACAGATATCCAGAAGTATCCAAGACAGGGAGCTGCCATAGACAACGTGGTGTAAGCATGCCAGATGCAGACCTAGGTAGAGGCCGGACAGGATGCCCATAATTGTGGCGGGCGAATATAGGAGGAGTCCTGAGACACCTAGAGATGGATGCGACCTCAAGCTTAACGTTGCCCGATACCCCCCAACTGGGAATAGGGTGGGGCCATTCGGAGTACACAACTTTTGGTCCAGCATATCAGCTCGTAGTTCGCCCCGTGTATGAGAGAACTTGACGGACAAAACCAAGGAATCTGGTCAATAATATGGACGCTATATTGCTCTTAAGATTAAAATAGAGCCAACTTAATAGTGTAATAATGATCTTTCCATGGTTAATGAAGAGTAATTGTGACTGGAAAGTTGGATGCTATATTATGAATTGTCCCCTTAATGAAGAAAACATTGATTGATATGATACAGAAATGAAGTGTTGATTAGAGACGGTTTGGGGCTCGTAGTCAAGTTAAATACATTTATGAATATTTTCAATGAAATGTTAAAGGTTATCCGTCACCTATGAGCGGGTCCCGATGTGAGTACAGCGTGCGAGATCCTATCGAGAGCGCATATTGGTTGTGAAAGTGCGAAAATACAACTGACAAAAACCCCCTGCCTCCCTGAATATGAAAATCAAAATTATTAATAACGTAGGTGGAGCGGCGGAGTCCCGTACACAAATAGTGTGACTGACGTCCCGTGATGAACATAAAAGAGCATAAGTGATTTAGAATTACAGGTATTTGTTCAGTTAGCAAAGGAATTTGAAATTTGTCGTAATAGAGGTAACCTAGATTTTTTTTTCTTAGCCGGGAAAGACGTTAGTCATGTGTTTGATATGATATGATCTGTTTTTTTCATGACTGGGCCTTGTATATGAACTTCTTGATTGTATGCTGTTGAGGTTGATTGTGTTAGCACAAATATTTGATCGGCTAATTTACAAGTGATCGTGTGGAAACAACTCAATAAACAGAGGTTGTAATCTACAACTTAACGAGGGATAGATAGCTACAGAAAATGATCTACAGAATAGGGAGCTGAGACAAAGGGACCCGCAGAAAACGATGGACCTCAACAATAATGAAAAGCTATAGGACTAAAGGTACCCGGAACTTGAAGGCCAAATGTTAGATAAACTGGCCCCCGTAAAATCGAGGCACCAAGTAAAAAACAAATGGTATCGTTGAATGAACAGAGAGAAAAAGAAAAAAGGTGACAAAAGTAGAGAGGAAAGAGAACGGGAAAACAGGATGATAAGAAATAGAAACGGAAACGGAGTGATAGATAAAGAGAACGGTGAAAAGTAGTAGATAGAAAGAGTAACGGTAACAAGGAGGAGAGAGAAAGGTAACGGGAAACAATGAGGAGAAGAAATGGAAAACGGAAAAAGAGTGAGAGGAGAAAGGGACCTGTGAAAAAGAGTTAAGAGAAAGAGAACGGGAAAAGGATTAGATAGAACGGGACAGAGAGGAGAGATAAAGGTAACGGGAAAAAGATGGAGATAGAAAGAGAACGGAAAAGGAGGAAAGAGAAAGAGTAACTGGAAAAAGAGGAGAGAGAACTTGAAACTGTGGAGAGAAGAACGTTAAATGAGAGGATAGAGAAAGAGAACGGGAAAGATGAGGTAAAATAGAGAAGTGGTAGATAAGGCATTTGAGTTGGAAAAATTAAAAATGGAGACAAACGGACGGGGGACTCAAAACCTCAAGTGAACTATGCACCACAAAGTACAGACCCTATGACAATAAGCCAAGGTTCGATGAAAAACCGGGACCGCATATAGTGAGGATTACATTTCGCAATTATGAAAGGATAGCCAAAGTGATCAGGGGCTTACCCGAGAGTAACTGTGTGTGGTGGCACATAAATGTGACTGCGCTGCAGACACCCAAAGCTAGGGATTCTTTTTTTCACTACCACCGTAAAACAGACAGAAGCGGTGCACGCGATGTCATTGTTACATAGGTACCAGGTAACCGGCCGATAGATATAGGAAAAAGTTCAGAGAAACCTTTCGTAAATCAGGGTGAGACGCACGTACAGATCCTTTATTACGGTCTATGGGCTCTCTTTGCCAAAATGAAAAAGGTAAGGAAACATCGAACCCACTTTTGAGTTCTTTGAGTGAGGAAACGTTAAGAGTCAAATTCACACCACTAGTCGTGGAATGTGAAACACAGAAATCTTGTCAGAAAGAGAATTATGAAGTTTTAAGATGTAGGTAGGTGTAAAGTTGCAGACAGGTATAGAGAATACTGCGCCATGATCAGCGTAATGTTGATGAATTGATCGAACCATTCGACCCTTAAAGCCCCGACACACAGACAGGGAGTGATTCGCCGACTCCTACAAACAGAGGCGATACCCAGTTAGAACGAATTCTATATTACCCGAGCAACAGAGTGCCTCAAGAGAATGTTATATAGTGAACCGCTCCAAGTTTTAAATTTGGGCGCGAGGGTCCATCGCCAAGGAATGTAGGCGGACAGCTAATTACATTCCGTTTGATTAGCCGTAGATAGACAATTCAACGAAGCAAGCATATAACCACCACCAACAACAATGTCAGTAGTAAACGGGTTAAGCCGTGACCTGCTTCTAGATACAGGACTGACTCTAGCGGCAATGGTAGAGCCCGGTTTGGTGAGAGATACAGACAATACCGGGGAAACCACCTGCTTGCCGGATAAAGCAGATGGAAGAAAAAAATTCTGGCTACCTTTGGCCCGTTGACACAGTAGATTCATAGTAATGTCAGGAGATACACTCACAGCAGGCAGTGCAAAACAATCATCCCATATCCGCTATGTATAGGGGGTAGGATAAATCACCCCGAAGCCTAGCCATCTGCCAGTCAAGAGTGGGAAAGCAAGTGTCAGTGAAGGGTATGAAAGTAAAACATAACGCAGTGGATTGCATCTAGGCGCCGCGAGCAGTGGCGCTAGAGAAGTGGGCAGATAATTATGCCAATTAGTGTGTGCAGTTGTACCATGAAAAAGGACGTAGACGCTGTACCGTAGGCCCATGGAGGTGTTCCGTAGTGTCAGTGCCGAAGGCCATGGTGGCCATATGGAGGTTCATAATTTGTTGGCGTAGCCAAGGAAAGACAGCAAAGAATGAAGTCTCACCTGTGGCTGGACCACAGGGACTTGGCCAACAAGGCCCACATAGAAACAGGAACCAGCAGCATTTTGTTGTGACCAGGCGTCAGTAATAAAAGCAATGGCAAGAAAGTACAAGAGACCATCAAATCGAAATTAAATGCCACTAATAGACAGCACACAGTAAGCAGACGAAGCCCAGTGTATTGAAAAAGGACTGACTCAAAAATGGCTCATCAAGTAGATGCATAAGCCACGAGTGGAATCCGACCCAAGTAATATTCCACAGAGTAGAAAGTGAACCTCGGTATCTGGATAAGAGAGTGATTGATGCGGAACTCAAACATTTATGAAAAAGGGATAAGATCGACGTCGCAGTACATGTTGCTACGGCTCGAAGAAGATCGGCGCAGAATATACGACAACGCGCTCCTTTACATTACAAACCAGGCCTTGTTTATGAAGGGTGTGCAGACTCTCCCCCCATGAAAAGCCTGTAACGGCTCGCATATTATCTGCCCCAGGTACAATTGTCGAACCCAAACGGCGGTTCAAGATTGAGATGCGGCAGGCGTATGTCAAGTGTAGAGTAATTCCCTCCTTGTAGTATGCTCATGTAGTTGAACAACAGAAGCAGGACCAATGTAGGAGCAATGCCTACGGGTCTGCTGATCGATTGTTGGTGGTTTGGTAGCAGACATCTGTTACGGGACCGCTTACTGTGTAAATAAATACTGGCCATTTTTGGTTATTGATTTAATAGATTGGCCCAGTAAAAGGGCGGGTTCGAGTCCTATGATCATGTATTCTAATTCATTTATTATGATTGATGTTTAACTGACAAAAGTGCATAGTTACATATGCCCAATATGGGTCGGTGTTGATTACATGCATCACGTGTTTATGATTTTTTCATTTTTTCCTGGATAGGAGTCTCTTTGTTAAGATTGTCATGCCACAGATCATGTAAAGTGTGAAAATGGCCTTTATGTTGAGAAATCATGATAAAAGTTGATTTTGCAATTGTGTGTGAGACCTGTAGTGAGCATATATTGTGGCCACACGCCTGAATAAGATTGATATACTTAGTGGAAAGTGTGTACACCCATGAATTAGATATTTGAATAAGAAGTAAGCTGGCCACACACCTTGAAATAGAATCTAGGGAAAAACATGTGCTGTGCTAATATATGAAGTAGATGGAATGATTAAAATAAAATGAAAGTACATGCTGAAGCAAATTTCAAAGAGAGAGAGTATTAGGATTATATAGAGCCAGTTTAAGAGTTAAAGTTTGAGCACCAGAGACGCAAATTGACTTACCAAGATAGGAATCAATGGATATTATAATAGAAAAATATGGATATAACTGGTAACATTATCCAAGTTGGAGAATAATAGATGGACGAGAATACATGTATTGTACGCAAAGGGAAGTACTGCCAATAAAATGACCTAATAGCAACTGAGGTTAGTTATTTAACCAATGGGAGACCATACTGTACCCATGTATAACAGGAAGAAAGTAGACCACATTCAATAGGTATGGGGTTAAAGATCGGCCTGATTGTACTCCACGACATTATAAAGCCAATTAAGGTAAGTATCAGTTAGTTGAGAGCACGCAACCATGTTACTTTTCAAGTGTGCGAAACAGGCATCACCCAGGTGGGATACACCCGATAGTATCCCTTTTGATGGAGAGTGCAGGGCAGTGATACCTCCAGATCCGAGGTGTAGCGACAAGTATGATGGCGACCTGCCCGATTCCTGGGTAGATAATAGTGACCACATTGAGCACATGGCTATTCACTGGTCACTCCCGTGGGCCTAGAAAGGAAGGCGATCGATGTTCATTAGACATTCACATGGTAGGTGACCCGTCATCCTGCCGTCAGAGTACAAGCGACCATTCAGATACGTCCCTGTTCAGAGGAAAGAATGTCAGGGCATCGGCCTTATCGAGTATGTTATGCGCGCTTGAAGTCAATAGAGGTAGTAACATACTTGAAGCATCAGTCATTTGCTAGTAGAGCGGACCAGGCAGTTATTCAATGTTTAGTCAAGGGGGAACGCACCATGATTTAGAATATGATGTAAAGCATAAACACTGGGAACCCAATCATTGTTGGGCTTAGCCAGCAATGTGTGTGAGAATGTTAAATGATGACTCATGTTATACCAAAGTGTTATGAATAAAAAAACTTTAGGTGAATTATTGGTACAATCGAGTGATGTGTTTGTGCCAGTGATTCCATAGGTTGAGCAGTAAACTCGTTGTTCTCTCTATCTTTGAGAACGTGAATATAAGGTGCAAGTAAAACCCATGGTAAGTGGGGGCTCACTTAAGGTAAAGTGAAACACGCCCGTCTTGCTGAGTGCTCAATAAAAATACAGCAGAAGCAGAGGTTTAGTCTGCGCCTTGTTGTCATCCCGGTTGGGGACGTAAGACAGTGGAGGATGCAAGAACCTCGGAGGCCGACGACGAGTAAGAATTTGATCTCCCGTTTTGTGACGACGACAGCAAGACGTGTATCCTGTGTAGACAAGACAGGGATCTTCCAGACAACGGATGGGGAGGTTAGTGCAGCCAGGAGAAGACCTGTGGGATAGTCCGACAGTGAGCCCTACAGTGGAGAGGGCGAAGGTTGAGGATTCCGGGAGACTCAGTTTGGATTGAGGTCGACACAAGCTACTTTTGCCAGTGTCCCCCAACTTTTATTGTGCCAATCGGGAGGACACAACGTTGATGGCTGCATCAGCACGACGTCTCACAAGTGGGAAGAGAGCAACTGACGGACAAACCAAGGAATGCTGGCAATTATTAAGACTGCTTAATTGCACATAAGTTAAAAAGTGTGCAAACTGAATAGTGAATATTGTCTATTCCCTAGGTATATGAAGAGTAATTGAAGAAAGGTGATGCATTTATGAGTTTTTCTTTAAGAATTTTACATTGATTAGTATGTATACAGATATGAAGATTTTGATGTAGTACTGGAGGGTGGCTCCGAGTTCAATTTAAATAGAATAGAATAAAAAACAATGAAATGGATAATGTGATTTCCCGACACTCCTTTTAGTGCGGGCCCGAAGTGAGTGAACAGTTTGCGTGAGCCAAAGGCTAGAGCGCATTTTGGTTGTTGAAAGCGGGTAAATACTAGCCAGTCCTAAAACCCCCTGCATCCACTAAAAAGAAAAACATATTATAATAAAGATGTGTAGCGTTCGGTAGTCCCGTCAAACAAGAGGGAATAGCATAACCTTATGTGAATTAACCTCAAGAGAACCAGGTTAAATGCATATATAAAACCAGGATCTGGAAGTGGCTGAAAGTACCTATGTTTCACCAGAAAATGTGAATGGTTTAATCTGAAAACTATGGAATCAAATGTCGACTTGTTTTCTAGCCTGTAATCTATTAATGTTTTGAAGAGCAATTCATTGAAACAAGAAACGTGAACAATGTATAAGTCATAAAGCAGCTATAAAAGGCTGGCACATGAAACATTTGCCAGACAATGGTAACTACCTGAAAAAGACTTATTTGTTTTTAAAACACAACTGAACAATCATTTGTCCCCCCTCACCCACCTAACTCATGAAACTGATTACCCCAAAACTTACGAGCCAATACTTGGAAAAACCGCTTCGGGGGAACACTGAAAAAAAAAATGATGGTATTATATCCAAAGTTAAAGATAGTAATACAGTGCCGGAAGTAAAGTTTGTGCATATTGCTGTGTTCACATTGGAGATTTGATAAACGTGTGAGTGGAGAACATAAGTATTTCGTACGGCAAAGTATTTTCTCCTGACAGACTGCTAGAAGAATTCGATTCCAGTAATTTGTGCGCGAACAAAAAAACAAGTCCAAATAGTCCACAAAGTATAAACAGACTAATTGTGGAAAGTATAATAAGGTATATGAATGACTAGGTAAAAGTGAAAGTTGTAATAGAGGGCTAACCGTTTAATTAACTTTAGACCTAAATATTAGTGTTGTCTTAAAAGAAATTAGAAAACGCCTTCACTCCCAACCAAATAAAGCTTTTATGTGCAATAGTATCAGTTAAAGAAAAAGAGTTGTGAAGTCTGGTAATTTAATCAGCAGTAAGAACATACCGAAGAACAAAAATCTTAAAAGACAGAGAGGTAAGACATAATACCATTTTGAATATTTAAAACTAAGAGTTTGCTGGAGTAAGTCAATTAGTGACCTATAGTCCCAGTAAACACTTTCTCTATGTTCATTACAAGTACTTACCAAACAGGTTACAACAATGGGCTATCTTAGTTAACGCCATCTAGAAGAAGAGTCAGAAAATAATCCTGCGACTTAAGCAGATAGCATTGTTGACAGTTAAAACGATTAGCTATCAGAATGACAACGTCACTAAAATAGTGCTCATGTCAGCCATTAACATACAATTGATAGTTAACCTGAAGAAAAGTAACGTAGAGGGGTAACGACAGTGTGATAAAAATGGCGGCGCGAGGAACGACTGAAGTATGACCGGCTATTGATACCTGATGCAGAAAGTGAAAAAATTGTATTGGGGATCTGTATTTCAAAACGCCTACTTGTATATTAACCCGTTCTATATGTAAAGACCATTGCCATGCAATTTACAAAATTGCTTTGAATAAGATTTAAAAACCAACACTTATTCTATCAATACTATACTTAATCAAAAATATGATAGCTAAAAACAAGCCTTATAGATGTAAAGTCTGAAATATCAGTTAATATCTATAAAAAGACAAATGTATCAAAGTGAGGCTGTGACTAACATAAGCTATTAAAGAGTATTCTAGGACTTGACATGCCGAGTTTACCATCCAAAATGACATTTGTATCATATGTGAGGCAGAGAATAAATTTGCTTTAAGATTATTCTGTGTCTGACATGCTGGGAAATGACAAAAAACATTCTGATGAAATAATTGGAATAGTTTGGGTTACCCAGATGGTAGGTAAGAAAAAGCATTTTTGTCGGATTTTTGACAACGGCTTACTGATTGCTTTCAACATAGCTGGCATGTTCATATACCAGAGACACAGAAATATGTGTGGTACAATTCTTTTAAAGACCTATTCAGCCGGAGAAATACCTTAACGAAATAACACATAAATGGCATCGGGATAATCTGGCAAGTTTTAGAACTAGAACCCTCGGATTTTATGCAAACCGAAGATGATTTGATACATATCTATCATGTGTCTAACAAAACAAAAAACAAACAAAAAAAAAAAGCAAAAAAAAAAAAAAATCCTACTTCGGACAGTAATTTGGATGATGTGAATATGGACAGTAATTTGGATGATGTGGACGTGGACGCGAAGACCCACTTTGATTAGTCTACTGCGCTGCAGATAGAAGTGAAGGATCTCATAAAGGAGGTGGCGGAATTACGTCCCTGGAACCATGACCTAAAAATAGTGATCTGTGAGGTGGGCGAGAGAGTTGAGCTCCCTGAGAACAAGGCAGGCGATCTTTAAGAGGGCTCACAATGCAAAACTCTGTGGTTCTATGGCCTGAGTAGGAGCGAGAATGGAAATAGTATGAATGTTGAAGGATTTGATGGCGAAGAATTTGGGCGTAAATGGGGTGGAGTTTGACAGAGCGTGGTTCACCTATTATTGCCATATGCTTGTCCTGTACTGCCATATGCTTGTCCTATACTGCCATATGATTGTCCTATACTGCCATATGATTGTCCTATACTGTCATATGCTTGTCCTATACTGCCATATAATTGTCCTATACTGCTCTATGCTTGTCCTATACTGCCATATGCTTGTCCTATACTGCCATATGATTGTCATATACTGCCATATGCTTGTACTATACTGCCATATGATTGTCCTATACTGCCATATGCCTGTTCTATACTGCCAAATGCTTGTCCTATACTGCCATATAATTGTCCTATACTGCCATATGCTTGTCCTATACTGCCATATGCTTGTCCTATACAGTCATATGCTTGTCCTATACTGCCATATGCTTGTCCTGTAAGATGCATACCTGAAAAGCTGAGACAAAGCATAAAGGTACGAACATCTTTACCGGCGAAGACTTTACAATAGGGTCCACGGTATTAGACAGAAGCTCGCACATTCAAAAGAGGCGATGAGCAGTGGTAAGAGGGCGGCGATGGTCTTTGACCATCTTGTTGATAGCAAGGGGTTTCGGGCTCAATGCTTCTGGTCTGCAAAAGGGGCAGAAGTGGGGTTTTGGCCGGTCCTCTTGTAACAATAAAGATTCCAAAAATTATTCAAAAGGGAAGAAAGATAAACTGACACCGGAGAAAAGCTTGGCCGTTCGGGATTCTTCCACGCGTGACTTCAACCGTTTTGCACGTGGTGTTGACAGTGTTAGGGACTGTGTGAACGGTGGCACCAGCAGGCACTTGAATTCGCATTACAGTTCGAAAGACAGGCGTATGAACAAGAACACTTCTAGATATGGAGATGTGTGTAATGAGTCGGCCGAATGTTCTCGAGCATTTAGGCAAATTAAGGGTAGTTGCTGTTGTTGAGAGCACGTTCCTTGGGTCTTCAAGTGTGCGAATTCAGGCATCACCAGGGGGGATACCCCGAGTCGTATACTGAAGGAGGGAGAGTGCTGGGAAGTGTTTCGCATGTCCGAGGGGTAGTGACAAGGAGTTGGCGACCTGCCAGTCCTGGGTAGAGAAGAGTGTCCACTTTGAGCACTGGCTATTCACTGGGCTCTCCCGTGGGCCTGAAAGGAAGGCGATCGTGTCAGGTGACCGTCACGGGTAGGTGACCGTCAGCCTGCCGGCAGAGTACAGCGACCATTCAGTCGTCCCTGTTCTGAGGAATGAATGGAAGGCTGCGGCCTATCGAGTGGTTTGCGCCTTGTTGTCTATAGAGGTAGTAAATACTTGAAGCATCAGTCATGGCTAGTAGAGAGGTCCAGGCTGTTAGTTCAATGGGTAGCTTGGGGGAATCGAACATGAGTTTGAATAGGAGGTTATGCATTAACCACTGGGTACCCAAGTCTTTGTTGGCGCTAGCAGCTGTGGTGTGTGTGTATGTGTAGGTGACTAGTGATTCCATTGGTGGAATAAAAATAACTTGGGGATTTATTGGTACAAATCGTGTGATGTGTGTGTGCCAGTGATTCCATTGGTTGAGCCAGTTAAACTCGGGTTCTCTCTTTCTTTGAGAACGAATATAAGGTGCTTGGAAAACCAGGAAGTGGGGGGACTCACTTAAGGGAAAGTGAACTCGCCCGTCTTGCTGAGGGCTCAAGAAAATACAGCGTGAAGCAGAGGTTGGCTGTCGCCTTGTTGTCTCCCGGGTGGGGACGTAAGACAGTGGAGGTTGCTGTAGCCTCGGAGCCGACGACGAGAAGAATTGTCTCCCGTGTGGGGACGGTCGACAGCAAGACGTGTAGCCTGTTGGAGCCTAGACAGGGAGCTGCCAGACAACGGTGGGTGTTTGCAGCCAGAGAAGACCTGTGGGAGAGGCCGACAGGAGCCCTTTCAGTGGAGAGGGCGAAGTGTGGTGGAGTCCGGGAGACTCAGTGTGATGGTGCGACTCAAGCTACGTTGCCAGTGTCCCCCAACTGGGATTTGGCCAATCGGGAGGACACAACGGTGTGGCAGCTTCAGCTCGTAGTCGCACAGTGGGATGAGAGAAACTGACGGTCAACCAAGGAATGCTGGCAAGTTATGGACGCTTTATTGCTCTTAAGTTTATAAGTGTGCAAACGGAATAGTGGAATATTGTCTTTCCTGGTTAATGAAGAGTAATTGAAGGAAAGGGGATGCGATTTATGAGATTGTCTGTATGATGTTTACATTGTTGTATGATACAGATAGTTGTGTTGTGTAGTGACGGGTGGGGGCTCGGAGTCAAGTTAAATAAAGTTGATTATTTTCTATGAAATGTTATTGGTTTCCCGTCACCTTTGTGCGGGCCCGATGTGAGTGACAGAGTGCGTGTGCCTATGCGAGAGCGCATTTTGGTTGTGAAAGCGTAAATACTTCTGTCTATAACCCCCTGCATCCCTGAATATGAAAATCATATTTTAATAACGAGGGGGAGCGTCGGAGTCCCGTCACAAATTGGGGACTGTCGTCCGGGATGAACATAAATGAGCCATAAGTGATTTTGATTCTGGGTTTTGTTCAGTTGCAAAGGAATTTGAAATTTGTCGTAATTGTGGAAACCTAGATATTTTTTTCTTACCGGGAAAGACGTTAGTCATGTGTTGATTGTTTTGATCTTTTTTTTCATGACTGGGCCTTGTATTTGAACTTGCTTGATTTGGTTGCTGTTGAGGTTGATTGTGTGTAGCACAACTATTTGATCGCTTATTTACAAGTGATCGTGTGGATATCTCGCTTGTTACTGTGGTTGTATTAACTAGCTGATCGAGGGTTAGATAGCTTCAGAATGTCGACTGAAGAGGGTGCTGAGACAATGGGTCCGCTGAAAAAGATGGACCTCATAGAAGAAGGAAAAGCTTTAGGACTAAAGGGTCCGGAACTGAAGGCATAATGTAGATGAGAACTGGCCCCGTGTAATCGAGGCTCAGAAAATACAAAGGGAGCGGGAAGAACAGAGAGAAAAGAAAAAAGGTGAAAAAGAGGAGAGAGAAAGAGAACGGGAAAAAGAGGAGAGAGAAAGAGAACGGGAAAAGGAGGAGAGAGAAAGAGAACGGGAAAAAGAGGAGAGAGAAAGAGAACGGGAAAAAGAGGAGAGAAAAGGGAACGGGAAAAAGAGGAGAGAGAAAGGGAACGGGAAAAAGAGGAGAGAGAAAGGGAACGGGAAAAAGAGGAGAGAGAAAGAGAACGGGAAAAGGAGGAGAGAGAACGGGAAAGAGAGGAGAGAGAAAGGGAACGGGAAAAAGAGGAGAGAGAAAGAGAACGGGAAAAGGAGGAGAGAGAAAGAGAACGGGAAAAAGAGGAGAGAGAACGGGAAAAGGAGGAGAGAGAACGGGAAAGAGAGGAGAGAGAAAGAGAACGGGAAAGAGAGGAAAGAGAAAGAAGGGAGATAAGGCAGTTTGAGTTGGAAAAATTAAAATTGGAGAAAGAACGGGACGGGGACGCAAAACCTCAAGTGAACTTTGCACCACATGTCAGTCCCTTGATCAATATGCCAAGGTTCGATGATAATCCGGACCATTTAGAGGATTTCATTTCGCAATTTGAAAGGATTGCCAAAGATCAGGGCTTACCCGAAGAAACGGTGGGCCACAAATTTGTCTGCGCTGCTGACACCCAAAGCTAGGGATGCTTTTTTCTGCTTACCACCGGAAAAACAGACAGAGCGGTGCGCGATGCTTTGTTTCAGAGGTACCAGGTAACCGCCGATAGATATAGGAAATTGTTCAGAGAAACCGTTCGTAAATCAGGTGAGACGCACGTACAGTTCCTTATCGGCTTAGGGCTCTCTTTGACAAATGGATAAGGTTAGGAAACATCGAACAAACTTTTGAGTCTTTGAGGGAGGAGATCGTTAAGGAGCAAATTCTCTCCACTTGTCGGAAGGATCTCACAGTATTCTTGGCAGAAAGAGAATTAGGAAGTTTAGAGGAGTTAGTGAAAGTTGCAGACAGGTATGAATCTGCCCATGATCAGCGTAATGGGATGAAGGGATCGAACCAGTCGACCCGTAATGCCCAGACCACACAGTCAGGGAGTGATTCGCCGACTCCCTACAAACAGGAGGCGATACCGCAGTTAGAAGCGAATTCTAAGTCCCGTGGCAACAGTGGGACTCAAGAGAATGTTAGAGTGAAACGCACATGTTTTAAATGTGGGCGAGAGGGTCATATCGCCAAGGAATGTAGCGGACTGCGAATACATTCCGTTGTTGCCGTTGATACAATTCAACAGCAAGGCAGAGTACCACCACCAACTACTAGGGCAGTAGTAAACGGGAAGCCGGTGACCTGCTTATTAGATACAGGACTGACTCTAGCGGCAATGGTAGAGCCCGGTTTGGTGAGAGAGACAGACTATACCGGGGAAACCACCTGCGTGCGATATGCAGATGGAAGAATTAATCGGCTACCTTTGGCCCGTGTCAAAGTAGAGTCAGAGTTTGTCAGGAGTACTCTCACTGCAGCAGTGCAAAACAATCTTCCCTATCCAGCTTTGTTAGGGGTAGGTATATCACCCCGAAGCCTAGCCAGGCTGCCAGTCAAGTGTGGAAAGCAAGGGCAGTGAAGGGTAGGAAAGTAAACAGAACGCAGGTGGAGTGCACAGGCGCCGCTAGCAGTGGAGCTAGTGTAGGCCATGAAGGTGGCCATGGTGGTGGTGCAGTGGACCATGAAATAGGTCGTAGTAGCGGTACCGTAGGCCATGGAGGTGGCCGTAGTGGCAGTGCCGTAGGCCATGGTGGCCATAGTGGTGGTTCAAAAAGTTGTTGGCGTTGCCATGGTAGTCAGAAATGTAGGAGCCACGGTGGCGGACCTCAGGGTCGGGGCCAACATGGACCACAGAGTAACTGGAACCAGCAGCTGGGTTGGGACCAGGGAGGCAGTAATAATGCATGGCAAGAAGGTCAAGGAGACCAGCTATCGTTAGGAAATGCCAAGAATAGTCAGCTCACAGGAGCAGACGAGCCAGTGTTGGAAAAAGGAGACGAAAATAAGGCTCATCAAGTAGTGGCATAGGCCACGAGTGGGATTCGAACCAAGGAATTTCCACAGAGAGAAGGAAAATCGGTTCGGATAAGATGAGTGAGGGATCATCTCATAACATTTTGAAAAAGGGAGATGATCGTCGTCGCAGTACATGGGTGCGACAGGCTAGAAGAGGATCGCGCAGATTTTCACGCGCTCCTTTAAGGACTAAACTGTGTGAAGGGTGTGCTGACTCTCTTGTAAAGCCTGGAACGCGCAAATTATCTGCCCCAGGTACTATTGGCGAGCCACAAACGGCGGTCAAGATTGAGAGGGGCAGGAGTAGGTCAAGGGTTGGAGTAATGCCTCCTGGGTGTTGCTCTTGTAGTGTGAACAACAGAAGCAGGACAATGGTAGGAGCAATGCCTACGGCTGCTGTGAGTGTGGTGGTGGTGTGAGCAGTCATCTGTTACGGACAGCTACTGTGTAAATAATGTAGCTGGCCAGTTGTGTTATTGATTTTGATTGCCCAGTATAGGGCGGGGTCGAGTCTATGTTCATGTATTATTTTTCTTTTATTTTGATTGATGTTTATCTGTCAATAGTGCTTGTTCATTGCCCATTATGGGGCGGGGTTGAGTACATGCTCACGTGTTATGATTTTTCATTTTTCTGGTTGGTATCTATTTGTTAAGATTGTCTTGCTCACTGATCAGTAAAGTGTGAAAATGTCCTTTTGTTGTGAAATCAGGATAAATGTTTGATTTGCATATTGTGTGTGAGACCGTGTGAGCAGATTGTGGCCACACGCCTGAATTTGAATGTTGTCTTGTGGATTGTGGGTACACGCCTGAATTTGATTTTGATGTTAAGTAAGCTGGGCCACACACCTGAATTTGAATCTTGGTTAATCATGGCTGTGCTATTATTTGAAGTGGATGGAATGATTAATTAATATGTATGTACATGCTGATAGCTAATGCTATAGAGAGAGTTTGGATTATATGTGAGCCAGTTTAGAGTTAAATGTTGTGCACAGTCGCTTATGACTGACCAGAGAGTGATTCAAGGGATTATTTGATTGATTTATTGGTTTTAACTGGGTACATTATCCATGTTGGAGATGTTGATGGAAGTGATGTCTTGACGCATAGGGGTAGTACTGCTATATTGACCTATGCAACTGAGTTTGTTTTATCCAATGGGAGAACATTCGTCCTGGAGAAAATGTTGATTGGAACAACATTCTTAGGTACGGGGGTGTAATGAGTCGGCCGAATGTTCTCGAGCATTTAGGCAAATTAAGGGTAGTTGCTGTTGTTGAGAGCACATTCCTTGGGTCTTCAAGTGTGCGAATTCAGGCATCACCAGGGGGGGATACCCCGAGTCGTATACTGAAGGAGGGAGAGTGCTGGGAAGTGTTTCGCATGTCCGAGGGGTAGCGACAAGGAGTTGGCGACCTGCCAGTCCTGGGTAGAGAAGAGTGTCCACTTTGAGCACTGGCTATTCACTGGGCTCTCCCGTGGGCCTGAAAGGAAGGCGATCGTGTCAGGTGACCGTCACGGGTAGGTGACCGTCAGCCTGCCGGCAGAGTACAGCGACCATTCAGTCGTCCCTGTTCTGAGGAATGAATGGAAGGCTGCGGCCTATCGAGTGGTTTGCGCCTTGTTGTCTATAGAGGTAGTAAATACTTGAAGCATCAGTCATGGCTAGTAGAGAGGTCCAGGCTGTTAGTTCAATGGGTAGCTTGGGGGAATCGAACATGAGTTTGAATAGGAGGTTATGCATTAACCACTGGGTACCCAAGTCTTTGTTGGCGCTAGCAGCTGTGGTGTGTGTGTATGTGTAGGTGACTAGTGATTCCATTGGTGGAATAAAAATAACTTGGGGATTTATTGGTACAAATCGTGTGATGTGTGTGTGCCAGTGATTCCATTGGTTGAGCCAGTTAAACTCGGGTTCTCTCTTTCTTTGAGAACGAATATAAGGTGCTTGGAAAACCAGGAAGTGGGGGACTCACTTAAGGGAAAGTGAACTCGCCCGTCTTGCTGAGGGCTCAAGAAAATACAGCGTGAAGCAGAGGTTGGCTGTCGCCTTGTTGTCTCCCGGGTGGGGACGTAAGACAGTGGAGGTTGCTGTAGCCTCGGAGCCGACGACGAGAAGAATTGTCTCCCGTGTGGGGACGGTCGACAGCAAGACGTGTAGCCTGTTGGAGCCTAGACAGGGAGCTGCCAGACAACGGTGGGGTGTTTGCAGCCAGAGAAGACCTGTGGGAGAGGCCGACAGGAGCCCTTTCAGTGGAGAGGGCGAAGTGTGGTGGAGTCCGGGAGACTCAGTGTGATGGTGCGACTCAAGCTACGTTGCCAGTGTCCCCCAACTGGGATTTGGCCAATCGGGAGGACACAACGGTGTGGCAGCTTCAGCTCGTAGTCGCACAGTGGGATGAGAGAAACTGACGGTCAACCAAGGAATGCTGGCAAGTTATGGACGCTTTATTGCTCTTAAGTTTATAAGTGTGCAAACGGAATAGTGGAATATTGTCTTTCCTGGTTAATGAAGAGTAATTGAAGGAAAGGGGATGCGATTTATGAGATTGTCTGTATGATGTTTACATTGTTGTATGATACAGATAGTTGTGTTGTGTAGTGACGGGTGGGGCTCGGAGTCAAGTTAAATAAAGTTGATTATTTTCTATGAAATGTTATTGGTTTCCCGTCACCTTTGTGCGGGCCCGATGTGAGTGACAGAGTGCGTGTGCCTATGCGAGAGCGCATTTTGGTTGTGAAAGCGTAAATACTTCTGTCTATAACCCCCTGCATCCCTGAATATGAAAATCATATTTTAATAACGAGGGGAGCGTCGGAGTCCCGTCACAATGTGGATAGTCATATCCTTATGTGTATGGAACTCAGTGTACCTGGTTAAATGCATATTTATAACCAGGATCTGGATGTGGCTGTATGTACCTAGTGTTTCTCCTGGAATGTGAATGGTTTAATCTGAAAAGCTATGGAAGCAATGCACTTGTTTTCTTTGCCTGTTTTCTTTAATGTTTTGAAGAGGCAATCATTGATACATGTAACGTGAACATGTGTATAAGGCATAAAGCAGCTATTAAGGCTGCAGGAAAACTTTGCCATCATGGTAAACGACCTGAAAGACTTATTTGTTTTAAACAAAAACGAACAAGCATTTGTCCCCCTCACCCACCTTACGCAGATATTGATTACCCTAACGTACGTGCCATTTTCTTGGAAAAACCGCTTCGGGGGAACACTGAAAAAAAAAATGATGGTTTTTTTCCAATGTTAATGATAGTATTTCTGTGCCGGAAGAATGTTTGGCTTATTGCTTGTGTTCACTTGGTGATTTGATATCGTGGTGTGTGGAGATCTGAAGAGTCGGACGGCAAAGGTTTCTCCTGACTTGTCTGCTGATGTTTTCGATTCCTGTTTGCGCGAACAAAAAATCAGCCATATAGTCCACATAGTTGTTACAGAATAATTGTGGTAATTGAATAAGGTATTGAATGACTATGGTAATTGTGAATGGTGTATGTGAGGGCGACCGTTTAATTTCTTTAGATCATAAATTTTAGGTTGTCTTTATTGAATTTGAAAACGCCTTTCACTCCATCAAAAGAAAGCTTTTATGGGCAATAATATCAGTAAAGAAAAAGAGTTGTGAAGGGGAAGTTATTCAGCTGTATCAGACCGAAGTACAAAGCTTTTAAGACTGGGGTAAGACGTAATTCCAGTTTTGTATATTGTATAAATTGTGTTGCTGGAGTAAGGCAAGGTAGTGTCTATAGTCCTGTATCACTTTCTATGTTCATTAATGAATTTACCAATCAGGTTACCAACAATGGGCTTCTTAGTGAACGACATCTAGAAGATGTGTCAGAATAAATTATCCTGCGACTAGCAGATAGCATTGTTCTGTTTAAAAGATTGATAGCAGAATGACAACGTCAACCAAATAGAGTGATCAGGGCTGCCTTATCATTACAATTGAAAGTTAACCTGAATGAAAAGGAACGTAGTGGGGTTTCGACAGGGAGATTATTTGGCGGCGAGGAAAAGACTGATGTATGACAGGCTTTTGATACCTGTGCTGAATGTGTATAAATGTTTTGGGATCTGTATTTCAAAACGCCTAAGTTTTACCCGTGCTTGTAAAGACCTTGCATGCAAGGTACAAAATGCTTTGATATGTTTAAAAACAACACTGATTGCTTTCAATACTTACTTAACAAAATATTGATTGCTAAATACAGCCTTTGATGTATAGGCTGAAATTTGGAATTTAGATAATGACATTGTTCATTGTGAGGCTGTGAATTCATATGCTTTAAAGAGGTTTCTGGTCTGGACAGGCGTGTTTCCAATCATAATGACATTGTTCATTGTGAGGCTGTGAATTAATTTGCTTTAAAGAGGTTTCTGGTCTGGACAGGCGTGTTTCAAATCATGGGGTGTATTTCTGAGAGTCCAATACATGTCCACTGTTCATGACTTCAGCCGTTAGATCTGTTCGGCGATAGTTAAAGCTTTCACACAAGTAAATGTCAAGGGAGCGAAACTTCTCACAAACGGCCTTAAGCGCTTTAGAGGAAAAGAATGCCGCGCGTGGTGGAGAACTAGGAAATGGGTCGATTAGCAGTACGCCCTCGCCTAACGCTAATGTGTCAAGGAGGTTGAAGGGGGTCAGGTAATTAATTGTCACGTAATAGATGGCACCGAAGGTGGTGAGGACCCTCCTGAGTTCGAACTTTCCTGATAGCGAAAGGAAGGGACATTTATCTCTAGGACCTCGGAGCATCGAGTCGGCGCTAAAAACACAGTCAGCTGAAGTTGATTCGTAAACAGACCGCGAAGAGCATGAGTCTTGGGCTTGTTCAGATAGTATTGCCGTGGGGCACTGTGTTGATTCTTTGTCAGGCTAATTGAATGCGTGTAGACGTTGTTGTCATAGCTTTCTCTAGGATAATTACTGTGTTAAAGTGGCCCTGGAGTCGGTGGGTAATTTCGATGTCCATTTGGTGCGAAGCGGTTGTTTGCTGAGCAATGTGGTAGGGATGTGTGTAAATGCTGATGTGTGGAAGCATGTAGCTAGAGGGGAGTTCAGTGTACTTGTTAGCAAGGTGGTAGAGAGGCAACATGGACAAAGGCATGCCCAAAGGGAAATCCTTTGTTTCTATCTCTATATAAACTGAGAGGAGAACACCAGGAGAAGAGAGGAGGAGAACACCACGAGAGAGAGAGAGAGA
>CM031604.1:79492550-79497550 GCA_018398815.1 Conus ventricosus
TCTCTTGTTTATGCCATTGGGTATGGTCTTTAATACAGATGGTGGATGGTTGCTTTTGGTGTTTACATAAATGGGTGTGTCACTGGGTTTCTTATATGGTTTATATATGTGGTTGTTGAGGTCAAGTGTTATGTCTAAGTCGTTCACTACCTTTTTGTTTGCTTCAATAGTTATTTTTAAGTTATGATTTTGGAAGATTTTGCATAGTTATTTTTTCTTGTTTTCAATGGTTCTTGGGTTGTTAGCTAGTGCAGCAAGGCCGTCGTCTCTGTATAATCCGACTTGCTTTCCAAGTTGCTTCTTGATGTTGGATAGCATGAACAGTCCAACCAGTTCGCATGTTTCTGCACCATCATATGATCCCATGGTTTCGTCAAATGTTGAGTTTCTGTTCGTTTTCTTGATCCAGGTTTCATTTTTGCTGTGTAATAACGTTTTCTTGGTATGGAGGATGATTTCCATTTCTGACCCAGTTATGTCTGTATGGTTACTAGCAAATTTTAGAGCTTTGGTGAGTAGTTCCTCGTCTATGGATGGGTAGAAGTCTACTATGTCAAATGTGATAAATACTGTGTTCCTTTGTTTGTCAAGTATATATATATATATATATATATATATATATATATATATAATATATATATATATATATATATATATATATATATATATATGTGTGTGTGTGTGTGTGTGTGTGTGTGTGTGTGTGTGTGTGGTGTGTGTGTGTTGTGTGTGTGAAAATTCGCATATGGAAAAAGTACATACGTATGCTATGAAGCGTTTCTTTCAAGTACCTATTCATTCATCCAAAACCGTTTCTTATGTAGGGATGGGCAGATACCCTTTGTATATAAGTACATTTGTGCAATGTATTATGTACTGGTTGAACATCTTAAAGCTAACCAAGTCCCGTTTTAGCAGGCAAGCCTATGATATGATGCTTTTAGAAGCGGAAAAAGGTAAGGAAACTGGACTCATAAAGTAAAGAAAGTCCTTTCAGAACAGGGTTTGGGAATAGTGTGGATGACCCAGGAAGTAGGAATTGAGCAACAGTTCATTGCGGAATTTAAAGACAGGCTTATTTGTTCTTTTAAACAAAATTGCCACTCAGATGTCGGAAGTAAAGAAAATTATCGCTGGTTTTTCTCATTTAAAAATGTGTTTTATTCTGAAAAGTTTCTCAATGTTATAACTGATAAATGGCACAGAATAAAATTTAATTATGCAAGATTTAGGTTGAGAACTTTAGGATTTTATGCGAACAAAAGATGGTTTAAATGTGAAACATCCACAGAATCTCCTTGTCCTGCATGTGGGCACATTATTGATGACGACGAACACTTTCTGTTCACTGTGCTGCTTATAATGAAGTGAGGACAAATTGTTAATTGTTCCAGTTAGATATAGCGAAAAGACTAAAGGTCGCTGTCGTGTTATCATCAGATGATGAACTTGTAATTAAATCAGCTGCGAAATTCATCGCGGAAGCATCGAAAATCAGACAGATGAAGGATAGTGAAATTTAAGGTAATGCATTACTAGAGATATAGGAATAAATATTTGAATCTGACAGACATCTGGAGAGTTTTTCATAATGAAGAAAAAGATTTCTCCTGGTGCAAGAATAACCCTTTTATTGCTCGGCGTTTGGATTACTGTTTTGTGTCAGAGGAAACGCTACCATTGTGTGTTTCGTGTGAACTCACGACGGTTGCGCATTCAGATCACAAAGCTCTCATAACGGAACTAAACAACGGTAATTTTGAAAGAGGTCCAGGATACTGGAGATTTAACAATAGTTTTTTTAAAAGATTCTAAGTTTGTTGCAAAGATGAACGATTTATTAGATAAGCATCTCAATGATTCTTCAGATGATGTTTCTTATATACGAAGGTGGGATCTATGTAAAGTTGAAATTCGTACTTTTTGTACTGAGTATGGAAAATCACTCGCATGCAAAAGAAGAAATCGTGAATATCGTCTGAACGCACAGCTTGTGGAAAAAGAAAAGGCATTATCCAGTAATCCCTCTGATATAGGGGTGCAGAAACAGTATCTTAGTCTAAAACAAGAAATAGAGTTGTTGCAGGTTGAGAGAACGAGAGGAGCGCAAATTAGAGCAAGAGTTAAATGGATTGAAGGTGAGAGGAATACAAAAATTTTTGCAATCTGGAAAAGGCTAGAGGGAAGAAGAAAGTAATAACGAGATTAACTAAAGATTCAGGTGAGATAATTACAGATCAGACAGAAATTTTGCAAGAACAAGCCTCATTTTATAGGAAACTTTATAATCAAGAAACTGTAGAAAAAGATGTTACGGGAGCAATAAATACATTTATGGAAAATGAAAACTTTCCAAGACTAGACGTTAATGAAGCTGTTTCATGCGAGGGCATGGTGACAGTGGAGGAAATGACAAGCGCTCTGAAGAATATGAGAAATGGATCTGCCCCCGGCAATGGCGGATGACCAATGGAGTTTATAAATTTCTTTGGAATAAATATGTAAAACACTTACTCAGTCGTTCATGGAAGCTTTCCATGTCGGTAAACTGTCATATTCTCAAAGATATGGTGTAATAACTCTGCTACATAAGGGAAAAGATTTAGATAGAGACAAATTAAACAAATGGAGACCAATCACGTTAACTAACAATGATTACAAATTATTAGCTAAAATAGAGACAAATTAAACAAATGGAGACCAATCACGTTAACTATCAGTGATTACAAATTATTAGCTAAAGTCTTAGCGTTAAGACTTGGACGAGTCATCACTAGTTTGGTAAATGAAGATCAGGTAGGTTACATCAAAGGTAGAAACATCGCAACAGTCATAAGATCGATTGATGACATAATCAATTACCTAAATAAAACTAACAGAGCCGGCTTTTTGCTCGCTATTGATTATGCAAAAGCATTTGATTCGATATCAAAGAGTTTTTTGCTGAAAGTGTTTGACATTTTGGTGTTGGACCAGATTTTAAAAAGTGGGTATCTATTTTGATAAACGGAAACATGACCTCTGTAAATCACGGAGGTTGGATTTTCGAGCCTTTTGATGTGAACTGCGGAGTAAGACAAGGTTGCCCTTTCTCACCATTAGCCTTTGTGCAAGCTGTCGAGTTACTAGCCATTAAGATTCGCAATAGTTCGATTGCAGGCATCAAAGTTCCTTTACCTTCTGGGAATGGAAATTCTAGTATAAAGATAAAATAAATGGCAGATGACACAACATTGTTTCTCAAAGACCGATATGATATGTTTAAATCATTAGAAATCTTGTCATCGTTTGAAACGTTTTCTGGATTAATATTGAATGTTCAGAAAACAAAAGCTCTACTAATGGGAACTATGAAAAAAGACCCAGATCTTCCATTCACAACAGTGAACAGAATGAAAGTTCTGGGAATTTATTTGATACCAACGAGATGGCAAAGAACATTGATGAAAACTGGAATGAAGAATCGATAAAATGAATAGTATAATAAATAATTGGAAACGGAGAGATCTCTCTATTCAAGGTAAAGTGATTGTTATAAAAACGTTTCTGATAAGTCAATTTGTTTATGTAATGCAGTCTATTGGTCTTCCAGACGCAGTGCTGCGTAAAATTAATACAACGTTATACCGATTTGTATGGCAGAAAAAAATCAGTAACAGGAAAGCATTCGAGAAAGTGAAGAGGAAAGTAATGGAATCAAACGTAGACGAGGGTGGTCTGAACATGATCAACATGCTTCAGTTCCAGAAGCTTCTAAACTTACAATGGATGGGAAAATTATATAACGCCAAAGAGAGTGAAAACTGGAGGTTGATCCCATTGTGGCATTTGAACAAACTGGCAAACGGAGGTAATTTCTTCAATGTAAACACAAGGACAAAGGATATGCAGGGTATTGATAGAATTGAAAATGAATTCTGGAAAGACATATTTGCATGTTATCTAGACAACAAAACTATAAGTAAACAAAGTGAAATAAACAGTGGTAATTTCCAGTCACAGCTTCTCTTCAACAACTCTGTCATTAAATACAAAGATAAAGTACTATTCTTTCCAAACTGGCACAATACAGGAATTGAACAGATGAAAGATATAATCCATCAGAACGAACATAGATTTCTGTCTCTTGAGGAAGTACAGAATATGGTTGGGCGAAGCAAGGCTAACATTATTTTTGAATATAATGCCCTTATTAACTCTATTCCCAAAGAGTGGTTTCAATGGATAGAGAGAGGAGATCCTTGCACAAGCCGACAGGATTGTGATGCAAAACATTTCAATACAAAACCAAAGAACATCAGGAAAATGTTATCCAAAGACAACGTAACAAATTTACCTACGGCCCATTATTTCTGGGAAAGGAAATTTGGTTACACCCTAGACAAACAGGCCTGGTTTAGGGCTAAAGAAACCACCAAAGAAGTGCGACTTAGAGTCCTTCACTGGAAAGTGTTACATAATATTTACCCTACAAATATAATGTTAAACAAAATGAAAATACGAGAAAATAATCAATGTTCATATTGTGTTGATAAGGTCGATTTTATTGAACATTTTTTCTATAATTGTCCAGTTGTAAAGAATTTTTGGAATTTCATTGAGCAAAAAATTTATGTAGACACAAGTATTAAGCTGACGTTGTCAGTCACTGACGTTCTGTTTGGTGTGAACAATTCATTCTGCCCACGTGGAAAATATGTATGCATAAACCTCATTCTGTTGGTTGGGAAAATGTCCATAAGTATCTTTAAAAAGACACGGTCTGCATTCTCATTGCAATCAATCTTTGAAAAAGAATTCAACGTAAGGAGCTAGTTTATATCTCACTTTATCTTCCAGCTTCTTCCGACCCCGTCCACGCCCCCCCCCCCCCCCCCCCCCCCTCCCGCCTTCGCCTTCTCCGGCGCTCGCTGTCCTTTTTCTCTGCCTTCTTTTTCTCTTTTGGCCTGTGTCGGTTCATTAGTAGCTGGCTCTCTCTCTTACACAGTTATTTTATAAAA
>CM031604.1:79512550-79517550 GCA_018398815.1 Conus ventricosus
TACAGATATCGGTAATTCCACTTGTTCATTGTTCATAGTCCGCTGTGATTTTCCGACAAGATTGGCATGGCACCGATTAATTCGTCTTTCTCTCTCCTTTCGACAAATCCTTTGAGCATCTCTCGTTTTCAGTCCTGGTGGCAAGCCGTGGAAAAGCAAGATGGGAAGCCAGCACATAGAGCCGTAAATCTTGTCTTTCCCGGACAGTCTCCGGTCTACTCCCGAGAGTCAGTGGTCTGACCATGAGTCACTAGGAAGAAACTCTGGGAGAGAGAGCTCGACAGCCGAAAGTCTTTTGAGAAGAACCGCCCCCCCCCCCCCTGCCCAACCCCCCCCCCCCCCCCTCCCTCCCCAGGCAGGCATTTCAGCCCTGAACTCCTGACACGCAACGGAGCCGAGTCGCATCCAGGACGATATTCCTAGCTGCCCTTCTGCTGTAAAACATTTTCTCCTGGAGCTTCCAGGATTCAAACTAGCCACTTCGGGATGGATGGGCATCTCAAGTCATCGCCTTTAGACAGATGTCATACCCACGTCGCTATGGGACACCTGTTCTAGTTGGGAACTTTAAGCGTTATGAAGTTCACTTTTGTTGTTCCTTGATTAGATCCAGCCAGAACTGTTTTCAGATGCGTCTGCCATTGCTTCTAGGGTTCTGGGCCGATGGCTTCTCTAAACAGTATCCGCGAAACCGCCGACGGAGGAAGAACGAAGTGAAAACTGAAAAAAAAACCGGACGGACTGACAACTTCGCCGATTGGGCAAAGAAAACATTTGCAGACACGCAAGGTTTGGCTTGCAAGTGACAGAACTGAAGGAACTTGTAAAGTGTTCTCCATTGGGGCGTCCCATTTACTCACCACGGAATGAAAGGTGGAGAAGAAGGAGGAGAAAGAGAAGGGGGAGGGGGACGACGAGGACAAGGACGAGGACGAGGAGGATGAGGATGGGATCCCCCCCCCCCCCCACCCTTCTACTCCATACATAGTGAAATATCTAACTTATTAGCCATTCTTCAGGGACTTGACGACTTTGATCGGGCCTCTGAGCGTGCAGCGAGCCCATCAGGTGGGAACCAAGCCTTGGCACCAGTGAATCAGATCCTCGGTTGTGAGTCAACCTCCTCCTCTTGGAGGACGAACCTCTGACGCAAAATGCTGTGACGCCACGCGTGCTGGACAGTCCCACAGAGAGCAGATCTTGGTCCACGGACAGCGACTGACACCCAACAGCCTTGCCAAAGTTAGGGGAAAAATAGCAGGACAGATGATGATAATAATAATAATAATAATAATAATAATAATAATAATAATAATAATAATAATAATAATAAAAATAATAATAATGGTTTCTTATATAGCGCTTAATCAAACGAATTTCTCTCAGCGCTATACAATATCATACTACATTCGCCCTTCTCATATACAATAATACGCCTTACACCCAACCACAAATACTATTACTACAATAACTAACAAATCCTAATCCTACAAATATGACATTCACTTATTTTTCAAATATCAGTACAAAAACTAAATCCTGTAACGTTCAATCATACAACAAACACATATAATAGAAAACATACACATACACTACATTTGAAAAGGCCCAGACGGCTATGAGTTAGGTTGTAACCTCCCCCCCCCCCCCACCACACACACACACAGCATTGACTAATTATGAGAAAATAGATGGGTTTTAAGTTTAGACTTGAAAGAAGAGATAGAATCTAAATATCTGAGAGAGTCTGGCAGTCTGTTCCACGTCGCTGTAGCTTGAAAAGAGAAAGATCTTTCACCAGTGGCAGTCCTGAAGCGAGTCATTCGTAGAAGGCTGTCGTCAGCACAGGAGCGTAGTTGTCGAGAGGGGGTGTAGATTTTAAGGAGATCTGAGAGATAAGAAGGTCCATTTTCAACAGATGTCACTCATCAGTCACGTTTGAAAAATCATTCTCAAGGTTACGCAGAACAAGAAGACCCTTGTAAGTAGCATTCGGCGATGTTAATGCTATCTGAGAAAACCCAAACAGAATATCCGGGTAAGGAAATTCTACAGCCTTGAAAGGCAGTCCTGCTTAGAGCAGAATATTCCAAACAATAAACAAGCTGATGTCGGACGTTAAGGCTTGGCTACTTGTAGGTAGGCGTCTGACAGAAGCCAGACTACAGTCATATTACAGAGTCGGAGCTCTTTATGTTGTGTTGTACTGTTGGGGTGGAAGAGTGTCGGTCCCTGTGCTTCGGAAACGATCACAACTTACCATTGGTGGTCCTTATTTCCCGTGTTATAGTGGAGCCAGTCGGCTAGAATCACGTTTAAATGGGACTTACTGTGAAAGAAAGTTGTAGGAAACGCGAGGGTATTGAGAGCGCCACAATGAAATGCAGGGACGATTTACAAGAATAAGTTTGTTCTAGTTTAAAGATTCTGCATGAAGGGCATTGACGGCGTATGCAGACAAGAGACGCCCCTTACTGATCCCTTTCCCCGCCCCTGACATCCCTCCCCTCTCAGTTCACAGTAAGAGGCTAACATACTTTATAGTATGGGCAGGTAGGACAAACGCAAAGATGGCGTTCTCATACTTATTATGAACATCAATCTAGTCCAACAAATCTATAGTTATTAACACTGATCACCAGGCAGATATCCCGCAATGGCCACCACCGTGCGGATGAGGATTTACAATGTGAACTGTCTATCCAGATTGACAGTTGACTGTGTATACCGTGGAAATTCCCAGAATCACTGCGTGATTGTCGGAGACTTCAACAGCTGCACCCAAAGTTGGGGATATACTAAAACAAGAATAAGAAAGGAAGAGCTTTAAGGCTGGGGGATGGAAAGGCAATTCAGCTTGCTGAATGACCCCAAAAGACTCTTTCTCTTCATGCAGATGGCTTACACCGATCACAGCACACCATGCCTTTCTTACCAACAATCACGGAAAATCACCCACACATGGAAAGGACAGTGTTGGACCAGTAGGTAGGTTGATAACAGGCCCGTGAAAGTCACCTGTTACCTCAACCACCACCGTGGGAACTGAGGATCACTGCCAATTTGAAACCATCGGAAAGCTAAGTGGGAAGACTTCACAGCACTGACAATTGAACACGCTGCAAATGATAAGATTCTCTGCAAAGATGCCAGTGGTATGACATATTTCAACACAACAATTGTAAAATCTTCTGTCAATAACATTCCAAGAGGCACAAGAAGAACTATGCACCCTACGTGGACAAAAAAACGATGTTTAAAAAACTCAAATATCAAGTAAAACAGCACATAAGAAGGTCGAGGATAGCTAATTGAGGAACACATTGTCTTCTTCTAGCCAAGACACTCCTCAATCACTCTCCATCAAAGAAAGCTTTTACACAAGCAGCTAGTCAGATCAAGCTGAAAATGAAGGACAAAACTGTAAATATGGACGGAAATAGAACCTGATTCTGGAAGCTAACTTGGCCAAATCAATGCTCACAGGAAAACAAGCCATTTAATTAACAGCTTCAAGATTGAAATGATTAACAGCTTTTAGAAAGTAACACCAAGGCCTTTAAAACCACCTACACTACCTTCAGCCCGATTAAAAAAGAAACCATTTAAAGCCAAACAGTAAACAAGTGGGGTATGTCTTGCTCCCATAAGAAAACCTAACACAGAGTAACTTTTACCCAAGACCGGCACAGCCTTTTAAGCTTGAATAAAGTCAGACAAATACATAGACGAACAATCTAACAGTAGGGGAAAAAACAGGCGCAGGCCAACAACTGAACTGTCTTCATAGTAATGACTTGGTAAAGATTGTGGTGTGTCTCTATTTGACGCCAGGAGCGCAGACACAACCAGCCGTGTCTCCCTGATGAGTTCCGACCCAGCGGACGAAAGGCCTCGGAGCAGGCAATAAAAATATATCTGCCTTCAAAAGGGATTGCGACGGTTCCCTTATACAGCTAGTGAAGAGTTTTCATATCTGTAACATATTTCCTTAATTTCATGTTCCCAGTTTCTCCATCTTCAACCCCCCCCCCCCCCCTCCTTAAGTCCAAATCTTTACCAAGTCATTACTATGAAGACAGTCCAGTTGTTGGCCTGCGCTTGTTTTTTCCCCCACTGTTAGATTGTTCGTCAATGTATTTGTCTGACTTTATTCAAGTTTCAAAGGCTGTGCCGGTCTTGGGTAAAAGTTACTCTGTGTTAGGTTTCCTTATGGGAGCAAAACATACCCCACTTGTTTACTGTTTGTTGTTTACTGTTCCCTGCCTCATTTCATTTCCAATTTTGTTTTGATGAAATTGGGGTTATTTGTGTTTCTTTCTGTCCGTCTGTGTGTTTGTATTTAAATTTGTCTCTGTCCGTCTGTGTGTTTGTATTTGAATTTGTTTCTGTCCGTCTGTGTGTTTGTCCTTTGATCTCCCTTACATCTTTGGGTGGATCTTCAGGCGTAGGCTCAAAGATTGTCCCCAACATTATATACTGTTTGCATAATGTCTTGAGTTTTTCAGCAACTTTTTTCCTCCCCACACTTTCGTTTGGTTTCATTTACTACTCTTCGCTGGCTGCTTTGGGGGTGCAATTGGATTCTTTTTTGTACCCTTGGTGGTGAGAACACCACAGTATTATGGACTGTAATGTGTCTCTATTTGACGCCAGGAGAGCAGACACAACCAGCAGTGTCTCCCTGATGAGTTCCGACCCAGCGGACGGAAGGCCTCGGAGCAGGCAATAAAAATATATCTGCCTTCAAAAGGGATTGCGACGGTTCCCTTATATAGCTAGTGAAGAGTTTTCATATCTGTAACATATTTCCTTAATTTTTTTTTTTTTTTTTTTTTTTTGGCTGTCCTAACCTCTGCGCCACCTCAGAGGCAGTGCACCCACGCCGCTCATTCCGACACCCCGTCCACAGCCATAGCCCGGCCGGCCCCGCCGCAGCCCCGGCACCAGCAATCCACAGGGAGCAGTCAATGTCAAGTCGTCAAGAGGCAACCCACCGG
>CM031604.1:79527550-79535050 GCA_018398815.1 Conus ventricosus
TCTGTGTTTAACATACGATAGATATCATATCTGTCACTTTCCTGAACATGAGAATGCCAGCTTCGCCATCGACAATCTATTAATCTCTGACGAAATTCACGGATAAAACCGCGTATGTCCCCAACACCCTGACTTTCCCACACAAAGCCAAATCCATATTCCTAACCGCGAAGGCCAATTTGTCTTGCCTTTTAGCATCAAACCCAACTAACATATTGTAAGCTCTATGGGGTAATGTATGTGATTGCATTTTTGTTAACTTTAACCAATAACGTATGGAACTGACTATAGAAACTAAATATATAGGATACCTCTTTGTCTCCCCGTAGACTAAATCTTTAGGCGTATATATAGATACTCTCAAAAACTTCTTCAGTGCGTATAAATGTAGCTTCTCCACCTCATAAGCAGAGCTGCTAATACCCCACAGTTCAGCACCATATTGCACAATTGGTTGGATTTGAGAATCAACAATTTCAAACATAGTGCTGAAGAATTGTTGTTCAATATTGTCAGTTTTTTCATGATGCACAATAAGGCGTATTCAGCTCTGCTTTACAAGCAAATGTAAAGCTCAAGCGTGTTGAGAAGAATATGCCCAAATATTTATAAACATTTACTATTGGGATGATATTTCCGTTATATCTCCATTTTTCCCTAGCAGCAAGAGAGAGAGAGAGAGAGAGAGAGAGAGAGAGAGAGAGAGAGAGAGAGAGAGAGAGAGAGAGAGAGAGAGAGAGAGAGAGAGAGATGGCGAAGGAAAGGGGGGGGGGGGCGAATCCTGATTGCTTCAATTTCCAGAATGCAAGTGGGACAAGCATAAAAAAAATCCATACCGAAATAAAGTTATTTTCTTAAATGACGGATCTGCGTTGGGCGTAGAGGACGTATGACAAAGAGTCCCTCTCTTATAGCCAGCCTGTCTGTGTGCCTATCTGACTGTCAGTTTGACACAGAGATTCAGGTTCAGATTTAGATATTTTATTCATATATATAGCTCAAGGCCCCTTATGAAGGGGTACATGAATACAATATAACAACAACAGAAACGAAAACTACAAGCTGGACTGTCTGAGACAGAGAGAGAGAGAGAGAGAGAGAGAGAGAGAGAGAGAGAGAGAGAGAGAGAGAGAGAGAGGAGAGAGAGAGAGAGAGAGAGAGAGAGAGAGAGGAAGCGAACTAGAGAGAGAGAGAGAGAGAGAGAGAGAGGAGTGAGAGAGAGAGAGAGAGAGAGAGAGAGAGAGAGAGAGAGAGAGAGGCAAAGACAGATAGGCAGACAGACAGTAGACAGACAGCCAGACAGACAGACAGACAAGCAGACAGACACACACACACACACACACACACACACACACACACACACACACACACACACACACACACACACACACACACACACACGCACAGGGTGGGGAGAGAGAGAGAGAGAGAGAGAGAGAGAGAGAGAGAGAGAGAGAGAGAAGAGAGAGGAGAGAGAGAGAGAGAGTGAGAGAGAGTGTGTGTGTATGTAGTGATGCTCGGAGAAGGTTTGCCTTGGTAGCCATGAACCAAACTAAACCCCACCGGGAGAATTCTGCATGCGCCCAGTTTGAACGATAGCCACCAAGCTGACAAAGTTAAGCAAACCAGTAGGACGACCTCTGATCCTGATCGACAAGAGAGAGAAAGCTGCCAACTCACACAGCTGGTTTACAAGCAGTCTTTAGACAACCTCTGATCCTGATCGACAAGAGAGAAAGCTGCCAACTCACACAGCTGGTTTACAAGCAGTCTTTAGACAACCTCTGATCCTGATCGACAAGAGAGAAAGCTGCCAACTCACACAGCTGGTTTACAAGCAGTCTGGGAGCTGACTGCGCCAGCATCCGACAAGCAGCACGACCTTTAGGATCCACGGGACAGTACTGAACGCCGTCGCTGAAGTCATTGTGTCAGATCAAGTCTAGCCAGTTATTGAAGGTCACGACGTCCTTGAAGACTTCACTTGATGTTCACTTAAGGGTCCAAGCCACTGGATTGTGAAGAGACAGCTGACGTAACCCAAGCCATTCTCAGGACAAACTTGGTGTACTGTTGGGCGACAGAATGCGAAAGAAGTGTCAAAGGTTTTTTTTTTTTTTCATGGGACAGATGCTGTAGAGTGCAAGCAAGAGGAGCTGTCGAATGGGATCAGACAGAACGAGTGCAGGGTAGAGTGACTGACACAGAAAATGATAAATCGATGTTCCAGTGCAGCTACAATACACATCTAAAGAAGCCAGTTAGAATAGTTTTGACATACAATCTCTTGAGAAGTTCGAAAACTCATAATCAATTATACATCTAAACACCCGAATGTTTTTCTGTCAAAGTATTTAATGATGTGAATTATGACACATCAGACAGGGAGATATGGTATACCTGCTTTGAAAGCTCAAAACAAATAATATTTCTAAACACTAGAATGTTTTTCTGTCGAAGGACTTAATGCTGTAAACTATGACACGTCTGATAGGGACTATGGTATACCGGTAGGGAATGAATGAAGATTTAAGTCTTAAAACCGGTTGTCCTTTGTTGCCGAATACTTTGTTATGGTAAGAGGAGACAGAGTCTTTTGTGCGATGCTTCACTCTTGCCAGTCAAGAAGGTCCACTAGTACTGTTACATGTCCAGAAACAAACATATACCAGCCACGGGACCTTTCTTTTTATGTTCAAACGGGAAAGCGACAGACCTAATACAATCATATGGAATGTGCAGTGGCATTCATGAGCTAAAAGAGCACCAGACAGAATTAGTTCACAGGTGTCTGCGTAAAGGCAGGCTTTCACTCTGATGGAAGAACAGCCTAAATGTATATCCATGGGAGTTGTGTGGGATCTGTTGAAGACATAAACTCAGTCATCCAAGAACTGTGATCAAAGAAAAATGTCCCATGACTCTTTTGGCGCTAAAACTCATATGATGATGACACATGCAATATTTAACCCAAAGCAAAAGAATTTGTCAAGTAACGCACTAACTGAAACAGTCACATGAATCTCTGTCCATTCTTCACAAACTGTTTTCGCTCCATGAAACTGCCCACAGAAATACAAGTCACACACTGATTGACACAGTTTTCACACAAACATCAGAGACAAGGCTTCACCATAATACCCGTTTCAACCGTATGGTTGGAGAGGCAGGAGATGAATCCAACAGCGAACGGTTAATGTGTCACCGTAAGTGTACGTAGGAAACGGCACAGGGGGTCTGCTTTCACTGACTAGCCGTACCACAGACAACTGGACTTACTCCGAGTTGATGCCCCGTCCTCAACGAGTGAGCAGCCAGCAGAGGCTTATGTGGTCTGATCTATATGTTGGTGGCTGATAGCCAGCTGTGCTAACAGAAACGAAAACAACGTGCCCGAAGAGAGACCAATATGTTCATCAAAGCTTCATATACAGCCATGGCGATGAGTAACGGTACATGAACTACAGAGAAACTTACTGTGATCTTCAAGCTTTGGCCGCTTTTCATCCAACTTTCCATTGACATAGTTCGTGCCCTTCTCTCAGCATATTCGGTCTGTTATTTTGTGTGTAACGTGTGAAAGATGCTTTACACAGATGCGTCTACCCGCTTGAGGTTTGAACGGTTCTCAACAATGGTACGATTCAAACGGCTTGTGTCACCCC
This sequence comes from Conus ventricosus, assembly GCA_018398815.1. Taxonomy (NCBI): domain Eukaryota; kingdom Metazoa; phylum Mollusca; class Gastropoda; order Neogastropoda; family Conidae; genus Conus; species Conus ventricosus. The sequence continues at coordinate 79,531,216 of CM031604.1, forward strand.
GTCTTTTGTTCGGTAGGAAGAAAATCAAGGGAGAGCTTGACAGCAGAAGGTCTTCAGAGAAGAAACACCCACCCCCCTCCCCAGACAAGTGTTTCTGCCCTGAATGATATATACGTGTCATCAATTTTCCTCCCAGAGATGTCCACATTAATCAAACAGTCCTTAGACGCAGGCTGGTTAAGGAGATCAGGTGAGTCATGACGATGTAGTGAAATGACGCGTGGACGGCGTGTCTCCAGACAAGATATCCAATGTCATTGTTCGCCTCTCGTGCTCGTCTTCTCTGAAGACCTTCTGCTGTCAAGCTCTCCCTAGAGTGTCTTCCTACGGTCTCCCTATGGGAATGGATTGAAGACAGAAGCTCTCCCTAGAGTGTCTTCCTACGGTCTCCCTATGGGAATGGATTGAAGACAGAAGCTCTCCCTAGAGTGTCTTCCTACGTTCTCCCTATGGGAATGGATTGAAGACAGAAGCTCTCCCTAGAGTGTCTTCCTACGTTCTCCCTATGGGAATGGATTGAAGACAGAAGATCTCCCTAGAGTGTCTTCCTACGTTCTCCCTATGGGAATGGATTGAAGACAGAAGATCTCCCTAGAGTGTCTTCCTACGTTCTCCCTATGGGAATGGATTGAAGACAGAAGATCTCCCTAGAGTGTCTTCCTACGTTCTCCCTATGGGAATGGATTGAAGACAGAAGCTCTCCCTAGAGTGTCTTCCTACGTTCTCCCTATGGGAATGGATTGAAGACAGAAGCTCTCCCTAGAGTGTCTTCCTACGTTCTCCCTATGGGAATGGATTGAAGACAGAAGCTCTCCCTAGAGTGTCTTCCTACGTTCTCCCTATGGGAATGGATTGAAGACAGAAGCTCTCCCTAGAGTGTCTTCCTACGTTCTCCCTATGGGAATGGATTGAAGACAGAAGCTCTCCCTAGAGTGTCTTCCTACGTTCTCCCTATGGGAATGGATTGAAGACAGAAGCTCTCCCTAGAGTGTCTTCCTACGTTCTCCCTATGGGAATGGATTGAAGACAGAAGCTCTCCCTAGAGTGTCTTCCTACGTTCTCCCTATGGGAATGGATTGAAGACAGAAGCTCTCCCTAGAGTGTCTTCCTACGTTCTCCCTATGGGAATGGATTGAAGACAGAAGCTCTCCCTAGAGTGTCTTCCTACGTTCTCCCTATGGGAATGGATTGAAGACAGAAGATCTCCCTAGAGTGTCTTCCTACGTTCTCCCTATGGGAATGGATTGAAGACAGAAGCTCTCCCTAGAGTGTCTTCCTACGGTCTCCCTATGGGAATGGATTGAAGACAGAAGCTCTCCCTAGAGTGTCTTCCTACGTTCTCCCTATGGGAATGGATTGAAGACAGAAGCTCTCCCTAGAGTGTCTTCCTACGTTCTCCCTATGGGAATGGATTGAAGACAGAAGCTCTCCCTAGAGTGTCTTCCTACGTTCTCCCTATGGGAATGGATTGAAGACAGAAGCTCTCCCTAGAGTGTCTTCCTACGTTCTCCCTATGGGAATGGATTGAAGACAGAAGCTCTCCCTAGAGTGTCTTCCTACGTTCTCCCTATGGGAATGGATTGAAGACAGAAGCTCTCCCTAGAGTGTCTTCCTACGTTCTCCCTATGGGAATGGATTGAAGACAGAAGCTCTCCCTAGAGTGTCTTCCTACGTTCTCCCTATGGGAATGGATTGAAGACAGAAGATCTCCCTAGAGTGTCTTCCTACGTTCTCCCTATGGGAATGGATTGAAGACAGAAGCTCTCCCTAGAGTGTCTTCCTACGGTCTCCCTATGGGAATGGATTGAAGACAGAAGCTCTCCCTAGAGTGTCTTCCTACGTTCTCCCTATGGGAATGGATTGAAGACAGAAGATCTCCCTAGAGTGTCTTCCTACGTTCTCCCTATGGGAATGGATTGAAGACAGAAGCTCTCCCTAGAGTGTCTTCCTACGTTCTCCCTATGGGAATGGATTGAAGACAGAAGCTCTCCCTAGAGTTTCCTCCTACGTTCTCCCTATGGGAATGGATTGAAGACAGAAGCTCTCCCTGGATGTGTCTTCCTATCGTTCTCCCTATGGGAATGGATTGAAGACAGAAGCTCTCCCTAGAGTGTCTTCCTACGTTCTCCCTATGGGAATGGATTGAAGACAGAAGCTCTCCCGGAGTGTCTTCCTACGTTCTCCCTACCGGAATGGATGGAAGACAAAAGATCTCCCTGGAGTTTCCTCCTACGTTCTCCCTATGGGAATGGATTGAAGACAGAAGATCTCCCTGGAGTTTCTCCTACGTTCTCCCTATGGGAATGGATTGAAGACAGAAGATCTCCCTGGAGTTTCCTCCTACGTTTCCCTATGGGAATGGATTGAAGACAGAAGCTCTCCCTAGAGTGTCTTCCTACGTTCTCCCTATGGGAATGGATTGAAGACAGAAGCTCTCCCTAGAGTGTCTTCCTACGTTCTCCCTGTGGGAATGGATTGAAGACAGAAGATCTCCCTAGAGTTTCTTCCTACGTTCTCCCTATGGGATGGATTGAAGACAGAAGACTGTGCTCTGTTAGGCGTGAGTGAAATCCTACTGTGACGCACTGAGTTCTACAAGGACACCTATTTGAAGAAGATATATAAACGCTCCCTGTCAGTCACTAATAAATCTATCACACCACCTGAATAATATCTCAACCCTCACAAACAAAACACATGTTAAACAGTAATGCAGCTGTAATACATATTTTATCAACAGGCAGCAAATTCTGAGTTCTTACTCTTACTCGAACACATACACAGAGACGATGATGACGACGATGATGATGACGATGGTGATGATGATGATGATGATGATGATGATGATGGATGATGATGATGATGATGATGATGATGAGATGATGATGATGATGATTGATGATGATGATGATGATGATTATGATGATGATGATGATGATGATGATAATGACGATAAGCCTGAATTGTCTTCACTACTTGATTTCATGGTGATCTCCAGTTCCGATTTCCATGCCACGTCTATGCGCACAATGAGCTCATGTTGAAGTGATTGGCATCAGCAAGTTCATGAGGCCTGGGAAGGGCATGGTGGCATCCTCTGGCCAGAGACATTCAATCGGGCTGGGTTGCTAGTCAGCAGTCATTGCCTTCAGCAAGGGGCCTAGTAGGCGGTGTCCTGCGAATGTTGAATCAGAACAGACCACTACTGGACATCACCGAAGTGATACGGCAGCTGCGAAGTGTCTCCACTGGTGGGATGTTTCAGGACAATTCGATGCTGTTTGCTTTTCTGTGGATGTGCTGGCGCTGGGGGTTGAGCCGGGACGAAGCTGGGTGGGTCTGTGTATGGGGACCTGGAATGAGTGACATGGGGACAATGTCACTGGAGAATATGGAAGATGGAACACCCACACACAAAACAAACAAAGACAAAAGTGTAAATCTATATCTGTCTTCCTATCTGTCTGTCTGTCTGTCTGTCTGTCTGTCTGTCTGTCTGTCTGTCTGTCTGTCTGTCTGTCTCTCTCTCTCTCTCTCTCTCTCTCTCTCTCTCTCTCTCTCTCTCTATCTATCTATCTATCTATCTATCCATCGATCGATCGATCGATCGATCGATCGATCGATCGATGGGCAGAGAGAAGGATAGATACAGATAGACAGATAGATGCATAGATAGATAGATAGATACAGAGATGCATACATACATGCATACATATGTGTGTGTCAGTGCGTGTGTGTGTGCGCGTGTGCGTGCGTCTGTGTGCGTGTGTGTATGTGTGCATGTGTGTGTGCGTGTGTATGCGTGTATTTGTGTGCCCGTGCGCATATGTATGTG
>CM031604.1:79540050-79577550 GCA_018398815.1 Conus ventricosus
GTTCCTTTCGCTGCCTTGACAATTCGCTGTGCAGCTTCCTTGGCCTTGCGCTACAAATCATTTTTTTCACATCTGGTGGTCACCTGATCATTCAGTCATGAACCCTTCGCCATCGGTCTGAAGAATGCAGTGACACACTCTATCCCCTGTTATGTGATGCCTGTTCATTTTTCCCAGTGTCTCATCCCTCTTGGCATTACTCCCATGTTGGTCATTCTCTCCAGCCCCGACACAGCCACACCCATGCTCGTCCTGTGGAGGTTTAGCAGCAAGGCAGGTGAGAAGAACATCACCGGTGTATAAAAAGATACCGCCACCCCACCCCAACCTCCCAAGAAAGAAAGTGACGATTTCTTGGAAATATTGTGTAGAGATAATAATTATTGAATCATCACAAGAGAAAACACAGTCAACTGTATTATCCTAAGGGAAAAAATAACAATTGTTTCAAGGACCAAACACTAAAGTCTTTTCAAATGTAGATAAACTTATTATCTTGTATCCTCAGTCGCAATGTGTTTAAGTGGAACACAGACTACGGAATCCGAGAAGGAGTAGTCGATTGCTAAGATTTTCTTTGCTGAAAGAAGTAAATGCATTTAAAAAAGAATTAGTCTCCAGTTTAAGTATTTGGCCAGAAAATAAGCGGGGGATGTATTTGAGAGTGGAGAGAAGGTTTCAACTATCTTGAAATTTAGTGTTGAACAATTAAGTAGTGGGGGAAAACAAGTGCAGGCTAACAATTTACGGCTCTTCCGTCTTATAGTAATGATTGGTAAAGAATAGAACTTAAAAAAAGGAAGGGCGGAGTAGAGGGGGGGGGGGGGGGGGGGGATGAAGAAAATGGCGACATAAAATTAAGAAAAATATATCATAAATATAAATATGAAAACCCATATAAATATGAAAACCTTCACAAACTGCATGAGGGAACCATCGTAATCCCTCTCGAAGGCAGATCCATTTATATTGCCTGTTTCTAGACCTTTCATCCGCTGGATCGGAACTCATCAGGGAGACACGGCTGATTGTGTGTCTGTGCTCTTGGCGTCAAATAGAGACACACCACAGTCCATAACTCTGTGGTGTTATCACCACCAACGGTTTACATTTAGGGAATAGACATTGGAGAAAGAGACCCGCAGCCCATCCGCGGCTGCCATCTTCCAACAGGCCACTAAATAAGCGTGACTTTCATAGCAGATAACTTAAGGGGGGGGGGGGGGGGGGGGGGGGGGGGTCAGGATCAGCGTCTTTGCCTTTTTGTGATCGCAGTTTCATCGCACACATTGAAGACATTCGCCACAATCTGTAAATCTGACTGGCTGACAGTGTGTTTGCGTCCTGTTCCCAGACTGGCTGACAGTGTGTTTGCGTCCTGTTCCCAGACTGGCTGACAGTGTGTTTGCCTCCTGTTCCCGGGTTGACTGTCCGGTGGCCACAGCTCACAACCAACAAAGCCGAGCTGTGAAGTTGTCAGCACACACACGTGGTTTGCGAGCGGTCAAAGGTCACGTACAAGCGTCGGACCGACCTAGTTGAACAATGGATAAGAAGAAGTTGGCATATATAGTAACCTGGCAGGGCAGAAGTCTTTCCAACTGAATAACTCCCGCGCGAAAACAAACTGCCTCTGTGAGCGAATGGGACTCCACCAAAGACGAATGGTTGGAAAGCAAGGAGAGATGCTGATCTCATCCAGTCCACATCTCTGACTGCGTGAAATAGATACGGTGTCACTCCCTACTGGAGTTCAGGTCATCTTTATAAAATCACGAACGACCCCGGCCTGGACCCTGAGAATGTCATAATGCACAAAATTCACCTCTCACAAACACTTCATTCCGATTGAAAAAGACGTGCGTTTCCCAATCATACAACATTCTGTTTTCATCTTTCACAACACATTTTATGCAGCAACTTTTATTCAACTTTCACAAAAGAAAAGAAAGGTACTGGTAAACATAATTTTGCCTTTCAAACCCACGAAGAAGAGAACAATCAAAACCCTAGAAATTACAGACCATTTAACTTATTTCACAAGATGTTGACATCACACGCAAAAAAAAAAAAAAAAAAAAAAAAAAATTCAGTCACCACCACTCATGTTAACAACCATAAACACTTGAACAGTCACTGTTGACTTATCTAGATATTAGTGTCTGTTACGATAAAGAAGGGTCCACACGTAGTCAGGTTCGTCCGTTGCCCAGAACCAGCAGCGTCATCCATCAGCCAGACCTCTTCAGCCACCAACACAGCCAGATACCACTAGCTCCATCCCTGTGCTCTGCCGTCCCTGGCAGCGTGGGCCGGACCTGGTGATGAGCGTGTGGAGGGATAGTATGTGGATTCTGGACCCCTTCCTTACCTTCACAAAGAGAGAGAGAGAGAGAGAGAGAGAGAGGAGAGAGAGAGAGAGAGAGAGAGAGAGGAGAGAGAGAGAGACAGACAGACAGAGAGACAGAGAGACAGAGAGAGAGGCTGGGGCAGGGGGGGGGAGTAGGAAGCTAAGTTTAAAACTATAAACAAAACACACAAAAAACCGAGGAGAAAATGACATCAAAGTGAAGTCAACCCAAATCTTACATTATATTAACGCTATTTACAGATTGGTGCCCATTATGTTATTATGTTGTTTATAGTATGCTCAAATTCAGAAGAGGCTGGGTCAAGTACTATTCAGAATTCGGTTTTATGCCCAGTTCTATGTGTCTTTCCTTTTTCTTCTCTGACCAGTGCAGTGAAAACTACCCCTTTCCCGCAACACACGGGCTCCCTGTCTCTGTCTGTATGTCTGTTCATCTAATTCCCTATGTCTCCGGCTCTGATGACAAAAGACGGTGCGGTCAGTCAGTTATTCAACCGTTAGATGAAGTTCTGTTTTTCAGCATAACATGGAGGTTCCAGTCAACCCCTTGGAAAACAAAGATGGTCAACTAGATTATGGAACTTCCCACACTCTGGAAACGATCATTAACGTCGGGGTTTTGCCAGTTGTCGTCTCCATCGGCATCGTCGGCAATGTCACCAACATGCTCGTATTTACGAAACAGGTAAGCAGACAACGTGTGCATCAATGTATAGTTTAAGAACTGGATAAGGCTAAAAGAAATGCGACATTCTCTCTCTCTCTCTCTCTCTCTCTCTCTCTCTCTCTCTCTCTCTCTCAGTGTCAAAGCCAATCCTGGTAGGTTTCTTATACAAAAACACAGAAGAAAGAGTTGAGTGGTTCGATCGTTTTGAATTAATGCTCGAAGACGTATTAAGTTATTCTACGGAAATAATCTTGATGGGAGATTTTAATATTGATTCATTGAAATCACATAATAAATGGAAACAAACTTATGAAATGTGCAATTTAACTCAATTAATAAATTCACCTACACGGATAACATTACAGACAAAAAACGTTAATTGATCACATTTATGTTACTAATTCTAACAACGTAGTAGAAACTGCTGTACCTGTCTATGGTCTTAGTGATCATTTTCCAGTGTGTTTAACATGGTCAAAGAAAGGAATTAAAATACCCAGATGCACTCATAAGTGTATATCGTTTCGCAGCTATAAAAACTTCCACACTGAAGAATTTTTGGCCGATTTATGTATGGCAGATTTTTCTTGTGTTTTTCAATACAATCATCCTGATGATGCGCTTGCTGCTTGGTACCAAATTTTTGTTCCTATTTTCAATAAGCATGTCTTGCTTCGGACTAAACGGGTTAAATTAACCGAGAAACCACCGTGGTTAACAAAAGAAATAGATGCTGAAATTAGAATTTGTGACAATTTATTACAAACAACAGGGAAAGACAAGAAATTTAGGCAACAACGGAATAAAGTCACTGAGATGAAAAGAAGCCGCACAGAAGAGGTATTTTAGTGATTTAATTTCATCAAAACAAGATTCAAAATCTATTTGGAAGGCTATAAATCAGTTGTCCGGGAAAACACCATTGCCATCTGCTTCTTATACGTCCAATTTATCTGTTGAATATCTGAACAGACATTTTACTACCGTGGCAGAGAGAACAATAAAGATAAACAACACACAGGCTAATAATTTAAGTCCACTGAAATGTTTCTGCGAGTCAAAAAATATCGTTGACAAACTCCATTTTCCATACATAGGCGTCCATGAAGTGCACAAGGAGTTACGTATATTAAAACCATCGAGTTCCGTGGTTTGGATGGGCTAGACAGTAAAAATTTTGAAGATATCAGCGCCCATTATCTCTGATTGTGTTACATATATTCATAACTTATGTATTGAAAAATGTTACTATCCACAAGCCTTCAAAGACGCTAAAGTTTTGCCTGTTCTTAAGTCTGATGATCCATCTGACCCCTCTAATTATAGACCCATATCTATACTATCTGCTTTGTCTAAACCTCTCGAAAAACATATCAAACACAATCTACAGTCCCATTTTACAAAGTATGACTTATTTCACCCAAATCAGAATGGATTTAGAAGGAATCATTCGTGCCATACTATGCTGACTAATCTTATTGAGAAATGGCATTTAAATGTAAATAATGATTTACTTACTGGTGCAATTTTTGTTGATTTGCGAAAGCTTTCGACACCATTGATCACAGTATCCTCTCTAAAAAGTTAACTATGTACGGTTTGAATGATAATTCCCTAAAACTCATAGCATCTTTTCTCCATAACAGAAGACAAGCAGTCTTTCAAGATTCCACTTTATCTTCTGTTGCTTCGAACAAATATGGAGTTCCCCAGGATCGGTTTTGGGTCCTATGTTATTTTTAATTTATATAAATGACCTTCCACTTCATTTGATATCCTTTTGCGAACTTTTTGCAGACGACACTACCATTTACAATGAAAATAAAAGCTCTGATGCAGTATGCGTCTCCTTACAAAATGATATACTAAGTCTTGTTTTCTGGGCGGAAGAAAATCATATGACAATTCATCCTCATAAATCCAAATTCATGCTAGTTACAACAAGACAGAAACGACAGAATATTAAGAATGAATTACCGGAGTTAAAAGTTAGTGATAAAGCATTAGAAGAAGTAAGTTTCTACAATTACTAGGACTTACTATAGACAATAACCTATCCTGGTCCGAACATATTTCTATACTTTGCAAAAGACTTTCCAAGAAAACATTCCAGTTGAATAGAACAAAACATTTTCTTGATCAACATACCAGAAAGCTATTTTTCCGTGCATACATCCAGTCAGATATTGATTATGAATCAACAGGTTGGGATCTGGCCAGTCGAAATTGCTTAAAACCTCTTGACAGCTTATACAGACGTTCTCTCAAACTAATTCTTCTTAAATCCTCTTCTCTTGAACCTGCAGATTATAAACAATTAGATATTCCTCCCCTTCAGTCTTAATGTCGCTACAACAAAGCTGTTTTCATGTTTAAAATTGTGAACAATTTAACGCCTGCTTATCTCAACAACAAATTTCCCATCAATAATGTTCGTAACAAACGTAATATCCGCATTCCTCTCCCAAGAACTAATCTTTTTATGTCTTCTCTCATTTATTCTGGAAGCAAATTATGGAATGATATGCAAGACCACATTAAATGCAAATCAAGCGTTTTGTCTTTTAGGAAGGCATACCACTCACATTTGATGAAACAGTGTTAAATCAAAACATGTTGAGTAACATAATATACAACAACCTCAACTTAATGGGTCCTTTTATGCATTTTCATATGATTTGAATTGATGATGTGCTTATTCTGCAAGTGTCTGGTGCTATACGATGGTGTTTGTGTGGAGGAGGCGAGCATCTGAAGTGATTATGTATGCTGAAACGCACGCACACGCATGTGCGTGCGCGCGCGCGCGTGTTGTGTGTGTGTGTGTGTGTGTGTGTGTGTGTGTGTGTGTGTGTGTGTGTGTGTGTGTGTGTGTTGTGTGCATGTGTGTATATGTGTGCGTGCGTGCGTGCGCGCGTGCGTGCATGCGTGTGCGCATGTGTGCGTGCGTGCTTGCGTGCGCGCGTGTGTGTGTGTGTGTGTGTGTGTGTTGTGGGGTGTGTGTGGTGTGTGTGTGTGTGTGTGTGTGTGTGTGTGTGTGTGTGTGTGTGCGTGTGTGTGTGTGTGTGTGTGTGTGTGTGTGTGTGTGTGTGTGTGTGTGTGTGTGTGTGTGTGTGTGTGTTTGAGCCGTGCGCGAGCACACATGCTTACTTTCGTTTCTTCGTTTTCTTTCTTTTCCCGAATATACATCATTCCTAAATTGTGACCTAACTAGGTTACTAGGTAATATTTATGTTAATCATGTTTTGTCGTTATAAGCTTGTTCATTGTTTCCTTCTCGTGTATCATGTATATGTTTATTTTGATATCGTTTGTTACTGTTCTTGTTCTTGAGGGCATGGTGTAAAAAAGCTGTAACCTTATCCATTTTACCCTCAATAAAAATATTCGTATTCTTATTCGTATTCTCTCTCTCTCTCTCTCTCTCTCTCTCTCTCTCTCTCTCTCTCTCTCTCTCTTCTCTCTCTCTCTCTCTCTGTCTCTGTGTCTCACTCTCTCTGTCTCTGTCTCTCTCTCTCTGGCCGCGCAAATGTGTGTGTGTGTGTGTGTGTGTGTGTGTGTGTGTGTGTGTGTGTGTGTGTGTGTGTGTGTGTGTGTGCGTGCGTGAGTGCGTGCGCGCGCGCGCGAGCGCGTGCGTGCGTGCATGTGTGCGTACGTGCGTGCCTGCTGCGTGCGCGCACGCGCGCGCGCGCGCGTATGTGTGTGTGTGTGTGTGTGTGTGTGTGTGTGTGTGTGTGTGTGTGTGTGTGTGTGTGTGTGTAGGGAGGAAAAGCGAGAATTATGATTTTTTTTGCCGCAGTGGTAAGGTTACAACACACATAGATGGTATGTCTCCGCTTGATATTAAAGGTGGACTACGATAACCAGGTCAGTTTGACTGACGAGGAATACACGGAGATGAAAATCAACTATGTAGACTGGTGTAACGAATTGTTCTGTTCACAGCACAGAAGTTACCATTTGCTGTCAGTAAACCTTTTCACAATTGCCCGACCCCTCCGTACTTTTTTGTTGTTGTTTGCTTGTTAAAAATCATGTTAACTCGTCACCATGACGGCGAAGTTGTTTGCCTTTACTTCATTTCCTGCATTGTGTACTTGCTTTGTACACGAAGAGCAGCACGTTAGTCAAAATATTGGGAAAGAAATATTTGCAATTCTTGTGGACATCCACATACAAAAACAGGTCTATCCATTGGAAAGCTTTATTAAATGTGAGCAGAAATCAGCCTTAATCAGGAAGCTGAAACTAAAATGATACAAACACACATTCTGAGGAAGAGGAAGGTTTAGTTTTGCAGTAAAGTGTACGAATTATATATCTGAGTGTGGCTGAATGAATGAGTGAATGAATGAACAAACAAAATTATTAATCAATCAAACAATCAATCAACCAGCCAACCAACAAATCAATTCATCGATCAGTTCATCAATCAATCAATCAATTTGTCAGTCAGTCAGTCAGTCAGTCAGTCAGTCAGTAAGTCAGTCAGTCATTCAATGCATAAATGAATGAAGGAATAAATCTTCAAATGCACAATATATGATGTTCTCGAAATCCTCAATGCAAATAATTTCCCCATGTCGTTCTTTCATCAAACTCCCATTATCAAATCTCTAAATAAACAAACCTTTATTCTGTTTTGGCCCATCACAAACACAACCCAGGGTCTGCAGGACAGGATCAACGTGTGCCTGTTCAGCCTGGCTCTAGCGGACTGTGGCTACCTCCTCGCCCTCTTCATCTACAAGTCCTTCAGCCTCCTGACCCTCTTCTCCGAGACTCTGGGAAACTTCTGGAAGGTCCGCAGCCTCAACACCATCCTTGGAGTCTTCTGGGGGTTCTCCACCGTCTCCAATCTGTTGACGTTGCTCGTGTCTGTGGAAAGGTGAGTCGACGGGGAAAGTCAGAATTTTTAGACATATATCCCATGACAACGATTTCAAGTGAAACACTCATTTTGAAACGCGCACAAAAAATGTTCTGGACAATCTACATTTGCAACCTATTTTGCTTCAGATATGTCAGCACAGATCTGCACGGTTCGATACAAGACCACTTTCCTCTTTCCTTCCAACTGACGACTTTCGGAAATGTGCAAGGGAGGTAATCTGCATCAATGCTACCGTTTATGAGAGTCACACACACACACACACACACATATATATATATATATATATATATATATACAACAAACTAATAAATTCCAAGGATAAGTACCGAGCACCATTCCAGCAACTTACAGAGCAGCTTGGTGTTGCAATGACTGCAAAAAATATTGAATTATAATAAACAAAGCTTGCTCTTATGTCTTAGATTGAAGAAATAGGGGGAGATAAGCATTCATATCTGCAGTGGTAGATAATTCTGCCTAACTAACAGTATGTGCTTGAGTGGGTGAATGGGGAAAAATAAAATAAATAAATAAATGCTTCTCAAAATGAGCCTTCAGCAAGCTTATAGTCTCCAAGGGGGAGACAATCTCCAATAGGGAGGGAAACTCACTAACCTATAACTCCTGGTCATATACCGATATTTCGAAACCTTGTTGTTTCTCTTCAGTGACCGCGGAAAGTGGTAATTTGACTCCTCTGCCTTTTCAGTTTTAAGAAGAATGCTATCCCAGAAAAGGCTGGTGTGCAATACCGTAGTATGTTTGTTGAGTTTTCAAAAACCCAACCAAAGGTGCCACCTAAGAAGCAAAAGAAAATCATGAAAGAGCAAAACAAGCTACATTTTCTTGTGAAAAGTAGAAAATATAAAAAAGATATCCTCTTAAGACACAAGTGCTGAGGGCCAGTTCTTGGAATGAATCCACAAGGGACTAAAATACAACAAACTAATAAATTCCAAGGATAAGTACCGAGCACCATTCCAGCAACTTACAGAGCAGCTTGGTGTCGCAATGACTGCAAAAAATATTGAATTATAATAAACAAAGCTTGCTCTTATGTCTTAGATTGAAGAAATAGGGGGAGATAAGCATTCATATCTGCAGTGGTAGATAATTCTGCCTAACTAACAGTATGTGCTTGAGTGGGTGAATGGGGAAAAATAAAATAAATAAATAAATGCTTCTCAAAATGAGCCTTCAGCAAGCTTATAGTCTCCAAGGGGGAGACAATCTCCAATAGGGAGGGAAACTCACTGTTAGTTAGGCAGAATTATCTACCACTGCAGATATGAATGCTTATCTCCCCTATTTCTTCAATCTAAGACATAAGAGCAAGCTTTGTTTATTATAATTCAATATTTTTTGCAGTCATTGCAACACCAAGCTGCTCTGTAAGTTGCTGGAATGGTGCTCGGTACTTATCCTTGGAATTTATTAGTTTGTTGTATTTTAGTCCCTTGTGGATTCATTCCAAGAACTGGCCCTCAGCACTTGTGTCTTAAGAGGATATCTTTTTTATATTTTCTACTTTTCACAAGAAAATGTAGCTTGTTTTGCTCTTTCATGATTTTCTTTTGCTTCTTAGGTGGCACCTTTGGTTGGGTTTTTGAAAACTCAACAAACATACTACGGTATTGCACACCAGCCTTTTCTGGGATAGCATTCTTCTTAAAACTGAAAAGGCAGAGGAGTCAAATTACCACTTTCCGCGGTCACTGAAGAGAAACAACAAGGTTTCGAAATATCGGTATATGACCAGGAGTTATAGGTTAGTGAGTTTCCCTCCCTATTGGAGATTGTCTCCCCCTTGGAGACTATAAGCTTGCTGAAGGCTCATTTTGAGAAGCATTTATTTATTTATTTTATTTTTCCCCATTCACCCACTCAAGCACATACTGTTAGTTAGGCAGAATTATCTACCACTGCAGATATGAATGCTTATCTCCCCCTATTTCTTCAATCTAAGACATAAGAGCAAGCTTTGTTTATTATAATTCAATATTTTTTGCAGTCATTGCAACACCAAGCTGCTCTGTAAGTTGCTGGAATGGTGCTCGGTACTTATCCTTGGAATTTATTAGTTTGTTGTATATATATATATATATATATATATATATATATATATATATATATCATGAACAGTATTAAAACGTCCTTAAAAAATCTGAAAAAGCTCAACCCCTTGGGGAGCAACATTTGTTAAAAATATTTTTAAAATGAAGTGCTAAAATTCATCTACAAGCTTGTTTCAAGATACATGTATACATATCTCTCCTCAGGATGTCTTTTTTTGTGGCACGCCAATGGTCTTTTATGGTGTGCGGGACCTCATCTTGTCTCTGTGTGTGCGGGTTTCGTTTGCTGCACGTGGGGTGTGTGTGTGTGTGTGTGTGTGTGTGTGTGTGTGTGTGTGTGCGCTTCCGGGCCTGTCAGGTGGAATGTGCTAGCAAAGATTTCCACTCGTGCCTGCAATTATTCACTATTTCTACTTTTGTGTTCAGAGTTGCTAAGTATGGTTTGCATAATATTAACCATTTTTCTGTGGAACATAGGTTGCATTTTTTTGAAATATTGTTGTATGGTGTTGCTCTTTTTATGATTTTCCATGATATGCTGTAGTCTATTTTTTTTTATCTTTGAGTTTCCAAATGTATTTACTCAGTTCTGTTTGATTTTTGTATTTTTCATTTTTAAATGACTGCTTATGGTTTGCGTATCTGGTTTTGAAAGTGTTTTTAGTAATCCCTATGTATGTTTCTTTTTCATTTTCTGATGTTACCTTGGCTTGGTATACAATATTGCTGTGAAGACATTCGTTGCTTAGAGGGCACTGTTCTTTTTTGGTGCAGTTGCAAGATGTCCTTTCAGCACCCTTCTCTTTTGTGTTGCTTTTCATTTTGTTAGATGAGTCAATTATGTTTTTGAGGTTGGGCATACATGTGTATGATAGTTTAATGGTGTTTTTGTTGAATATTTTGGACAGTTTGTGTTCTTTTGGGAATGATATTGCCAAGATTTTAAAGAATTCTTTTCCTACATTTGTTTTTACTTGTCCATCATATGGTGGGTTGTACCATATGATCTTCCTTTTTCTGTTTTTCTTATTTCTGTTCGTGTTATTGTCTGGGCTATATTGTAGTTTGTGATTGTAACCACTTTTTTGTAATGCTTCTTGGTATTCTGTTGCTGCATTATTATATATATATATATATATATATATATATATATATAATATATATATATATATATATATATATATATATATATAGGGTTTTTAGGGTTTTTAGGGTTTTTACATTTATGATATATTTTCCCATTTTCTTCATCGTCAATCCCCTTTTCTTAAAAACTTTTTTTAATGATTAAATTTCAAATCTTTGCCCAGTCATTTCTATAATGATGGAAGAATTGTTAATCGGCACTTGTTTTCCCCCACTACTTAATTGTTTATATATATATATATATATATATATATATATATATATATATATATATATATATATATATATATATTGTGTGTGTGTGTGTGTGTGTATGTATGTATGTTTGTATGTATGTATGTATGTACAAAAAACATGCTCTTTATGTTGGCTATTAAAAAGAAAATCTTCATATCTTAACTTTATTATATTAGTCTGATAAACCGACTTCTCATCCCACGAACCACCCTCCATTCTTCACACACACACACACACACACACACACACACACACACACACACACACACACACACGTATGTGCGCGCTCGTTCCACTTTACATTTTTTCAAATAAAAAGGCTATTGCACAGAAGGATATAGTGACATAAAAGTCAAATAAGGCACCATACACAACAAGCTGCACGGATATGCCAAAGATATACTTTGTTTTCAGATGCCTCTGTGTGGTGAACCCACTGAAAGCGAAGCAGCTGTTAAAGACCAAGGTCATGGTGATCATCATCGTCCTCATCTACTTCTTCATCCTGTCCAGCTCGCTGATCTTCAACGTCAAGTTCACCGTGGCCACCTCAAGAAACATGGACACCAACCTGACCGTGTACAACGCCACGCTCAGTGAATTTTACCTCCATCACAAACTGTTCGTCGACATCGTTTATAACTATCTAATGGCTATCGCTCTTCCATTCACGTCGCTCGTCGTTGTCGTCATCTCAACCATCACCACTGTCATCGTCTTGAAACGGTCGTTATCCTGGAAGGAGAAATCTGCCAACCTGGTGGAGACAATGGACAAAAAGGAAACTGCCGTGACGAAAATGCTTCTCCTTGTCTGCTACGCATACGTCATTTTTGTGACGCCATCAGTTGTCAACGCCTTTGTTGTGCAGTTTGTGGGAGGTTGGATCCCTACGGGGCGTTACTCTTACACGTTTTATGTGTACGTCGCGTTAATGCACTTGTTTACCGCCCTTAACTCTTCGCTCAACTTCTTCATCTATTATTCTCGTGGCTCCAAGTTTCGGAGCACTCTTCGCCAGATCTGCAATTGTAAAAGGGAACAGAAAGTTTGGTATCCAAAGAACGTTACTGTTTTTACTTCAGATACGTCGTTCAACTAGGCTTTGCCTGAAAAGAAACCCAAAGAAAGAAGAATTAAATGACGTTGTTTTATAAGGCCCTTTTTTCAAACGTACATATATGTATACACATATCTATCTATCTATCTATCTATCTATCTATCTATCTATCTATCTGTGTGTGTGTGTGTGTGTGTGTGTGTGTGTGTGTGTGTGTGTGTGTGTGTGTGTGTGTGTGTTCACGTTACACAATCATATATGAGAAAGGGTGGAGGATGCCATTATGAATTGTTTCGCTATTCCTCTCGTAACCATACTGACACTCTAGCGAATAGTACACTATCATTCATTCTTAACGTTTGCACTTGTGTTTCAAATTCACCATCGCTCGGCAATCGACTGGAAAGATCTTGAATTGTAATCACATAAGCAGTAACAGTAAATGGGAATTGCAATGTTCCTTTCAGAATAACTATCTTTTGTTGCTGCACAATATTCCACTTAACAATTTTCTTCTTCATCCTCTTGAACAGAGATACCCTTGAAGACCACCCCTGAGGCAGACGTAGTGGTCCTGAACAGAACATCCGCACAATTTCATGTCTTGTCCTGCAGAACTGCGGAAGCCAACCAGATCTGTCTTGGGGGCTGGTGGTACTGACAGTCCTGGAGAACATGTTCCGTCGTTTGGTCTGCTTTGCCCCAGAGGCAGGGTAGGGCTGGGGCGAAATGGAAGCGCCTGTGTATGTTGTGCTTCAGTCTTTTATACTCCTTCCATAGAAAAAAAAGATGGTTGTCAGTTGAGGGCAAACTATGTTTTGTAGGTTGTTGTTATCAATTACTCTATTGTATACCAGAGCACGACATCGTCGGCAAACAAGGCTGTATTGACTTCACTGGGTAGCTCGGGCACAAGGCTGTTTATGCAGAGAATGATCAAAGTTGGCGAACGCATTCCTCCCTGATGCATTCCCTGAAACAGCAGCAGTACTTTCCGCACCACAGTGTCTGTCATGGGTTACCCTGGCTTGTGCAGGAACGTGTAGCCTCTGATGCTTGATTGAAAGAGCTCCACAAGGAGGCCATCCTTTCACATCTCATCAAAGGCTAGTCTTTCTTTCTGCTCTCTAAAAGCGTTTGCTGGGACTTGTGCAAATGTGTCGTCTTGTCTCGTGTGCTCTTATGTCTTCTAAAGTCTGATTGTTCTGGAATGATGATTCTCTGTTTCCAGGTACCATTGCATGCGCTAGTTGACGATGCGCTTGATCAAGCCCGTAGCCACGCCTGTCCCAGCCATCCTCCACTTGCCTCCCTTCACCCACCTTTCTCACCCTTTCCCCTCAACGACAAGGTCCCTAGTGTAGAGCTCGGGTACAGCACAATGGGGATGACTTAATGAGATAGAGATAATAAAGGACAAATATATTCAGCGCCATAACCAAATAACTATGTTGCACATGACGCTTTACAATCAAGAACGGTGCAGAGTAAACATGATCTACTCCCCCACACATAAATCAACACTAAAGTAAATCATGTACAGTATGTAGACAGACAGGGATAGAGAGATCACTCCCCCCACACATAAATCAACACCAAAGTAAATCATGTACAGTATGTAGACAGACAGGGATAGAGAGATCACTCCCCCCACACATAAATCAACACTAAAGTAAATCATGTACAGTATGTAGACAGACAGGGATAGAGAGATACATAGATACATACATTCATATATCCATCAACCCATCCATCCATCCACACTTACATACATACAAAGATACATACATATATACATTGAATGAAATAAACATGTGTACGTATGTCATTGACTGCAAAACACCACAATAATTATAAAGGAATTTCTCTATGACGACGATGAATCAAGTTTTTGTCCTACAGACACTTCAGTGTACATAGAACCTTGACTGAAATGAATGATAAGAGTGAATTGTAATCTACTGTTGAATCATACCCGGTCAGAGGAAAGATTGATAATTATCTGGTAACATGTGTAAAGTAGTTTCTTCCAGCAACCGATTCACAGCTCAAGTCTTCGTATGATCAAGATAGTGGAACCAAAAGCGGAATGGTGTCTTTCATATCTGACAGTATTCATGAATGACTCTCTCTCTCTCTCTCTCTCTCTCTCTCCTCTCTCTCTCTCTCTCTCTCTCTCTCTCTCTCTCCAAAGTTTCATTATTAGTATTTATGAAATCGAAATTTCGAGAAGGTTATAACAACACAGCCAATGAAAAAATCGATATTCTAGAACGTTCCAAAACCTTGTACCATAGCCGATCAAGATGTATGGAACTTTCTAGGAAGTTCGGGAACCGTGACGAAGAAAAACCAATTAAAATGCATAATGGTGCTTTCCTGAAAAAATTTCTGGAATCACCCTGCTTTTACTTCGCCTTGGCTTAAGGCTGTGTCAGACAAATTGACATAGGCTACAGCACCAAGGCGACATCAAAATGTTGTTATACTCTGCACAGTTATGCGGGGAATGTCTTCAGTCGTGACAAGCTCCTAGCCTAACACCACCAGTCTTCACAATCCCTCGGAGCCGGAGTGTGGCTGCCCACGTGGCGGGGTAATCAAAAACGGTCACACACGTAATGTTCTCATCCCTAACTGATGCATTTGTGCCTTAGTGTTCAAGTACTTTGGCTGTTCGGATGATGTTTGGAGTCTTTTAGCCAGGGTACGACAACAACAACAACAACAACCCTGCTTTTACGGGAATATTCCGGTACCTTAAACTGACCTCCGGAATTATTACGTTGTCTGCGAATACGTCATCTGACAAAGAAAGGTTATATTCATAGCAACATACTCATAGCCTAAATTGATCTACGTGTAACAAGTTCATGCAGACATGTTCACACACACACTTGTGCCCCTGCCTGCTGGAAAGTAACAAGCGGCGTAACAATCAGAGCCCGGCAGAATAGAAGGAAAGCGACTGATCGAACACTCTCTGAACAAGGACGTTTTTGGTAGCTGTATTTTTCATATGACGTAAATCATGAGACGGTGGTTCCCATTGACTTACTGGAGAAAGAAGCTCACTTACTTACTTAGGCCCGTAGCTCAAGGGTGAGCATAGGCCATCGACAACACTCCGCCATCGCACTCGGTTCTGGACTGCTCGCTGAATGCCTGTCCAGTTGATCCCCTGCCTCTTTATCTCTGCCTCAGTGTCTCGCCTCCAGCTGCTGCGAGGTCGGCCTCTCTTCCTTTCCCCCTGCGGGTTCCATGTCAGGGCTTGGCGTGTGGTGCTGGATGCTGGCTTCCTGAGAGTGTGTCCAGTCCAGCCCCACTTCCTCCGCAGAATCTGCTTGGCCACTGGTTCATGTCCTGCTTGCTTTCATAGATCTTCATTGTTGATTTTTTTTCAGGCCATCTGATTTTGAAGATGCGCCTCAGACAGGTGTTGGTGAAGGTCTGAATTTTTTGCTGTATTGTCTTTATTCATTCTCCAAGTCTCGCAGCCGTAGAGCAGAACCGACTCCACGTTTGAATTGAAGATACAGTGGAGAAAAAAACAGGAGCCCTAAGTTTCCGGGAGTTTTGATCGAACCTAGATCACGCTGGATAACGATCGCTGAAAAGTTAACAATTAATTCTGCTCTGCTCACTCAAAAAAAGAAAGAAAAAAAACCGTTATAGATAAAAACATGAAGAGGTTGACGTTAGCCGACGGTTAAGAAACATTTGAAGTAGACAGAATTCATCAGATAGTAAAAAAAATGTCCGTGAGAAATTGCACCCGGCTGGGGATGTGGAAAACTGTGGAATGTCTGATTTAGTTATTCTACCTTATACCCTGACCGATGGGGAAAATGGGCTCAGAAGGTGAAACGTCATTGAATGAAGGTAGTTATGCACCCACAAGTATGGAAAAAAAAGAAAGTCAGAGGTCGGATGGATTCACAGCACATGTCTTTCTTTTTTTTTTTCTGGTCAAAACTGGAAATATTTGTTGTCCGAACTCTAAATCAGGGATTTAATTCGGCGAGATGCCCAGTGCACAACTCCAGACAATGGAAACCAACAATCACTTATCTCCCCAAATTGGGCGCAAAATACCAGCCGCCGTGGCGAAGTGGTTAGCGTCGCGGACTCCTGGCTGGGAGGTCGTGGGTTCGAATCCATCAGAGTCATGTGGGTTTTTCTGCCCCGACCGGCTCCTACCCAGAGTTGAGTTTGCTGCGGACTCAGTTGGGAAGACTGAGACAACACAGTCGAGTTTCATCCACTTAATGGATGCGTTTCTGAGAGTGTTGCTCAAATTTTCTGACCAACACTGCAGGTGGGCGTATCTCTCGGGCCTGGTTGACGCCGGGATATATTATGAAAGGAAGGGAGTGCAGCCCTGTCATATAGTCTCAGACCGAAATGGAAATCCGTAGCATCATCTTAATCATCCTCATTCTCATCGATCAGCATAGAAAAATGTCTCAAATTCTGTGGCCTTTCATGCCCTGCTCTCATGGTGACCTCAATTTCGATGTCCTCTCCACGTCTGTCGTTTTGGTTTGGTTCCGTCGGGGTCACCCATATCGGCGAGTCCATAGGGGTTGTCGTTGGACGGACGTGGTGGCGCCCTCCGGGGGGAGAGCTCACTCACGCCGGCTCCGCGACTAAGCAATTATTGTCTTCAGTAGGGGGCTTAGTAGGTGGTGCCCTGCGTATGTTAGATCGGAACAGGCGCCACTGAACACCACCGAAGTGACTCGGCAGCAGTGCAGTGTCTCCTCCGGTGGGTTGCCTCTTGACGGCTTGAAATTGACTGCTCCCTGTGGATTGCCGGTGCCGGGGCTGCGGCGGGGCCGATCGGGCTGTGGCTGTGAACGGGGTGTCGGAATGAGCGGCGTGGGTGCACTGCCTCTGAGGTGGCGCAGAGGCTGGGACAACAACAACAACAACAAACAAAAAAAAGGGCGCAAAATGGATCTATTCATAAGTGATCGTTCATTCTTCGTTTCCATTGTCTTGAGTGTTTTGTTGTCTTGCCAGAAGACCAAAGAGGTCGAACCGCATCGTGTTTTCGTCTCATTATTTGTCTCTTTCATTCAGCGAAACAGTAAATCTGTCCAGTTGATTGTACTTTCTTGTTGACCGTTTTGTGTTTTACTTCGTAGAATAAATACTGAATGGAAGTGACTAAAGTACTGTTCCTTGCAAAGTGTTTTGCTTGTACATTTTTGTTTTCTGACCATAAGAAGAAAAAAAAAACATGCGAGACTGAGTGAGAGTTAAGGAAGCGGCGCGAAAGCGGTAGGAGTTAAGAATAAACAACACTTCTCACAACACAAACCCTTGAGTAACTCCACAAAAAAGAAAAAATGGGTCAACTTAATTGAAAAGTCAGAAATAATCTGTTCTCTTCTCTTCAACAAGAAAATTCGAACAATTAAAAACGCTGTGTCTTCTATTCCAAGTGAACGTCGCAGACGAGCCAACATGATATCAGGACGTCTTTTGAATCGAATGCAGCACTCAAATCGTGGAGTGCCATGATGGAAATCTCGTTTCAATCACAAACAGTCAAAAGGTCACTGAAAATTTGCAACAGTGCTACTGCTGATTGAAAACAAAACACGCCAAAGACTGCTTTCTTTGAGATGGGATAGAAGTGGAGACTACCGTTGTAAACCAGGATGTCGGCGTTTTCCAACAAAGTTGTTGACAACAGTTCGTTAGGACACAGGCCTAACAAGCAGACACAGTCATGCACTCGTTATACAGCTCGTTGTCAACCAGAAGAT
The DNA here is from genome assembly GCA_018398815.1 of Conus ventricosus. Lineage (NCBI taxonomy): Eukaryota > Metazoa > Mollusca > Gastropoda > Neogastropoda > Conidae > Conus > Conus ventricosus. Next base: position 79,558,278 of record CM031604.1, read on the forward strand.
CACCAGTTTTGTCTGGAGGGGTGTGACACCAGCACCTTTTTACCTTGTCTACATTTCCCTGGTTCTCTTTATCGCCGTAGTTTATGCTTTCTCCTGTCCAACTCAGCGTTGATGACAGCATGTGATATATGTATTGTAACATTATATCCACTACATTGTATGTTATTCTCCATCGTTTCATCTCTATCATGCATTGCGGTAAATCACCAGACAACACATTCTCTTCATGACAAACCGTTCACATCCAGGCTCAGGGTATATGGGCAAGCTTTGAGCATCTTTTTCTGAGAATGTTTCCTAGTTTGTTCCATAGACTCTTTGTCTGCATTTGTGCTGAGTGATCTGGTACCAAGCGAATCATTTGTTGGGGTTATTTGAATGGTAGCAAACATCGTCTTTCTTTTTTTGTCTCAAATATTTGCGTCTGTATTCCTTGTTTAAGATTTTGTTTTATGATTGTAATTGTTTCACTGGAGAGAAAAGATTATCTGAACGTAACTGTGACTTTTTTCTCGTAACATGAAAATCGTCGATCATCAGCTTCTTTAGATACTATTATCACACGGAGAATGATTTGTTTGTAAAAGTCATGGAATCCCAGGGGCTGTCTTTTAACATAATGGACCGAGGTGTGTTTTGAGCACTTTTACCAAAGTTTGCGGTGTTGTATGGCTTCAGAAATCAGACTAGTAGCCTTCATCATCCAGAAAGCGGTGAAGAAGTGGAATGCGCAGTCCAGTTTGAGGACAACTTTCAGGTCAAAAGCAGATGATTCTGCTTCAGTGCTGAATGACACCACTTCAGTGGTCATACTGTCCGACTGAAATGGGACGTATACAAAGAACCTGAGTGTTAAAAGTACTTTCTTCTCTCATACCAGACTTGGCAGACTTACATGACATGGAGATTGGAGAAATGTTTCGGTAGGAGATGCAGGAGGACTTTAATAAGCGACATCAGGATGCATGGCTACTGGATCCCGTCAGGATTATTGAGTCAGAGAATTCTAAAGCTGTTACGCTTAAGTCTGTTGGTCCTCGTCGTATGAAATTCACACACACACACACACACACACACACACACACACACACACACACACACACACACACACACACACACACACACACACACACACACACACACACACACACACACACACACACACTAACCCTCTCTCTCTCTCACACACACACACACACACACACACACACACGCGCGCGCGCGCGCGCTCGCGCACGCGCACACGCACACACACACACTCACACACACACACACACACACACACACACACACACACACACACACACACACACACACTCACACACACACACACACACACACACACACACACACACATCGAGAGAGAGAGAGAGAGGGCGAGAGAGAGAGAGAGAGAGAGAGAGAGAGAGAGAGAGAGAGGAGAGAGAGAGAGAGAGACAGAGACAGAGACAGAGACAGAGAGAGTTGTTTAAAGCTCATCGCCCAGCCGACCGCAAAGGCTCTATCAGGGCTGACACCCCAGATGACTAAGAATAAAGAAGGCCAATACATAACCGGCAACACCTGATTCACCGACGGTTTGATCCTGCAATTGTCGGGAAACTCAACTCTGCTGTGCCTTCGACATTTACCGACCAAACTAAGGAGAACGTGGAGATGGATCTGGATCGTGAGTCCAAACTTGCACTGTTACAACTCCACCACCAAGTTTACCTAGGTTGGCTTCACAGAACAGTCACACAAATTTTACAAGAAGTGACTGAATTGTGATACCACCTCAGGAACTTGACTTTAAAACAAAGAACCTCAATGGCTTCAGCCAATGTGTCGTAATTATTTTTTAGGTTTTAAAATAACTTCACCGTGCAACATGGACAAACGAATCACAAGACAAAACACGACGCGTTTCGGCCTCTTAGGTCTTCTTCAGGCAAGATAGACAACACTCAGGACAGCGAAAACGAAGAACGACCAATCACTTCTCTTTGTCAAATTCGGCACAAGATGGGCGTTGAATGAAAAGCAGTTACGACAGATTGTACAGATTAAGGGGTGCTATCAAACTTTAATTTTCTTTTACCAGCAAAAGTCTTTTCCATGGGAGAGCTGGGACACGTACTCCGAATACGTTTAGATTTAACTTAATTTGGGGAATTACAAGTTTGAGCCAGTGACGTTTCTTCTTCTTCTTCTTCTTCTTCTTCTTCTGCTTCTGCTACTACTACTACTACTACTACTACTACTACTACTACTACTACTACTTCGTCTTCTTCTTCTTTTGCTTCTGCTTCTGCTTTTTCTCTTCTTCTTCTACTTCTTCTTCCTTTGCTCCTCCATTACTTCTACTTCTTCTTCCTCTGCTTCTCCACTACTTCTACTTCTTCTTCCTCTGCTTCTCCACTACTTCTACTTCTTCTTCCTCTGCTTCTCCACTACTTCTACTTCTTCTTCCTCTGCTTCTCCACTACTTCTACTTCTTCTTCCTCTGCTTCTCCACTACTTCTACTTCTTCTTCCTCTGCTTCTCCACTACTTCTACTTCTTCTTCCTCTGCTTCTCCACTACTTCTACTTCTTCTTCCTCTGCTTCTCCACTACTTCTACTTCTTCTTCCTCTGCTTCTCCACTACTTGTTCTTCTTGTTCATCTTTTTCTCTTTTTCTTCTTCTTCTTCTTCTTCTTCTTCTTCTTCTTCTACTACTACTACTACTACTACTACTACTACTACTACTACTACTACTACTACTACTACTACTACTTCTTTTTCTTCTTCTTCTTCCTCCCGCACATTGTCACTGGGGCGCCGCACTGAATGACTGTAGACAAGCTTCCTGCAGCTCTGTCGGATGTGTGCTAGGGTCTGGGTCTCTGCGACTGTCTTCTATGCCAGTTGTGCAGTGTTCTTTTGCTGTCTTCTTCTCCGTCTCCCTTCAGCTGTTCCCTAGGGATAGTGTTGACAACTGGATCTGTGTACATGGCCACACTAATGTTGTTTTCTCATCTTCACTGATGTCAGTAGAACTTTGTGTGGCCCCAAGTCCGATGTGATGCTTCAACTTTCTCGTTCTTTGGTGATGCGATACATTTATCAGACACTGGAAAACGGGGATGCAAGAGTCAAGATTCAAGATTCACGGTAAATCAATATAAAAACGATAGATCATTCTCAAGGACAGACGGAACATCCGGAACACTCGTCCAAGATCTACATTCCTTGATCTGCGAGAATCAAACGGCACTACGTACTGCAAGAGCTGCCGGCAGGAAAATAATAACAAACACTTTCTTCAAGGACTTGGGAGGTTGATAACTTGCCAATATTGCCCCGTAAGGTGGGGCTTGTGTTCTGCAGTCAATAATTTCCTGTAAGAAATGGCAGTATTGGGGCACTTCTGGCAGTAACCTGTGGGTAGGTAGCTGCCACTGGTTTCAAGAAACGGTCCTGATGAAAGAAGTTTGCAGAATTGGGTGAACCGCGTAACTAAATACGCGTAATAATGCATCTGAACAAAAGAGACAGGATAAACAAAAAAATACAGTATAAGCAATCATCTGTCATTCCGCTTCTTTCTTTTAGAAACCCACTTAATTTTTATATAAACAAAAGCAACGCTTTCTTTAAGGGCTAGACGCCAAAGCGAAAATCTTTTCTAATGAATTGCTACCATACTTTTTTTTCCTAACATGTGCTACGAATAGAAAAAAACTTGCCTGATTGGTGTTCACTATGTGAGCAATTCACCCTTTTGGGCGCACGCTTCCTCTGTGACCCGAAAATTGTCTGGTTATTGTAGGCAATGTGACCACAGTTGGCACAGGAATAAGTAATATTTTGGTATTTTATAGTGTCTTTCCGCGGCCCCATCTGCCACACGCTCTTTGAGGATCTAATGGCGATCTCTACAATTCATTTCTGTGTAAATCAGTGAGGATAGGGATTAGTTTGGTAAAATCTCTGCCGACTGATCTTGATCCAGATCCGATGAAGCTATTGCTTTGACCACCTTCTGTTCGTCCTCTCCACATTGTCCATTTGCATAGGAGTGCTTCGTGACAGTTACGTCTACATTGCTGACCTAACTGCCATGGAACTGACCCTGAAAACGGTTCTTCCATCACAGCATAAGCAAGTTCAAATTCGCATGGATCTGAAAATTCATTCAGATAGCCCTGTGGCAGTGAGTGAAAGGGTGACGTTCGGACAATCTGAAATGTCCAAAGTCATGCAAAACAGGGCAGAGATGGTGTAGGCAGTCCAGTCTTTTCTATCTCGCCAAAACATAAGCATACATGTTGTAGTACTGAGCCGCCATACAAATGCATCAAACACTTAAATTACGAACCTAGACCCGTTGAGCTTCTTCATGCCCACCAAGAACAAACAAACAGTAACAGACATATCGTGGGGAGAAACACATGCATGTGAACAAGTCCTCAGTGGCTTTGACAATGACCTCGAGTGGACTGGGCTGGGAGGAGGAATGAGAGAAAGTAGAATGATGGGATGAACAGGGTGACGTTCAAATGTAAAATTACGTTCTTCCCCGTCAGTAATAGGAATCTTTGAGTTCCGTACTTTGAAGACAACCTTTTGCTTATACGTGACCACAACCGACTTTTACCTCCCGGATAAGAACTCTCCAGTGTCAGAGTTTTCAGTGGCTGTGACAATCCACAACTATTATGGTGTGGTGTTTCCAACACCAGGGGTGAAACAGTACTGTTGAGTGGATTCCCAAAGGAGCCAGTGAAGGATAAAAATGAAAGAAAAGAAAGCGATGTAAAGAAATGTTACCAAAAGCAAATCATGAATGATGAAAATAAAGGGATATATTTGAATCTTTGCTCGAGGATCCAAAACGAATGAAGTGGAAGTTAGTCAGACACAAGGACCAATGAAATAAAAGGTAGCAATCACTTTGGATATAAGGTCGTTTCCAAATATACAAGTTCTGTGAGGTAACAATCAATTTGAATAAAAGTACGTTTCAAAATGAACAGGCGTTGTTCAAAACAGAGGAACTCAATTATTCATTCCCATCGCTGACAGAAAGAATGTAACATTTATATTCCAATGTCGTTTTTTTTTTTCTTTAAGCACATCTCTCGCTTTTACCCCCCTTTCTCCAACCAACCCCATCCCCGTTAAGTCATTTTCCTAGTGGCTGAGGAGTTGTTCACTTGAACGGAATTTTTTTACCACTTTGTGGTCATAGCCGTTGTTTGTTTGTTTGTTTTGTTTCTTTGTCCTTCATCTGCCCGAAGAAGGCGAACAGCTTGAGGCTCGTTATTTCAGTGTTAGTTCTATTCATTTGGCAGCTTAATGGCTCAACGTTAATGTTCATGTTTTGTCTTTCCGCCTTAAGTCGTTATACTTCGAAACTTTGTTGTCTGCTAATGGCTCCTTCAAACTTGCCTCTGGGACACCTCATCCTCGATTGTACCCTGTAGAGCAGTTTCGCAGTGGGAGTCATGGCGAGATACACACCCATGCCAGACTAGCTTACGGCGTATAATCACTGCCAGGAGAAGGTTTTGTCTGCCAGCGGATTTGCTGCCTGACATAGCTGTCTGTCTTGTGTTATGACACGCGAGGTATCAACCGTTTGTTGTCACTCAATATTAAAATAAATGATTCGAACATCGTATGTACACACCAAGAGTGGACAAGTCCATACACGATGTCCCATATCCGTCAAACTATGAGGTCACAAAGCGCATGGGCTATCACTAAATGAACAAAATAATCAGAAAATTAAAAAAAATGAAGATGTAAGTAAATGAATAAATACATCAACAGTTAAGCAAATAATTAAATGAAAAAATAGACAAATAGATGACAGATAACTGAATGAATAAATGATGCAAAACAAGTGAATAGCATAGACAGGTTAAATGAATAAATAAATAGATAAATAAATAAATAAATAATATTGGAAAGAGGGTCATCGAATGAGCCTAGCAAATGTCCGAACTTAGCATTAGCCCAGTGCCTTCGTCAAGCCTTGAGCGCATAGTTAACGTGATCTGTTCAGGATCTACGACCATACAAATGACTCCTGGTTCTTCCTCGCGATTTTTTTTTTTTTTTTTGCACCTCTTAAAAGTTTGCACCAACCCACCCATCTCTGAGATTTTGGATGATACTCTATCGTATTAAACAGATATTGGGACATTAACAACAATCTGTAGGTGCAACAGGATCAATGCAAGTATTGTGTGAAACAAGGAACAGAAAGACACTATCGTAGGAAGCGCGCGATCGATTGCTATTTCTGTTTGCACGTGCTCACGCGTGCGTGCGTGAGTGCAGGCATGCGATTGTGTGTGTGTGGTGTGTGTGTGTGTGTGTGTGTGTGTGTGTGTGTGTGTGTGTGTGTGTGTGTGTGTGTGTGTGTGTGTGTGTGTGCGTGTGCGTGCATGTGTGTGTATGTAAATGTGTATGTATGTATGTGTGTTTGTGTGCTTGTATGTGTGTTTGTGTGCTTGTATGTGTGTGTGTGTGTGTGTGTGTGTGTGTGTGGTGTGTGTGTGTGTGTGTGTGTGTGTGTGTGTGTGTGTGTGTGTGTGTGTGTGTGTGTGTGTGTGTGTGTGTGTGTGTTGTGTGTGCATGTGTGTGTGTGCGTGTGGATTTGCGCGCGTGTGTGCTTTTATTTGTATGGTCGGAAATGCGCGTCTATGTCTATGCGCCTGCATAAATTCGTGAATACGCTCACGCACACGAGTGTGTACGTTCACGTGAGTTCATTTATTATTTCTTTTTCTTTCTCTCAAATCATTTCAACGCACCTAAAAATCTTGTTTGCAGCTTTTCATTGACTTCTCGTTAATGCGGCCAAAAAGGAGAAAAAAAGACAATAACATCTAGTGCGTGGGTTATCGATTCCACTGAGTGAGTGTTACATGTGCGGCTTCCATGGGCGGTGTGTCTCCATTCAGAGACACGCTTATTAGTGAGTCCGTGTATTAATTGGTCTTCAGTGTTCCAGTCAAGACAGTGAGGCTGTTGAGGTGGGAACAGCTCTCTCTCTCTCTCTCTCTCTCTCTCTCTCTCTCTCTCTCTCCTCTCTCTCTCTCTCTCTCTCTGTCTGTCTGTCTGTCTCTCTCTCTCTCTCTCTCTCTCTCTCTCTCTCTCTCTCTCTCTCTCTCTCTCTCTCTCTCTCTCTCTCTCTCTAATAGAATTCAGAATCGAATGACCATTCGTCGTTTAGCTTCTTATTCTCAGATGGTAAGGACTGATTATTTAGATCCGTTCAGGAATACCTGCATTTCCAGGGTAAAAAAAAGTCTCAAACCATGGAGTAGTATATATAAGAGAGAGAGAGAGAGAGAGAGAGAGAGAGAGAGAGAGAGAGAGAGAGAGAGAGAGAGAGAGAGAGAACACTTTTCTTTAATATTCATTTCATCAGCAACTGAATTATTCTTTTTTCTTAAATCAACAATGACTCTCACTACAGAACCACATACAGAATATAAACACGATCAGAATGATATACCGTCTGATCAGCGCGAGTCGTCATTTCCATTGGAATGAAAAAGAATAAACGAATAAACAATTTCTTTACAAATGGCTGCGAGACAAAGAAATAATTGTTGTAAGCATAGGTCTTAGTAGGTGGTGCCCTGCGTATGCCGGATTAGAACAGACATGAGAAAGCACTACCGAAGTGACTTTTCCGCAGTGCAGGGTCTCCACCGGTGGGTTACCTAATGACGACTTGGCGTTGACTGCTCTCTGTGGAGGTCTGATGCTGAAGTTGTGGCAAAGACTTATCGTGGTATGATCACATAACTCATCTTGGCAAGCGTATATCCAAACGAATGCATCAACTTGCAAAAAAAAAAAAAAGGTCTTAATCTTAAGACCAGAAAATTATTCTTTCATGTACACATGTTATCCCTTGTTGCCTATGCGTCCACCTTATGGGATAATTCTGGAAAAACTAACTAGAAACAAAAAAAGTCGTCTACATGAAAAAGCAATAAAGATAATACAGCTGAAATCTTCTACTTTGACAGGGACTGATTACAAAACATGAAATGTTCTAACACGATATACTCTGCTTCGACAATGCTTACGTATGTGTGATGTAGCGACGGGAACAGCTCCATGAAGAATTATCCAGAACACTGTAATCAATGAAAATAGACACTCACACAAGTTTTCCTTTCCCAAACGCCGCAAGAATTTCTACAAAACATGTTTAACATATTCTGGTGGAAAAACACGGAACAGTTTGTCATCTTGTTTAAAATAACGTCCATCGAAACTACCATTTAAAAGAGCCACAAAAAGAAATGTGACGGAACACTTATCGTTTATTCTCTCTCTCTCTCTCTCTCTCTCTCTCTCTCTCTCTCTCTCTCTCTCTCTCTCTCTCTCTCTCTCTCTCTCTCTCTCTCTCTCTCTCTCTCTCTCTCTCTCTCGTGTCTGATGCGCTATACAATGTAAAATACAATGTTTACTGAAACTCTGTACTACTGTACAGATAGAATTATCATGCTTTGAATGTTTTAGCTGCTCTACATATTTTGGATATTCTTCATAATGTTTTACTACATGATTCTGTTTGTTTGTTCTTTATGATTATGCATTTTTTCGAGGTCAGGATGAAAATGGTGTGAAGCTTATTCTATGCCCTCAATGAACATCATTTTGACTTGACTTGACATGACATGACATGACTTGACTTGACTTGACTTGACTTGACTTGACTTGACTTGACATGACATGACTTGACTTGACTTGACATGACATGACTTGACATGACAAACCTGGCTGTGGCTGTGTTTGAGAAAGCCGGAATAAACGGTATGGGAATAATGCCGTTTGAAGAGGAAGGGGGAGGGCACGGAAGATATGACATCAAAATAGAATGATGATGATGATGATGATGATGATGATGATGATGAATGATGATGATGGTGACAATAACAACGATGGGTGATGTTGATGATGACGTTCAATAAGAAATTGGGATCTGCAAATAAGGTGCCATCTATAAAGCTGTATTGTACAGCCAGCGTGTCTATGATAATTGTTCTACATTCAGAATCTGGTATGCCCCACACGTTGAGTTGAAAGAGCTGATGGAGAAGAGAGGATGAAGAAGGAAGAAGGGGGGGAGATGCGATGGGGAGTTGGGAGGGGGGGGGCGGATAATACAAATGATGGGAATAAAAGCAGTCGCTTATGCAAAAACTCACTAAAGGTGAACCTCAGAGTTCTGGCCAAGGAACGGAGAAAGAGGGACTGACTGATTGATGGATTGGTTAATTAATCGATTGATTGATTGATCGATTCATTCATTCATTCATTCATTCATGCATGCATTCATCTTTATTCCATAAGGGAGAAAGAGAGACTAACTGATTGATTGATTGGTTAATTAATTGATTGATTGATTGATTGATTGATTCATTCATTCATTCATTCATTCATGCATGCATTCATTTTTATTCTATAAGGTAACCAGTTTTCCATCCCCAGAATGAGTTATTTGATTCATCAGAGATTTCACAACGGGCAAGATAAGCTGTCAAGCTGAGATGTTATCTTAAGCTCCTTAAGCTTATATATTTGAATTTACAAGTAAACATATATGGCTGACCACTCTTTGTTGTGTCATTGTCACCAAAGCGTTCAACAGCTATAGCTCAGAAAGTGCTGAATGCTACAGACTATTAAGAGAAACAACTGTTCAGTAACAGTTCGTGCTGGAAAGTGGCAGTCAAGAAACTTAGGCCTTCCTGAAAAGTTCTGCCTGCACCTGCTGATTACGTTTATACTCCTAGAATGCATCCAACAGTCTCGCCAGAAACACCTTCCTTTTGTCTAGTTCTGCATGCAAAATCTGCTTACGTTTATATTCCTAGAATGCATCTAACAATCGGGCCACAAACATCTTTTGTCTTGCTACAATGTACCATGGAAACATTAATTTCCTGTTGTTGTTTTTCCTGCTTGAGCTATACCCCCATGGCACGGTGTTATGCTATAGTTTACTGGTACGTGAGATGATCATGGATGTTGTATACACATTTTGTTTCGCGTTGTGTATAGCCAAGCTGACCTCGAATGGTCATAATTAGCAGGACTCTATAAAAATACAGCAACGTGTGCGAAAGCACAAGTAGATCACAATGTCATGAATGTCACCACAGGTGTGACAATCACCTCAAAAGTCTAAAACTATCGTATTGCCACAACAGCTCGAAGCAGTCACTGGTGTGACAGCATGCGGATACGTCACAGAAAGTGTTCTGGAATTTTTTTTCTGGGGCATACTCTTTGCTGTCAGCCACAGATCGTGACATACTGGCACCACTCTCCTTTCCTGCTTTCCAGCAAGTACGTCTTTTGTTGTCATTTTTGTAACTGTGTGTCTGTTCGGTGTACATGTGTGTGTGTGTGTGTGTGTGTGTGTGTGTGTGTGTGTGTGTGTGTGTGTGTGTGTGTGTGTGTGTGTGTGTGTGTGTGTGTGTGCGTGTGTGTGTGTGTGTGTGTGTGTGCGTGTTAGTTCTTTAGTTTAACGTCTATTCACTGTAAGTGTTGTTTGACGAAAAAACAACACAAAACGTATGATTGTGTGTGTGCGTGTACGTGTGTGTGTGTATGTGTGTGTGTGTGTGTGTGTGTGTGTGTGTGTGTGTGTGTGTGTGTGTGTGTGTGTGTGTGTGTGTGTGTGTGTGTGCTTGTGTGCGTGTGTGTGTGTGTGTGTGTGTGTGTGTGTGTGTGTGTGTGTGCGTGTGTGAGTGTGTGCGTGTGCGTGCGTGCGTGCGTGCGTGCGTGCGTGCGTGTGTGTGTGTGTGTGTGTGTGTGTGTGTGTGTGTGTGTGTGTGTGTGTGTGTGTGTGTGGTGTGTGTGTGTGTACGCGCGCGCGCGCGCGTGTAAGTGTGTGTTCTGCTGCAATGTTAAAGGGAAGGTGCGGTAAAAACATATAGAATAAATCCAAAGGCTTGGAACTGTAGGAAGTGCACAGTCTGGTCCACAGAAGAGATCAAGTTCTTCACGGGCGGTGGCTGCAGCGCAGGTGTCCATGCTGTGTGGTATGTGACAAGCGTCACGATACCTTTAACACAACTGTCCTCTCTCGCCCTACTATTCCTTTCATCTTCTTTCTCACCAGACGTAATTTCCGATTCAGTATGTACTTTACGCTTGAAGTTTTTAAATAATATGGATTCTCATACCCTTTTTTTTTTTTACTGAAAGATCGTGTGCTACAGAAATGTTGCCATTGTACATGCTATGGCGTGGGAATTAACTCCCCAAGCTGTATACCTACCTTTTTTTTTCTTAGTGTGTACAGGTAAGTGTCTTATGTCTGGTTTTATAAACAGTGCCTATCTGTACTTTAAAACAAATCCACACCTTTTCATTTAGTGGTATGGAAAACTATTGCCCATGTGCCAAGCGCCAACGGGTAGCAGCCATCGCATTGAAAACTATAGGCGCTAGCTGGAACTGCTGTCTGGGACCGTAGCGAAAGTTGAAAGATTGTAGAAGACACGATAAGGTTTTGTGGGGAGATCTGAATACAGAATAAGTACGAGAAGAAAAAAACATGTTCGGCATACCTGTTAGACGTTGTAGATCATCAGCAAATCCAATCCAGGTTCCAACCAGAAACACAAAATGATGCAAAGTATATACATTTGAATAGTCATGCACATTTGCACCAGTTGGAACTGCTTTGTTCGATGGGAAATCCTTGAAGAAATGTAGTCACGTGCTAATCAACATCTCACATCTACGCAGGATTTGAGTTCCTGCTACAGACCAGTTTAAACGCCATTGTTGGGGAGTTGGGTCTATGCCGATAGTGAACCGTTCCGATGTCACCATAACTATACAATTCAAAAGGCAGAGGTCATCTGTTTCTATCTGTCCATTCAAACGCAACAGTTGGTATCTGGAAATGGACCATCCACCACTGAACACTCATTTGAAGCCAGTGACATAATTTAACAGCAATGGCTGACACCTAACCAAAACGAGAGCAAAGCGTTTATGAGCGGCTTTCTCCAGCTACGGCGTCGTGTTTAATATCTATGAACACAAAGATGCCTATTTGTGTCTTTAAAATTTGACTGAACTTGTTTCAACCATGATCCTGAGGTTAAATGTTTGAGCATTCCGCTGCGATCCTGATGACAGGTGTGAGTCTAATCAAAACGTAAAATTGGATATCCTCTCTATCGACCCATATGCAGATGAGTATCCGATTCAGTTCCGTGAAGGTTAGAATGGCAGAAGGGAAGAGTAGGCTTTACCTTCCAAAATTCTGTGCTCTAGCTATTGTGAATTCCATACGGTTCACCCTCCATGCAGACAAATGTTTACGAGACTCTTAATCATTTTTTTCAACCTTCTAGCTTCTTAATTGATTCGCCACTGCCATCCAAGCAGCATCTTGTACCGCACTCATACCTCGTCAGTAAGATCCGTATTGTGTGTTAGGCGGTACGTTTCACACGAACGGATCTAACTGCACGAGGATTGAGCCCACCTCCCCACCTCTACGGTTAAAAAAAAAGCTTTAGAACCCCCAATTTTACTTATTGTCAGCGTTTTGTGAGATGTCCACTTTGAATAACAATTTATAAAGACAGCATGAACAAATTATGGAAGTAATGATGACGATGTGGTGGAAGGACATATGGACAACACGTCTCTAACCAAGGCGAAATAGTTTAAGTCCGACTGTTGTGCTAAAACGCTGAAGTGAACAGGGATAGAAGAAGTCTGTATCCTAGAATGCTGGAGTGAAGTTATTTTGTGGTGCATTGTATGAGACAACTGGATGTGTGAACGTGTTTTCCTGTTGGCAGAAATAGAGATTGATACATAAAGAGATGAGACTGACTGACTGACTGACTGAATGAATGAATGGATGAATGAATGAATGAATGAATGAATGAATGAATGAATGAATGAATGAAACTTGATATCAGCGAGCCGTCTGCTGATAGAACCCACATAGGGTAAGCCGGCCTCTTGATCCTCATGACCTTAGGTCTTGTTCTTTCGTGTTCATCGCTTTCTACATACACAACCCATCAAGCGGCAGATTAATCACAATGATGACTGTGACCGTCTAATAGATGAAGATGAAGCAGTTCACTTTTAAATTCCTATTATTCTATCACACCATTCTACTTGATATCACTGCCCTCTATAACAATGTTGTATGCAAATTTCAAATTAGCAGTGCCGCTGTGATCATAATTTCATTATTAGTAGCAAAATTTTCCGTGTGTGTGTGTGTGTGTGTGTGTGTGTGGGTGTGTGTGTGTGTGTGTGTGTGTGTGTGTGTGTGTGTGTGTGTGTGTGCGTGCGTGTGTGTGTGTGTATGTGTGTGTGTGTGTGTGTGTGTTTGTGTGTGTGTGTGTGTGTGTGTGTGTGTGTGTGTGTGTGTGTGTGTGTGTTGTTGTTTTTGTTTGTTCATTCCCTTGCACTCAGAGGCAATGACAATGATGACGGTGGTCCACTTGATCACAACTTTTTGCCCCTTTCAGAAACGTTCTCTGCACACTACTACTACTACTACTACTACTAGTAGTAGTAGTAGTAGTAGTAGTAGTAGTAGTAGTAGCAGTAGTTGTAGTAGTAGTATCATTATGTTATTATTATTATTATTATTATTATTATTATTATTATGAATACTTATATAGCGCCTATTCTCGGCCAGATACCAAGCTCTAAGCGCTTTACAATCAACACTCGTTTACACAACGGGCCGCCTACCTGGGTAGTGCCGACTGAAGAATTGCCAGCTGGCGCTTCATTCAGTCGTTTCCCGTGTCATCCAGTCAATATCGTGCAACATCGTTCACTCAGTTTCCTTACTTCGTCATTCTTTCCATTTCTCACGCAGGGTGCATGCTATGTGTAACGTGTCATCCATACCAACGGCCAAACTGGCCTTCTCTTCCGAAAGTTGGTGATGGGATTTGACGTGTGTGCAAGATGTTATTCGCGCGTTCACACATGGAACCTCGGTTTATAGTCTCATTCGAAGGACTGTTGGGAAATGGAGTCAGAACCAATGTTAACTCTGAGGGAAAAATCCCCCCCCCCTCCCCCGGCGGAGATTCGAACCCGCAACCCCAGGATTATCAAGATTACGAGTCCGGCGCTCTACCACTGAGCCATTCTGGCCGCCATGATCGAAAATAATGAATGAAGACCCCTTCCAGCGCGCTGTTTCTAATCCTCAACACGTGTGGAACAAACCCTTGTGTGGCTGTATGCTCCATCTTGTCTACATGCCGATGGGAAAGTCACAAGAAGATGCCAAGTATATCAAAGAAAGTTAAAGGTGTCACTGATTAGGCCAGTGAATTTTCAATTCTTTTGTGAATGGTTAATTTGAAAGATTGCAGTCTTTGACATTCTGTTCCATAGCTAAGCAGATATTCATTCAAATTTTGGACTTGAATGTTTAAACGCTCGGCGCTTGGGACAGTATGCGAAGACTGACGGGGAGAACGCAGTCTATAGACTGAAACTTGCGAGGCTTAGGTTCATGTAAGCACTAAGGGACACTTCCGTCCATTATGCTAGACAGCACCCAATAGACGCCGCTTTGTTTCCATTGGTCTTCTGCAAAGATAGCACGTGACGTTCTTTGAGCGGTGCAGGTGTAAGATGCAGTGACGTCGTTCAAGTGAAGGATCGTGTCACCAGTTCCCGGGGTCTTGGGCAACATCTTTCTGCAGATGATTCTTAAGCGTCATCCCCCAAAAGCTGCTGAATAAAAGTGTTGACTGAATATAGGGACACTGCTATAGCATTTATTTGCTGCTGCTGCTGCTGCTATTGTTGTTGTTGTTATTGCTGCTGCTGCTGTTGCTGTTTTCTGTTTAGTACCAGTATCCTCTGGCGCTGTAACAGGACCACCGAACTGACGTAGGTTATGATAAAATGACTGCCAGCCAAAACGTATAGGTCCCTGATATTTTGATGATGGGCGGGACCGCGTATCCACATACCAAAGACGCACACGCGTGGGCGCGCACATGCGCATCCTTATACCCCCCTCCCCCCAAACACACACACACGCGCGCGCACGCACACACATACACGCACGAACACACACACATACACACTCACACACACAAACACACACACACACACACACACACGCACACGCACGCGAACACACACACACACGCACGCGCGCGCGCGCTCACACACACACATACACACACACACACACACACACACACACACACACACACACACACACACAATCACACACACACACACACACACACACACACACACACACACACACACACACACACACACACACATCACCCACTCACTCACTCACGTGCGCGCGCACACACGCATGCTCGGACATACGTACGCGCGCGCGTGGACACACACACACACACACACACACACACACACACACACACACACGCTAAATCCATGTTCCAAGTAATTCACACATGATTCTAGAAATTGGTTCTTCGTGTATTAACCTAGTTCATTGCGCTTGACAAGAATGTGTTTTTTCTAAAGTTGTAAACACGTTTGGGTTTGGAAATGTCAGGCTCGGTAAGCAGCAACTAACTGTGCATGTGTTGGCGTGCAATCACTTTTCAACCTGATTGTCTTCAGTCTGTGTCCATGGTTTTGTTGTTGTTTGTTTTCTTGTTTACTTTTGCTTCCAGGCAAATGACAATCTGGAGCAATCATTGTACAATCTCTTGGTTGTTACATCAAGAAATCTTCAGATACAACCAGCTGTCACCTTGGCTTCAGCGACGTCGACCATGAACACCGTGATGTTTCAACTTACGTCAGGCATCCAGCCGAACCAAGATGACGTCACATGGGTATGTAGAGAGTCAATGCGCGCGTGCGCGCGCGCTCACACACACACACACACACACACACACACACACACACACACACACACACACACACACAGTGAGAGGGAATTGGGAAAATGCGTACGTACAGAGAGAGAGAGAGAGAGAGAGAGAGAGAGAGAGAGAGAGAGAGAGTCTCTCTCTCTCTCTATTTGTACTTTTTTGGGTATAGCTTTTAAAAGTTGTGTTCTTCATTGAAGCCCTGTTGTAAGATATACAACAACAACAATAACTACTACTACCACCACCACCACCACCACCACTACTACTACTACTACTACTAGTACTACTACTACTACCACCAGAGTTATCAATATCATCATCATCATCATCATCAATATAATCATCATCATCATCCGCCATTCCCATTTTCTTCTGTGGCGTCTGTGGTCCGCTCGGCTTTACCCATGAATTAGTCTGGTTCTTACTCCCCTTCCTTTCTCCCTTTCCGTCCTGGGATTTGGCAGATGCACACAGTGCTGTCATTCTTCCGTTTCTTCGTTTCTTTAAAAACACACATTGGACAAAACTGGCATGAAGGGACAGAGCTCTTATGATCATAACCTGGCACGGTTAAAAAAATATTAAGGTATGCTATAGTGACTAGATAAGCTGAGCTGGTATCCTGAAATAGTAAAAAATGATGCATGTATGAAGTGTCGAATGTTCAAAAGAGATCTGGGTTAAGAAAGGCGATGAAATATTCTTCAAAATCGTTGTGTACATCGTTTTTTTGTTCAACGTAGAATTACCAGTAATGTACATCTTGTTAATTCCAAGATATTCATAGAAACAACAGAATATGCAAAACAAAGAGTAAGTTTGATGAAAAATACCATGAATTTTATTTTTCTTTGCTTTTGCCTTTGCTCAAGACACAAGGAAGTGATGGTCTCTCCTTACTTTTGAATACGTCGAAGTTGTCTCACGTTTTACGGTCTATTCTTCACAAACGATAAAGGAAAAACTTCACCAAAACCGTCTATTTCATCAAATGCATCTGAGAATATTGACGCGATTTGACAGTGTGTGTGTGTGTGTGTGTGTGTGTGTGTGTGTGTGCGAGCGCTCGCGCGCGTGTGCGTGTATGTGTGTGTGTGTGTGTGTGTGTGTGTGTATGTGTGTGTGTGCGCGCGCGTGTGCGCGCACGCACGCCCGCGCTCATATACACATTTGTGAGCATTGTTGTTTTTTTTCTTGTTGATTTTCAGCATCGTTCGTTTAAGTTACAGGTTGTATTGCTGGTCTTTGCTTGTTTGTTCGTAGTTAACATTTTCTTAGATGGACTGTATGTATGTTGGAAACGCTTTCCATGCATAAGTATCATGCATGCTTTTTTTAAAATCCAAAAGAAGTCCTAGAAATGAATTTTGAACAAATTTCGAAATTCTATGCATGGAAATGCTCCCTATTTCAGAATAGGACACAGACTCCCGCCAAGCCATGGGAAAACCCAACTTATCTACTGGACCGTGCAACTTCCCACACTCTGGAAACGGCTATCAACGCCGGCGTTTTGCCTGTTATCGTCTTTATTGGCGTCGTCGGCAACGTCATCAACATGTTCGTCTTTGCGAAACAGGTGCACAAACAAGACAGGCGTCAGCACAGACGATTCTGCCACATCTCTGTCTGTCTGGCTGTCTGTCTGTCTGTCTGTCTGTCTGTCTGTCTTCTCTCTCTCTCTCTCTCTCTCTCTCTCTCTCTCTCTCTCTCTCTCTCTCTCTCTCTTTGTCCTCGCCTTCGAATGAATGAAAGAAGGAATTCATCTGATGGTGATGTACGAGAAACGTCTGTCTGAAAAAGATCTTGAACAAATGAAAGAATCTATCATCAATGAATACATCAGTCAGCGAGTGAAGGAATGAATAAATGGTAAAACACAAACTCAATAACGTTCAAGAATTTCGCAACACAAAACACGAATTCCACACGTCACTTTTATCATCACACCTCCAGCATTATCCAGCCTGCAAGCTGTTTGATTTCACTAACAAACAAGAAGGGTAACTCTTTGCTCCTACGGTGAAACAGTTACACGTAACTGAACAACTAAGAAACAAGGAGGGTAACTCTCGTTCCCATGATGAGACAGTTACACGCCCATAACTCCCAGCACAAATGCAGACACACAGCACACGGAACGAACAAGGAGACACCCCTTGATTTGCGGAATTTGCGCAAGGTGAACTAGTGCCGTAAGCATTTTTGTTTTGTTTCGAGTTATGGGCGCATAACTGTCTCCTCATAGGAGCAAGAGTTCTCCATCTTGTTTGTTAGTTTCTGTTCCCTGTTCCCTGCCCCATGTCCTTTCACTCACCGGTCAACAGGGTCTGCAGGACAGGATCAACGTGTGCCTTTTCAGTCTGGCCCTCGCGGACTGTGGCTACCTCTTCGCCCTCATCATTCCCAAGTCCTTCAGCCTTCTGGCCCTGTTCTCCGTGACACTAGGAAACTTCTGGAAGGTCCGAAGCCTCAACACCATCCTTGGGGTCGTCTGGGGGTTCTCCACCATTTCCAATCTGTTGACGTTGCTCGTGTCTGTGGAAAGGTGAGTCGGCGTGGAAAGCCTATGCCCCAGGCGGAACGCATATCTCGCAAGAAGCGTGAACATTTTAGGACCGTAATATTTTTAACCCTTGGTGGTAAGAACACCACAGAATTACGGACTGTGCTGTGTATCTATTTGACGTCAAGGGCACAGACGCAATTAGCTGTGTCTTCCTGAAGAGTCCGATCCAGCGGACGAAAGGCCTAGGAGCAGGCAATACAGATATAGATCTGCCTTCGAGAGGGATTGCAATGGTTCCCTCATGCAGCTAGTGAAGGGTTTTCCTATTTACAATATACATTTTCTTCATCTTCAATTTTTTTTAAAAATTTCAAATCTTTGCCAAATCATTACTGTAATGATGGAAGAATTGTTAACCTGCACTTGTTTTCCACCACTACGTAACTGTTCAGTAATATGTTTATGTTATTTTCTTATACTGTTTCAATGGAAACGGCAGTCATAGGTTGAGCTCGACTTGTTATTTCTTTTTGCATTGTTCATATAAATCAAGCACGTTCAATCTCTAAAATACAGTCAACACAACGTTAGCGTACGGGTCGTTAGTCCTTTGAAATTAGGTCTAGATGCTTATTCAGATATCAAAACAGCAGCGGGGGAGGGGAGGGGGCAAAAGGGGGATGGGGATTAGAGTAGTTTCCCTCTGCTCGTTTATATTTGACTTTTAAACGTCACTTGCATACCAGCCACCAGTGTTGTCCAGTCCTTAATGATGTCTGTCCGAGCCTTTGTGTTTCCCTCAAAGGATGACGTCCACTTCACATGGCTCCATTGTTTGCCCTAGGTTGCTCATGCACATGGAGTAGTGGCACGAT
>CM031604.1:79587550-79595050 GCA_018398815.1 Conus ventricosus
AACGCTTTTGAAAATTGCCCTCGTTCTTTAAAGATCAGGTTACCTTTATGTGTCCTGTTTCTCACTTTTTTCAGCTTTAGTTGTTGTTTTTTCTTTCAAGTTCTTTTTAACCCATCCTCTGATCAAAACAGCTGACGCTCAGAACCATGGCTAAAATAAGTGTTGATTATAGTATCTTGCAAAGAAGAAGAAGGAGGTGGTGAAGGAAAAAAAGAAAAATAAGAAGCACACAACAAGAACAATAAAACGACGACGACGACGACGACCACCACCACCACCACCACCACCACCATCAACAAGCACAGCAAGAACAAGAAAAAAAAAAGGAAGAATTTACTCGGGAACAATAATTGGACATAGAATTGTTTAGATAATGACAAAATAAATGTATCTATGTTTATATCTTATCTAAATAACAGAACTGAACGCGCTGAGGAAACGTGGATACACGCCTAAGTTAAATTTCCAAAGCTCATTTAGCCACATACGTCTCTCGTGACCCTATCGCCATACATGCATGTGTGTGTATGAGATGCAGTGTGATCGAGTGTGCATTTCTGCTAGTTTTAAATAAGCTATTTCTAAACTCACACTCATACGTATTTCAGGTTTTTGAGAGAGATAACCTAACATTTCTGTCTTTTCCCAGGGGATTGAGTGTTGAGTCATATACTTTTGTGGTTGTAAAGTGTTTGTGAAAAATCAGTTATCACACTATTTTGTTTGTAAACTGTGCTATAAGATTGCACAGTTTAAAAAAACTGTGCTAAAATTGTACAGTTTCCAGACATTCTATAGCTCAGGGTATATTCTACGCTGACTCAGTGGTGGCTTGGGTATTTCATCAGTAATACAGCATCAGACTGGAGTGACAATAGCACAAACCCCTGCGACGGTATATGCTGAACCAGGTCTATTCAAATCAGCTAGCTTCCTTTAAATCAGGCAAGCAAGTACTCTGTACATTTTGCTCTTTCTTGTATGATTTCCGAGTAATTATTGTTTCATTAATATTTCTTCGAAATGCAAATTCGGAAATGTTTTACGTAGGAATGCCACTATTTTAACGAATCAGATATCAGCTATTTTGAGGATGGGTCTTGTTCTGTTTTGACGCTAGGCGTACGAAATACAGACTGAGCCATGTACTTTGGAAATGTACCATTTTCTAGATTACAGACAGCCGAGCGTTGCTCTTCATTTGTTTTGACGATGGAATTTACAGACTGGATATTATGTTTGCTGTAATCCAAGAAGTTGTTTTTGCTTGTTTGTTTGTTCGTTTGTTAGTTGTTGTTTTTTTTTAGTACTATACGATCCAAAACTTTATGTGTTCGTCTCTGGGTTATACCCCAGGTTTCCTCTTAGTGTCGCTAGAATCGGTTTAGTAAGTTTTTTGTTGTTGTTTTTTTTTTAGCGTGGTCGTCGAGAACGGATCCGGTATTGGCCCCTTAATAGGCAAATTTCGTTTATCTGCAAGGGAAGTAATCGGTGTCAAAGATCGTGTTCAGCCAGAGTGACCCGATTGTTTTCATGGGACGGACACCTCTGTTAAGCACGCTCAAAGCGAATTTGCTTCATTAGTCATTATAACAATTCAATCGGACGGAGAAAAAATGCTAGCACAAGGGTGTGAAATGGTGGGCACCTGTAACGCAGAGGTTCGGTATCCAGACCGTTATCCTGACGTGCGCTTCAAACCAAATACATGGTTGTCTAGAACTATTTGTTTGACCAATAAACTGAGAAGAGATAACTCTGTTTGCAACAGAAAGACTGGCGTTACCTTCCTCTGATTTCTTTTTTCAAGAACAGATTCGCATCGTCAGTCCTACCAAAATTAAATAGGCTCTTCTTTCTTTCAACCAAGTTTCGTTAAAAATCAGTTCTATCGATGTTTGCAGAAATCTCCTGAGAGACTGACATGTCAATGAATGAAGAAAGATACAAACAAACAAACAGACATGTTGGTGAAAACTTAACTCCTCAGTTAGTGGAAAAATCAGTTTCTCCTTTTTTTCCCACCAAGTTTTGATAAAACCCGTTCCGCAGTTTTGCAAACACCTTCCTGACAGACAATCACACAAACAATCTGACGCCAGTGAAAATAAGTCTCTTGGTGGAGTGAACGATCTTGACAATATGTTACATGTGAATTCGTTGGCTTGTGTGTACCATCCAGACATATTAAGACAACGCGAAAATATTTTGCCGTCGTACATGATAAGTTGTGATTCTATATATGACGTCAAATTGTCTTCATGCTGACTGGTCTTCAAACCAGCGTCACCAGATTTTCTGCTTCGCTCGGCTATTCTGAAAAGCCTGGGATTATGTTAGAACATTCCAATCATGTTCGAAAATGCTAAGTTGCACTGTGTTGTTCTGTTTGGGTAAAAGATGAGTAAAAATGTAATAAAGACGGCTGGAAATGAAGTTGTCAGAGCAGAGACAAGACAATGTGAAATTTTTATTTTATGAGACATACTCAAATCTGCTTTAAAGATTAATGACACGAAATTCGACACAGTAATCAAAAGAAAAACAATGTGTAAAACTGACTTACATTATCTGCACACAAAAAACTCAGTGAAACAGTATTGCTTTTACGTAAAATGACCGGGTAAAATTCAAAAGAGTCCATCAATTGTATATGACACCGGTTGTTTTCCTGTTGGATACCTGTCACATCCAGTCATGTGACAGTGCAATGTGACAGGGGATCAATCAGAAATAGCACAGCGTGTCCATTTGTAAACCATTCATAAACCATCTCTCTCTCTCTCTCTCTCTCTCTCTCTCTCTCTCTCTCGTACCGGTCCAACGTGTTGTAAATGGCAGACTTGCACAGAGGAGGATGAGCCAAAGAGAAACAGGCAAATAGGTAGTGCTTTGTTTTATATCATTTCATTTCCATTTATTTATTCATTCATTTATTTACCTATGCATGTATGGATTTATTTGTTTATACATTTACTCTTTTATTTGTTGATTTCTTTGTCTATTTCTATTTTTTTTTTTATTCATTCATCTATTTGTTCATTTATCTATCGTCTTCCTTATCTACCATACTCTCTCAGCGACATTGCTCTCTGGCCGCTATTTCTTTCTTTCCCATACACATTCACATCTGTCATATCCTGATGCAACCCCACCACGTCTGAACCATTCCATAATACTGCTGCATCAAAAGCGCAACGAAGGGGAAGCCTGTGTTCAAAATCCCACAAGATAGCCTCCCTTTGAAAGACTGGCTTCTTTCTATCAAATGTTGGGATCAAAATTCGTTTGAACAATAAACTTGCCGACATCAGTCTTTATTTGGCATACATAATTATATGACATGAAGGTGTCTTTCAAATATAATTAACTTTGATACTTGACCGGGGGAAAATCCAAACCAAACGGAGAGAAAATACGACAGAGAGAAACTAGGTTTGAAAGCAAGTGGGCGGTAGTGTATCCTTCAATGGGTGATTTGGGTGTGCTGCACCGTGGTTTCACACGCGGTGTGACACGCCGGAGTCACTCTACACAGGAAGAGCTGGTTACAGTCACTGTGATGCTCAGCTGTTCACGCTTTGAAAACTACGATAGTATCTGTGAACCCGTGGTGTACGTTAAGTCCACAACTGTCATATATGCACACCATCTTCACTACAACACATATGGATGACCCTTCCTTTGGGCTACCAACACCATCCATTCACGCTGAGGTTTCGGTTTTCAACGGCGACTGGTAAAGATCCTCCTCTGGAAGAGGGGAATTCTAGTCATTCGCTTGAGGTTTGTCTTGGTTACTTAGCAGCCCTTTCAGTATTTCATGAGTTGTTTTGTTTTGTTTTACTTTCTATGAGACAGACCCAAGCCTAGTAGGTCACCCATTTGCAAGTTGTAGTGATCATTCTTGAAAAGTGTCTTTTGTACTCTTTTATCTGCAAGACTCGGATGGAATTCTTTGAAAGTGTCTGGCATTTTTTTTATATACACAGGCTGCAGTGGCTAAGTTCAACTGTGGGGAAAATGAAATAAAGTTCGTTAAGCCGCTGTGTGGAAAATCAAGGGCTGTAGCTGATTAGGCGTATTGGAAAGAATTGTTACTGCAAATAAACAGTTTACGACGTTTGCGAAAAACACTTCCGCAGGTTTCAGATCCTACACTGTACGCACTACGGTAGTGTTTTTGGCAAGGTAGTATTTACAGCGTATTACTGTCCAGGGAGCAATCAATGTTCAGTCGACATGAGGCAACTCTCCAGACATAGAAATGCCCGAATACTTCACTCAATGATCTCCTCCACCCCACCCCTCTCCCCTCCAATGCTTCCATCCAGATAAACTCTTCTCTCTGACGAATATCAAGGCCATTTCGGCGTCAGAAAATAATCAGATCACCCTTTTCATGGCAAGAGAATATGAATCATTTCAGATTTTAATAATCAACGTTGAAATGTTGATGGACAGAAGTTCTTGTACAGGACAGGGGGGGGGGGGGGGGGGGGGGACGTGGGGGACGAGTTCACGAGATGACACCTACCTACCTACCTACCTGTTTGTCGGTCTGTCTGTCTATTATCTGTCTATCTCGCTGTCTATCCATCTATCGGTCTGTCTATCTGTCTGTCTGTCTATCTATTTATCTGTGTGTGTGTGTGTGTGTGTGTGTGTGTGTGTGTGTGTGTGTGTGTGTTGTGTGTGTGTGTGTGTGCATAGTTAACAAACTGACCAGACTGACAGGCTGAAAAATAGACAAGCAAACCATCAGAGCAATTTATATCTTTGACAGAGAAAGAAAGCCCTCAATGTACATAGTTGGTTAAAAGAGACATTTGTGCTCACTGTGTCCGCTACCAGTGTTATACTAGGCCTCCAAATCCCAACGAAGACAGAGGTAAAATGTGTCGCAGAAATCCCTGTGTCACATCAGACCAGGACAGCCATGGACGGTCACGACGGCTTTGAAAACTTCACCGTGGTGCTGCATTGAAGACATCAAACCACTGGCCATGACAAGATGATACCTGACTGACCCCCACCAAACCAGTTTCTAAACTGACAAAGTAAAGGCATCTTGGCCTGGTTTTATCATTCTTACTATGTTTGCATGTTTGCAAACCCTTCAAGTTTATTGATCAGTGTCTAGTGTTGTAAACACTCGACATTCTAAAGTCATTTCTAATCCTTGTGGATATTTTATTCCCCATTGCCGGCCTAGTCTATTACCATATGTAGAATCTTTCACATTTCCATCTTTCGATTTTTTTTGTGGACAAATTTCATTCTACCATCACATCTACAATTCCTATTTTTCACTTTCACTGTATGATCTTTCTTTGTGTTTTAGAAACTTTGTTTTTTGTATGTGCAGGAGATCTGCTCGATTTTGAAGAGGTTTTCTTTATGTATCTTTTGAAGTGCTTCTCAGTAGGTACACAGTTTCTAGCGGCAAACAGGATGAGCTCTTCACTGAGCCCAGTAGCTGTTGCCTGTTAGCCCTGTTGACCTCCACTCTGGAAGAAATGCACGTGCATTTGTGTGTGTGTGTGTGTGTGTGTGTGTGTGTGTGTGTGTGTGTGTGTGTGTGTGTTGGGGGGAGAGGATATATATATATATATATATATATATATATATATATATATATATATATATATATATATCACTCTACATCACTAAATATAAAACACAAAATAGATAGTTAAGATATATATATATATATATATATATATATATATATATATACAACAAACAACAACAAACTAATAAATTCCGAGGATAAGTATATATATATATATATATATATATATGTATATATATATATATAAAATATATATATATATATATATATATATATATATATATATATATATATATATATATATATTATATATATATCTTAACTATCCATTTTGTGTTTTATATTTAGTGATGTAGAGTGTCACATGTCAAACTGCAACTGCATTAAATCAACTGAAAGTGAATTAGATGCGAGGCCCGAAACTGATTCTTTTCTTGTCTGACACTCTCCTGTCAAACACAGAATGCACACCAATCTAACTGACAAGACGGTCCACTGGTGCTTTTAAATGTCCAACACCAAAAATATGGCAGCTCATGAGCCTTTTTTTCTATTTTCAAATCAGAACAAAAAAACCTAACAGGTATTGCATAGCGCTAATCATACAATGTTACAAGATGAACTAAAGAGCACCGGAGCGATCACAGATCTTCATCAAGCACTAAGCAAACATGAAACATGTCAGCTATGTCCCGAGCTACTGTCCTCCTTTGAACTTAACATTTGTGGAGATCCTCATTACCCAGTCCAAAGACCAAGATGAAAAGAAAACGCCTTTCGCAAAAATCCGGTGTCTAACGGCTATCTCACATGTGCAAGCCTTCATGACATATCTTGGTAGTTACACTGGGTGAGCGAGACAAGCTTCACAAGTGCCCTATAGTGCCTCTACAATTTCTACAGGGTCTGTCTGTACACTTGGTCGAACGTCTTCTCATAGCCTGAGAAACTGATGTAAAGTCAAGACTTTGAAGCTGGTGATTGCTCCATGATGATGTTCAGGATGAAACTCTGGTCTGCACTTAATCTGTTCCTGCAAAAGCCATTAGCTGTCTCAGAGCTCCAAGTCAGCTAATTCTTCCATTCTGTCCAATGGAGCTCTGTTCCAGGACGTTTTCAGGTACTGACAAACATAAACGCTGGGTAGTCCCTGCAGACCCTCTTCTTCGGTAGCTAACTGAGGATTTCTTCCTTTAACTCCGGTAACATGTGGTCGTCTTTCCAGATCTTGCTGACAAGGTCATGCGGCATGTTAACAGCTGCCCCTACATTAAGTTTGATGGCATCCATTCAAATCTCGTGCAGCCCAGCTGTTTTCCCATTTTTCAGAGACATGGTGGTTTTCCTGAACTCAACCTTTGTTATTTAATTGCAGTGGTGATGTGTCTGCTGGTGAAGTGTCCAATATATCTGGATTCTCTCTTGAGGGCACATAAGACCGTATGGCGAAAGCTTGGCTGTGTCTGGAGTGGCACCGTCTTCATCTGTCCGTGGGCAGGGGTGGTTGGGTCTGTGGGGTGTGCTCGGCAGCTGGAGGGTGGTGTTTTTCGCCGGTGGGCTCTGCAGTCATGAAATACGGGCTGGTACACCATGGGGATGCTACTTTAAGGCTGTTATGAGCTGCATCCTGTAGTCTAATTTACCTCTGTTCAGGAGCAGTTATGACCCTTGATATCTTAATGGAGTGTCCTGCGCGTGCCTGTACCCATCGTCAACACAGCGCAGGCCTCCAAGGGTGGTACAGGACTGCTCTAAAGGCAGGTGAAGATGGTGCTTCTCTGGGTCCTCCCCAGCACCTTCGGGTGTTTCTTTTTCTTCTTTGCCTTAACTAGGCTGACCCTGGAGAAAGGTCCAGTGACGGTGAGGAAAGACCCACTGACCACAGGGAAAGTCCTGTTGACAGTGGAAAAGACTACAACTTTGGA
>CM031604.1:79600050-79610050 GCA_018398815.1 Conus ventricosus
CGTGTTTGTATTCAAGATTAAAAAAAGGCTGTGCCAGTCTTGAATGGATGTTAATTTGTTTTTGTTCATTTCTCCAGTTGCTGTTGCTGTGTAGATGCGTCAAGTGCGGGGTATATGGGCAAGCTTGGTACATCCTCTTTGGAAGGATGTCTCCTTGTTTGTTCCGTGTGCTCTGTGTTGTCATGTCTGCCAGGCGAAACGGTGTCGTGAGCAGCATGCATTGGCGTCTGTTTCGTTCATTATGGGGGCAAGAGTCACCCTACTTGTTCGCTAACTACTCTCTGCTGTTCCCTGCCTCATTTCAGATTTTCTTTCAAATTACCCAACATTTCCAATTTGTTCGTTCTTTCGCTGGAGGTACAGACATTTTCTATTAACTTTTTTTCTTTTAATATCCGCCTGCAGACGCCCCACTTTGAAAGCTGAAAAATGGAATGTTTTCGCTGTTCATTTAGCAAGTAAGCATGTAGCGAGTACGTCTTTGTACAGTCTTTTGTAGTACACCTGTACGGAAGTATGTCTCTATCATCAGGTGTCTGTGTGTGGTGAACCCACTGAAAGCTAAGCAGCTGTTGAAGACCAAGGTCATGGTGGTCCTCATCGTCCTCATCTACGTCCTCGTCATCTCCGGTTCCTTGATCGTCAACGTCAAGTACACGGTGGGCATCACAAGGAACAAAGACACCAACCTCACTGTCTACACAACCTTACTAAGTGAGTTTTACATCCGAAACAAATTATTTGTCGACGTTGTCTACAACTATCTGATGGCCATTATTCTCCCGTTCACGTCGCTCGTCATTGTCGTCGGTTGTACCACCACCACAAGCATCGGCTTGAAACGGACGTTGTTCTGGAAGCAAAAGTTCTCAAATTTAGCAAATATGGTGGATAACAAAGAAACTGCCGCGATGAAGATGCTTCTTCTCATCTGTTATGCTTACATCATTTTTGTGACGCCGTCAGTTGTCAACGCCTTCGTTGTGCAGTTTGTTGAAGGCTGGAACCCCGGGGGCCGTTACTCTAATGTGTTTTATGTGTACGTGGCACTGATGCGCTTGCTTACCGCCCTTAACTCTTCTATTAACTTCTTCATTTATTACCTCCATGGCTCTAAATTTCTGACCACGTTTCGGAAACTTTGTTGTAACAAGAAACAGCAAAATCTGAATTGCAAGAATGTGATGCATTTCACCAAGCAGTCTTCCTTCTCCTCTCATCAAAAATAGACCGTATTTAAGGACCAAGTTAAAACAGAGCATATGGGCCTAGGCTTATTGTTGTTCAAAACCGAATGAACGAATGAATGAATGTGTGTGTGTGTGTGTGTGTGTGTGTGTGTGTGTGTGTGTGTGGTAGTTCATCAAATCATTCTGTCATAGTTCATTGCTCGGCTCTTCTGTTTGGGGGGTAGGAATAACGTAGATAACAAATAGCAATGAGACGAACATAACGAAGAATACGAGTATACCTTGAGACGTAGAGTTTCCTCCTTCTACCTTCATAGACTCAAAGGACTGAAAAAATGTATTCAGGTAAAGGCCTAGCCCCTTACTGAAGGGGGATGTGGGGATGTACCTATAACTAAACAACTGATAAATAAATGCAAGTACATATACGAATAAGAGAATCAATAATCAAATAGCATTTTTCTTGATATAGATTGAAATATATCATTCTACGAGGTCACAGTTTGCAGCCTGTTGAGCATAGCTAAATTTTTTTAATGTAGTCTCATTCCTAGCTGACGTTAGCAAAGTTAATTTAAATACATGGAACCTTTGGCCTTCACACACAGAGAGAGAGAGAGAGAGAGAGAGAGAGAGAGAGAGAGAGAGAGAGAGAGAGAGGAGAGAGAGGAGAGAGAGAGAGAGAGAGAGAGAGAGAGAGCAGCATGCACATCACACGCATATCCTTCTCTAAATCTTTCTCACCCAACCATTCCTTCCTTTGTTTTTCTGTTGTTTCTTCTTCAGTTATCGCCCTTAGACTGAGTCTGCACCTACAATAACAACAGTGGGATCCCCTCTGTTTCACGCTCGTATCTGCACATATAATTCTCTGCTTTGATGCCCCTGGGAGAGAGAGAGAGAGAGAGAGAGAGAGAGAGAGAGAGAGAGAGAGAGAGAGAGAGAGAGATTTTCCACAACAGGTCTGTTCCAATTAACGCCTGTACTGTTCATTTAACAACTCCATCTGTTTCCCAGCAAATGCAGTTGACACACATGCCTCTGTGAGCAAACAGACGTCGCATATTCCTCTTGACCATGTACACACATCCCTCTGTGAGCAAACAGACGTCGCATTTCCCCTTGACCATGTACACACATCCCTCTGTACTGTGAGCAAACAGACGTCGCATATTCCCCTTGACCATGTACACACATCCCTCTGTGAGCAAACAGACGTCGCACATTCCCCTTGACCATGTACACACATCCTTCTGTGAGCAAACAGACGTCGCATATTCCCCTTGACCATGTACACACATCCCTCTCTCAGCAAACAGATGTCGCATACTCCCTTTGACCCGGCCGGCATTGACAACGTGCGCAAAACCAGACACAGGCAAGTGAGTAGCAGACACCTTTGATGTTGTTTTTTTCTCTCTTTTTTTTCCCTCCTGAAATGGAAAACGCACACGAAACTGGAATTAACCGAACTTCAGTTCACTAACAACGTGAACAATGGTGTACAACTGTTCGACTTTGAAAACATGAATGAGAAAGGAAAAGATCCAGCTTGGTACAGCTGATGAGAGACACTGTGCAGCGAAGGGACTGTGCGTCACATGTAATAAACATTTTTCTAAATGCTTGGATAGTATGATTCTATTTTCCAAAGGAAGTTATTTTTGTTTGCATTTGTTGTCCCTGTGAATTCTCTCTCTCTCTCTCCCTCTCTCTCTATCTCTCTGTATGTGTGTGTGCGTGCGCGCGCGCGCGTGTGTGTGTGTGTCTGTGTGTGCGCGAAATGAAAACGGAACAAGGAAAACCAGTCAGTAAGCGGGCAGCTAATGTTCACGCAGGAGAAAGAGAATGATTTTCTCACGAGATTAAAAAACAAAACACAAAAAAAAAAAAAACCTGAGATGTCAGGGTACAAAAGTTCAAAGGAGTTTTCGAAGCAACGACAGGAGAGCGATCTACAAATGTAGGGTTGAGAGGAAGAGAGAAAAAAGGCCATTGTAAGAGTAACAGAAGAGAGAAAGTTGCCAGCATTTGATTTCTATTAAAATGTGGACACTTTACATCAAAAGAGCCCATGGATCCCCACAGTGGTCCATAATTCCAACAGTGATCCACAGTTCCCTTTATTAGTCCATGGATCCCCACTGTGTTCCATGATTCCCCACAGTGGTGCATGGTTCCCCATGGTAGTCCACGGTTCTTCATAGCGGTCCATGATTCGCCACAGTGGTGCATGGTTCCCCATTGTAGTCCACGGTTCTTCATAACGGTCCATGATTCGCCACAGTGGTCCATAATTCCCCACAGTGGTCCATAATTCCCCACAGTGGTGCTATGTTTCCCCATGGCAGTCCATGGTTCCTCATAGCGGTCCATGATTCCCCACAGTTCTCCATAATTCCCCCACAGTGGTGCTATGTTTCCCCATGGCAGTCCACGGTTCCTCATAGCGGTCCATGATTCCCCATAATGATCCATAATCCCCACAGTAAACCACGGTTCCCTTCGTTAGTCCATAGATCCCCACTGTGGTCCATAATTCCCCATAGTGGTCCATAATTCCCTACAGTGGTGCATGGTTCCCCATGGTAGTCCATGGTTCTTCATAGCGGTCCATGACTCCCCACAGTGGTCCATAATTCCCCATAGTGGTCCATAATTCCCACAGTGGTCCACGGTTCCCTTTCTTAGTCCATGGATCCCCATGGTGTTCAATAACTCCCACGGTGGTTCATTGTTTCCATACAGAGCTCCCTGGTAATCCATTTTCTGCAGGCATTTATTACATGGCTTGTGAGAGGACTCGCATGAGAAAGCACTCTGCCACCACTGTCACAGAAGCGTGTTATTTTCTGTTGAATGTGTGTGTGTGCGCGTGCGCGTGTGTGTGTGCGTCCGTGCGTGTATATATGTGTGTGCGTATGTGGAGGGCAGAGGGGGTTAAGGGGTAAGCTCGTTGCGTGTCGGGTTCTGTTCTGCGTGCACATTTTCAATGAATATTGAAGGTGACGGAAGGAAGCTGTGTGAATTGCCGGAGAGAATAAGGGGGCTGATGAGTAGGGAAGGAGGGAGGTGGGGGTGGGGACGTTGGTTTTATTGGGCGGAGGTGGACAGTTTACATGTGTTATTGTGTTCAATCACACGATATTGTTCAGTGTTTGTAACGTCTGTAGAGTTGTCTCTAAACTTGCTCTCTCTCTCGTATATATATATGTGTGTGGTGTGTGTGTGTGTGTGTGTGCATGCTGTTCACATGCCGACACCCACCTACACAACACACACACATATATATAAATATATATTCAATTATACACCAAGCTTGGGCTTATATTGAAGAAATAGGGGGAACAAGCATTCATTCTGCAGTAGTAGATAATTCTGCCTAATTAACAGTAAAGTGCTTTAGTGGGTGAATGGGGAAAAATAAAATTAAATGCGTCTCAAAATGAGCCTCAGTAATCTTATAGTCTCCAAGAAGGAGACAGTCTCCAATGGAGAGGAAACCCACTAACATATAACTCCCGGTCAGATACCGATATTTCGAAACCTGATTGTTTCTACTCAATGACCGCGGAAAGTGGTAATTCGAATCCTCCGCCTTTTCGGTTTTAAGAAGAATGCTATCCAGAAAAGCTGGTGTGCAATAAACCCTAGTATGTTTGTTGAGTTTTCAAAAAAAACAAAACAACCAAAGGTGCCACCTGAGAAGCAAAAGAAAATCATGAAAGAGCAAACAAACGACATTTTCTTGTGAAAAGTTAGAACATATATAAAGGTAAACTCTTAAGACAAGTGCTGAGGCCAGTTCTTGGAATGAATCCGAAGGGATAAAAACAATGAATAATAAATTCCCAAAGGTTATGTACCGAGCACCATTTTGCAACTTGAATTGAATATTTTCTTGCAGTCATTTCAACACCAAACTGCTCCGTAAGTTGCGGGTGGTTCTCGGTAATATCCTTGGAATTTTCTAGTTCATTTATATAAAAATATTATATGCGTTCACGCTGACACCCACCTACACAACAAACACACCCCACACACACCACACACCACCACACAACACACACACCAACACACACACACACACACACACCCACACCGACGCGCGGCGCACCCGCACGCACTACCCAATCCTGAAGATACACACTTTTTGAATGTGGAATCCCCCTACATTGTGTTGTGTGTGTGTGGTGTGGTTTTGGTGTGTGTGTGTGTGTGGTGTGTGTGTGTTGTTGTGTGTGTTTGTGGTTATGCTGT
The DNA here is from genome assembly GCA_018398815.1 of Conus ventricosus. NCBI lineage: Eukaryota > Metazoa > Mollusca > Gastropoda > Neogastropoda > Conidae > Conus > Conus ventricosus. Next base: position 79,605,501 of record CM031604.1, read on the forward strand.
TCACTGCCGACACCCCCCCCTCCAAAACACACCAACACACACAACCCCCACACCACACCACACACAACACACACAACACACACACACACACACACAGACGCGCGCGCGCCCACGCACGCACTTCACTCCTGCAGATACACACTTAGAATGTGGACATGCCACATCATTCTCTGTGTGTGTGGGGTGTGTGTGTGGGGTTGTTTGTGTGTGTGGGTGGTGTGTGGTGTGTGTTGTGTGTGTGTGTGTGTGGTGTAGGTGGGGGGTGTTTGTGCGTGTGTGGTGTGTGTGTGTGTTGTGGTGTGTGTGTGTGTGTGTGTGTGGTGTGTGTGTGTGTGTGTGTGGTATGTTTTGTGTTGTGTGTGTGGTGTGTGTGGTGTGTGTGTGTGTGTGTGGGTGTGTTGCCGCGCGTTTCGCGCGTGAGTTTTTATGTGACTATACTTTGGGGGTTTTTTTCGATATGCCCTTTAAAAACTGTTTTTAATTTGATCGACTTTGTGTGCTTTTCAGTCCCCCATTAATCAATAAAAGGAAGAAAGAACTCTTGGCAATAGGTCATCGAACGAATGTTCTGTTCAGATTCCCTCAGGTCATCGTTTTTACTTTTGAAAAAACGCTAATAAATGAAAACGGGTATTTGTCGTCCGCTTTTTCAATCAAAAAAGATTTTCCCGGCAAAGGGGGGAAAAGACGCATTTTCTCTCTTCTCTCTCTTCTTCTTCTCTCTCTCTCTCTCTCTCTCTCTCTCTCTCTCTCCTCTTCTCTCTCCCCTTTTCTTTCCCCCCTCCCCCCTGTCTCTCTGTCTCTGTCTCTGCTCTCTTCTCTGTCTCGTTTTGTCGTTGCGTCTGTCTCTCTCTCTCTCTTCTCCCCTCTCTCCCCCCCCCCCCCCCCCCTCTCTCTCTCTCTCTCTCTCTCTCTCTCTCTCTCTCGCTCTCTCTCTCTTGGACCTTGCATAGCCGATATTTTGTTCTACGTCTCCATGCTGCAGCAATAAACTTCCTCAGAAGAAAAGACATAGGTGGAGAATGTATAAACTAGATATAGATTTGGCATTTCTGAAATAGCAGAACATCGACTTCGTTATAAGACACATAATAATTCTGGTTTAAAATTTCCGCTGTACCAAAATGAAAAAGATTACATTTGGTTTTATGTTGTTCTGGTTTGAAAGATTTAAGAGCATTGTATATACCGTCTAAATTTTGGGAAGTTCTAGTCAGTTTAGGTTGACACTGTTTGTGTCATCTGCGCATTAAAGGGGCCACCCGGGGGGGGGGGGGGGATCATGGGAGAGAATATAGTTCGGGGGGTGGGGGGTGGAGGGGAGGGGAAGGGGGGAGGTTCAATTTGGACCGCACGAGAAGATCGTTTAGGTTTTTATCACGTTTGAACGTGATCATGGGTCTGGTATGGAAGGCGGCTTTGTGGTTTAAACCACTTTCAAACGTTCAAACGTGATAAAAATGTTCACGTTCAAATGTGATAAAAACCTAAAAGATCTTCCCGTGCGGTCCAAATTGAACAGAATCTCCACGCCTACACCACCAGACACTCACCCCTGCTCAAAACCCAACTGCAAAATCTGCCCCCTCACCAAACCAGGCACCATTCTACAGGGCCCCAAGAACCCCTTCAATATTAAACGCACATGCTCCTGTCAGAGCCGCAGCATTGTATACGTTATCAACTGCCAGCTGTGTGGGAAGATCTGTATTGGTGAAACATCCCGCACACTTGAGACACGCATCTCTGAACACCTGGCTGACATCCGCCACACCGACCCCAACCTGTTGCCCTACATTCCAACCATTCCCAATTCAACACCAACCATGTGAAAGTCTTGGCACTCTGGCAATCACAGAGTGACAACCTTGAACGCACTACACGAGAGACCCGTCTCATTCCAATTTTGGTACACTACAACCCCAACGCATCAACATCCAACAGTAACACAAATATGCATGTGAGCAAATTCACACACACACACACACACACACACACACACACACACACACACACACACACACACACACACCACACACACCCCACACACACACACACACAGAGTCGTCTGCTTACGAACACTTGATGAGTTTGAAACTGTTTTCTGATGATCTCATACATAATCGTAAAAGATTCTTTTCTTCTTATGTGTTAAAAGAAGCCATTGTTTTATGAGAGTTTTTTGTGTTTATTTGCTTGTTGGTTTGTTTGTTTACTTTTCTACGCAGAACAAAAACGAGTTGCAAACTGGTTTGTCTAGTTGAGGACATTCCCGATAAACAAACATATAGTTTGCCTCTGTACAACAGGAATTAGCTCAAAGCCTAATTTCTTCTATTTATGCTAACCAATTGGTTTTAATACAAATGATAATGTATATTACATGCTGTGTTATGTCTTGGCATTATATCTTCAGACACCACCAGCTGTTAGTTTGGCTCCAATGACGTCATCCATGTCTCATCGCTTGACATCTGACGTCCAGCTGAGCCAAGATGACATCACATGGGCAAGTAAAAGAGTCCACACACACACACACACACACACACCGCACGCACGCACGCACGCAAGCAAACAGACAGAGAGAGAGAGAGAGAGGAGAGAGAGAGGGGAGAGAAAGGAGAGAGAGAGAGAGAGAGAGAGCGAAGAGAGAGAGAGAGAGAGAGCGGTGTCTGCAAGTGTGTGTATGTGTGTGTGTACGCGCATGCGACGCGTGTATACGTACCTGTGTGTGTGTGTGTGTGTGTGTGTGTGTGTGTGTGTGTGTGTGTGTGTGTGTGTGTGTGTGTGTTGTGTGTGTGTGTGTGTGTGCTAGAGAGAGAGAGAGAGAGAGGAGAGAGAGAGAGGGAGAGAGAGAGAGAGAGAGAGAGAGAGAGGATGGAGAAATGTTGTGCATATCTTCACCAATTTTTTTTCCTCGTCTTCTTTCTCCTCCTCCTCCTCCTCCTCCTCCTCCTCTTCCTCCTCCCCTCCTTCTCCTCCTCCACCTCCTCCTTCTCCTCCTCCTTCTCCTCCTCCTCCTCCTTTCCTCCTCCTCCTCCTCCTCCCACCTCCTCCTCCTTTCTCCTTCTCCTCCCCCTCCTTCTTTTGCTGTTGCTGTTGCTGGTGCTGGTGCTGTTGTCGTTTTTTTAATGTTACGATTAAATGGAAAACATAATGCAAAAAAATTCCTCAGACATAATATGCTTCCTCGAAGAAAAGAAAAACAAAAAAGAAAACTATGAAAGCGTGAGTCATTCAAGTCTTTATGAAAATTGCCACAGTTCTGCTGCAGCTTTACAGTCAGCAATCATTCTGTTGCCTTTGAAATGTCAGATGCAGCAGACTGAAATGTTGTTGTTTTTTTTTAATCAAACTAACATACAAACTTCATGCTCTGGATTTTAAAGTATGTTAAAATATCTTTTGTTCCTGTTGATAATCACCCTTACCATTGTGATAAGGAGACAAAGAAGATGTGTTACGCTATTGTAATGCATAGTTTCGATAGCATATTTATGATAATGCTTTCTGTTTTTGCATGTAGGTATATACTATGTATGTAAAGAACGGTGGTATTTGTTGTAAAACTGTCTCTTGTTGACAAGAAAAAGACTCTTCCGTGCTTCTTGTCAAGCGAACGACATGCATTTCACTTACTTTATATCCTGCTATTAGACGGTAGTGAATGAATATGCGTCTTTTAGACACCATCCAAAAATGTGAGACATATTATGACATCAGAATTATTTTAAAAATGATACGAGGTCATTATGCTGTACACACACGCGCACACACACCACACACACACACACACACACACACACACACACACACACATATATAATATATAATATATATATATATATGGCGGTGAGAACACCACAGAATGTGGTGTGTCTCTATTTGACACCAAGAGCACAGACACAATCAGCCGTGTCTCCCTGATGAGTCTGATCCAGCGGACGAAAGGCCTAGGAGCAGGCAATACAAATAAATGTGCCTTCGAGAGAGATTATGATGGTTCCCTCAGGCAGCTAGTGAAGGGCTTCTCATAGTTATAATATATTCCCCATTTTCTTCATCTTCAATTTTTTTTTTTTTAATAGTTCAAATCTTTGCCAAGTCATTACTATAACGACTGAAGAATTGTTAACCTGCACTTGTTTTCCCCCACTACTTAATTGTTCAGCATTCTCTCTCTCTCTCTCTCTCTCTCTCTCTCCTCTCTCTCTCTCTCTCTCTATATATATATATATATATATATATATATATATATATTATTTTATATATATATATATATATATATATATATATATATATGCACACACACACACACACACACACACACACACACACACTTGACACCGCTCCGCAAACTGAAGGCTTACAGACTGAAGCAGGAAATGCAAAACTACAAACGACAGTAAAATCTGGGCTTCCTCATCATCACATAACAAACAGGAAGCAAGTAAACATTAAAAAAAAATTCCGCCCCGGTGAAAATGCGTAGCCTCGAAAGACGACCTGCTGTTTAAAGAAGGAGAGGGTTTGAGAAGAAATTTTTCTCG
>CM031604.1:79615050-79650050 GCA_018398815.1 Conus ventricosus
TGGCGTCTGTTTATTTCGTCCTGGGAGCGAGAGTTACCGTTCTTGTTCGTCAATTACTGCTTGCTGTTTCCTGCCTCATTTAAAATATTTTTTCATACCAACCACACCGAGGTTATCTGCATTTTGTTTTTTACTGTTCTTTATTGTGTTTGTTTGACGATACTCAAGATAAAAAGGCTGTGTCAGTCTTGAATAAATGTTAATTAGTGTTTATTCATTTCTCCAGTTGTTGTGGCTGTTTAGGGGTGTCAGATACAGGGTAAATAGGCAGGCTTGGAACATCGTTTGTGAGGGAGGTCTCCTTGTTTGCTCTGTCTGCTCTGTGATGCAATTTCAGCTAGGCAAGTCGGTGTCGAAAGCAGCATTCGCCTGGAAATATGGGCGTCCATGTCTTTCATTATGGAAGTAACAGTCACCCTACATGTTCGTTTGTCACTGTTTACTGATCCCTGCTTCCTTTAAGATTTCCTTTCAAAATACAAACATTTCAATTGTTTGTTCTTTGGTCTGGGGTACTGTAGTTTTTCTATAAACTTTGTGACAACATCCGCCTGCCCCTCACTTTGAAATCTGAAAAGTGGAATGTTATCGCTGTTCATTTAGCAAGTAAGCATGACCAGTCATAGACTGCTTGAATGAACTAGATGGACGAATGGTCTTTGTATCGTCTTTTGTAGTACACCTGTACGGAAGTGTCTTTATCATCAGGTGTCTGTGTGTGGTGAACCCACTGAAAGCTAAGCAGCTGTTGAAGACCAAGGTCATGGTGGTCCTCATCGTCCTCATCTACGTCCTCGTCATCTCCGGTTCCTTGATCGTCAACGTCAAGTACACGGTGGGCATCACAAAGAACAAAGACACCAACCTCACTGTCTACACAACCTTGCTAAGTGAATTTTACATCCAAAACAAATTATTTGTCGACGTTGTCTACAACTATCTGATGGCCATTATTCTCCCGTTCACGTCGCTCGTCGTTGTCGTCGGCTGTACCACCACCACAAGCATCGGCTTGAAACGGACGTTGTTCTGGAAGCAAAAGTTCTCAAATTTAGCAAATATGGGGGATAACAAAGAAACTGCCGCGATGAAGATGCTTCTCCTCATCTGTTACACTTACATCATTTTGTGACGCCGTCAGTTGTAAACGCCTTCGTTGTGCAGTTTGTTGAAGGCTGGAACCCCGGGGCCGTTACTCTAATGTGTTTTATGTGTACGTGGCACTGATGCGCTTGCTTACCGCCCTTAACTCTTCTATTAACTTCTTCATTTATTACCTCCTTGGCTCTAAATTCGGAGCACGTTTCGGAAACTGTGCTGTAACAGGAATTAGCAGGTTCTGAATTGAAAAAAGCATTCTTCCTTCCCTCCTCAAAGTTTGACCGAAATAAGAACCAAGTAAAAACAAAATGTTCGAGACCTAGGCATACTGTTCAAAACTGAATGTGTGTGTGTGTGTGTGGGGTGTGTTGTGTGTGTGTGTGTGTGTGTGTGTGTGCGTGTGCGTGCGTGCGTGCGTGCGCGCGCGCGTGTGTGTGTGTGTGTGTGTGTGTGTGTGTGTGTGTGTGTGTGTGTGTGTGTGTGTGTGTGTGTGAGCATACGCACGCACCTGTGTATGTGCGTGTGTGTGTGCAAGTGAGACCAGTGAGACGAACATAACGCAAAATACGAACATACCTCGAGATGCAGTTTCTTCCTTTACTGCAGTTTATTTCCATCCCCCCGTCTGCTACCTTGGGGAATGGAACAGGTTTGAAGGCAGAACTGGCCAAGAGGCAGATGATTATTGTTAAAGGAACAGGGATACTACACATGAAGGGGGACGCTGTTTGTGAGACCCATGTCAGCCCAGTATTTATTGATTCTGCCTATCTTTTGGGTCCATCACAGCCCAGTGTGGACAGGTTTACCTGTCTGTGGAAACCGTTTCCACTGCCTGCATATCCCTGGGACCCATGTCAGCCCACTGCCGACTGATCCTGCCTGTCCGTGGAATCGTGCCAGCCCATGGTTGATTGCTGTCAAACATCAACATAGAGCTGATCACGGGCCCACAGCCTTCCTTTGGTGTCGTCATTACATCAACCATCAGGGGACTGACACACAACCGATGAAAGTGATGCTTTTAAAAGGTGAAACCATCATGATTCAGATATCGACACGATCAAAGGGGCTGTATTTTTGTCTCTTTATTTCAGCATCTTCTGTGTCTTTTTTTCTGGTGCCCCTTAGTAGCATGATTCCTCGTTCCTCGCCTGTAGGCACATGTACTTCCAAGGATGGCACAGGTCACCAGAATTACGAATGGACGGTGGTCTGTATCTTTAAAACCGATTCGTAACAACGATTGCCCACACACAAATGTAAATGCAATGTGTTCAGATATGTCTGATGCAGTAGTAACTACTTAATCCATTTGAATGTCCGGAACTCTGGGCTGTTCTAATGTGTACAGCTGCTCATCTACCTTGTGAGTTCACGAGTGGATAGGTAGTGACGTTTGTTTTCTATGTTTTAGAGTCATATGCTCTTTTATTTTGTACATGTAAAACATAAGATTCTACAACGTCTATCATAATCGTTCTTTTTGTGCTACTGACCTACTGAATAGAAACATTTCCATTATTGTTTGGCGAATATGTTCCTTTTGTAGCGGTTAGTGCGACAGGTTTTCCCCCAGGCATTTGATTTCTTATTTTCCAATCGCATTTTGTAAAATTATTCAGGAGTCTATTTCATTGCTGTTGCCTAGTTACGTGGTTTCTCGTTTTGTCTATACTAATGATCTGCAGTGAATGCTTATGCTTTGAATTTTAGCATGATTGCCTTTGTTGGTCATTGAGGTTTCTCAGGAAATTTAGCATGTCTGATACTGAAGGGAAATGAAGGGAGAAAAATCCTGCATCATGCCTCCAGTACATTGACAGAGTGGCTATGTATTCTAAATGTCAGTAAAATACCAGCCGCCGTGGCGAAGTGGTTAGCGTCGAGGACTCCCGGCTGGGAGGTCGTGGGTTCGAATCCCATCAGAAGTCATGTGGGTTTTTCTGCTCCGACCGGCTCCTACCCAGAGTTGAGTTTGCTGCGGACTCAGTTGGGAAGACTGGGACCACACAGTCGAGTTTCATCCACTTAATGGATGCGTTTCTGAGAGTGTTGCTCAAATTTCCTGACCAACACTGCAGGTGCCTGTATCTCTCGGGCCTGGTTGACGCCGGGATATATTATGAAAGGAAGCGTAGAGTACATCCCTGTCATGTAGTCTCAGACCGAAATGGAAATCCGTAGCATCATCTTAATGATCCTCATTGTCATCGATCAGCATAAAAAAATGTCTCAAATTCTGTGGCCCTTCATGCCTGCTCTCATGGTGACCTCAATTTCGATGTCCTCTCCACATCTGTGGCCTTGGTTTGATTCCGTCGGGGTCACCGGTATCGGCGGGTCCGTGGGGGCTGTCGTTGGACGGACGTGGTGGCGCCCTCCGGAGGGAGAGCTCACTCACGCCAGCTCTGCGACTAAGCAATTATTGTTGTCAGTAGGGGGCTTAGTAGGTGGTGTCCTGCGTATGTTAGATCAGAGCAGGCGCCACTGAACACCACCGAAGTGACTCGGCGGCAGTGCAGTGTCCTCTTCCGGTGGGTTGCCTCTTGACGATTTGACATTGACTGCTCCCTGTGGATTTCTGGTGCCGGGGCTGCGGCGGGGCCGACCGGGCTGTGGCTGTGGACGGGGTGTCGGAATGAGCGGCGTGTGTGCACTGCCTCTGAGGTGGCGCAGAGGTTGGGACAGCAAAAAAAAAAAAAAAAGAAAAAAAAAAAGTCAGTAAAATGTTACGCATAGATCGATTAGAAATTCGTGCACATTACAGCTTTCGTAGTTATGGAAACACACATAACCGAGAGTGCTTGCAGATATATTTTTCATTCATTGATCAATTTGAGCACATTGGAAAATGATCAGGTGTGGGACAGATCGGTACGACTTTTTTTATTATTGCATTGTGTTGTCAAAATGAACAAATGTACTGAAATGGGTGAAAAGACTTACTAAAACATTGTAATCAAAATCAAGTGAGAAGACAAGCCAATACAAATCAGAAGAATGTGTTACGCGCCATTTGATCCTAAGATTTTGTGTTCTTTTTCAAAGATTGAACAATAAGACATTAACCTTTTAAAAAAAGAAAAAGACTGCTCTTAGAAATAAGCTTTATAGGGCAGGGAGATAATTCAAGGGAGTAGGGGGTGCGGAATAGCCCAGTGGTAGAGCGCCGGACTCATAATGTTGGTGATCCTGGTGTTGCGGGTTCGAATCTCCGCCGGGCCGTTTCGGTACAAGGGGATTTTTCCTTCGGAGTTAACATTGGTTCTAACTCCATTTCTCATAAGTCCTTCGAATGAGACTATAAACCGAGGTTCCGTGTGTGAACACACGCCTAACATCTTGCACACACGTAAAATCCCATCACCAACTTTTGGAAGAGAAGGCCAGTTTGGCCGTTGGTATGGATGACACGCTACACATAGCATGCACTTTCCCCGAAGTTGGAGTATGGCTGCCTTCATGGCGGGATAAAAAAATGTTCATGCACACAAAACTCCACTCCCTTTGTTGGGGAGATGGGATTAGTTCTTTCCTGTCTATACAGGGAGTGTCCGCAGGTGTATCAGCCTGTGTACGCAGGAAAAAGGAAGTAAGAGAGTTGAAAAAAGTTTCAATGAAATAATGTCTTTCTGTCAGAAACATACTCACACAAACACACACACACACACACACACACACACATATCCAAAATTGCAAAATAGAGAAAAAGGTAAGAAACAATGACGATGATGAATTCGTAACTAGAAATACAACTAATGACGAAAATAAATGAGTAAATGAATGAATAAATGATTTGTTATCATAAACAAGAAAGAATAATTAAACAGTAACAAAAAAGACTCAAAAGTACAAATGATAACGAAATTAAATAATACGACTAAATGAAACGATGTGTAATGTGAAAAAAAGAACGAGAAAAAAAAAAAAGAACGTAACGGTATCATGAAGCAAATGAATAAAAACTGAAAAATCACTATCACCACCATCATCATCATCATCATCATCATCATCACTATCATCATCATCATCATCATCATCATCATCATCAAGAAATATGCATAACAGTAGTCTCAGACAAGAATGGAAACCCAGAGCATCATCTTCGTCATCGTCATCGTCATCGATCAGCATAACAATTTTCACCATTTCGTGGCCTGCTCTCATGGCGACCTCAGTTTCGATCTCCTCTTCACGCCAGTGACCTTGGAATGTTCAGGTCAAGGTCGCCGGTCTCAGAGGTCATGTGGACTGTTCTTGGAAGGATGGTGATAGGAACGCCTTCCAGAGGAGGACGGTCACTCATGCCAGCTCCGCAACTGAGCAATCATTGTCGGCAGCAGGGGCCTTAGCAGGTGGTGTCCTTCGCATGTTGAATCAGAACAGGCACCCTTGAACACCACCCAAGTGACACGGCTGTGGCCCAGTTTCCTTTGGTGGTTTGGTTCATGACGACGACGACGACGACGACGACGAGATGATGATGACGACTATGATGATGATGATGATGATGGTGATGATGATGATGATGATGATGATGATGATGATAGCAACAATAGTAACTGCGATAAGAACACCACCACCACCACCGTCACCACCACACCACCACCATACCACCACCACCACCACCACCACCATCACCACCACTACTACTACTATTACTACTACTATTACTGCTGCTGCTACTACTACTGCTGCTGCGGCTACTTCGGCCGCTGTTGCTGCTTCTACTATCTACTACTACTACTAGTAGTTTCCAATTGCATGTACACAATTTTTTTAAACACGAATCATGCGTGATCGTGACATTAGCTCAGTCATCATCTTGTGCTTCACCGACCATTAACGCGTTTATTTGTTTTAACATCTTTGTTTTGCTAGCGTCTTGCACCGGGAGGGCGTAACAATGGACAAAAACTTGCCTCCTTTTTTCGTTGTCTTATCTTGCTTTGTCTTGCTTTGTCTTTGTCTTGCCTCGCTTTGCGTTATTTTCTTTGTTTTTCCTTACATTGATTTTCCTACCTATCTATCGCAATGTCCAGTCGAGTGGACGGGAAATGTAGTACCTCTATTCAAGTTTGTACAAAGTGTAATTCTGTCCAGGCTTTCTGTGCGTGTTCATAATCAGCATCAGTTATGTCTTTGCCTCTAAGACTAGAAAAGAAAACGCCTTTAGGGGGAAGTGAGTCTTCATCAAACCTGTCCCACGAGTTCATGTGTTCATAAGGATAAACTCCTTTGCGCACTAAAGATGGTCAAAGTATTGTTTAGTGATTGGAAAGTCTTGTAGAGATCCCGCTAACTTATCCAAACTTGCCATCAGATGTTGGGCTGAGTCATAAAAGGATAAACAGTCAAGAGTAAAAGTCATGAACTTTTCTGAAGATTGTGCAATGCAGGTAACCCTCTTATATTCAGATGTCACTGCTTGCATGATAAAATGAGAATCGTAGCCTCGTAGGTTATGAAAGAAGATAGGCAGTTTCCATGTCTTAGGGTCAACCTTAAGCTGAAGATTACAATTGTTGTGCGCGGCCCCTCTGAACTTTCCAGTAATGTGATCGTGGTCTCTCACTGTCGCGTCTTTACTGTTAGGCGTTAGCTCTAAGCCGCAAATCCAGCAGTGTGTAGATGAGTTATAACGTTCTTGGTCTTCAGGAGTCATAACAATGTCTGAAAGATTTAGTTGGTTGGATAACTGATTACGAAGTTGTTTCATCTGCTCTAAAAATCTACTAGCTGCATTGGAGCCTCTGTAAATCTCTGGGTGTGTGTGTGCCCCATCTGACCTAACAACAACAAAGGCATAAGAACAGATCTGATGGTGGGTTAATAAGGTTGTTTTTTGTTCTTGCTGTTGGGGGCCGCAGTACTGTGGCAAGATTGATTCAAAGTCAGCATAAACCACGTACGGGCTCATCTGCATTTTGCGTACATTCTTAAAACTAACTTTAGACCCTGGTTTAGGTGTGAGGAGTTCGGTTTCACAGTCTACAAAACTTTTACAATGTTTCTTATGACTGGCAGCTGCTTCTATAGTTGGGATTCTGACCAGACACCTTCTACAAAGCTCTTGTTTAGATTTATCCTTTGACGTATAGGTCATAAGTCTGCTTATTGTTCTGATTAATACATAATGACTCTTTGTACTATCTTCAAACAGTATCAAGTCTACATGTTTGTTAAGCGGTTCGCCAAAAGTAGGGGCATTAGGGGAGATCCTTAGAGGCACTAGATTGTCTACTACAGACCATGTGTATACGTTTACAGTGATTGGTTTGTTTTGTTCTTCAAACTGAGCTATGCTGTTCAGGCCTACTGGGAAGGAGATGTCTTCAAAGTTCAGCTCTTGCTTATATTGTTCATAATTAGATACTGTGTTTGCATGATTTTTGACAGGATGTAAATGCGCTAAAACACACCACATAAAACACATGCTGTCAGAATTATGTATGTTTAAGACTGCTCGTTTTAAACATACATAATTCTGACAGCATGTGTTTTATGTGGTGTGTTTTAGCGCATTTACATCCTGTCAAAAATCATGCAAACACAGTATCTAATTATGAACAATATAAGCAAGAGCTGAACTTTGAAGACATCTCCTTCCCAGTAGGCCTGAACAGCATAGCTCAGTTTGAAGAACAAAACAAACCAATCACTGTAAACGTATACACATGGTCTGTAGTAGACAATCTAGTGCCTCTAAGGATCTCCCCTAATGCCCCTACTTTTGGCGAACCGCTTAACAAACATGTAGACTTGATACTGTTTGAAGATAGTACAAAGAGTCATTATGTATTAATCAGAACAATAAGCAGACTTATGACCTATACGTCAAAGGATAAATCTAAACAAGAGCTTTGTAGAAGGTGTCTGGTCAGAATCCCAACTATAGAAGCAGCTGCCAGTCATAAGAAACATTGTAAAAGTTTTGTAGACTGTGAAACCGAACTCCTCACACCTAAACCAGGGTCTAAAGTTAGTTTTAAGAATGTACGCAAAATGCAGATGAGCCCGTACGTGGTTTATGCTGACTTTGAATCAATCTTGCCACAGTACTGCGGCCCCCAACAGCAAGACAAAAAACAACCTTATTAACCCACCATCAGATCTGTTCTTATGCCTTTGTTGTTGTTAGGTCAGATGGGGCACACACACACCCAGAGATTTACAGAGGCTCCAATGCAGCTAGTAGATTTTTAGAGCAGATGAAACAACTTCGTAATCAGTTATCCAACCAACTAAATCTTTCAGACATTGTTATGACTCCTGAAGACCAAGAACGTTATAACTCATCTACACACTGCTGGATTTGCGGCCTTAGAGCTAACGCCTAACAGTAAAGACGCGACAGTGAGAGACCACGATCACATTACTGGAAAGTTCAGAGGGGCCGCGCACAACAATTGTAATCTTCAGCTTAAGGTTGACCCTAAGACATGGAAACTGCCTATCTTCTTTCATAACCTACGAGGCTACGATTCTCATTTTATCATGCAAGCAGTGACATCTGAATATAAGAGGGTTACCTGCATTGCACAATCTTCAGAAAAGTACATGACTTTTACTCTTGACTGTTTATCCTTTTTATGACTCAGCCCAACATCTGATGGCAAGTTTGGATAAGTTAGCGGGATCTCTACAAGACTTTCTAATCACTAAACAATACTTTGACCCATCTTTAGTGCGCAAAGGAGTTTATCCTTATGAATACATGAACTCGTGGGACAGGTTTGATGAAGACTCACTTCCCCCTAAAGGCGCTTTCTTTTCTAGTCTTAGAGGCAAAGACATAACTGATGCTGATTATGAATACGCACAGAAAGCCTGGACAGAATTACACTGTCAAACAATGGGCGATTATCACAATTACTATCTAATGGCTGACGTGTGTTTATTGGCAGACGTCTTTCAGAATTACAGATCTACATGCATGAAACATTACTGCCTAGACTCATCACATTACATCTCTGCGCCTGGCCTTTCTTGGGATGCATTCTTAAAGTCTACAAACATCCAGATTGACTTAATCTCTGATCTACCCACACTTCAGATGATTGAAGCCGGCCTAAGGGGAGGTATTAGCATGGCCTGTCATCCTTACTGCAAAGCCAACAACAAGTACTTAGATGATTATGACCCAACTAAACCATCCAACTATCTAATGTACTTAGACGCTAACAATCTGTATGGATGGGCCATGAGCCAGCCGCTTCCATTACGTAACTTCAGGATGTACACAGGTCATGGTACAAATAATATTCAAGGGGCATTAAAGTGGTTGGACAGTTTGGCGTCAGATCAACAGTATGGTTTTATTCTAGAAGTAGACTTAGAATATCCTCATGAACTACATGACCTCCACAACGATTATCCTCTGGCCTCAGAAAGATTAAAAATGAGCCCCAAGAACCTCCTAAACTTGTGCCCAATCTTCGCCACAAAACTAAGTATGTTTGTCATTACAGACTGTTAAAGTTTTACCTAAGACACGGACTGAAACTGACCGCTGTTCATAGAATCATTGCTTTTGATCAAGAGCCCTTTATGAGGCCATACATCAAGAAGAACACCGATCTTAGAATAAGTTAGAACCCAAGCCACTGATGCTTCAGAAAAAGACTTCTTTAAACTGATAAATAACAGCTGTTTTGGCAAAACCATGGAGAACCCACACAACTGCAAAGATGTGAAATTAGTTACAAAAGAAAACCAAGCAATTAAGTTGGCCTCTAAACCTAACTATCAAGACTTTAGAAGATTTAACGACAGTCTGGTTGGCATTATGATGAAGAAAAAGGATGTTAAGCTAGACAAGCCGGTGTTTATTGGCTTTACCGTATTAGAGTTGTCAAAGTTATTGATGTTAGAATTTCTTTACGACTACTTTAAACCACTGTACCCAGAAGCAAGAGTACTTTACACAGACACTGATAGTTTTATTCTAGACGTCCCAACTGAAGACTTTTACAAGGACTTAGAAACAGAAGTAGCTAAAGGAGTTGATGGGTGGTACGACACATGTGACTATCCAAAAGATTCGCCTTTACATTCAACTGTAAACAAGAAAGTAATTGGAAAGATAAAGGATGAACTCAATGGGACAGTTATAAAAGAATATGTTGGTTTGCGGTCGAAGATGTATAGCGTTGCTAGCCAGACTTCTGTAATAAAGAAGGCTAAAGGCATAAGTAAAGAAGTTGTCAAAAAAATATAACTCACGATAACTACAAGCAAGCTCTCTTTGAGAACAAAGTATTTTATCACACAAAATGTTAATCTGCGCTCTACTCTTCATCAAGTAAACACAACTGCTGTTAACAAGAAATCACTAGTCTTTAACAATAACAAGAGAACTTACGTCAATCCTGAGTTTTCATATGCTGTAGGGCATTGGAGAACTTTAAAAGATTAACTTGACTGACTTGGATTGTACTTAACTTAAGAACTTAACAAGAACTTAACTTAATAACCTAACTAGTACTTACTTAAGAACCTAACTAGTACTTACTTAAGAACCTAACTAGTACTTAAAACTAGAACTTAATTTTTTTGCACTTAACTTGTAATTTACTTGCACTTAACTTTAAAAGTACTTTCTATAACTAACTTAACTTGTACTTATCTAGTTCTTAACTTGTACTTATCTAGTTCTTAACTTGTACTTTTTATTTCATTAAAAAACTATTCCATAGAAAATGGATCTACAGCAGGAGGTTGCACTTTTTTTGCAGAAGATGGTTCTTCTTCTTTTACTGTGTGGGCTTGCGGCTTTTTTGCTAGGTATGGTGTTAGGTATTTGTATGCTAAAAACCCACCAACAACAGCAGCTCCCAATACATAATGATACATCTTATTGTTTGATTGTAATTGTGATTGTGTTGTTGTTAATTGTGTTGTTGTTAATTGCATTGTTGTTGGCGGCGATGTTGTATTACCATCTAACAATTTTTGTTTTGCTGATTGGTTTGCTTTTCTCAGTCTGTGCCATTCAACTAGTCTATGGCCCAGCCGCAACGCGCCCAGGATTTTTAGGCTTAGTAACACTACTCACTTGTGGTACATTCACTTGGGGTACATTCACTTGTGGTACATTCTGCTCCTGCAGACTGTCCTGCGACGTCTTCTCGCTCATTTTTTTTTATTGCGATTAAATTTAATATGATCAAAATTAATATGATTAAAGTAATTAATCCCATGATGAATGGGCATAACATCGTCCCAAATCTGTAATACATGTCACATGCAAGAGTTTCTAGTGACTTGTTTAAAACCGGATCTTGTGATAAGTCATATTTTAAATCTTCTTCTGAATCAATCTTACTTACTAACTTAGCATATAAACTAATCAGTGTCTGCCCCACCGATCTAACCATTTTTGACCCTAACTGTGCTTCGTACCTAGCGTAGTACTTTTCAACGTCTGAAGTAGACAGTTGTTGGATTTGTTCGACACTTAGTTCAGTGCCTAAATACTGTTTAGTTTTTCCACAAGCAGCTAGAGAGTATAATCTTTCTTTATGGCAGTGGTCTGCTGAGTGGTCTGCTTGCTCCTCACACTTTAATAGTTCGTCACAATCCATTTTTAAAACAATAAAAAATAATATAATACTTTTAAAACCATGAGTTTAACGCTGGTTAATTATGCAGTGCCTATCGTTGGTGTTATAGTCTATTCAACCCTTGCAAATGTTTGTTAGGAATAAAACCACCCAACACGGGAAAGATAGAAGATTCGCCAAAACTAGTTGTAACCTTATTTTTAGCTTTAACAACAAAGATTTTCTGATTAAAAAGCACATAGACAGTCTTTTGTATTATGATTATTTTAATTATTTTTTTAGTTAATAAAAAGATGAGTGAAAAAAAGATTATCAATATGATTTACCATTCTGCTGTAATTAGCGGCCTTAGTATAGGCTATAGCGTGTTAGCAAAAAACATGTTTAAAATGAGGCCGGCTGACCTAGGAAGGCTAGACGTTGAGGATGTTGTTAAGGTTATAGTTGTAATTACTGCAGGGATTGCGTCAAAAGACTTTCTTGTTACACAGGGGATTATCCAGAAAATATTAATGCATAGAAAGATTAATCTAGAAAATATTGGTTTATAAAAAGATGTTTGGATTGGTTCTAATGGTGGGAGGAGCTATTGTTAATGCTTTAGCCTTCTCTGGAAGCAATTATATGTTTAGTAAATTGAGGTCCGATGAAGAGAAAGAACGTCATAACAAGGCAATGGAAGATTTAGCTAAGGCAAGAGGCGCTTATGAGAAAAGACGAATTGCTCACTTAGACTTTATCAATAAAAAGTTAAGAGAACAGGGACATGCAGAGCACACATTTACAGACGTTGATGACGCAATGAATGAGTATTACTTAGTGACAGGAAAGAAGTTTCTAACATCACCACCACCAGAACTGTCTGACTTTTATGAACCATCTGAAGAACAGAAGACTGCAGAGATAGTTTTTATTGCAGTTGGCATGACCTCAGTCTATCTTGTTGCTCACTTTCTTGTGTAAAATAAAATGCATTTAAAATATGGACAATACGAAGTACAAAATATATTATTCTCCTAAAGGGTATTGGAAAGGAAAGACTGCTATTGAAAAACTGAGTAAAGCTGCTAGAGTGTCTGAATCAGATGCGAAAGACTGGCTTTCAAAACAGGCAATTTGGCAAATATATCTGCCTGCCCCAAAAAGAATAATAAGGCCTAGATTTGTTAACTCAGTTCCAAATGACACCCACCAGATGGACTTGCTGTATCTTCCACATGACAAAGTTAGAAGAAAAAGTTTAAGTATGCTCTGACAGTTGTTGACATGGCTTCAAGATATAAAGACGCTGAGCCTTTAACAGATAAAAGCTCAACTGCTGTGGCTGTGGCTTTACAACAAATATACATGCGAGGCCATTAAAGTATCCTAGGATGATCCCGGTTGATGATGGAAAAGAGTTTAAAGGTTCTGTAAACCAGCTGTTTTTAAAACATCATGTTACAGTTAAGAGAAGGATCCCAGGCAACCATCGATCACACTGGCCCTGGTAGAAAACTTTAATAAGAATCTAGCTGAACGCCTGTTTACCTATCAATATCACAGAGAAATTATGGATAGAGAACGCAACACAGAATGGGTTAGGAGATTGCCAGCAGTCTTACGTGCCATGAACAATGAAGAATTTAAAGCGACAGGGTTGAAACCAGTAAACGCAATCAAATTAAAAAAAAATAGCATTACTGAAGATGTGCAGGGGACTCAAAAAACTCTTGCCGTTTGGACTAAAAGTAAGATACTTGTATGCTCCTGGAGAGGCAGAGGGCGATGTTAGAATTAGAGCCACAGATCCTATATGGAGCGTAGATGTATATGAAGTTGAAAGAATCATGAAAACAGACCCTCCTGTGTATTATTTAAGAGAAACTTTTTCTGCTAAAAAGCCTGCCCTAAAAGATCCTTTGTTCGTGAAGAGCTGCAAGTTGTCCCCCAAACACAGTGAGTTAACAAAAAAAATAGTATTTATTTTTGCTAAACTTATTTTTGCTAAACTTAATTTTTATATCCCTGGAGAGAATGTAATATATACGGGTTCACGATCACCAAATCTTATTTTGCACGGAAACCCCCATTTTAATGTACTGATTACGTCGATTTTTGGCAGTTTTGCTTGTTAATCTTAGTGTAAAACAGGTGTTGATTTTGGCCAAAACTGACATGAGAAGGACGTGATTTGTATGTGAAAAGGGGGGTTTTCGTGCAAAATAAGATGGGTGGTCTTGAAACCCGTATATTTACATTCTCTCGCCGTTTCCCAGGTGTCTAGATCAAAGTCAAATTTATGAGCAAGCTGGAGCATGTTCCTCAGGCGCTTTTCCTAAGTGAATGCTTCCCTTTCGCTTGCTCATTGCAGAACAGCCTCTTAGAAAGTTGTGCATCAGGCATTTGTATGAAGTGACCCCGTTCATTCGACTTGTGTTCTTCTCCACATGATGCGGATGCTTGGCAGATCAGCGCAGGAGAGAACTTCTGTGTGTGGATCTTTTGTCTTTACCAGTGATACTCAGCACCTTTATCAGGCTGATCACGTGGTAGATATGAAGTTGTTTAGATTCCACTCATAGGCTGTCCATGTCTCAGAAGTACAACTGTATGGGTAGATCAACTTGTGGTATGCATAAAAATGCAAGCACACTAGCCTGCACACACACACACACACACACACACACACACACACACACACACACACACACACACACACACGTAGACAATCTGTACACAAACACACACAATCACACATAAACATAAAGACTTTGACTACACTTTGCACATTCACACACACTACACAGAGCTAAATTAATCACCAAAATATGAAAAAAACAAAACAAAAACTCTCAAATAAAATTAATTCCAGCCAACAGTCACAAGCAAGAAAAGGACAGATTCAATACATTTTACTTCTGCTGTGAATAGCAACTAGTGCCAGGTATTTTCAACAAATCACAGTTCTCGGGACATTCATTCAGACAGGATCTTCAAACACACCTCCTCCTTGCTTTAGAACATATGCACAAACACAGATTACAATACAAAAGAATTTGCAACACTCTTTCATGGATAACAAACGAGGTAAACAGATTAGACAGAAGACCACGAAAAAATTTTTTTTTCGTGTGTGAATTATTTGCAAAATATACAAAAATTAAAAGAACACAATAATTAAGGCCAACATCAGCTTCGTATCACAGAGACTTAAGTTGAAACGTGAAATTAAAATGCCACGCAGAAGTGATAAATAACATACTGCACAGCTGGAATGCAAAACAAATTAATGAAATACTGATATACATATATATATTTTGAATATTTGTTTAAGAAATCATAACTTTATGGAAATCACTTCAAATGACCTCAAATGAATCTCAATTCTGATTCACCCAAAAGGTAAAAGAAACTGTGGCAAAGAATCATGATTTCTTCAAATTTTTCATACAAAATGCTCATAAAAATCACACGAAATCCAAAACTGTGGGATGGGAGGGACCGAACAAAAACATGGAGAAGAAAAAGAGCAGTGGGGATGGGGGGGGGGGGGCAGGGGCAGAAGAGATGGGTGGTGGTGATGGTTGAGGTTTCTGAGGGGGCAAGGTGCATGGGGTGAGGGTGAGGGGCATGGGGTGAATATCCTACTAAATTTAAATCAGCATCACAGGCATCTGAAATCAAGTTCTCTTGATCTAATCATTATACTAGCATGATTTATCCATAAAAAAAGCATGACTGGAACAAAACCTACAAATCATCCATTGCAATGATGCTTTCTGAATTTGACTTAAAACACAAGCCGAACAGAAAAGGGAAAAAATTACGCAAAAGACAAAATTTCAAAGCATTCCAAAGCATGAAAGCAGACTTTTCAAACAATACCTGATGACTGACAAAGAATATAAAACATGAAATCCTAGAATCTTTTCTCTGTTAACTCTGTTCTTTTCCTGTTCCTGAATAATACCCTTCTTTTCTGCAATCATGCTTTCTGTAGATCTTTATTCAAAGATCAGAATTTCTCCTTCTTTCTCTCTCTCTGTGAAAACAACATAGACACATGTTAGAAGAAGCAAACAAACAGACACAGCTAGCTATGAATCGGAATGGAACAACAACACTTCCTGACGCACTTCCAGGTTACAGAGGACGAAATAGGACGAATGTTTGGAAGCCGCGCCACGTCTGTTGTTAATTCAAAACTTGGTCTCAATAAACTAATTTACCCACTCTTCTGGAAGAGTGTGCTGAAAATTGAGATCATCTTCTCTCTCTATATATATATCTTTTTTTTCTTTTTTTTTCTCGTAGATATAGAACATATATGCTAATACTAAAATTTATTTTTAAAAAAGAAGAAAATTTCATTAAAAATAATCCATAAAATAAATAAACAAATCAATCAATCAAATATATTGACATGCTTATAACTCAAACTTAAAAAAAAAAAAAAAGAAGAAAATCCTGTCATATGTTCCAGCAGATTTTCATCTTTAAAAAAAAAAAAAAAAGGCCAAACATTACCCCAAAGTGAGTAGCCTACATTTCACAAGCCTAGATCAGAGGTCTTCAACTGAAATCTATCTCACGCATCGATTCTCTCTTCTGATCTCTCTCATTCTCAGACTTTCTGGGTCTGCATGTTGAGAGCATGGCCCGGCTATGGTGCTGGGTCCTGGAGCCATGGCAGGGGGGGGACTTATCGGCGCCGTGCATTCGCATCAGCTCTGCCATGCCAGGCAGACGAGAGAAGTAGTTTCTGGCCAGGGTGTGTTTCTGCTTGATCTTCTGGATGAAGACATCACCGTAGCCCTGAAAATTTTATAAAAAAAAGGAAAAAATGATGAGATGTTTCAAGATTTTCAACAGATGTCCAGAAAAATGACAGACGTTACATGAAGTTAACCCCATGCCCTCTTCAGACTACCTCCCCCCTACACACACACACACACACACACACACACACACACACACACACACACATACACACACACACACACACCACACACACACACACCACACCACACACGTGCATGCACATGCACATTGACGCAAACATACACATGAACACACACTGATGCACACACAGACATGCATGCATGCATGCACACATGCAGGCACGCACGCAGGCACTGATGCACTCAAATACAAATGAACAAACACACACACAAACACACACACACACACACACACACACACACACACACACACACACACATACACACACTGATGCAAACACACACACGCATGCACACACACACACAACACACACACACACACACACACACACACCCCACACACACACACTCACACACACTCACACATACACACACTGATGCAAACACACACATGCATGCACACACACAAACACACACACACACACACACCACACACACACACACACACACAAACACACACACACACCACAAACACACATGCATGCACGCACATGTTCATAGACTCACACAAACAGTCATAGGATAGGGAGGGGCACAGAGGGGAAAAAGAAACCAAGCTGGGACCACAGCATTTTAAGATCAATGTCAGGTTCCATGTACACGTGCAGATAGTGGTATCTGAAATGGTTTGGAATTTACAGGACATGAAAATAAGGCATGATAATACTCAAAGCACAAATTCAATCCAAGGAAGAAAAGATCTTGAATTGCTCTTGGAATAGGACATGACAGGAAACAATTTTCTCCCACCAGGGGAAGTAAAACTGGTACACACTTACAGATTTACTTCCCATCTATCTTTTTTTAATAGAATAAGGAAAATACTGAATGTCAACCTTAATATCACTAGAAAACTTTGATGTTCGATGTAAATATAGCACTCTGTACATCGTTATCATTTGAGAACAACATCATCACAGAGTTCATGGTCAGGGGAAAAAAAATTCAAGATCACTGTCTCCGCTATGTACATAAATTTACACCAAAAGAATTAAGATTTTTGTTTTTGGACTGCATTTAATCTCTCCCTAACTTTGGTTAGATATGGCTCAGAAATGTTTGCGAAATTTGATCTGTTACAATCATGCTGTATGTATCATGGGTCCACTATCTGACCTCAATCCAGATGACAGATCTGCTCCAAAATTTAGTTCATCCTCCCCACCCTATTCTATCATTTCACAAGTTTGGTTAACACAGCTCATTAGATTTTGCTTAATCTTGCTGTCAAACAAATCAACAGTGCTGGTAAAAATAATTACATGCTTGGCAGAGGTAACTGGTTGATTCCTCAAACCAAAAATACCAATCTGTTACAAATTCTAATAAAGTGTACGTGTCTGTCAGATCAAATTAAAAAACTTACTATTAAACTAAAAATGAAAAAAAAAACAAAAACAAGGGTATACAATAATTGATTTTTGAAGATGTACAGAAGGAATTTTCCCTTTCTATTTTCAATAAAGTCAGAAAGAAGATGTAAGGAGTTGAGCGAAGACGGTAGACAAAATTGAAGAAAAAGAAAAAGAATAGAACGAGAAGAAAAAAAAAAAAAAAAAAAACATAAATTGAGTATGAATATCAAACAAGCCAGTATAACTTTTATACTTTAGCAAGCCCTTCACCTAAAGAAAGGAGGAAAAAAGAATGAGGCGAGCTGAAAGCATCAGAAAGAAGAAGCATTCATATGGATTAAGTCACCCAATTGTCATACACAAATCCTACATGATTTTGCTTTCAAATTGAGAAATTAACAGACCAACATGGGCCAGGAGGGGGTGGGGGTGGCAGGAAGCAGATAAAATGGATGGAGGGATCATTTTGCATGATACAACAAATAAAGATCTACGTTCAAGATACATGTGTATGAATGCTTACAATGAAAAAAGGACAAATGTCCAACATTGATTTACCTATGAAAACAAAACATGCGTGATGGATGGGCTCATGAGCACATGAGATCACACATAGAAATGTATAAACATTCACTCACACACATAACCACACATTTTTTTCACATATAAAGTACATACACACGCTTACACACACGATGTAAAAGAATACACATACCCATGCATGCATGCATGCACTTACACACACCACGCACGCACGCACACACACACACACACACACACGCACACACACACACACATGCTACCTCTCTCACACATACACACCATATCATATTGTGTGTGCAGGCTTGCAACTTCTGCTTGTTTATATGAATAATGTAGGTTGAAGCATGTGAGTATACATACTATGAGAAAACGTCCTTCAGTCATAATATAGAACATGCGTTTGTATGTTGAAAAGGATAAATCGTTTGTCCAAAATGCTGATATTTTACTTTCATTACTTGCTTTATTTTCACAGACACTTTTTTATACATTACTTTAAAAAACAAACAAAAATGCATTTGTTGATTTACAGAGCACCTTCTAGGTAAGATAAGATAATGTTGCTTACAGCTCAGCCGCACCGTCTAGGTAAAAGTGTAGATGCTTTAGAACTGTTTTTCTGAACAATAATGATAACAAATATAAATGAGAAGAAAATGTTAAGTGTTAGTAGGAACTAACATAAAAAAAACAGACAATCTAAAATCATTGTGCCCATTGTTGCAGTCACCAACAATTTACACATATGTTGGTAAACACATTAAATGATGATATTGGGACTATTCTATTCTACTCCTCATATAATATGTTAACAAGCAATTATCCACTTAAGTCCTTGTTAGTTATGACTAATCATATGTTAGTTTGTGCAGAAAGATATCACCAAATAGTTAATGATCTAAGATAAATCAGGCTGAATCGAAACTATTTTTCTAATGGAAATGGTAATTATCATAAAAAAAACCCACCTGATGAAAGAACAAAGTTATGATTAATATCCTAAAGCATCCATATAGTATCAATTTGTTTCAGAAAGGCTTGAAATACTGTAGAACAGCTAATACAGAAAAAAAAAAAAATTCAGAAATAAAAGATATGCAGATACAAAATAACTGTAGAGAGTTTACCCCTGATTTTGATGGCTGTAATGAAACAATCACATACAATACAGAATTAAATCACTGCCAAGTTTCACACATATACTCTGTATCATGAAGATAATTCCTTAGAAACTCATTTGAAACTCATACTATGAGCCTGCAGTTTATATTCATGTATATTCCTGTGATTCATTTGTATAATGCCAAAAGTAGTTAAACATGCAAATCAAATGCCTAACAATACGGAATAAAAAATCTCTCTCTCTCTCTCTCTCTCTCTCTCTCTCTCTCTCTCTCTCTCTCTCATGAACACATGCATGCATGAGTACACACCCACACCCACACCCACGCACACACACACACACACACACACACACACACACACACACAGGTTTTCACTGTTTTAAAACATTATCCAGTATGCAGTTCTATATCATATAAGACGAAAAGTCAATATCATATTGGCTCATTCTTTTCTCTCTCTCTCTCTCTCTCTCTCTCTCTCTCTCTCTCTCTCCTCTCTCTCTCTCTCTCTTTTGACCTTTTTAATCGTGCTGGAATGGAGATTGCAGTGTTCTCAAGTAGTACACCCAAAGATGCTTCTCTGAAGACAGTGTAGATCTTATGTGGTGAGGCGATCAAAACGGGCCATAATCATGTGCAACGCTCTTATCCTCTGAAAGGTAAACTGTGACCTGTCATTGGTTATGGTCTACCCTGGTGGAAGGAACCCTTGATACCCAGATACGAAAACCTAACAATGACTAAGTCTGTTCAGGAAAAAAAAATCTTAAATGAGGCAGGGAACAGTAAACAATCAATCATCTGTGTGCTCTGTAATGCCATTTCTGCTAGGTGATTTGGAGTTGTAAGAAGCATTCGTTTGGAGTTATGGGCCTGTAATTATTTCATCATGGGAGGAAGAGTTACCCCACATGTTTGTTACTGATAGGTCCATTAAGACCACTTTGCCACGACCTTGCGGAGACTAATTTACGTCTGAGCGTACACACAAGGGAACTGAGAGGAAAATCAAAACTGAGGTCATGTTGTGTTAGAGTGGGGCATCAACTCTCTTCAGTTCTTTCCCTTGAATATCGATCAGCGGTGATTGACGGTTTTCTTCCCGGAATTATGGAATTTAAAACAACATTTTTGTTACCTGAAGCAATATAACGCCTACAAAACCCGAAATAGACACATTCATCACAAAAATATTATCATTTTAGAATTAATGCACAGAATGTTACGAAAAAAGAACATCCGTCACGCAAAATGCAAAAATCTCAAAAACTGTTGAGAGTTAAAGGCGACTGAAGCTGAAGCAAATATATTCCAAATTTCATAATCATCAAAAAAAAGATGAATCAAGTATACAACAAAGACCTAGTTTTGGGTCTGAGAGCGCATGTGAAGGATGTACTCTGAACTTTTTTCCCAGTAATATATCCCAGCATCAACCACAGCCAAGAGATAAAAACTCCTGCAGTGGTGACCTGGAATTGAAAAAAAAAAAAAAAACCTCTTAAAGACACATGTGTAAGCTGGAAGACAATCAATAGTTTGTTTTCACAGTCTTTCTGCAGAATCATATGGCACATTTACTTTCCTGGACATAAGCTGACTAGATTCAGACACTATGAATGATATATCAGCTTCTGCTGACCCAATCACTGCCCTAATCCAGAAATGTGTGTGCCTTATGTAATGTATGCATCATCTTTCTATCTACTCAGAATATGCATACAACACACCGATTATGATGAAGCCAGTCATCATGATTGTGACAGTTGATATCATCATGTCGCTTGCACTGATAACAAGAACAAGGACAGTTACAACAAAAGACAGATTTCGATCTTACCTCGTCCAGACTGACAAGCCGATTGTGAGCCTTGGCCTCGTCAGTGGTGAGCAGAATGCAGTTCCAGGGAGACCAGTGGGAGTGCTTGTCCCAGCGCACCAGGACCAGGTCGTAGAGGTCCTCCCAGGCGCTCAGCACACTCTGGCCACTCCAGATATTCTCCACCAGGTAGCGCAGATCGCTCTCCTGCAAAACGCATGGGAAAGGGGACTGTCATGATGCCGCTGAAATTAGCCACAGAGGCTGCCATTCGCTCATATTGAGACAAGGCATAGTTTTGGGTATGCCAAACTTTCCTGCCAATATTCTTTTCCTTTCATGTTTTTGTTTGTTTGTTTGTTTGTTGTTGTTTTTTAGCAATCACTATAGCTGCCAACTTTATGGATTCAAAATCCCACACCTAGCAGATGCAGGGGATAGCCTGACTTTAAAATGAAATTCTTTTCCTATTGTTTAAACTGATTTACAGAGAGCTTACATGTACAATAAACTTCCATCATATATATCTGTTGACAATTACAGATTATCTCTGGCGCTTTATTCAGCAATATTGCATCAGCTTTTTGCTTTCCTCACAAAAAAGTCCTCAAATCATACATTTTATGACACCATTCAAACAAAAGTACACAATACCTGTGGCTGGATTTTTTACCTGTATTTAATCATCGAAACTGATAGTCTAGTATACACAGTGACAGCTTTTACCGGCATAAGGAAGGCATTCGAACAAAAGTACACAATACCTGTGGCTGGATTTTTTGCCTGTATTTCATCATCTAAACTGATAGTCTAGTATACACAGTGGCAGCTTTTACCTGCATAAGGAAGGCAATCTGAGAACCATCCTGGTAAGTTTCCTCTGAGCGTCGCAAGGCTTTGAGCATTCTGCGGTAGTGGCTGTAGTCTTGGCGAATGCGGGCATCATTGTCGATCTTCACGCAGCTGCGGCACTTGCCAGGCGTGCGGGAGTTGGAAGACAGGTAGAACTCGGTGGACGGCAGGTACTTGTTGCACGAGGAGCAGAAGTAGATGTTCTTGCGCAGCGTGGATGGATCTTGAGGTACCTGCATGCAGAGGGCATTGGGTAAATCAGTCAGCTGCTTTCAAACATAAAATGACTTAAACATCACATCAATGATGACATGCCAAAGTTTGCTTTATGGTAATAATGAAGTCGTTATTATCAAAGACGATCTGCCAAAGCTTACGATTTCAACATCTAGAAGATTTGGACAGAAAACTCTGGCAAAGGCTGAATTTTTTTCTCCTTTTTATGCATATGCAAGCTTCAATCCAAGACACTGCACAAGCCATCAGCTTTACCATTTAAGTGTGCATAATTCTTTGATATAAACCAAAAAATGTATTTTCTCTCCGATAGTGATGCTTTGAGACAGGTCAGAGGTAACCCTTTCCCCATAAAATATGGCAGAATCAAAACAATTTTTATTTTGAGAGGCAATTGTTCTGTCATAGAAGGATCTGATGTTCAGCGTGTTTGCATAACGAAGGGAACAGTATACTGGTATGAAAATCAACTGGTTATTCCCAGTGCATTCACTACTGACTAATAAAAACATTATAAGGAAAGCACTCATACCTTTAATACTTCGTTTTATTCCAATTTAGCAAACCAGTTGCAGACATTTTCAAATCAAGCATATGTGTTGGCTATATTGTGCCAACTCTGCTAAATGTTTCAAACATGGCCGACATGTTATGTCATGAAATGGTGATGAGCCTGTTTTCTGTGCTTCGGCCATTGAGTTAATCACAATTCCTATGAAATACTATTCCTGAAAGCAATTCATCACCCCTCTATGTGAAAACCTGTTTGAGTGCCATGGAATAATGCCACTGATATTGCACACAAGGCTAGACAGCCACCACCACGACATGTCATTATGTTACAGAATCAGGTAAACCACATCCAGCCTTCCCTTCTGCAGAGAAGAGGTATCATATCATTTGTATGGCACAAATTTCAAATATCTTTGTGATTTGTTTCTTGATGTGTATCGTGTTAAGTGCCGACCTTGAGAAGATGAGCGGCTTCTGGGTTGAAGGTCGGCGTCTTAATGTACTGCAGGAACAGTGTGGAGATACGTTTACGCAGTCCTGTCAGGTTCGATTCCTTCACTCCTCGCATCAGCAAGTCAGCCTCCCGGTCAATGAGCTCAATGATCTCCTGAGTCAGCTTGCAGTCATGCTCCTAGGAATGAAATAAATGACCATCACCATGGATTGAGAGTCATAAAACGCCCAGTTTCATTTTACTTGCAAAACACCTGAATTAACTTTTTGTTGTTGTTGTTGCTTTAATGCATTTATTTTCATAGATAAATGCATACTTTATGTAGTTACATCAACAGGAAGCTGAGAGTGATTAAAGTTATCATTCTAAACAGAGTAAACCTGGCGCACTGAAACGCTTACATCATATTTTAGTCACTGTCAAGTCTTCTGCCTTCTGTGTGTGCTTTATTCTCACATTACTGATTCTGAATCACACACATCCAAGCATGCCCAGTCTAGTCCTAGTGCTAGCAGTCCAGGCGTGACTATCAACATCAACCTGCCTGAGGCATCCAACCAGACAAGACTCTGCAGCACTGCGGAGTCATTTTGATGATGTTCAATTCTACCTGCTGCAATTCAACAAACACAAGATATTATCTGTTAAGCTTTCCACTGTCAATGATATTGGCTTTATCAAGAATCCAGCATCCCTCTCATGTCATACATTTGTTGGTTTTCGTCTGTGAAAAACTAAATAACTGAGCTTCAAAGTACAGTAACATTTAAAACACTCGAACATGTCAGAGTTCCAAATTTGGTGATTTGAGATGCTCTGATACCCATTTTGTATTCATCTCTCCATTTTCATTTTCAAAGAATTTTAGCAATTCATTTTTGCCTTGAAACACCTACTGAGACATACAGACCTTCACAGTATGTTTCAAAGTCAGGAGAACATCCAGGCGCTCATCTTGGGTCAAATACTTCATATTGATGGAGTTGTAGATGTCACGCAGCTCCTTGGCACGTATTGTGTACGGCGTGTCCATCTCGGTCGTCTTGCCATCAAAGCCACGCCACTTCTTGGGTGCCGCGGCCTGTGCACAAAATCAAACAGCCTCTGAATAGAACAATGATAGAGAGAGTGATGAAAAATGTTACCCTCCAGGACAACGTGAACCTCTAAACAAGTTTGGGTCACAATTCCTAGATGTGCTCAACACTGACATTGTAACTTTTTTCCCTGGTTGCCTCATCTTCTTTGTCATAAATGAAAAAAAAAAAAAATAAACCAACAAACAAGAAATATTCATGAGGATAAACCAGCTACAATAAAAGAGTCGCCCATTGAAATACTTTGCACCTTCAAATGGAAACTGTACCTTCTCCAAAAAGTCCTGTATGCGCTGCTGTTTGTTGTCAACCCCAGTTTCCAGCTTGTGCCTGTCGATGGCTGACAGGAGTTGCGTTTCCTGATCCAGAAGCATACACATCGCAGCTTTCCTCTCTGCGCCCGTCAGCGTATTGTTGATGCGTTCAAGCTCTTCGACACGCCACTCTGAAATCAGATGTGTATACGAAAACAAAGGGGTTAAGAAAAATTGATAACTTGACAGTTTGTACATATTCATATGACCAGTCATAGATACACATGCATGGCCATACAAAAAAATGGCTGAATTTAGACCATTTACTCTGACACATCTGATACACTTGACAATGATGAGGTTGAGTGTTTCAATGGCCAACCCTCCAGTATGATAGAAGCCAGCACACCTGGTAGTTTCTATGAGTCTCCTTAAGGGCTTGCAGCTATTACCTACATTCACGTCACTTCCTTCAAGTTCAATTAATAACACACACAAAAAAAGAAAGCTCTCACAGTTCCATTCCATTTCCTTCAACTGTCCCTTACAAAAACTCTGTCCTGCAAAATCTCATTCTTCCTCGCTCTGTTCTAGAATGGAACCACTTCTTGATATACACTGCATTTACATCTTAAATTTTCACAGCAAATTTAAAAAAAAACCACCTCTGCAAGACATGTTTATGACCTCTCACTGGTCAGCAGGGTCAATGGAGACTGGAGCTCAGCAAGTTAGAAGTATTCCCAGATGCTGCTACAGAAGCTGAGTTGATGCAGAAGGAAAGTAAACACACTAGTGAAATACGAGACATTTTGATCCCCCCCCCCCCCCCCACCCTCATCACTCTTCTGTTTCATCTTCTTTTGGGCATCCCCCCTCCCCCCCCCCCCCCCCCCCCCCCCCCCCCCCCCCCCCCCCCCCCCAATGTGACATTTTTCAGCAAACTGAGGTTGGCCACCCTACAGATAAAGAAGAAAGAAGCCTAAAAATATCTGTAGTGGGGCATTCATTGATTTGTAGGTAGAGATAGGACACGGTGTAGCCAGCCACCTTAATGAACAAAGAACTGCAAGATCTGCAGCTGTAGAATGGAAGCCTTTTACCAACAGCTACAAGGGAGGTAACTGCGCCTTTCCTGCTAAACACACATTTGAAACATTTTCACTACATAAAAAAAAAAGTTTAAATACAAAAAGCACTTTTTTTCTTCTTGTATAACTTATTTCTGTTCTCAGCATTTTTGCATCCATTTATTGAAATGCAACTGGTCTTTGTCTACAAGGAGGCTGCTCAAATAGCCCAGTAATATATCATTTAAAGAACACAAATCTTTTCATGGAAATATTTCAGAGACATCATGTCAGCACTTGCATAAATTCTACAGCAAAACGCAACATTTTTTTTTTTTTTTTTTTTTTTTCAAATCACACCCCAAAACCTTTTTGCTGAACTGTCATTACTCACTCTCAAGAGCAGAGTACAGCAAGTCGAAATCTTCCTTCGTCTTGGGCTGCATCCTTCTCTCAAACTCTCGTTTGATCCTCTCCTCTTTCTCCTTCTGCTTGCGGATCTCCTCCTGCCGCTCCCACTCCATTCGTTTTCTCTTGTCGTCCCTCAGTTTATCCACATAGCGCTTGGCCAGCCAGCGCCTGTAGTATTTCTGGATCAGGACCACCTGCAGAGGGAGATACTCATTTAAACAGCGACCCAGAGGAGGACTCAGACCCTAGACATGTTGACTCTATCCTTTGCATAAATGGGCGCATACAGCTGTTACTGGTTTGTACCCACAGCTTTTTTTTTTCTTTTTTTTTTTTGTGGTTGTTGTCATTTCTGTTTGTTTTTTTTTGTTTTGTTGCTGTCCCAACCTCTGCACCACCTCAGAGGCAGTGTAGTCAGGCCGCTCATTCCGACACCCCATCCACAGCCACAGCCCGGTCGGTCCTGCCGCAGCCCTGGCACCGGCAATCCACAGGGAGCAGTCAATGTCATGTCGTCAAGAGGCAACTCACCGGAGGAGACACTGCACTGCTGCCGAGTCACTTCGGTGGTGTTCATTGGTGCCTGTTCTGATCTAACATATGCAAGACACCACCAACTAAGCCCCCTACTGACAACAATAATTGCTTAGTCACGGAGCCAGCATGATTGAGCTCTCCCTCCGGAGGGCGCCACCACGTCTGTCCAACGACAGCCTCCATGGACTCGCCAATACCGGTGACCCCAACGGAACAAAACCAAGGCCACAGACGTGGAGGGGACATCGAAATTGAGGTCACCATGAGAGCAGGGCATGAAGGGCCACAGAATTTGAGACATTTCTTTTTTTTTTTTTTTAATGCTGAT
The DNA here is from genome assembly GCA_018398815.1 of Conus ventricosus. Classification (NCBI taxonomy): domain Eukaryota; kingdom Metazoa; phylum Mollusca; class Gastropoda; order Neogastropoda; family Conidae; genus Conus; species Conus ventricosus. Next base: position 79,642,257 of record CM031604.1, read on the forward strand.
CGATGAGAATGAGGATGATTAAGATGATGCTATGGATTTCCATTTCAGTCTGAGACTACATGACAGAGCTGTAGTCTACGGTTCCTTTCATAATATATCCCGGCGTCAACCAGGCCCGAGCGATACAGGCACCTGCAGTGTTGGTCAGGAAATTTGAGCAACACTCTCAGAAACGCATCCATTAAGTGGGTGAAACTCGACTCTGTGGTCCCAGTCTTCCCAACTGAGTCCGCAGCAAACTCAACTCTGGGTCGGGGCAGAAAAACCCACATGACTCTGATGAGATTCGAACCCACGACCTCCCAGCCGAGAGTCCATGACGCTAACCACTTCGCCACGGCGGCTGGTGGTTGCTGTCATTTCATCAGTGATATATCCAGGGACATCAAAATGCAATCACTTTTCGACACTGACCAGACATAAAACTGTGCGAAAATCTGATGAAGATCTGCCAAGTAGTTTTTTGCATGACCTTTTTAAACAGACAGAGGGTGAAGAGACCCCCTGCTTTATAGTAAGTGCTATCTCTGTGCGCAGGATACTGAAGAGGCTTTGATTCAGATCAGCACAGAGGACCCACAACAAAATGCAAAGAGCTGCATTCCATCTGTCCACTAAGTTTCAGTAAAACTGGCTCAGTAATCTTATTAAAACTATTTCAGTTGTATCATCAAAATTGATTCGTTAGTTTCATTAAAACTGGTTCAGTAGTTTAAAAAAAAAAAATTAGTTCAGTAGTTTCATTAAATTTGGTTCAGTGCTTTCATTAAAGCGGTTCAGTAGTTTCACTGAAATTGGTTCAGTGGTTTCACTGAAATTGGTTCACTAGTTTCATAAAAATTGCTTTGTTAGTTTCATTTAAAAAAATGGTTCAGTGGTTTCATTGAAACTGGTTCAGCAGTTTCATACTGGTTCAGTAGTTTCATTCAAATTGGTTCAGAACTTTCATTAAAACTGGTTCAGTGCTTTCATTAAAACTGGTTCAGAACTTTCATTAAAACTGGTTCAGTTGTTTCAATAAACTGGTTCAGTAGTTTCATTTAAGTTAGTTCATTAGTTTCATTAAAATTGGTTCAGTTGTTTCATTCAAACTGCTTCAGTAGTTTCATTAAAATTGGTTCACTAGTTTCATTTAAACTGCTTCAGTAGTTTCTGTATAATCTTCCTGAACAGATTCTGGATCTGCCCTTTGCTGCGGATTTGAACCACAGACCTGCACCCAAATCAAATGAACTCTACCTTGCATCACATTCCATCTTTACACCAAGCTAAGTCATCAGTTCAGCTGTTCTGTGTAATCTTTTTAACCTATGAACCAACCAACAAGCAGATGCTGGTTAAAACACAACTTTCTTTGTAAAAATATGTCCCAAACCCTGCTTTATGTCGCTTTGCGTGTGTGCTGGGTGACAAAACATTATCCTTGTGTCCGAAAAACACATTGCAAACTGCTTGCATTATGTCTGAATGAATCAATGTTGTCATTACTGTAATGAATTTTACGATGTCAATACACAGATTTCAAGATTTGATTTCCAGACATAGGCAAAGAACTCACATGGTATTCTTTACATCTCTTTTCATGTGTGTTTTTTTTTAATTCTTATATTTCTTGTTGTTTTTTTAGTATCATGATCCCCTCCTGTACTGGGTTCACTGAAAAGATGGTAGATTAAAAAAAAAAAAAAGTCAATACTAAAAGACAATGCTAAGCTGCCACCGATGGGAATAATGATCTACAATACCATTAGACATCACATCGTGAATATGATCCGTACAGTCAGTCCCCTTTTACTGACATTTTTCAGAATCATGCTGAGGTGATCGTCTGCCAGTGTGTACTTCCCAGGCGTCATCAGCTTGTCTTCCATGTTGGAGATGTACACACCGACACCTGCACACAGGACACACATTTTATGTGGGCGTCTTTTTTTGTGATGCTGCATGTGAAAATGATGGATAATCCACATCTTAATCATTCTCACCCACCAAGTGAATCTCCTAGCACCTGGACAACTATTAGTTAAGCCTGGAAATGGTTCTGTTTGGCAATAGACAGGAGGTGTGGGGATGGGATGCACCAAAATATGTCAGGTGAGAAGAATTTCACAGACAAGAGTGCATGGAAGGTGGGACAAGAAACAAACGAACAAATGAAACAACACCCCCCCCCCCCCCCACCTGTCATTTAAGCTGAGAGGCAGCATCATTAGCACTGTTAACAGAGACCCTTAAAATGTATGTTGTGTTCTGTTAACCCCTTCGCTTTTGAGGCTATGCGCATGCTATATGTCAAGGAGAAATGGCTGATTTTCTCACAGTTTTTATGTGATCATGATAACTCCGTAACTACTTACAATATTTTTCTGACACCATAAAGAATTTTTGTTCTGGGTCTAAACTACACTTAATAAAAACTAACATCTGAAAATGCAAAATGTGCAAACAAAACGTTGATGGAATGAAAGAGCAAAACATTATACAGACATTAATTACTTTGGCAAAAACATAAACCAAAGACAGAATCCTAACTCAGAGCCTACAAATAAGGATGGTATACCATACCCTGTTGTGGTTCTCCTTGCCACCATCTTAATGAAGGAATGCACTGAACCTCACTTTTATAATAAGAAAGCACATTCAATAAACTGCATGCTAAGAAGGCCAGTATATATAAAGGGACATAACTGTCCCTTTAAATGCAAAAATGCAGTTGTATCCCTTTAATTGTTGAACAAAAAAAGTTGATAATTGTTGCCCCCATAGACTGCCATTTAAAAAAAATGTTTAAAAAAAAAAGGAGTTGTGTCCCTTCAACTGTCCAATAAGAAAGTTAATCACCGGTATCGGAGTGATATCCCACACACTGCTTTTCGCTGGCTTGGGATGAGCTACGAAGGGGTTAAGACTGTCGCAAAAACACACTAATTCCCACATGACACCCACTTTGGGACTTTTCACATTATTGCTCAGAAGAAAAACACACACACAAACACTGAAGCTGACAGCAATTATTTTCTTAGTGTTTGTTTCAAAAGACAAAATTATCATAAAGCAACTCTTTAATTGACATGAAAATTATCTACAGTCAGAATCACTCACTTCATCTCTGCTACCTGCAGCCCACCAAGAGGCTCAAGTTTCTCTTCCACCTCATCAAAAAAATCAACTGTTTCTGGTTTACTGTTCTTGTCGTACAATGCCGAAAGGAATGAGCGTGTTCTGAACTGACACCACTAATTAACAATCCATTGGAAAATGACATCACAAAATCTTCAGATGACCATTACTACACCACAGAAATTTTAGATGACTGTTACTGTCATTTTCGCAACAGGTCCTGTCCGACAAATTACCTGCTGCAAATGTTATTGTTGCATATCACCATATGGTGAATCACTCACCACAAAAATCTCTTGCAAAAGAAATGAAAGGTCTGCTGGACATGACAATGTGACAATGTCAGTGAGAGAAGGAATGAAAGATGAGACAACAAAAAAGAACGAGACAAAAACAAGAACAAAACAAAACAACACACACACACACACACACACACACACACACACACACACATACACACACACACACAAACCCCAACTCTCACCAGTCATCTGAGTGGAAGTATCATTGAAGGTCTGCTGGACACGATGGTGCTGTTGCACTGTCTGTGTATCACGGCAGAACCTTTCGATGCCCGACAGCACCTTGGGCTTCTGGGTGGTCTGGGCCGCCGCATTGTGGAACTCCACCCCGTTGACTTTGTGCCGGAAGCCACCCAAAAAGGGTTTCTTGGAGGTAGCTCGTTCGATCTCCACCACCACGTCTTTAGCTCACCATCCTCTGCGAAGAATGAATGATTAAGGTTTAGAAAAATTGGTTATGATGTTGTATGTCTCTGCTTTGGTGCAGGTGACTTAACAGCTTACCTGTCTGACCCGAGTCACTTGTATTTATCACAAAGACCTCTCTGCCCTTCAACTGACTCTTTCTGTTCCACACTAGTATCTCCACAACAGCTTTTGGTGAATGTTTCTCTTCTTTCTGTACCCTGCTATTTGGAATTCTCTTCTGTAAGTATTTCACTTGTCTGAAACCCTTCCTGTTGTCCGTGGAGCTCTGAAGACATGTCCTTGTCAGCAAGACCTTCGACTTTCATTGCAAATGTGTTCAGTTTTGGCTGCTGTGATTCGTAAGCATAAAATGAAATATTTTTAGAGCATTTATCTGTTTATATGTATTTTTCGCATGTGAAAAGAGAGAGAGAGAGAGAGAGAGAGAGAGAGAGAGAGAGAGAGAGAGAGAGAGAGAGGGTGCATTTGCCTGTTGGTATGCCTGCCTGTGCCTGTCTGTCTGCGTGCTTTGTTTGCTGGTGTGGGTGCATTGGAGCCGATTTATGTTATCACTTTAAAGCACATGTATGTATAGCGTGAAAAATTTTCATGAAATGCAACATGAGCTCACATGAAAAAAGGAGCTATATGAATGTTTGTTATTACAAAATGATCAAATGAAGGAGACATGAGAATATTCTTCCTTTAGGAGGATTTTCTTCCTATGGGAGGAAATTCATCCCTGCATCTGTCCAAGGCAAACTGGAAGTCCGTCAAAATGTCTGTTTAAAGAAATCCCAAACAGAATACTGCGCAATACCTACACTTATTTGCCATTCTCAGTATTATCAAACCTGAGAATGGTAACTGATACTTCAAAATGTCTGTTTAAAGAAATCCCAAACAGAATACTGCACAATACCTACACTTATTTGCCATTCTCAGTATTATCAAACCTGAGAATGGTAACTGATACTTCAATTTGTGAAAGGTATCCTTCACTGAAAAAGTTGTTTTCCTCTTTGCTTCTTGGAGTTTCCATATCTGAATCTTTGAAAGTGAAATTTTTAGCAGAGAGACATGTATATCTCACAATGACTTTTAATTGTCAAACTTATTCATCCTTACAACAATATTTTCACTTTGTTTTCTTTTTCTCTTGTGTCACACAATCACAAACAACTGCTCATGCACCATTGCTGACCTGTCTGCACCCGAACGGTGATAACGTCAGGCATCTGGTACTCCTGACGTGGGCGATAGGATCGGATGGGGTTGTTGACAGGATCAGCTGACTGCATCTCCAGCTGCACAGTCCCGTTAGGTCCCACGCCAAGGTCAGCCAAGGTCGTGGCATCCGACATATTCTTCCCTGCAGCAGTAATGTGTCCAGTGCGGTGTACATGTCACGGTTAGTTATGGCTTGTGACGAAACAGATTTGTGCATATTTGTGGGGATGTGCAAGATCAGGTGGCTTTGTTTTGTTTTTGTTTTTTTATGTCCATGTTTGTCCATTTGACTTGATGGTGATGACGGTAAGTGTTGAGTATGTATATCTGAGTGTATGTGCGTGTGTGCCTGTGTGCTTGTATGTGTATGCATGCGTGTGTGTGTGTGTGTGTGTGTGTGTGTGTGTGTGTGTGTGTGTGTGTGTGTGTGTGTGTGTGTTTAATCAGAACCATGTTTTGATGAGTGACAGCAGAGTACTCTGTCTGGTTTATTGCCACTTTCCATGTGGCTCACTCTTCCACTTCTAAAGGATGTCATGGCACACATGAAACAGAACTCAGTTCTTAGATCAATAATGCAAACTCACTGCATTAAAAAAAAAAAAAAAAAAACATGTCTTTCATAAATTCTCACAGAAATAACACTTCCACTTGTATGATTCCCAGAACACTGAACTCTTCCTGTCAAAAGACAACCAGGAATATTTGGGAGACACCACAATTATAATCAGTGCAAGAGTGTGTGAGTATGTGTTTCTGTGCGCATGCCTGACTGTATGCATGCATGTGTTGCGTGTACGAGACTAAGCGCGCTTCTGTGTATGCATGTATTAGTGTCTTCAAGTGCACAAATATGCATAGCCACATTTCAAAAGAATTCACCATCAAAACAAATTTGAAAACACACACACACACACACACACACACACACACACACACACACACACACACACACACACAGATATATGCACACACACACACACACACACACATACACACACACACACACACACACACACACACAATGCACACGCACACACACACACACACTGAAAACAAGTACACTACACAATAAAACACACAACAGCAGCATGTTCGTCGACACTCACCGTCAAACATGAGCAGGATAAGGTTGACAGGCATCTTCAGCTCATTGGCAAACTGCTGCTTGAGGTCTTGCAGCGTCTGGCCCAGCATGCAGGCCATCGTGACCACCTGGCCACTGGGCATGAGCACAAACTTCACTGCAACAAGGTAACGAAACAGTCTGTGAGCACGATTCATCACAACGTACAACTTACATGTTGAACAGTAAGGGGCTTAGTAGGTGGTGTCCTGCATATGTTAGATCAGAACAGGCACCACTGAACACCACCGAAAGTGACTCAGCAACAGTGCAGTGTCTCCTCTGGTGGGTTGCCTCTTGATGACTTGACACACTGACTGTTCCCTGGGGATTGCCGGTGCCGAGGCTGTGGCAGGCCCGGCCAGGCTGGGCTGTGGATGTGGACAGGGGTCAGAATGAGCGGCATAGGCGCAGAGCCACTGAGATGGCAAAGAAGAGACTGGACAGCAAAAACTAAACATGCATGTTGAAAACCAAAGTATAAATACAGACTGAGAGAGAAGCAAATATTGACTGAAAACACAGACAGACAAGAAAAAGCGAGACAGATAAACTAATACAGATAGACAGACGGACACAAATACAGAGGAAAACGGAAACCCAGTTCTTCATTAAAAGACTGGGATTAGTAACACATAAAGAAAATGCCACCAGACCAAGACCAACAACAGAATAGCAATGATGATTTTGTTGTTGTTTTGTTGTTTTGTTTCATTTTCTGCATCTTCTCAGTGAAGTCATTACCACATGCCCATTCTGACTCCCTTGTTACAGCATACACAACCACATCCAAGGTCTTTCTAACCCCTCCCCAACACCTGCACTGCCCAGGGAGCAATCAAGGTGATGAATGAGGCAGCCCATCAGATGAGACATTGCACTACTGACTGCTTGCAGAGTGACATTCAGGGGTGACAAATCATATCAGCAAAAAAAAAAACCCAACAACATGTGAATGATCCAATATATCTGCCAATTCAAGGATTCAGAAAAATGTAGAAAAATAAGACACAGAGGGTGAAATAATCTGTTGACAATATCCACACAGGCAGCCTTCTGATCAATATGTATCATGTAAATATGTATATATAGAGAGAGAGAGAGAGAGAGAGAGAGAGAGAGAGAGAGAGAGAGAGAGAGAGAGAGAGAGAGAGAGAGAGAGAGAGAGAGAGAGAGAGAGAGAGAGATTTTTTTCCCGTTCATTTCCTCCTCACTGGGGAGCTAGCATTTTCTTTTCTTCTCTGGTCTCTGTTCCTGGATTTTCTCCGATCCATTCTTTGATGTGCTACCGCCCCCTCCCCCCCCTCCCAATCCCTACTTTCCTCACCCCCATTCTTCTCCTCCCTTGTCACCTCTATCCTCTCCCCCTTACCCACTTCCAGTTCCCTCTACCTGACCCCCCACCCAATCCCATATAAATCCCATCCTTCAATCCCCCTGGTGCCTGTTCTTATTCAGCATATGCTAGAAATCACCTATTAAGCCAGCCAGCCATACAGACAGCAGTAACTGCTTAACTGCAGAGCCAGCATGAGTGTCACCTCACCACATCAATCCAGCAACAGTCCCCGTGGACTGGCTGATATTGAAGATCATGTTGGTACAAAC
>CM031604.1:79652550-79657550 GCA_018398815.1 Conus ventricosus
CACACACACACACACACACACACACACACACACACACACACACACACACACACAACACACACACTCACTGAACAGGCGGATATGCATTGAAATATACGGTTAAGATGACCAGCTCAGAAGCTGTCCCATTAAACAGTTCTTAAGCCAGATTTAAAGAAATGAATTAAATCAGACTTTACTTAAAGTGCTACAGAATTACAGGGAGTTTATTCACACTGAGTGAACTTTATAGCAGAAGGACCTTTGATGCGTGTTTTTTCTTCTCTACAGGGATTTTTTACTTTCTGAATCAAATGTGAGGTGAAGGTAACAATTGAAGCATACACTTGATGGATTTCAGATGAGTAGGTAGGCACAGGCAGTAGAAACAACAGAAAATGTGAAGTTCCAAATGCACATATGATTCTGTTTGGGACAGGCAGCTAGTGAAGTGAGCAAAAAAGCATACGTATCTACATACACACACACACACACACACACACACACACACACACACACACACACACACACGTGTGTGTGTGTGTGTGTGTGTGTGTGTGTGTGTGTGTGTGTGTGTGTGTGTGTGTGTGTGTGTGTGTGTGCGTGCGTGTGTTTGTGTTCTTCAATTTAATGTCCTTCCACTGAAAGTGATTCCGACAATAGTGAGTTTGTGGGTGAATGAGAATAAGTGGATGTGTCTGTAATAAGGTTAACAAAAATTGAATAGTGAGTTTGTGAGTGAATGAGAATAAGTGGATATATGTCTGTAACAAGGTTTTAAAAAAATGGAATAAAAATGTATCCCTTTTGTTTCACATATTTGTTTTACACAAGGATCAAGGTGGGGTACGTGTGTGTGTGTGTGTGTGTGTGTGTGTGTGTGTGTGTGTGTGTGTGTGTTGTGTGTGTGTGTGTGTGTGTGTGTGTGTGTGTGTGGTGTGTGCGTGCGTGCGAGTGTGTGTGCGTGTGTGCGTGCGAGTGTGTGTGTGTGTGTGTGTGTGTGTGTGTGTGTGTGTGTGTGTGTGTGTGTGTGTGTGCGTGCGTGCGTGCGTGCGTGTGTACGTGCGTATGTGTGTGTGTATGTGTACGTGCGTGCATGCATGCATGCGTGTGTTCATGCGTGCATGCGTGCATGTGCGTGTGTACATGTGTGCGTGTGTGTGTGTGTGTGTGAGTGTGTGTGTGTGTGTGTGTGTGTGTGTGTGTGTGTGTGTGTGTGTGTGTGTGTGTGTGTGCGTGTGTGTGTGAATGTGTGTGTGTGTGTGTGTGTGTGTGTGTGTGTGTGTGTGTGTATGAAAAGGGGAAATGACAGACACACAGACTGAGACAGAGAAAGACAGGCAGAGAGAGAGAGAGAGAGAGAGAGAGAGAGAGAGAGAGAGAGAGAGAGAGAGAGAGAGAGAGAGGAGAGAGAGAGAGAACACAAAACAATCAGACTGAAAGTGCATAGTTCATACTAAAGGAAGACAAACTGGTGATACCTCCCAATACATTTAAGCCACACTCCACACTCCAATCTCATCCTTTTAAAACCTTTTTTTTTTTTTAATTTGTCTTGATGCCAGATTCATCTCCCATCTCAGATTCCTTCTCTGTACAGATCTTTTCTAATAAGGAATTTCTGCTGGAGGTCTTTACTTTGTGGTTCCAAACCTAGGGACACGAGTAAAACCACCTGCTATACATTGCTTGGGAATCACATCAGTTGATTTTTGAGTCAACTGATCAACTAATGCAAGAGAGTGAAAATAGTGCAAAGATCAGTGCATGAATCTTTTCATCCTTACGATTGTGCTGAGAATATTGTAATTCCTTTCATGCAAATCATGTCTCCATTTAAACAAACAAGTCTTTTATATGTCAAGGATACGGTGGTCAGTTTAGTGAAGAGTGTATCATGTTCGTCCACCAAAACAATCACGTTTAATGGCTCCAGCTGGGAGGAGACTGAAAAGCAAATTTTCTTATAATTTCATATGTGAGTAAACCTTAGAGACAGAGAAAACGGTGTCGAACTGGTCTGCATCATTATGTTGAAGTTTCGATGCCATGACAAAAAGCTTAATTGTGTGTAAAGACTGAATTATCGATCGCGTTCATTCAAAGTTTTCAACCTGCATCGCATTTTAGATAGCATAAAAAACACAGACTTTGTGCATGCATAACAATATATTGTCTTGCACAACTTACGAGAAAATCTGCGATTCCTTTCGCCTTTGTCAGCTTGTTTTATCTTCGCTACTGATGCCCGCCATTGCCACTGTTGTCGCGATGTAATGGTTGCTACGAACGAGTAGTCGGCGCTTCCAACGGGCAAGCGATTGGTTCACTAGGGAAGGGTAACCAACCCAAAATCATTGTTTGATATCGCGATCGGGCACCTGCCTGATGATCATTTTTTACCTTTGACTGCATGTCTTCTTCTTCTTCTTTTTCTCTGAAAGGGGCCCGGGTTATTTCTGAACGTAATTTCCCCTGCGGTGACGTATCGTTGATTCCGGCCGCGGGAGCTAGTTTGGGGGGGGGGGGGGGGGGGGGGAATTAAAACTATGTACAGGGCTGTAGGTTGGTGGGGGGGGGGGGGGGGGGGGGGGGGGGGGGGGGAATTAAAACTATGTACAGGGCAGTAGGGGGGGTTTCATGGGGTGCTCACAAGTGGCTGCAGAGCCCTGCGCCACCGAGTCGTGAGCGGAACATCTCCAGTGACGTTGCTGATGTCGTAGAGGTGGGGAGGCTTTTCCCAGTCTGAGGTTGTCCTCGGGAAGAAGGTGTTGTTTTTTGCCTTGTGGAAATCCTGTTTTTGGGTATACCCCTTGCTCCTCTTGTTTTTGGGCCCAGAGTCCTGATGTAGTTTGCAGGGGGAATTCCAACAAGATTGTGCTTGACCTTGTACAGCATCATTAGTCTATTCTTTGTTCTTCTTTCTTCCAATGACTCCCACCCAAGGTGTTGAGTATATTGGTGATAATGCGGGTGTTCTTTAAAGTAGTTGTTGTGGGTGTATTGGTGTCTTCTTTGGACAGCTTCGAGTGATTTCTTGTCCTTCTCTTCGTGTGGGTCCCACCCGTTGACGCGTATTCTAATGTGGGGCGCACCATGGTGGTATAGGTTGCTGTTTTAAAACTTTTGTTGTACATTCTTTAAAGTTGCGCCTAAAGAAGCCCACTGTTTTTTTTCCCTTTTGCGGTGATGTTTTTGATGTGGCTGGTCCATGTTAGGTATTGATATGGTAACTCCAGGTATTTGCTTTCTTTGGTCATCTCTAGAGCCTGTCCATGGAGGTGGTGTGGACACTAGCGGTGGTTTATTTTTGTCTGCTAGGATGCGGAGGGATGTTGCATTTACTGGGGTTAAAGTTCATTTGCCACATTTCTTCCCAGCCTTCAAGTGCGTCCAGGTCTTTTTGGAGTAGTCTTGGTCTTGGATTCCTTTAATTTGCTTGTAAAGAAGGCTGTCGTCTGCGAAAAAGTTTTACTTTTGCGTGTTTCACGAACATCAGGAAGGTCGTTGATGTACCAATAGGAAAGTAGCGGTTCCAAGAACAGTGCCTGGGGTACTCCTGATGTTACTGGGGTGGTAGCTGAATATACACCCTAAAAGTGCTACTTTTTGTGTTCTCCCTGTAAAAAAACGATTTGATCCACTATGTGTGTTTCCTCGGATCCGTAGGCCTCAGTTTGTGCATGAGTCGCTGATGTGGCACCTTGTCGAAGGCCTTGCTAAAAGTCCAAAAGATTGCGTCTGTTTGGCCTTTAGCAGCAAGGTTTTTTGCGATGTCGGGGAAAGGTCTCTATAAGTTGGGTTTCGCATGACCTGTATTTCCGAACATGCGACGTCTTTTGAGGATGTTGAAGCTGTCAAGGTGTTGCATGACGCTGCTATGTATGATGTGTCGAGGAGCTTGCACATTATCGACGTGAGGGACACGGGGCCTGTAGTTTGTTTGGTGGTGGCGTTCCCCTTTTTGAAGATCGGCACTACTAGGGCGTCCTTCCAGTCCTGTGGTACTTTTCCTTCGTCGAGTGACTTTTGGGAAATTTGTTCTGTCAGCATGGTGAAAGCTCTTTTGCACCATTTCTCAGGATAAAGGCTGGGGTGTTGTCTGGTCCCGTAGCTTTGTCTATCTTTAAGTTTTTCAGGAGCTTCTGGACACCTGGGTCTGGAACCGTGATGGTTTGCGGTTGGGTATTTGCTGCGTCTATGTGTGGTGTGTTGGTAGTGTCTCTATGGTGAATACTGACTGAAATTGTTTGTTCAAAATTTTTGCTTTATTGACACTGTCACTCTTTAGGAATCCGTTCTGATCTTTCAGAGGTGCCACCCCTACTGATTCCCGGCCTTTTGATTTGATGTGGGCCCAGAACTGTCAAAAGGTCGTTCGGAATATGTGTGTTGTGTGTGGTGTGTGTGTGTGTGTGTGTGTGTGGACGCGCGCGCCGCGCGCTTTGGGGTGTTGTGTTGTGATGTGTTGTATTAGCAACAACAAGAACAACACCAGCAACAATCAGATCATTATTACACTCCGTCTTGTACTTACAATCAATAATAAAGAATCCCGACAAGACGACGCGATCAACCAACAACAGACTTCTACCGAGAATAATCCGTGACTGGAACCGTTGCCCAGAGCGTTGTGGAGTCCACAAAACCCTCGACACTTTGTGTCAGGGGCCTCCAGACTCACTAAAAAAGGTGTTGTTGTTTTTTATTTTTTTTGTTGTTTTTTCCGCCGACCTCCTCCAAAGTGAATAATAATCAACTGGTTGATTGCGGTCGCTTTCCTGGAAGAAGAAGAAGATCGACCAGATTCGCATTTTTCTCTCTCTCTCTCTCTCTCTCTCTATCCTCTCTCTCTCTCTCTCTCTCTCTCTCTCTCTCTCTCTTAAAAAAACCTTAAGATCTATCGTTTGTCTACTAAGTTAATTCATTAGAACTCATGTCATCTTTCCTGTCTGATAGAAAACAATCAGTAACGTTTAGCAGAAAAACTTCTTCTGCATTGCATGTTGAAAACGGTGTTC
>CM031604.1:79672550-79675050 GCA_018398815.1 Conus ventricosus
TGGGTGTCTGGACAAAGCTCTCTTGGGTGTCTGGACAGACCTTTCTTGGGTGTCTGGACAGAGCTCTCTTGGGTGTCTGGACAGAGCTTTCTTGGGTGTATGGACAGAGCTCTCTTGGGTGTCTGGATACAGCTCTCTTGGGTGTCTGGACAGAGCTTTCTTGGGTGTCTGCACAGAACTCTCTTGGTATCTGGATACAGCTCTCTTGGTGTCTGGACAGAGTTCTCTTGGGTGTCTGGACAGAGTTCTCTTGAGTGTCTGAATACAGCTCTCTTGGGTGTCTGGACAGTGTTCTCTTGGCTGTCTGTATCAGAGCTCTTTTGGGTATCTAGACAGAGCTTTCTTGTGTGTCTGGACAGAGGTCTCTTGGGTGTCTGGATGCACCTGTCTTGGGTGTCTGGACAGAGCTCCATTTGCTGTCTGGATCAGAGCTCTTTCGGGTGTCTAGACAGAGTTTTCTTGTGAGTCTGGACAGATGTCTCTTGGGTGTCTGGACAGAGCTTTCTTGGGTGTCTGTCAGAGCTCTTTGGGGTGTCTGTCAGAGCTCTCTTGGGTGTCTTAATACAGTTCACTTGAGTGTCTATGTAGACCTCCTTTGGGCGTCTCATAGAACTCCCTTGGTGTCTGCATAGCCCTCCTCTGGGTGTCTGTACAGACCTCCCTTGACTTTCTGTATAGACCTCCCTTCAGTGTCTATATGTGACCCGCCACCACGAAACCAGTCTTAACTCGCGCGGCCTACTTCACGGCTACAGCTGAAAATAGCTGGTGAGCGTCTACCTGGGGCATTTTGACTTTTTTGCAGAAATGTGTTCCTTACACCCTAAACTTTCACGTGGCACTATCCATTTACTCCAAAACAACCAATACATTAGTTAAAAAATGGAGATTTAAACGCCTAACCTCGAATCAAAATGAACTTCTTTTAAACGCAAAATGGCCCATTTTCACTCGCCTAAAACTTAACGCAACCCTTACAGAACCCCATCGTGTTATATACCGTTCGAAAGCGTGTGTGACGGTCTCCCGGTTTCTCTGTGTGCCATCTAAAAATAAGTATGGTAAAAAGTAAGATGCCGTTGCTAAGGAAAATATGCTGGAGATGATAGCAAAAACTTTAGAAGCCGTTTTCTCAAAATGGCCGTCGGCACAGTAACCCACTTCAAATGACCATAACTTTCTTATTTTTTGCCCTATAGCGTTTCATTTTTATATCAAATTAATCAGAACAATCTGTAGATTTTAAATATATGATATCTTAGAACTTTCAAAAATCGAGTTAAGACTGGTTTTGTGGTGGAAGGTCACATATAGACCTCCCTTGGGTTTCTGTTTGGACCTCCCTTCAGTGTCTATATAGACCTCCCTTGAGTTTCTGTATAGACCTCCCTTTAGTGTCTAAATGGACCTCCCTGTGTGGCATTTGTCTTGTACTATTCAGGGTATGCTAAGTTCTGGCAAAACACAATTATTAGCTGCCCAGTGTCCAGTCCGTTACCGGTTTCCAGTTCTCTCGCTCTAGTGCCCCCCCCCCCCCCCCCACTTTTCAGATCAAACCAAAGAGGGTTGTGCCAAGTGCGTCTGTACCTTGTACCTGTCTTGGGTGTCTGGACAGAGCTCCATTTGCTGTCTGGATCAGAGCTCTTTCGGGTGTCTAGACAGAGCTTTCTTGTGTGTCTGGACAGAGGTCTCGTGGGTGTCTGGACAGAGCTTTCTTGGGTGTCTGGACAGATGTCTCTTAGGTGTCTGGACAGAGTTTTCTTGGGTGTCTGGACAGAGCTTTCTTGGGTGTCTGGACAGCGCTTTCTTGGGTGTCTGGACAGATGGTCTCTTGGGTGTCTGGACAGAGCTTTCTTGGGTGTCTGGACAGAGGTCTCTTGGGTGTCTGGACAGACCTTTCTTGTGTGTCTGGACAGAGGTCTCTTGGGTGTCTGGACAGAGCTTTCTTGGATGTCTGGACAGATGTCTCTTGGGTGTCTGGACAGACCTTTCTTGGGTGTCTGGACAGAGCTTCTGGGTGTCTGGACAGAGGTCTCTTGGGTGTCTGGACAGACCTTTCTTGTGTCTGGACAGAGGTCTCTTGGGTGTCTGGACAGAGCTTTCTTGGGTGTCTGGACAGATGTCTCTTGGTGTCTGGACAGACCTTTCTTGGGTGTCTGGACAGAGCTTTCTTGGGTGTCTGGACAGAGCTTTCTTGGGTGTCTGGACAGATGTCTCTTGGGTGTCTGGACAGACCTTTCTTGTGTGTCTGGACAGATGTCTCTCGGGTGTCTGGACAGAGCTTTCTTGGGTGTCTGGACAGATGTCTCTTGGGTGTCTGGACAGACCTTTCTTGTGTACCTTGGATGTCCAGGACCTCTGTTGTAAGTCTGGATAGAACCTCTCTTGAGTATCAGAACAGAGAAGTCTGGAAAGAGCTCATGTGAGGGTCTGGATATAACTCTCTTGGGTATCTGATTGCATCCCTCTCAGAGATGAGGATAGAACTCTCTTGGGTGTG
>CM031604.1:79682550-79690050 GCA_018398815.1 Conus ventricosus
TTTCGGCGAAGTTTGAGAGAAAGAGAGAGCGGCTGGAGGCGCCTTTTCTGTAAACGTTGGCTTTGAGTTTGCTGAGGAGATGGGGCTGGTGTACGTCGTCGTTGTCTTCGCGTTATGCGCCCTTGGTAAGTCTGGATTCTCTTTCTTGATGTTGGTTTTGTAGTTTTTACTGATGTCCAATGTGTGTGTGTGTTCATATTCTTTTTTCTTTCTTTCTTGTTTATCCGTTGTTGTTTTTTTCATTCCTTGAATCAACAATTTATGCATTGCGTTCCAATAACAACTCTGTTGAGATTCACAAAAATTTCGGAACTTGCACATAACATAGCTCAATATAATCCATCATTTGATATTGGATGGACAACTGTTGGTTTTTTTAAATTAAAATTTAGCAAGAACTTTAGAGTAATATCAAACCCACATTTTGTTTCCTACATCAAGACGAAAACTGACACCGTGTGTTTTTGATAATGCTTACATAGTATCTAGAAGTACTACAAAATATGGCCCTGAACATACCACTTGTTTAGATGTACATAGAAGAAAGATATCGAGTGAGACTTCTGGGGTGATGCAGAACTGGATGATCGGTTCGGTGGTTGAGGAGAATGCTTCTCTGGGTCCCACTGGCACCTTCGGGTGTAAGCTTATCTTTTTCTTCTCTCTCTTTTGGCCGAGTCGGGAAAGGCGCAGTGACGGTGAGGAAAGACCCTCTCGTGTTCTGCGCTATACGCCGGTGCGCGGCTGAAGGTCAAATATTCTTGTCCAGAAATAATGTGGGACGAAATTTTAATCGTGACCTTGTGAACTGAAAAGTTAACTGGACGTTTATGGTGTGTTGTGGTTTCGATTTTTAACAGGAACACTTTAGCAAGTTCCTTTCCCCCTTCATTAATGTGTAGGTCAAGGTCAGGCATCTGCTAAGTTTGTTCATGAGACCTGCTTGCTAACCCCCTCTTCCCTCCCCACTCCGTGAAAAAAATGAATAGAGCTACGTAAACTGAAAAGTTAACAGGACGTTTATGGACAGAAGTGTGTTGTGGTTTCGATTGAATAGGAACACTTTAGCAAATTCCCCCCTACCCCCCCCCCCCCCCTCCCCCCCCCACCCCCACCCCACCCCCTTGATTAATGGCATTAAGGTGCCAGGCATCTGCTTAGTTTTGTCCATGAGTCCCGCTTTCCAAATTTTCCCTTCACCCCTCCCGCCCTCCCTTTTTTAAATCCCTTGAGCTTAATTCCTGCGCGCTGTTGTTCCATGGTTTAGCGGATGTGGTTTATCAGCCTATGTAGAGAGGTTCACACGCACTGACGCCTCATTAACACTGATACTGAGCAACCTGTTGTTTCAATTCATTTTATAAAAGTGCTGGACACACCAGCAGAAACAGGACCTGTTAATTACATTATGTATATCCCCCTCCCCCCCCCCCCCCGACACTCCCCACCCCATCATTTTTTTCCTTCCCAAAGGCATACTTGTGTGTCTTTGGCTTGTTGGCAGGTTGACGGGTTGGGTTTTGACGGGTTGGTAGTTTTTTTTCTATTTGTTGCACGAAAATTTAATTTGTGTCGTCTAATATAACTTTTTCTGTACGCTTGAAACACCTTTTGCATACATCTTTCTTTTCAGCTTTTTTTTCTCTCTCTGTCTCTGTCTGTCTCTGTCTCGGTCTCTCTCTGTATCTGTCTCTCTGTCTCTATGTCTCTCTCTGTCTCTGTCTGTCTGTCTCTCTCTCTCTCTCTCTCTCTCTCTCTCTCTCTCTCTTCTCTCTGTCCCGTCTGTCTGTCTGTCTGTCTGCCTGTCAGTCTCTCTGCCTGTCTGTCTCTCTTTGTCTGTTTTGTCTGTCTATCTGTCCCTTGCAATCCTTCAGAGAGAGAGAGAGAAAAGAGAGAGAGAGAGAGAGAGAGAGAGAGAGAGAGAGAGAAAAGAGACAGAGAGAGAGAGAGAGACAGAGAGAGACAGAGAGAGACAGAGAGAGACAGAGAGACAGAGACAAAGACAGAGAGAGACAGAGAGAGAGACAGAGAGAGACAGAGACAGAAACAGAGAGACAAAGACAGAGACAGAGACAAAGAGAGAGAGAGAGAGATGTAATAATGTCTACTTTTCTCGGCTTTGACGGTGCCATGTTTCACTCACACGGCGATGAATAATTAATGCGTTGTGGCTGTAAACTCTTGTTAGCGGCCGTCTTGCGTTTAGCTTTCCTCGGGAGATCCATAACAGGCAGTTCTGAATCCTTTGTTTATAGTCTGTGAACCTGGTGTTTACAGAAGGCAAACCGCTGATTAAATTGAGTGGTACAATCCATACTGCCACTGTTGCTGCAACTGGTTTTTCTTCTTCTTGGAAAGTGTACTTTTTGTTCTGCTTCCGCTTCTACTGATCTTTTTCCTCTTCTACCTCACCTTCCTCCTCTTCCCTCTCTTAATTTGTGTTCTTGTTCGAGTTGTTGTTGTTGTTGTTGTTTTTGTTGTTGTTGTTGTTGTTGTTGTTGTTCTTCTTCTTCTCTTCTTCTTCTTCTTCTTCTTCTTCTTCTTCTTCTTAATCGTCGTCGTCTTCCTCTTCCTCTTCCTCCTCCTTCCTCCTCCTCCTCCTCCTCCTCCTCCTCCTCCTCCTCTTCTTCTTCTTCTTCTTCTGCTTCTGCTTCTTCTTCTTCTTCTTCTTCTTCTTCTTCTTCTTCTTCCTCCTCCTCCTCCTCCTCCTCCTCCTCCTCCTCCTCCTCCTCCTCCTCTCTCTTCTCTTCTTCTTCTTCTTCTTCTTCTTCTCTTCTTCTTCTTCTTCTTCTCTTCTTCTCCTCCTCTCTTCTTCTTCTTCTTCTTCTTCTTCTTCTTCTTCTTTCTTCTTCTTCTTCTTCTTCTCTTCTTCTCTTCTTCTCTTCTTCTTCTCTTCTTTTTTCTTCTCTTCTTCTCCTCTCCTCCTCCTCCTCCTCCTCCTCCTCCTCCTCCTCCTCCTCCTCCTTCTTCTTCTTCTTCTTCTTCCTCCTCCTCCTCCTCCTCCTCCTCCTCCTCCTCCTCCTCCTCCTTCTCCTCCTCTTCTTCTTCTTCTTCTTCTTCTTCTTCTTCTTCTTCTTCTTCTTCTTCTTCTCTTCTTTTTCTTCTTCTTCTCTTCTTCTTCACAATCTTCTTCCTCCTCCTCCTCCTCCTCCTCCTCCTCCTCCTCCCTCTTCTTCTTCTCTTCTTCTTCTTCTTCTTCTTCTTCTTCTTCTTCTTCTTCTTCTTTCTTCTTCATCTTCTTCTTCGTCTTCTGCTTCTCCTTCTTCTTCTTCTGCTTCTTCTTCTTCTTCTTCTTCTTCTTCGTCTTCTTCTTCTTTCTTCTTCTTCTTCTCCTCCTCCGCCTCCTCCTCCTCCTCCTCCTCCTCCTCCTCCTCCTCCTCCTCTTCTTTTTCTTCTTCTTCTTCTTCTTCTTCTTCTTCTTCTTCTCTCTTCTCTTCTTCTTCTTCACAATCTTCTTCTTCTTCCAGTTTTAGTTTTTCAGTGGCTGCAAAGAAGTTAACTCAGCTTCTGAACCGATAATTACTGCCTGAGACTGTATGCCATTTATTCAAAACATATTCAACGTTATTCTTTAGAAATTACGATGACTTGAAATCAAACGAATGCGATTTATTACGAATGAGCGACGAACAAAATTTTACGTTTTAGCCATTATATGTAGGCCTAACTATGCATTTAATTCGTCAAAATAAGTATCATAATGTGTAAATAGTGCATTGTGTACCTCATTGATGACACGTAAATAAGGCATTGTACACATAAGTAATAATGTTCACGGAGAACTTTTATTTCATTCCAAATCACCCAAAAATAATGCAACAAGAATTAATAATAATAATAATAATGAATACTTATATAGCGCCTATTCTCGGCTAGAGGCCAAGCTCTAAGCGCTTTACAATCAACACTTCGTTTACACAACGGGCTGCCTACCTGGGTAGTGCCGACTGAAGAGCTGCCAGCTGGCACTTCATTCAGTCGTTTTCCGTGTCATCCATTCAGTATCGTTCAATATCGATCACTCATTTTCCTTACTTCCTTCATTCTTTCCATTTCTCACTCTGGGTGCATGCTATGTGTAACGTGTCATCCATACCAACGGCCAAACTGGCCTACTCTTCCGAAAGTTGGTGATGGGATTTTACGTGTGTGCAAGATGTTATGCATGCGTTCACACATGGAACCTCGGTTTATAGTCTCATTCGAAGGACTGTATGGGAAATGGAGTCAGAACCAATGTTAACTCCGAGGGGAAAATCCCCCTGTACCGAAACGCCCTGGCGGAGGTTCGAACCCGCAACCCCAGGATCACCAAGATTACGAGTCAGGCGCTCTACCAACTGAGCTATTCGAAAGACCATGTAATTTGCACGCCAGTCAGTTCCGAGGTTTCGGTAAGTGGGAGGTAGGAGGAGGAATGTCGAAAGCCCGCCCATTCCCACTAGAAGAAAAAGAAACACCCGAAGGTGCTGGGGAGGACCCAGAGAAGCACTGTCTTCACCTGCCTTTAGAGCAGTCCTGTACCACCCTTGGAGGCCTGCGCTGTGTTGACGATGGGTACAGGCACGTGCAGGACACTCTATTAAGATATCAAGGGACATAACTGCTCCTGAACAGAGGTAAATTAGACTACAGGATGCAGCTCATAACAGCCTTAAAGTAGCATCCCCATGGGTGTACCAGCCCATATTTCATGACTGCATAGCCCACCGGCGAAAAACACCACCCTCCAGCTGCCGAGCACACCCCACAGACCCAACCACCCCTGCCCACGGACAGATGAAGACAGTGCCACTCCATACACAGCCAAGCTTTCGCCATACGGTCTTATGTGCCCTCAAGAGAGAATCCGCCCATTCCCACTAGTCTTTACCCCGTCCCAAACCTCTTCATCTCTCACCTCTACTTACATTCCCACCCCCCTCCCGTCGCGAAAAAAAAAAATCCATCTCCCTCCCCCGCCCTCTCCCACTCCCCCCCCCCCCCCCCCCCCGGCCCTCCTCCACATCCCCTCTCCTTCCCTCCACCGCTCATTGGTCAGCTTTCTGACAAGTGGGTGCTTGTTCGATAGTCTTCCCATCCCCCCCCCGCTCCCCCCCCCCCCCCCCCCCCCCCCCCACGTTCCTGCCCATCCCCTTTCACTTCTCCCTCCCTTCGTCCAGTTTCCTATTGATCAGTTGTGCTTTCGTTCCTCGCTTGACAAAGTTTCCACCGGAGGTGCAGACTACCTAGCATAATCCAAGAACACCCCCTACCACGCTGCCCACAACCTCCCCCCCCCCCCCCCCCCCCCATACTCACCCTTATCAACTCCCATTATCTGATCCTCTTTCACCCCTGGTCTGGTCCGTATTCCATACGAACTAATCCGTCCTCCCCCCCTCCCCCCCTTCCCCCCCCCCCCTTCCCCCCCCCCCCCCCCCCCCCCCCCCCCGGCTTGTGTGTCGAGCCGTTCGGCTGACAAGTAAGGCCTGGGTCAGTCTTCATCTCTCACTGCTGTAAAAACGCTCTTAGGACTCCCCCCCCGCCCCCCCCCCCCCCCGCCTCCCTCACACACACACACACACACACACACACACACACACACACACACACACACACTCACACACACACACACGCACACACGCACGCACGCACGCACGCACGCACACACGCACGCACGTACACACACACACACACACACACACACACACACACACATACACACACACACACACACACACACACACACACACACACACACACACACACACACACACACACACACATCCAACCCTCAGTGCACTGCAGGATCGACTTTTTCTTTCTTTTCCTTTTCTCCACCCCCCCCCCCCCCCACCCCCACCCCCTCCCTGCCAACCCCCCCCCCCCCCCCCCCCCGCCCACTCCCCACCCCCCACTACCTTTTTTTTTTCATTCTGCGTGTTCCAACGAGCGATGAAGTTCCAACGAGGGGTGAAGGAAAGTAGAGGAGTGGGAGATGGGTCGGAGTGAGGGCGGGGTGGGGTGGGGGAGGGAGATGGATTTTTCCCCGCGGGGATGGGGTGGGAATGTAAGGAGAGGGAAGGAGTGAAGAGGTGTTGGATGGGGACGGCTATGGGAGTGGATGGAGGTTCGAAATTCCTCCACCTTCCTCCATTACCAGTCCCTCACCATCCCATCCCGTCTTTCGTTCTCTACTTCTCCAACCCCCAAACCCCGTCCTATACATTATAACCATACGCAATTTTTTTTCCTGTGCAACCGCACTAGCACCACAGTCCAAGGAATCATCTATCTTAGTTCCTCATGAGCAACTTACCAAGGAGACACTGCACTGCCGCCATCTGGGTTTCCTGACGTTGAGTTCAGTGAATGGCTGCTATGACCATGTACGCAGGATGCTATCTTACTAACCTCGCCTCCTTCACTCTCACACCCTCACTCAGCCTTCACCCCCATTTCAGTTTATTGACGACATAGTTCTGTATAGAAAAGACAGAGTAAGTGACCCTGAGCCTTCACCCAGCCTCTCTCTCCTCTCCTCTCCTCTCACTCATCTCTCTCTCTCTGCCTCTCCTTCTCTCCCTCCTCCTCTCTCTCTCTCTCTCTCTCTCTCTCTCTCTCTCTCTCTCTCGTCTCTCTCTCTCTGTCTCTCTCTCTCTGTCTCTCTCTCTCTCTCTCTCTCTCTCTCTCTCTCTCTCTCTCTCTCTCTCTCTCTCTCTCTCTCTCCTCTGTCTGTCTGTCTACCTGTCTCACTGTCTCTCTCTCTCTCTCTCTCAGTCTCTCACAATCTTCTTGTCTCTCTCTCTCTCCTCTTCTCTGTCTCTGTCTGTCTGTCTGTCTGTCTGTCTATCTGTCTGTCTGTCTGTCGTCTGTCTGTCTGTCTGTCTGTCTGTCTGTCTGTCTCTCTCTCTCTCTCTCTCTCTCTCTCTCTCTCTCTCTCTCTCTCTCTCTCTCTCTCCTCCAGAGGGCGTCACAACGCCCATCATCCAGCATCATTCCCCTCAATATTACTGATACCAGCCATGTTGACATCTGGTGTAAACAAAACTTTATGAATGAAGTAATGCAATAACAATCAGAAGAGTTGAGAGTAAATCAAGTCGAGGTTTTAAACATATGCTCAACGCATATCGTAATCTACAAATTGTGTGACCGCACCCGATAATTAATTGAAAATAATGATGAAAATTAAAGAAAATGGATAAGAAACAAATAATAAGAAAACATGTAAACACCTACACAACCACGACAAACACGAAAAGTAAAGAAATAGAAATTCTGAATGTTACGAAAGATATGGGACACCTTTACGCATCTTTCAAAGACCATGCCAATAAAAGATGATACAAATTACTTGCCTGGGGTATTATTCATCCATGCATACATCATGTAAATCATACATTGATGTTACTGCATACTTTTCTGTGCGTATAAGCGTGTTTGTATGAAAGCGTGTATGTAAGCGTGTATATACGTAAGAGCGTGCGTGCGCGTGTATGTGTGTGTGTGTGTGTG
>CM031604.1:79715050-79722550 GCA_018398815.1 Conus ventricosus
TACGTTATGCACACACACACACACACACACACACACACACACACACACACACACACACACACACACACACACACACACACACACACACACACACACACACATACACACAAACACACACACACACACACACACACACACATAAAACCGGCCCTATGTTGTTTCTGTTCCGTGTTTACATTGTTCAATTTTTAGTTTCTCGCGCCACTCTGATTATTAATTCATATTTTCGTTTGTCAGTATTGTTTTCCACATCTGGAGTAGATAGATACTCGACTTGTCGAAATCGCTTGGATTAAATCTTGTCACAGACTAGACGGGGCGGGATTCAAAAAATCAATTTTAATCGGAACACCGAGCAAGAGATGCTGTGTTGAAGAGGAAAGCTTACTGTATGAATCCTTCCCACGCTAAGACAGGTTAGGCTCCCGTCATCGATTTCTGTGCGAAGGCAGACAGGAAAGCTTACTGTATGAATCCTTCGCACGCTAAGACAGGGTTAGGCTCCCGTCATCGATTTCTGTGCGAAGGCAGACAGGAAAGCTTACTGTATGAATCCTTCGCACGCTAAGACAGGGTTAGGCTCCCGTCATCGATTTCTGTGCGAAGGCAGACAGGAAAGCTTACTGTATGAATCCTTCGCACGCTAAGACAGGGTTAGGCTCCCGTCATCGATTTCTGTGCGAAGGCAGACAGGAAAGCTTACTGTATGAATCCTTCGCACGCTAAGACAGGGTTAGGCTCCCGTCATCGATTTCTGTGCGAAGGCAGACAGGAAAGCTTACTGTATGAATCCTTCCACGCTAAGACAGGGTTAGGCTCCCGTCATCGATTTCTGTGCGAAGGCAGACAGGAAAGCTTACTGTATGAATCCTTCGCACGCTAAGACAGGGTTAGGCTCCCGTCATCGATTTCTGTGCGAAGGCAGACAGGAAAGCTTACTGTATGAATCCTTCGCACGCTAAGACAGGGTTAGGCTCCCGTCATCGATTTCTGTGCGAAGGCAGACAGGAAAGCTTACTGTATGAATCCTTCGCACGCTAAGACAGGGTTAGGCTCCCGTCATCGATTTCTGTGCGAAGGCAGACAGGAAAGCTTACTGTATGAATCCTTCGCACGCTAAGACAGGGTTAGGCTCCCGTCATCGATTTCTGTGCGAAGGCAGACAGGAAAGCTTACTGTATGAATCCTTCGCACGCTAAGACAGGGTTAGGCTCCCGTCATCGATTTCTGTGCGAAGGCAGACAGGAAAGCTTACTGTATGAATCCTTCGCACGCTAAGACAGGGTTAGGCTCCCGTCATCGATTTCTGTGCGAAGACAGACAGGAAAGCTTACTGTATGAATCCTTCGCACGCTAAGACAGGGTTAGGCTCCCGTCATCGATTTTCTGTGCGAAGGCAGACAGGAAAGCTTACTGTATGAATCCTTCGCACGCTAAGACAGGGTTAGGCTCCCGTCATCGATTTCTGTGCGAAGGCAGACAGGAAAGCTTACTGTATGAATCCTTCCCACGCTAAGACAGGGTTAGGCTCCCGTCATCGATTTCTGTGCGAAGGCAGACAGGAAAGCTTACTGTATGAATCCTTCCACGCTAAGACAGGGTTAGGCTCCCGTCATCGATTTCTGTGCGAAGGCAGACAGGAAAGCTTACTGTATGAATCCTTCGCACGCTAAGACAGGGTTAGGCTCCCGTCATCGATTTCTGTGCGAAGGCAGACAGGAAAGCTTACTGTATGAATCCTTCCCACGCTAAGACAGGGTTAGGCTCCCGTCATCGATTTCTGTGCGAAGGCAGACAGGAAAGCTTACTGTATGAATCCTTCCCACGCTAAGACAGGGTTAGGCTCCCGTCATCGATTTCTGTGCGAAGGCAGACAGGAAAGCTTACTGTATGAATCCTTCGCACGCTAAGACAGGGTTAGGCTCCCGTCATCGATTTCTGTGCGAAGGCAGACAGGAAAGCTTACTGTATGAATCCTTCCCACGCTAAGACAGGGTTAGGCTCCCGTCATCGATTTCTGTGCGAAGGCAGACAGGAAAGCTTACTGTATGAATCCTTCCCACGCTAAGACAGGGGTTAGGCTCCCGTCATCGATTTCTGTGCGAAGGCAGACAGGAAAGCTTACTGTATGAATCCTTCGCACGCTAAGACAGGGTTAGGCTCCCGTCATCGATTTCTGTGCGAAGGCAGACAGGAAAGCTTACTGTATGAATCCTTCCCACGCTAAGACAGGTTAGGCTCCCGTCATCGATTTCTGTGCGAAGGCAGACAGGAAAGCTTACTGTATGAATCCTTCGCACGCTAAGACAGGGTTAGGCTCCCGTCATCGATTTCTGTGCGAAGGCAGACAGGAAAGCTTACTGTATGAATCCTTCGCACGCTAAGACAGGGTTAGGCTCCCGTCATCGATTTCTGTGCTAAGGCAGACAAGTAATAGACAGAATCAACTGTACAGAGGTATAACAAACGAAACGTGGTTGAAATTATCGTTTTCGATAGAAATATTGAGTGAAGACATTTTCAGGAAAGTAATAGGTGTGTTTTTCCATGCGTGGGATGCTGCTCAAATTACAATATGACCTGAGAAACTGGTCGAAGATTTTACTGCGGTTTTGGTTTGATAACATTGTTACTGTTCAAACCATTGTTTGGCTTATTAACCCCGTCAGTGCCATATTTTGTTTTTAGTAGTTGCACCCTATTTGCCAAGCCATATGGCTCACATGGGTGTGCCGTGAAACATCGTTTTGCTAGGAAGGATGGCGTAGCGCTGACTTCCGAAGAAAAAATTGCTGTGTTACTTTTTTCACTGCTATGGCTTTATATGCTCTTCAAATTGATCATTATTATCCTCCATTTGACTAGCGCTTAGAGGCTTTAACGCTCTTCAAATTGATCATTATTATCCTCCATTTGACTAGCACTTAGAGGCTTCAACGCTCTTCAAATTGATCATTATTATCCTCCATTTGACTAGCACTTAGAGGCTTTAACGCTCTTCAAATTGATCATTATTATCCTCCATTTGACTAGTGCTTAGAGGCTTTAACGCTCTTCAAATTGATCATTATTATCCTCCATTTGACTAGTGCTTAGAGGTTTTAACGCTCTTCAAATTGATCATTATTATCCTCCATTTGACTAGTGCTTAGAGGCTTTAACGCTCTTCAAATTGATCATTATTATCCTCCATTTGACTAGCGCTTAGAGGCTTTAACGCTCTTCAAATTGATCATTATTATCCTCCATTTGACTAGTGCTTAGAGGCTTTAAACGCTCTTCAAATTGATAATTATTATCCTCCATTTGACTAGTGCTTAGAGGCTTTAACGCTCTTAAAATTGATAATTATTATCCTCCATTTGACTAGTGCTTAGAGGCTTTAACGCTCTTCAAATTGATAATTATTATCCTCCATTTGACTAGTGCTTAGAGGCTTTAACGCTCTTAAAATTGATAATTATTATCCTCCATTTGACTAGTGCTTAGAGGCTTTAACGCTCTTCAAATTGATAATTATTATCCTCCATTTGACTAGTGCTTAGAGGCTTTAACGCTCTCAAATTGATCATTATTATCCTCCATTTGACTAGTGCTTAGAGGCTTTAACGCTCTTCAAATTGATCATTATTATCCTCCATTTGACTAGTGCTTAGAGGCTTTAACGCTCTTCAAATTGATCATTATTATCCTCCATTTGACTAGTGCTTAGAGGCTTTAACGCTCTTCAAATTGATCATTATTATCCTCCATTTGACTAGTGCTTAGAGGCTTTAACGCTCTTCAAATTGATCATTATTATCCTCCATTTGACTAGTGCTTAGAGGCTTTAACGCTCTCAAATTGATCATTATTATCCTCCATTTGACTAGCGCTTAGAGGCTTTAACGCTCTTAAAATTGATCATTATTATCCTCCATTTGACTAGTGCTTAGAGGCTTTAACGCTCTTCAAATTGATCATTATTATCCTCCATTTGACTAGTGCTTAGAGGCTTTAACGCTCTTAAAATTGATAATTATTATCCTCCATTTGACTAGTGCTTAGAGGCTTTAACGCTCTTAAAATTGATAATTATTATCCTCCATTTGACTAGTGCTTAGAGGCTTTAACGCTCTTAAAATTGATCATTATTATCCTCCATTTGACTAGTGCTTAGAGGCTTTAAACGCTCTTCAAATTGATCATTATTATCCTCCATTTGACTAGTGCTTAGAGGCTTTAACGCTCTTCAAATTGATCATTATTATCCTCCATTTGACTAGTGCTTAGAGGCTTTAACGCTCTTCAAATTGATCATTATTATCCTCCATTTGGACTAGTGCTTAGAGGCTTTAACGCTCTTCAAATTGATCATTATTATCCTCCATTTGACTAGTGCTTAGAGGCTTTAAAACGCTTTAAGTCAAAAACCGTAAGAACGATTGTTTTGACGTCATATTCAGCGTGTTGACGTCATATTCAGCGTGTTGACGTCATATTCAGCGTGCTCTTCATGCTCATGTTTGAGACTTCAGTGTGATAACAGTTCCCCACTCCATTTTGTTCGGGTTGTCATTTAGAGTGGAACAAAGAAACATATCGAACAAAGAAACACAGAGCACAGCAAAAATGAAAATCATTAATTGTATTGCATTAACCTCTCACATAGGGCGCTGCAATGTGATAATCAGTTTTCAAGAGAAATACGTTGACAAGTGTGCGCACGTAATGGCAGAATTTTGTTCCAATTTCCGTTTCATAGAAAAAGCCCATTTTTGACACAACCGAATATCCATTTTATGTCACCGATGTGACAACGTGGATGATACTTGTCCGTTAACTGAAGTGACAAAGTGTCTGGCTGTGCGAAAGTTCAGTCAAGGAGTTCAATTATTTTCAATGATGCACAGGCGTCAAATTTGTCAAACCGGTGATTGTTGACTTGATGAGTTACAACTTGATGTCGTGTTGCTTCTCTGGACAAAAAAAGGTTCATATTGACATAGTTCTTATGTTCAATTAATGAGTTAAAATGAACGATTTTTGTGTGTGTGATGAAATCATAATTCTGCACATTCCTAGTGGACTGTCACGAATCAGACTGAAGGGTTATGTAACGTGTTGTGCAAGGAACCCACATTCGCGTGACATGATCTATGTTAATGCTCGTCTGTGTGACCCTATCCAACATCCAGATTCTGCCTCAGTCTCGAAAGTAGATATCGATTTGTGTATTACATTTTTTTTTCGGCTGTTGTTGCAATGTTTACATGGTCAGATGAGAATACATAGGCAAGCTTGGTTCCTCTTTTAGGAAGAAGTCTTCTGATTTGTTCTGTTTATTTTATGGCTGAGTCTGTGGTGCAAAATAGAATGATGGACATTTCATTGCTTCACCGTGGAAGCGAACCTTATATAGATAATTGTCCTTAGCGATGCATGTATAAGGTAAAAAAAAAAAAAAAAGCATGACAGAGAAAGGAGCAAAAAAAAAATGTAGAGGGCGAACTCACATTCTAACTGCAGCTAGCTTGGGTGTTGTTGGAGGAAAAAAACCCACCTCACACGTGCAAACTAGTGGCCCTATTTCAAACATTTAAAGAGTAATGTTAAGACCATCCGCCAGAAAGAGAAACAGAAAATACAGATACATTGTTCGCCAGGTTCCTGCACCTTTCTTTCCATGAATAGGTGCTGGCAAGAATTATTGATAGCACAAGTGTAAGGAAAAAGATGCTAGCTCGCAGCTTCATTCACGAGCACAGAAACTATGCAAATTTCACAGTGTTATGTTTGAAAAAAAAATAGATAGCGGGAGATTCAATTAGAATTCATTGCGCAAACCTTAGATGCCCGGGTGTGAACAAACAGAGGAAATTCGAAAGAAGACAAGGCGAAACGAATCTTGTTAGACGACAATGTCACACCGAAGCAATATTTATTCTCTTTAAAGTACGGTGGTGAGTTGCTAAAGTCTTTAGTCCAGATAAAAAAAACTTCTGTATTGCGATTGCTTTGCTAAAATGACTGCATTGATGATTGTAGCTTCGTTTTAACGAAATCAAAAGTAACCTTAATGTAAAGTCATTGAGGTTATTATACTACTAACAACGGATACTTTGATAATAGATCATGTAGTGATGGGCGGTGAAACACCAAATGAATTTCAGTTTTACCGTAGTTTCAGTTTCCGGGCATTTCACTACGGTTTTGTTTTCATATTGCTTAGGTCGTAGGCTATGAACAGCTATCTGAAATGTACAACATCAGAATCTGATCAAGGAGATCTTCATTTATAGCATACGACTTTATGTGTATTTGAGGAGGGAGGGAAAGAGAGAAAATGACAATGACGATGACTATAATTCTTTCTTTTACAACTGCAGAAGTAGTGGCTTTGTTAGCCATTTTTCATGCTTACCGTTGCAATTTTACAAAGCTAGTGCTAAATGACACATCATATGTATCAAAGGATTATATAAACAAACAAACAAACAAACAATAAGAGCAATCACCAAGAAGCAAGTACTGACGTCAACAGTGAAATAAACAAACGAAAGCAAAGCAACTTAAACAACAACCACAAAAAAAAACAACTAACAACACAAAGAGAAGAGAGAGAGAGAGAGAGAGAGAGAGAGAGAGAGAGAGAGAGAGAGAGAGAGAGAGAGAGAGAGAGAGAGAGAGAGGGCACCTGACCGGATGGGGCAGCGATGCGCCGGAAGCTGTGGGGGCGCTCAAGAGGACAGTCAAGTTCCTCTTAGAGACGGAAGTAGGCCCACGAGTGTGACGGTGAATGAGAAGAAGAGTAATAGGAAGAGGACAAAGAGGAGGCGGAGGAGGAGGAGGAGGAGGAGAAGAAAAGTAACAAGAAGAAAAAGAACAGAGAAAGCGAGAGAGACCGACAGAGAGATGCAAACAGAAAACACACACACACACACACACACACACACACACACACACACACACACACACACACACACACACACACACACACACACACACACACACACACACACAGTGAAATACAAAAAACAAACAACAACAACAAAAACAGACACACAGAGACAGAGACAGATAAACAGAGTCAGACAGAGAAAAAGGAGATGAGGGTGGACCAAGGAGGAAGGGGGGGGGGGGGGGGGACGGGTGGGAGGAAGAGAGAGAGAGAGAGAGAGAGAGAGAGAGTGTGTGTGTGTGTGTGTGTGTGTGTGTGTGTGTGTGTGGTGTGTGTGTGTGTGTGTGTGTGTGTGTATGTGTGTGTGTGTGTGTGTGGTGTGTGTGTGTGTGGGGTGTGTGTGTGTGGTGTGTGTGTGTGCGTGTGTGTGTGTGTGTGGAGGGGGAAGTCATCTGACACATTCACAATAGTACTGTAGAATTTGATATGGCCAGACCTCGCTGTTGTTGGAATCTTCAAAAACTACAACCAAACCCACCTATAGCGTGTCAAAACAGCCAGTAGAGATGCCACACATCGATTTTTTTTTGAGAGGGAGGGGAAATTTAATCTACATCAAT
>CM031604.1:79732550-79775050 GCA_018398815.1 Conus ventricosus
GAAATCGACATGCAGGCACCGCTACATTGATTTCCTTTCGGTCCGGAGGGGGGTTTCCTCTCGAATTGGGATACACTGCCTTGATTCAGGACGTGTCTGTATCTCCTGCTCCAAGATACGCTGCATAGCATTGGTTCTTGCAGAAGTTTCGGCCTCCATCAAGGATAAATCAGATCGATTCAGGAGAGAAAAAAATGTTTCTGTCGGGAACTAGGACACATACGTGGGATTCTGGGTGTGTTTCTTCTGATACAATTATACACCTCTTTTGAGTTATGAGTCGTTATCTTGAAGCTCTCCTCCCTCTCTTTGCTACTTCCTGAGTGAAACGCGGTATTGGAGAGTCGTTTCGTCCCCAAACTCCAACGGCAGACAGATGCTGACAACAAGAATATTACAGTCATGATAGCGATTTATTGGCACGATTATCCTGATTTTTTCATTCCAAGAAACATGTGGAGAGAGGTGTTTTTGGATAAAGTTTACTTCAGAACGTTTGTTATTTCAATGCGTCTATGAAAGAGACCTCAGACTCGTTGATAGAGGATGGAGTGACACTAGCAAACTGGCTGAGGACCGTGCACAGTGGAGTGCCTTGACTGCCTCATGCGTCGCAAGACGCGGGAGCATCTAAGTAAGTCTATGGAAGTTTGTTTCTATCTCGGCACAATTACGGAGGAGTCTTTGTCTATGATAAGGAGAGATTATGGTTTGATTTTGGGTTGTATTTTCTCTCACACCAGAATATGCATGGTCTGGGTCTTGGACAGATTCTGCCGCATACAGAGATAAACATGGTTGGGTTTTGGGGGCAGGTTCTGTCTCACACTGATATAAACATGATATGGTTCTTGGGCAAATTCTGTCTCATACAGAGATAGCCATGGTTTGGTTCATGAGGAGATTCTGTCCCATACAGGGATAACCATGGTTTGGTTCATGAGGAGATTCTGTCCCATACAG
Organism: Conus ventricosus; assembly: GCA_018398815.1. Lineage (NCBI taxonomy): Eukaryota > Metazoa > Mollusca > Gastropoda > Neogastropoda > Conidae > Conus > Conus ventricosus. Next base: position 79,733,514 of record CM031604.1, read on the forward strand.
GGATAACCATGGTTTGGTACATGAGAAGATTCTGTCTCATACAGAGATAACCATGGTTTGGTGCATGAGAAGATTCTGTCCCTTACAGGGATAACCATGGTTTGGTGCATGAGAAGATTCTGTCCCATACAGGAATAAATATGGTTTCATTCTTTGGCAGATTCTGTCTCACACATGATAAATACGGTTTGATTCTTGGGTAGATTTTGTCTCATTCAGGGATCAACTTGGTTTGAAACTGAGACAAAGTCTGCCTCATTCAGCGACACACATGGCTTGGTTTGGGGGCGGATTCTGTGTCACACGCAGATAAACTTTGTTTGCTTCTTTGGCCGATTCTGTGTCTTCAAGGATACAAGGTTACACCTCTTTAATTGTAAAATATTTTCTATTACCCGTGCAGCGATCTAGACAAAGGTTCTATTCGCTATTTTCAGGAGCGAGCTGTGACCGCAATCCACATGCCTTTCATGGGTGACAAAATATCGAGGCAGAAACCTCATGTAGTAATCAAAGAAACATATAGTCACTGCTATATCGATTTCCTTGGACTGAGGGGGAGTTTCTGTTTCATACAAGAATACAACTATGTGATTGTGTGTCAAAATAAAGTGTTTGTGTTGTCAAAGAAGGACGCATCTCTGATTCATGAGGAGTTTCATTCTCCGCCAAGCACCCTGAAACCCAGACAGCGATTCTACATTGGGGAAAGCCGTTGTCTGTTTTGCCTGTTCATGGAGGTCCTCGCAAAACGCAGCGATCTGAGGTTGGAACATTTGTTCCCACACGTCGATCTGACCAGTGTCAAAATGTCCTACTGTTCCTTCCTGAAGGACAGCATTGGAAGACTGTCTGGCTATGGTATGTATTACCCCGTGATAGACACAGAGGCGCCGGCAGAAAAGTGGTCCAGGAATGAAAACGACATACAGACAGCATTGTATTTATTTCATCATTCATGGCGACCTGTGGAGAATGGTAGTATTTGGTCAGGTTTCTTTCTTAAAGTTTGTCTCTGTCTCTGCAACAGTCAGGAGGAGTTCCTCACATTAACAGAGATTAACATGGTTTAGGTCTTGGACAGGTTCGTTCCATACAGGTGCAAATTTCGTTTGATTTCGGGGCAGATTCTACCTTATACAGGGTAACACTTGGATTACTCCTTGAACAAATTCTGTCTGTCTCATAAAGGCATAAGCGTTGTTTGATTCTTGCAGAGATTCTGTGAAAATACAGGGATAAACTTGGTTTGGTTGTTCGACACATTCTGCCTCATGAAGGGATAAACTTGGTTTGCTTGTTGGACGGATTCTGTTTGATAAAGAGACAACTCTGTTTGGTTCAGGAACAGACTCTGTCCCATGCATTGATAAACTGGCTTGATTCTCGGGCAGATTGTCTCATACCGGGATAAACTTGATTTGATTCCTTGGCAGATTCTGTCTTATACAGGGATAAATTTGATTTGACTCTTGGTCCGATAATCCGTCTCATACAGAGGATACGAATCTACAACAATTAGCTTTTCAATCACGTCACACAGATATTTTTGGGAAAGGGGGAGGGCGAGGAAAGGAGTTCTATTTTCTATTCTCTAGAGACTTCTTTGGGTGTAATATGCATGCACCCCTTGGGAGACGTAGTGTCGAGGCAGAAACTTGTTGCAGTAATAAACACAGAGAGAGAGAGAGAGAGAGAGAGAGAGAGAGAGAGAGAGAGGAGAGAGAGAGAGAGAGAGAGAGAGAGAGAGAGAGAGAGAGAGAGACAGACAGACAGACAGAGAGGAGAGAGAGAGAGAGAGAGAGAGAGAGGAGAGAGAGAGGAGAGAGAGGAGAGAGAGAGAGAGAGAGAGAGAGAGATTTTCGTTTGATTATAGAGGACTTCTGTCTCATACAAAGATACACTAGGCTGATTTCTCACGAATAACTCTCATCTCCAACAAGCACCTAAAAAACCTCGACAGCGGTTCTATTCTCGTGGAAGTCATGGTCTGTTTTGCCAACTGATGGAGGTCTTTGCATGACGCTAATTCATTCCCATATCCTGATTTGATCTGTATCTTAATGTCCACGCGTTCCTTCCTGAAATGGAATATCGGAGACTCATCTGTTCGGGATTTGTATGCATCCTGTGAGATATAGAGACGACAGATGAAAATTCTGGTAGTAAAAAAAGAAGGCGATCTGATTGCGTTCATTTCTTCACTTGTGTGATGACGTGAGTGGTGTCTCGAGCCATGTTTTGTTCCAGAGTTTGTCTCTGTCTCTGCAACCAGTCTTGAGCAGTTTGGTGCCTCATACAGGGATGCTTTGGTTTTTATTTTCAGTGAGATGACATATCATGTAGAAGATACAGGAATAAAAGTTCCAATCTCTGGCATGTTCCATATGATATATCATATAGAAGATACAGGAATAAAAGTTTCAATCTCTGGCATCTTCCATCTCCAACACCGAGATCTGGGTAAAATTTTATTTTATTTTATTTTAAGATATTACGGCGAGGCAAAAGACATTGTTCTAGTTTGGTTTAAAAAAAATCACTGAGAACACCGTATTGATGGATTATGGGCAAGGGAGGGCGGGGAGGGGTGAGGATGGGGATAGGGATATTATCTCATACTAGGATACAATGGTTTGATTTATGAGTAGTATCCATCTTCAACAGCCACTCACAACCTTACACCGTGACTCTTTTTGTAATGTAAGGCATTCACCAAGAAATGGAATTCCTTCCAAATGCAATGATTGGAGGTTGAAACATTGGCACAGATATCCTGATTTGATCTGTATCTTAACCTCCACTTTTAACACCTGATAGGCAGCCTTCGACACTCACCTGGCAGTGGTCTGTGGATCTCCCTAGGGAGACATGAAGACGCGAGCAGAAAATCACCCCGATTGTAAAGGCACCATATAGACACGATGCATTGATTCCTTCGTTCATGGAAGCGTGTTGAGAGTGGTGTCTCGGGCAAGGTTTCTTTCAAAGCGTTTCTGTCTAAGCACCACCAAGGAGGAGTTTCTGTCTTACACGTAGATAAAAATATTTTAGTTCCTGGGGGCAGATTCTGTCACATGCATGAAGATAACAACACACTAGTTTTGTCCTCGCACATTTTATATTTCCAACACGGCATACAGTGAACCAGACGAAGATTCTGTTCTCTATTCTCCTGAGGGTCGTTTGGCTGTAATCAGCATGCATCCCACGGGAAACATTATGTCGACGCGGAAAAATTGTAGTAATCCGCGGAACCCACCAATCATTGCCAAACTGATTTCCTTGGATTGTGGGGAGAAGGGGGTGGGGGAGGGGGGGGGGTACTAGGCCCGTCTCATATAAAGATATGACAGTTTGACTCTGGAAACGTTTTACGTGTCAAAGAAGGATACATTTGTTTGATTTATGAGTGCCTCCCATCTCAAACAACCCCTCAAAAATATTTGCAGTGGTTCTGTTCTCGAGTAAGCTACAGTCTATTTCGCTTATACTTGGAATTATATGCAAGACAAGACAAGTTAGGGCAGAATATTTCTTCCCACGTCCCGAACCGATCCGTATCTTAATGTGTTCCTGTTCCTTCCTGTACCTTGGTGCTGGAGAATGGTCTGGCCATGCCATGTATGCGTTCTGCGAGAGACACAGAGGCGCCAGCAGAGAATCGTTGCAGTAAAGAAGGCGACTTGCAGACAGCGCTGCATTGATTTTTTTCTTTTCTTGTTACGTGTAGAGTGTGGTGACTTGGCTAAGTTTTTTTTTTTCTTCCGAGTTTGTCTCTGCGTTAGCCTGGGTTGGTTTTGGCCTGCAACAGGGATACAGTTTATTTTGATTCCTGGGCAGATTATGTCTCAAGTGACAACATAAGGATACACTATTCTGAATCTCCAACACCCAAACAGAATTCTAGACGAATGTTCTCTTCTCGATTCTCTGACGGGTCGTTTGGCGGTAGTCTGCATGTATCTCAGGGTCAGAGTCATAATGTCGACGTGGAAAATTTGTAGTTGTCAGAGAAACGCCCAATACACTTCCATGGATTGGTAGGAAAGAGTAGGCAGGGAGTGGGTAGTGATCTGTCTCATACAAAGGTACAGTAGTGTGATTCTGAAAGCGTTTGTGTCTCAAAGAAAGATACATCTGCTGGACGTATGAGTACCTCACATCTTAAACTCCTCAGGAACATGGGCAGTGATTCTATCCTGGAGTAGACCACAATCTATTTTGCCAGACAAAAATATCTTAGGCTAGACTATTTCTTCCCACGTCCGAATGTGATCCGTTTCTTAATGTTCCTTGTTCCTTCCTGAAGTGCTGTATTGAAGGATGGTCTGGCCATGCTCTGTATGCGTCCTGTCAGAGACACAGAGGCGCCAGCAGAGAATCGTTGCAGTACAGAAGGCGACTTACAGACAGCACTGCACTGATTTCTTCATTTCTGGTAACATGTGTAGAGTGGTGGTGGTGTCTTGGGTAATTCCCCCACACCCACCCCCAATTTAGTCTGTCTATGCACTAGCCTGAGTTAGTTTTGGTCTGAAACAAGGATAACGTTAAGCGTGGTGGATTCTGTCTCAAATGGCAATAAAGGATACACTAATTTACATTTCCAACACCCGATACAGATTTTTTTTAGACGAATGTTATTTTTGCAATTTTCTACAGGGTCTTTTAGCTATGATCTGCGTGCATCCCACAGAGGACATGATGTCGAGACAGAAAAATTGCAGTAATCGAGAAACGCTAAATTGATTTCCTTGGATTTGTGGGAGAGGGCGGGGGTGGAGTGGGGCTGCTCTGTCTCATACAAAGATACAACAGTTTGATTCTGGAAGCGTTTGAGTGTCAAACAAGGATGCACCTATTTAATTTGTGACTATTTCCCATCTCAACCAGCCAATCAGAAACATTGGCAGTGATTCTTTTCTCAGGTAGATGACAATTTCGCCATTACTTGGAATTCTATGCACGAAGAAACGATTTTAAGGTAGAAGATTTCTTCCCACGTCCCAAACTGATCCGGTTCTTAATGTTTCCTGTTCCTTCCTGAAGGGCGACATTGGAGAATGGTGTGGCCATGCTCTGTGAGAGACACACAGACTCTGGTAGAGAATCTTTGCAGCAAAGAAGGCAGCTTGCAGACGGCACTGCATTGATTTCTTCTTTTCCTGTTACGTGTGGAGAGGTGTCTTCGGTAAGGTTTCTTTTCCATGTGTGTCTGCCTCTGCATAGTCTGGGTTGGTTTTGATCTGCAACAGGGGAAAAGTTAAGTTTGATTCCTGGGTGTATTTTGTCTCAAGCGGTGATTTAAGGACACGCTGTTCCAAATCTCCAACATCCCATGAAGAGACTAAAACGAATGTTCTCTTCTGAATTCTCTGGAGAGTCGTTTGGCTATAATCTGCATGCATACCATGTGGGACATACTGTTGAGACGGAAATGTAGTAATCAGAAACACCAGATTGATTCTCTTGGGTTTGTGGGTAGGAAGGAGCCAGGGTGGGGGTGTTCTGTCTCATATACAAATATGCAATGGTTTGTTTGTAAAAGCATTTGTATGTCAAACAAGGATACACGTCTTTGATTTATGAGTACCTCCCATCTCAAACAACCCCTCATTAACCTTGGCAGTGGTTCCCTTCACGAGTAAGTCGCTGTTTATTTCGCCACTACTTGGGGTTCTGTGTAAGACGAAACAATCTAAGGGTAGCACCTTCCTTCACAAGTCCCAGTCTCATCTATATCTGAATGTTCCATGCTCCTTCCTGAAGTGCAGTATTGGAGAATGGTCTGGCCATGCCATGTATACGTCATGTGAGAGACACAGAGGCGCCAACAGAGAATCGTTGCTGTAAAGAAGGCGACTTACAGACAGCACTGTATTGATCTAATCTTTTCTAGTGACATGTGGAGAGTTGTGTCTTGGGTAGTGTTCCTTTTCCAAGTTTATCTGTCTCTGTTCCTATCTGGAGCAGATTTGGTCTGAAGCAGGGATAAAGTTGAGCTTGATTCCTAGGTAGATTCTATTTCGAGTGGGAACACCAGGAAACACTATTCTGAATCACCAACACCCCAAACAGAGATCTAAACGAATGTTCCCACTCTCAGTTCTCTGGACGGTCGTTTGGCTGTGAGCTGCATGCATCCCATGGGATTCGTAATGTTGACGTGGAAAAATTGTAGCTGTCAGAGAAACGCTGCATTGATTTCTATGGATTGGAGGTAGAGGGGGGGGGGGGGGGGACAGTGCTCTATCATACAAAGATACAGCGGCGTGATCCTGAAGGTGTTTGTGTGTCAAACGAAGATACTACCTGTTCGATTATGAGTACCTCTCATCTCAAACAACCCCTTAGAAACCTTGTCAATGGTTCTATTCTCGAGTAAGCCACACTCTATTTCGCCAGCACTTGGAATTCTATGCAAGACAAAACAATCTTAGGGTAGAACATTTCTTCACACGTCTCGAACCGATCCGTATCGTAATGTTCCCTTTTTTTTCCTTCCTGAAGTGCAGTATTGGAGAATGGTCTGGTCATGTTCTGTATACGTTCTGTGAGAGACACAGAGGCGCCAGCAGAGAATCGTTGCAGAAAAGAAGGCGACTAACAGACAGCACAGCACTGGTTTTTCTTTTCTAGTATCATGTGATGAATGGTGTCTTGGGTGACGTTTGTTCTCCAAGTTAGTCTGTCTCTGTACTAGTCTAGGCTGGTTTTGGTCTGAAACAGGGAGAAAGTTACATTTGGATCTTGGGCGGATTCTGTCCTAGGAACCAACACAATGATACACTGTTCTAAATCTCCAATACCCCAAACAGATATCTAGAGGAATGTTCTCTTCTCAGTTCTCTGAAGGGTCGTTTGGCTGTAATGTGCATGTATCCGAGGGGTGGGGGGGGGGTGGGGGGGGGGGGGGGGAGGGCGTGGAAAAATTGTAATAATCAGAGAAACGCCAAATTGTAATGGATAGGTGAGAGGTAGTTAGGGGGGAGGGGGGGGGGGGGCGGTTCTGTCTCATACAAAGATATAGTGGTGTGACTGTGAAAGAGCTTTATGTCAAAGATATTCTGTTCGAACCAGCCACCATGGCGAAGTGGTTAGCGTCGCGGATTCCGGCTGGGAGGTCGTGGGTTTGAATCACATCAGAGTCATGTGGGTTTTTCTGCCCCGACCGGCTCCTACCCAGAGTTGAGTTTGCTGCAGACTCAGTTGGGGAGACTGGGACCACACAGTCGAGTTTCATCCACTTAATGGATGCGTTTCTGAGAGGGTTGCTCACATTTCCTGGCTAACACTGCAGGTGCCTGTATCTCTCGGGCCTGGTTGACGCCGGGATATATTATGAAAGGAAGCGTAGAGTACAGACCTGTCATGTAGTCTCAGACCGAAATGGAAATCCGTAGCTTCATCTTAATCATTCCTCATTCTCATCGATCAGCATTAAAAAAAAAAAAAAAAAAAAAAAAAGATAATCTGTTCGACGTATGAGTGCTTCCTATCTTAAACAACCCTCAGAAACCTCTGCAGTTGTTCTGTTCTCGAGTATGTCACTGTCTAGTTGGCCAGTGCTTGGAATTCTGTATGCAACAAAACAATCTTAGGATAGAATATTTCTTCCTACGTCCCGATCTGATCTACATCTTAATGTTCCATGCTCCTTCCTGAAGTGCAGTATTGTACAATGGTCTGGTCATGCTCTGTATGCGTCCTTTGAGAGACACAGAGGCGCAATCAGAGAATCGTTGCAGTGAAGAAGGCGATTTATAGACAATGCTGCATTGATTTCTCCTTTTCTGGTGATGCGTGGAGAACAGTGTCTTGGGTAGTATTTTTCTTTTTCTTTTTTTACTGGTGTGTGTGTGTGGGGGGGGGGGGGGGGGGTCTGTCACTGTACTATTCTGGCTTGGTTTTCGCCTGCAACAGGGATAAAGTTAAGTTTGGCTCCTGGGCAGATTCTGTCTCAAGTTGTGATACAAAGATATACTGGTATAAATTCTAACATCCCATGCAGATATCTAGACAATGTTCCCTTCTCAATTCTCTGGAGAGTCATTTGGCTGTGTAATCTGCATGCATCCCATGTGGGACATCATGTTGAGAAGGAAAAATCGTTGTAATCAGAGAAACGCCAAATTGATTTCCTTGGATCGGTGGGATGGGTGTCGGTGGGGGAGTGTTCTGTCTCATACAAAGGTACAGTGGTGTGGTTCTGAAAGCGTTCGTGTGTCAAACAAAGATACCACCTGTTTGACATATGAGTACCTCCCATCTCCAACAACCCCTCAGAAACCTTTGCAGTGGTTCTCTTCTCGCGTAAGCCACAGTCTATTTCGCTTATACTTGGAATTCTATGCAAGGAAAAACAATTTTAGGGTAGAGCATTTCTTCCAGGTCCCGATCTGACCCGTATCGTCATGTTCCTCTCTTCTTTCCTGAAGTGCAGTATTGGAGAATGGTCTGGCCATGTTCTGTATGCGGTCTGTGAGAGACACAGAGGCGCCAGTAGAGAATTGTTGCAGTAAAGAAGGCGACTTACGGACAGCGCTGCATTGAGTTCGTCTTTTCCAGTGACGTGTGGAGGGTGGCGTCTTGGGCAGGGTTTCTTGTTCAGGTTTGTCTGTCTCTGCACTAGTCTGGGGCATTTTAGTCTGAAACAGGGATATAGTTTAGTTTGATTCCTTGATGGATTCTGTCTCACAAGCAACACAGGATTACGCTGTTCTTAATCTTCACCCCATACAAAGATCTAAACGAATTTTTCCTTCTCAATTTTCTTGGGGGATTTTTGGGTTTTGAAATCTTTGATCCAGGGGGGAGTATACGAGTAAAAAAAAAAAAGCAGTAATAAAGGGAAACGCGAAATGGTTTCCCCTTAGATTGTGGAGGGCATGGGGGTGTCGTGGGTTGTTCCGTTCATATTGATTCTGGAAGATTGTGGGGCAAACAAGGATCACAATTTAAATTTGTGCTCCCTCCCATTCAAACACCCATCAACACCTTGGCAGTGATTCAATTTCCGGGTAGGGTGTCTATTTCGACAAACTTGGAAACGAAAAAATTTTAGGGTGAACTTTTCTTCCAGTCCCATCTGACCTTTCTTATTTTCCCCCTTTTTCCTTCGGGAGGCTTTTGGGAACGGTCTGATCATTTTCTATACCCCTGTAAGAGAACCAAGGCACCAGCAGAAAATCGTTGCGTGAAAAAGGCGATGAGACACACTGCGTTGTTTTCTTCTTTTTGTAAATTGATGATGGTGTTTTGGGGTGCTTTTTTTTCCAAGTTAGTTTTCTTGACAAGTCGGGTGGTTTTGGTCTGAAACAGGGTAAAGTTAGCTTTTTGTTCCTGGGCAGATTTTGTCTCAAATGACAACACAAGGATGAATTTTATGAATCGCCAACACCCCAGATATCCATAGGAATGTTCTCCTTCTCGGTTCTTGAAGGGGTCGTTTGGCTGTAATCTTCATGTATCCAGGGGGAACGCAATGTCAAAGTGTAAAAATTGTAGCAGTCAGAGAAACGCTAAATTGATTTCCATGGATTGGTGGGAGGGAGCGTGGGAGGGGGGGAAGGTGTTCTGTCTCATACAAAGATACAGTGGCGTGATTCTGAAAGCGTTTGGATGTCAAAAAAGGTAATCTGTTCGATGCATGGGTACTTCTAGTGGCTATGTTCTCGAGTAAACCACAGTCTATTTTGGCCAGTTCAAAACAGGACACAAAAAAAACAATCTTTGGGCGCAGAACATTTGTTCTACGTCCCGAACCGATCCATATCTTAATGTTCGGTTCCTTCTGAAGTGCAGTATTGGAGAATGGTCTGGTCATGCTCTGTGTACGTTCTGTGAGAGACACAATGGCGCCAGCAGAGAATCGTTGCAGTAAAGAAGGCGAATTACAGACAGCACTGCATTGATTTCGTCTTTCCAGTGACGTGTGGAGAGTGGTGTCTTGTCTTGGGTAGGGTTTCTTTTCGAAGTTTGTCTGTCTCTTCACCACCCTGAAGCCGTATCTGTCTGAATCAGGGATAAAGTTGAGCTTGGTTCTTGGCCATGGCGGATCCGGATCCTGTCAAAGAAGTACTACATGTATACACTGGTCTGTATCTCCAACACGTCATGCCGAAATGAAGACGAAGGTTTCCTCTCCATTGTTTGGCGAATCGTTTGGCTGCACTCTGCATGTATCCATGGGAACCAGAACGGCGGGATAGAAAATTGTAATGAAAAACTATACATACTGTCACAGCTATATCATTTTTTTTATTACAGGAGAATTTTTGTTCCATGCAAAGACTCACAATGGTTTGATTCTAGTGGCGCACTGCGTGTCAAATAAGAGACATTGGATTGATTTGCACGTAGGTCCTATCTCGAGCCATTACTCAGAGGAACAGAAAGTCTGTGACTCTGCTTTCAAGTCATTACCTGTTCACCTGTTCACTAGTGCATTTGGGGATCTTGTCAAGACGCAACGATCTGAAGCTGGAACATTCGTTCCTTTTTCCGGTCCTGATCAGACCTGTAGTGTTTTTCTTGAAGGGTAATACTTGAGAGCTACATGGCTGTGATCTGTATGCATTCCGTGAGAGACAGTAAGACACCCGCAGAAAACCGTTATAGTGAAAAAGGCGCCCCACAGACCGCATTGCTGATTACGTGTTGACAGTTGACTCTGACGAAATGACAATCCGGACGGGGCCCCTCGTGGTCGGCTGGGATATAAACAGTATGAATCAATTGAAACTGAATTAAGCGTGGAGGGTAGTAAGTTCGTCTCTGTCTCTGCAGCATGTATCAGTTTGCAGGAGTCTGTCTCAAAAAGGGCACTTTCTCATTCAAAGATCTGAATTATACAAGGGTTGGTTCCAGAAGATTTTCCACCGCACAAAAGAACCCACATAAACAACCATACAAACATTTTCTCTGTTCTCTAGAGAGTCCTCTGACTGTGATCTATGTGTATCCCATGGGTGACATAGAGGCGTGGGCATGGGCAGGGAATCGTTGTTATAATCTAAGAGACACAGACACGATTATGCTGATCGTCATCTTCCTGGAGACTGAAGTCTGGTATAAGGTTTCTTCTGTAACAAAAACGTCTGTGTCCGTGCCTGTCTCTCATTCTGTTTTTGTTCACTGTCACATCTGTCCTCCCTGTTCTCCACATCTGCCCCCCCCCCCTCCCTCCCTCTCTCTCTCTCTCTCTCTCTCTCTCTCTCTCTCTCTCTCTCTCTCTCTCTCCTTCTCCTCCTCCATTCACCATTTCCCCTGCTTCTTCTCGCCTTCTCTGTCCTCTCTGTCTCCGTACTGTGTCTGTCTGTCTGTCTCTCTCGCTCTCTCTCTCTCTCTCTCTCTCTCTCTCTCTCTCTCTCTCTTTCTCACACACACACACACACACACACACACACACACACACACACACACACACACACACACAGAGCTTTCATCCTCCCACCTTCACACACACGTACACACACACACACACACACACACACACACACACACACACACACACACACACACACACACACACTTTCAACCCCCCCCCCTCCTCTCACCTCTGGTCCAAAATCGCCCTGAAGTGGGGGCGTAAAAAAAAAAAAGCTCTCTCAAGACTCTCATCTCTCAAGTGACCTCTGCTGCCCTCCTTTTCCTTTAGAAGTGAGAGGTCCGCTGTAATTAGAAAGCTCCGGCCCCGCTGCACGATGATAGAGGGACCTCACGTGATGGCGCCATGCCCGGCCATTACTGTTGACACTTTGCCTGTTTAGCCACTGCGCTTCAGGCAATCTTCCTGACCTTTTTTTGGTTGTTGTTGTTGCTGCTGCTGGTCTATGATTGTTGGCTTTTCTTTCCCCTTTCTTTCATTTGCAGGAAGAGAGAAAAAAAAGTATTGCTTGTGACGTGGATTGTTCCTTCAATGGAGAATTTCCTGTGTGGATATTTTCTGCTTTGACGCAACTTCTTGTTTTGTTTTTGTTTGGTTGTTTGCTCGGATTGTTTTTGTTGGTGTTGTTTTTGTTGTTGTCCTTGGCCCTCCGCCAAGGCAAGATTCCCAAACGCCCATCTCCTTTGATGATTTCTGGGCTGGAAGTCATGAGTTAGGACACCAGCTTAACCCTATGAATAACTGGACAGGAAGAAATCAAATGATAGCCACTCCATGATGACATTGACGAAATAGTTTCTTTTGGTATTGGTCATTTTCTCCGTGCACATGACGAAATGATAATGCTCAAGAAAACTATGCACAATGGAAGCTTCGCCATGATCTCCGTGCTCGGCAGAAGGAAACCGATAAGCTAGATGAAAATGATTCGGCTCTCTCGATTTTTGAATGTGCGCAAGCGTGTGCTCAGTTGATGTTTAAAATGTGAAAAATACTCCTCATTTTCGTAATTTCATTCAAATAATAGTTATGTATCACACATCAAGATAACACATTTGAAAACACTTTGAAACCAGTTCACCATCTTTTTAAGGAGAAATTATAATGAATCCGCCAGAGAAAAGGGACACACGACAAAGATAAAACACAACGCGTTTCGACCTATTTGGTTTTCCTCAGGCAAGAGAAACAAATTCAGAACAATGGAAACGCAGGACACGCAATCGTTAACTTTATCTTCTCAAATCGGGCACAATATGGACATTGAATGTCGTGTTCTGTCTTGTAATTTGTTCGTTCCTTTTTTTTTTCTGGCGGATTAATTATAAAGTTCTCTTTAAAAACTTGTTTCCATTTCTGTCTGCTGCCCCCTCCCTTTGAAACCAGTTCAGCATCGATGTGGTTGTCTGGTTCCAGTTAAAGCTGGCAGTGTCAGCATCACAACAGCCAAATCGGTGCCGACTACAGCATGCCAGGCTCTTTGAAACTAGTATCTTATGAACCAAAGGGCTGCAGGGAGTTTACGGGGGATTCCCATCTTTGTTCAATGTGATGTTTCTTTACTCCTGATCAGATGTTTGGTTAGCTGAGCTGCAGAGTTTTTCCTTTCTTTTCTTGGTTGAACTTCATGTCCGGAAAGCTTGCAAAATGACCGACAATGTTCGGTTTGTTGCTTGTTTCTTAATTTGTATTTCGTTTGTTCGCTTTTGGGTAGGGAGTGTGAGGGGTATTCAGTTGGTTTGAAGGTTATGTGATCCATGAAAATATTGATGATAAGTTTTCGTAGAAATCAATGTGTGCTTTAAAATAACGATAGTGATGACGTCGAAACAATTTTCACTGCTTTTGACGCTGTTAAAGCATTAGCCAGTGTCTCAACAAAGGAAAACATAAAAGAAAGTCAAAAGAAAGAAAGAAAGAAAGTTGTCGATCTTGTTGATTCCAGCTACCCGTATGGGATGTAAACAGTATTTATGGGGTCTAGTACTGGCAATCGGCCATTCACCATAAGTATGTCCAGTTCGATGGTTCAGCACGCACGCACGTGAGATACAGCGACTGTTTTCATGAGTCAAACCGACAATATTCATGGTGATCAACGTCATCGGGCAACATCAGACTTGAACGCCAGAAAGCAGTTTGCTCAGGAAAATGATATTTATCAACTGTTTTGTATAACGAAAGAATAGAAACAATGCTTGCACGTGGAAAATGCCGAGAAAGAGAGTCTTTGACGAACTCGACAGCCGAAAGTTTGCAGAGAGAAAAAGAACTAAGACAAGTGTTTTAATATTTACCAGCTTGCACTCTATGGGGAGGAGGGGGGGGGGAGGGGGGGGGGGGCTGGACCTTTGCAGAGTGTGAGAAACATTATTGTAAGGAAGAGTTGTGGTCTTTAGAGGTAGGCGTGATTAAATACGGAACTAAAACCACAAGAGGGCCACAAGGGCGGCGTGAAGCACCCTTCGCCATTGATTTGTCTCCACCTGTGACTTGTGTGGGCTAAAAGGCCTTGTGGCCACACGCCACAATTAGGACTTTGCTCCAGATCACTATATAAATCTATGTAAGCGTTTTTAGGCCTAACATACGTCAGAGCCAGCATTTGGTACCAAACTGTTAACTGATCAAAAGAGCAGCCCCTCGCCAATCATTTCTTTGTTGTTGTTGTTGTTTTTTAAATTTTCACTGATGACATAATTCACTATCTTCAAAAACATGACCTCCGTAGCTGACGGCATTTTTCAGGCCTTCCTACTCACCCGTGACCCTATCTCTGCGCCAGTTGGTTCCCCCAGATTTTTCCATACCTTTCATTTTAATCTGTCTGCTTGGAACCACCTGGCATGTACCTTGATAGGCATATGAAAGAACAGAAGGTGATGCAACTTTCAGACACAAAACTCACAAGACAATCTAATTGTGCCTCTCTATAAACACCCGACACCTTAAGCAAGGCCTTGGCGTATTCATGTTGATTTTCGGTGTGCAGCCTGGTTGCGTGAGGCAACGCACTTTCCGGTCGACTTAAGCAGTGCCGTCTTTCCACTTGTTTCTCCGTCTCCTCTTCCCTGGCATTATTTCTTGGGGAAATTAGTCTCGCAGAGTCTGTCATATGAATTGTATATAAAAGAGACAGACGCAGAACGAATAGAATACTGGAAGACGCCAATCTCTGGCTCCGCTTCTGTTTGTAACCCCCTTCACTTTCTATGCAAACATTAATCCGCCTTCACTTTCTATGCAAACATTAATCCGCCTTCACTTTCTATGCAAACATTAATCCGCCTTCACTTTCTATGCAAATATTAATCCACCTTCACATTCTATGCAGACATGATAGAGGTCTTCAGAAGACAAATTTGAGAAAGAACACGTTTTCTAATTTATATGTTGTTGTCCTCCCCCTCCCTCCCCCACCCACCCCACCTCCCCGGTATGTCATAACCCCTTCTCTGACAGGAGGATCCGGATTAAGTATTTTCTCAAATTTGCCTGGCATCTTGCCAAACTGCCCTCTGGGGTTTATTGCTCCACCATTCAATGCGATGCCAAACCACGCAGTTTGTGTGACTGTTTTCTTGCTTTTCTTTTTTAATTACATTGTGATTACGTTGGGCCATTGTTTGTTTCCTCTCCAGCTTCCCACCCCCCCCCCACGCCCCTGCCCTATGCAACACCCACCCCAAAAAAAAAAAAATAAATTGGGAGAGGCAAGAAAAGGAGCAGTGTTTCATTGTTCCTATCTTGAGTAGTCGGGTGTGTGTTTGCACGCAGCCGGTCATTTGTGGGGTTTCATGCCACGAATGTTGTGCATCTGAATTTAAAAAGAGGAAACGATGTCTTTACAACACTTTTACTATCAAAAGAATTTAATCTTCTGTAGCCACCATTGATGGCACGGACATTCTTCTTTCTGTCAAGACCATGATTTATAACACAGAATGTGTTTTTCTGTGTAAAGCACACACACACTCACACACAACACACAAACACACACTCACTCACACACACACAACACACACACACACTCACACACAAACACACACACGCACGCTACGCCACATCATACGCGCGCGCGCGTTGCTTGTGTGTGCTGTGTGTGTGTGTGTGTGTGTTGTGTCGTGTGTGTCGTGTGTTGTGTGTGGTGTTCCGGGTGTGTGTGTGTGTGATAGTCTAGAAATGCTATTTTTCAGTGGAACACCAGTGCTGTTGCTGACACTGGCGTCTGTTTCTAAAAACTCGATGTGGACAGATGTTCTGTATTCTGTTTTGACATATTTTCTATAGAGATCGGCATGTTCTGTCTTATTAATATGTTCTGTCTGTTAATTAAGAAATTGTAGAATCACTTGCGCGATACGGACATATTTAGTATTTTTCGGATTAATACACTTTGATAAGCAAGGTATTGTCTTCTGCTCTGCCTTAATGGCGCGGATATTAATAAAAAAAAACGGTCATGCACACAAGGCTTCCACTCCCTTTTGTTGAGGTAGATGGGTTAATATTGTCTGTCCCTATTGGGAGTGTTCGCAGGATGTATCAGCCTGTGTACGCAGATGAAGAAGAAGAAAGTCTTCTGCTTGAAACACACTTACCTATTTGGTATCGTGTCTTTAATATTCTATTATAGCAGATAATATTTAAAAATATTTTGTGTTTTTTATAATTTCCGGTATTGCTTATGTATCCCTGATGTCTTTAAGACTTTGATTCAATTGGCATTTGTCGTCTCTGAACACCTTGGTACAGCATATATCATTTTCATTAAATAAATGATTTGATATTATAGTCCTGGTGTTCTCCAAGACACTCACTAACTCTTTATACTTTCTTCTGCAAACATCCCTGGGTTTACCAACAATTGTTTTTTGTGTTAAACAACTCCAATATGTCCCGGACGAGTGTCCTTCCACTTAAAAACCTAGGGTAACAATAGATAGCCTATATTGTGTTTTATGTTGTGTCCTAATTGCTGTTTCTTGCTGTAAATCAACCTGGTGTTTATGACCATTTATATTCTGTATTCGCTCTGTCATGATTTCACGTTTTCTCTATTAAATACCTCTGCATTATCATTAGTGGCCAGAGCACCTGTGAGCGTTTTTCATCTAAGCCTACGCCTCTCTGTATCTCTGTGTTGTCTGTCTGTCTGTCTGTCTGTCTGTCTGTATCTCTCTCTCTCTCTCTCTAACTCTCTCTCTCTCTCTCTCTCTCTCTCTCTCATCTCTCTCTATCAGTTGAAATTGAGCATCATTTTTATTTGACTGTTGCCCTCTGTATATAGTCTTTCGAGCTAGATTTCTAAGAGGATTCAATGAAAGTGCTGAGTTAAATGTTCTGTTGAAAACAACAAGTATGTAATCAATAGGCACAATGTTTCATAGTTTGTGTTCCTGCGATTAAATCAAACAGAAATAACGGTTATATTTTAAACGAAAATGACTAGCTGATTATGAAGGCTTCAGTAACTTTGATATTAATCTTGTGCTGCATGCTATATAGATCTTCATCATTCACTCATGTAGGCGTAGCTTTGTTTGCTAAGATTCGGTCATTTTGATCTTTTCTACAAACATTTATATTTAGATAATCGATTGTCAAAGACTGTGTAGTGTGAATGTGGGAATATATTTATTCTTTTTCGCCTCCTCCCTTCACCCCCCACCCCCCCCCACCCCCTTCACATTCCTTGGATCGCCCCCATCTACTTGACGACCGTCCCAGCCCAACCACTAACATTCAATTTGGTACCTCCAATTGTATTGTGGCCACCAAATAGGGGCCGACGTACATTAAATTCTGAGTTCGGAGTCTCTCTCTTCCTCTTCATGTCTGCCACTCCTCATTGTCCTCTTGCTGAGTATGTCTTTCTTTTCATTGTTTCCGTACCGTGTTTCTGTCTCTGTCGGCCCATTCTCTCCCTGTCTTTTTTCGCCGTCTGTCTGTCTGATTGGTCCTCCCTGTCTGGCTGGCTTGATGGTGGCTCTGACTCTCTCTCTCTCTCTCCCTCCTCTCTCTCTCTCTCTCCTCTCTCTCTCTCTCTCTCTCTCTCTCTCTCTCTGTTCCCATGTATGAGATTTTGTTTGTGTGCATGGCGGGTGGGGAAGGGGGAACGGTGGGAAAGTAATTGTGCGCACGCTCCTGTCGCGCGCGCGTGCGGATGTGCGTGTAGTTGCATGCACGCTTGTACGGTCCTTGATCTGTGTGTCGGGTTTGTGTGTGTGTGTGTGTGTGGTGGTGTGTGCGTGTCGTGCGTGCGTGCGTGCGTGCGTGCGTTGCGTGCGTGCGGCGTGCGTGCGTGCGTGCGTGCGTGCGCGGCGCGCCAGCGCGTGTGTGTGTGGTGTGTATGTGGTGTCTATTGTGTGTGAGTGTGTTCGTGTATGTGGTGTGTGTGTGTGTTGGGTGTGTGTGTGTGTGTGGGTGTGTGTGTGTGTGTGTGTGTGCACGCGCGACTCTGACCCATCGCTTTGTGACGTAAACTCTCAGGACCGCGATTAAGTAGACGAACATCTGCCCCCTTTCCCACACTTCATGTCTCTCTTCCCCCCTCCCCCCCACCACCCCCGTTCATTTCCTCCTCCCCCCCCACCCACACACCTTTTCTCTCTGCTGGTGTGTTGGAGACGTCAAGTGGAGGGCTAAATCAATTACAGGCATTTGTTGGCCATATCTGCATGTGTGTGCTCCGGGGTTTCCCCTCATCCTCACTCACGTCCACCACCCCCCCTCCCTCCCCCACCGGCGCTCGGCGCCCGTCCCCTCACCACCCCCACCCCACACCATTCTTACCGGACCCATCCCATCCCCTTCTCCTCTGAGGTACAAAGAACGGTCAGTAGTGTTGTGTTTCTGAAGTGATCATCGTGATTTGATTAGTCGTGTGTGTTGTGTGTGTTGTGTGTGTGTGTGTGTGTGTGTGTGTGTGTGTGGTGTGTGGGTGTGTGTGTGGTGTGTGTGTGTATGTGTCGTTTAGTTTGAAGTGAAGAGGAGAGAGAGAGAGAGAGAGAGAGAGAGAGTGAGAGAGGGAGAGAGAGGAAGAGGAGAGATGAATGAGAGAGAGAGAGAGTGGTGGAGGAGAGAGAGAGAGGAGTTTTGTTTTGTAGTTGTTGTTGCAAAATGTTGCTATTCTTCTTGTTCTTGTTCTTTTTTATCTTCGCCTTTCCTCTCTTTTTCGTCTGTGTTGTTGTTGTTGCACTTTTGTTGTTGTTGTTGTTGTTATTGTTGTTGTTGTGTTGTTGTTCTTCTTCTTCTTCTTCTTCTTATCTTTCTTTCTTCTTCTTCTTCTTCTTCTTATTCTTCTTCTTCTTTTCTTCTTCTCAGCCTCCTCCGCCTCCTCCTCCCCCGTCCTTCACTCAATTATAATAAGTAAATCTTACATAATCATTACAGTGTCAGTCGTCCTGTGTAGTTATGCTTGTGTGTGCGCGTGCTTACTTGTGTCTGTAGACACGCTATCAGGATTGGGCATTTTCTGTGCCAGTGCTGCAACTTTAGTATCATCCAAGTTTGCAGTATATCAGCTGTTATTAAGACCAAATCCGCCATTCCCTGCTTAAAGGTGTCAAACGGACCATCAAGTTAATTATTCTGCTATTACATTATCAGCAATCTTTTAGGCATTACAGGAAGGAAGAGGCTGGCAAATGGAAAAACACAATAGGGGGGGGGGGGGGGAGAGAAGGGGGGGGAGATAGTGAGAATAAAGGAAGGGGAATGAAGGATGGGTTGAGGGCGCCACAAGCACTTTAGAATTAAACGCGTCATCCCATTCTTTGATCAGACAACTTATACATGTCATCTGATCTGCTGGTTGCTGATTTGCAATTTAAACAGTTCTGTTGCTTGTCGTCAATGTGTAATGTGTTGGTTGCGCATACCCCTCTGCTTTTCCACCCGACTCTGAACCTTCACCCTGCTTGCTGCAGCAGTCATCACGTGTGAGTCAAATAGGCAAACTGTACAAGCTTCATTTTTTTTCCCCTTCTTTTTCTTTTTTTTCTTCTATTTTTCTTCAATTTCCTGTCCGGCCCTTTTGTGAACATTTTTTTTGCCTGTTCAGCCAATTCCATTTTCCTCAGTTTTTTTTTTATTCTTTTCTTTTTCTTCTCTTTTTTCCTCTTTTTTTTTTCTTTGTTGTTGTTGTGTGTCTGATCTTGCGTATATTTTTTTCAGTAGGAAAACTACAAAGTGCACTACAAAAGAATGTGATTCTGATTTCCAAAATTAGAACCACACCTCTCTCTCTCTCTCTCTTCTCTCTCTCTCTCTCTCTCCTCTCTCTCTCTCTCTCTCTCTCTCTTCTCTGTCTCTGACTATCTCTCTCTCTCTCTCTTGAGCATAACTATCAAACCCCTCTCCTCTCTACAGTTGGAGTTTATAAGATGATCAGGAGCGGTTTGACCTTCGCCGACTTGTGAGATTCTGCCTGTTGCCTTTAGTAGCTCTCCCTCTGAGTCTGCACAGGTGCCGTTTAGGAATAAACGGCGAAGTCGCCTGATGAATGAAAAGTGGATTGTGAAAATGTTCCACCCCGGCTGTTTTGTTGATTGTTTTATTTCTTTTTTTCTTCTTCCCTTTTTGTTCTATTGCTTCCAATTTAGCTCGATAGAATAAGAAAATGTGTCGCGACACTCTTGTAGCTTTCGGTGTTTGTCCTTGCTTCTTTATTTCATCGCGATATTAGACATTGTAACTGAGGTCGATGGACATATAAGTTCCGGCTAAGTACGAATGCAATATTACAAATGCGAAGACATGTATATGTTTGTGAGCGCGTATACTGTTCACGCGAGAAACGCAAACCTGCACACTCAGACATAGAATCAAATACCTAACTGGTAACACACGCATCACACACACACACACAACATACACACGGCGCGCGCGCGCGCGCGCGCACGCTAGGCCCCACACACACGAAGCACACCATACATACCGGCACGCACGCACGAAGCGCGCCGCGTTGGCACGGACGCACGCACTCCACACACACACACACACACACACACCACACACACACACACTCACACACACAACACACAACACACACACACATCACACACAACAAAAGAGGGGAGAGTGGGGTAGGGGGGGACCGAGGAAAAGAAAGACCGTGAGAGACGAGAGAGAGAGAGAGAGAGATTGATGACGGCGGCAGGAGGAGTGGAGAGGAGAGAGAAGTGGAGTGACGAGGGAAGAGATAGAGGAGGGAGATAGTGAGAGAGAGAGATAGGTGAGATCACAGAGAGAGAGAGAGATAGAAAGTGAGTTACTACACGCACGCACACGCACGCACGCACACGCGCGCAGCGCGTACACACACCACACAAAACACACACAACACACACACACATCCTCACCACACACACACACTCATCACACACTCACAAATACACATCACACACACACACACACACACACACGCACACACACACACACACGCTACATTTGCCGGCCATGCGCCCGCGCGCGCACACCAATCACACACTCACAACACACAAACACACCCCACACCACTCACACACACACACACACACACTCACACCACACTCACACACACACACACACTAACAAATGCACACACATGTACTTTCCTCTTTTTTCAGTCCCTCATCTCTCTCTCTCTCTCTCTCTCTTCTCTCTCTTTCTCTCTCTCTCTCTTCTATCTCTCTCTCTAACTCTCTCTCTCTCTCTTCCTCTCTCTCTCTCTCTCTCTCTCAGTCACACTTACAGCAAAAAGAAATTTCAATTTCTTACGTTTCTTGTATCGCTTGGACAGAAATGACTGTTGCATATTGATAAACGTCGAATGCGGTATCCCGTCTTCCTATTGGAGTGCATAAAATCTGCTGATGATAGCTGATTTTCTTTCTCCCTAATTTCACATGTGTTGTGTGGTTGTGTGTGTGTGTGTGTGTGTGTGTGTGTGTGTGGTGTGTGTGGTTGGTGTGTGTTGTGTGTGTGTTGTGTGTGTGTGTTTGAGAGAAAGATGAGAGAGAGAGGGTGTTTGTGTGTGTGTGTGTGTGTGTGTGTGGAGTGTTGTGTGTCCGTTGTGGTGTCTGTCTGTTTTTGGCGTGTGGCTGTCTGTGTTGTCTGTGTGTGTGTGTGTGTGTGTGTGTGTGTGTGTGTGTTTGAGAGAAAGAAAGAAAGATAAGAGTGAGAGAGAGAGAGAGAGTGAGAAGAGAGAGGACAGACAGACAGACAGACAGGGACAGACAGGACAGACACAAAGAGTTTGTGCGTGCGTACATGTGTGTGTGTGTGTTGTGTGTGTGTGTGTGTGTGTGTGTGGGTGTGTGTGTGTGTTTGTGTGTGTTGTGTGTGTGTGTGTGTTTGCTTGTTTGTTGAGGAGAAGAGGATGAGGAGGAGAGGAGAAGAGAGAGTGCGAGAGCGAGGTGAGAGAGAGTAGAGAGAGTGAGAGAGAGGAGAGTGGAGAGAGTGTAGTGTTTGTGTGTATGTATGTATGTAGGAAGGAATTCTGTTTACGTCTCGTCACACATATAGGTGATTTGAAGGACGTCACTTAATTACTTATTGTTTACAATTTTAGCTATTATCTAAAAGAAAAGGAGGACGATGTGGTTACTTGGAAACAAAAATAAAGGATTAGGATGAAATTGTAGGACAGTAACTATGATATATTAGATAAAAATAACTAAAATAATCTAACTTACGATTATGATTATAAAATGTTCCTTAATGGACTTCCCAAAAGGTTACTCGTTAATTTAACTTGATGATACAATGGCAACGATTCTAAACAAGTCAAAACATTAACATGCCCGTGTCAGCACTTGGTATACACCATTCAAAAAGGGTTTCGTTAGGTCACAAATCAAAAATACATGTTGAACTGAATAGATCACCACGACATACGCACTTTACTGTCTGGCATTACTTGGTTCGTAGGGAATTACATAATAAATCTTAAAAGTCAGGCTAGGAAACCGGTCGGTAATCGACTCAAAGTTTGACAGAGTTTGCTGACGAGGCTTTGATGTGGAAACTGTACTGACTCCAAAAAATCCCTCTCGATTAGATGACTAATTTCCTGTATGATAAAGGACAATCAACCTTAATATACCAAATATATTCTTTGCTCCCCTCTTTTGCTGATCATATCTTGCTTGATCATTAAAAACGAGGAGGTGTGCGATGGAACCAATGAAAATACTACATTAGGTACCTTTCATGTAAAAAGACAGTGCAACTTGTACTTTATTCAATTAATAATGCCTCTCTTTGTGTTTTTTCAAAAAATACAAACTTTTTAATACTGACTGTGAATTCCATACACAAAATCAGGTTAGTAAATTGGACTGGCAAGGAAATTAAAGAATTTTAGGCCTTCAGGACAGCAACTAGTTCAGCTGTAAATATGGAAGGAACCTTACCTAAAGTATTATGATTTTTCAGCTTTGAAATCTGGTATTACAATAGCCAGATACCGCACTTGCCTTCTCAAGAAACTGGCCTGCATGTGATATTACTTTCAATAGTTAGTAATACGTTTCTTCCATGGCTTATTTTGACTGTTGCTGCTAAAACATGCGGCGAATAATCGCTTTATTTTCGATCAGAAGAAAAATGTAACTGTTACTTCCGTTAGTTCCAAAGGGGGGTTACGGACCGGGGATAACCAGTACGCGAGGCGCTACCTCGTGGGTAATATTTGATGAATAAAAACAACGTCTGAAACATACTGGAACGAAGCGTCTCAAATTTGAATTTTTCTGTGCATTTTTCGAAAACTCAATGTCGGATTGTGTATTTAACTCTTCATGGTCGACCACGCTATCCGTCTCATACAGATTTTACAGAAACTTATTTTCCTTTCTGCATTCAAGTGGCAAAAGGCCTGCGATCTTATAAGCTGCAGAGGACATAGTGTGCACAGGTACACCCAGGGCCAACCTTTTCAGCTTTACTGTCATTTCTTTGATGTTCTTATTAAAATGGCTCGCGAAGCAGAAAAAGATACTTCCTGGCCGTAGTCAATCTTGATCGTACAAGATGGTTGCTAAATGCAACAATACTTTAGGATCCTGTTGTCCCCATGGAGAATGGACTGACAATTTTAGAAAATTCTAACTTTTAATGCATTTAGTAACAATTGAGGCAATATGTTTTTTTCCTGTTTTGTTTTTGGTGTAAGTTGGACACCTAAAATTTTTACTTCTAGTTTATAAAATTACCGGTCCTACCAGAAAGATAGAATATAGGCAGGTTACTTGGGTTGGTTATATCCATTGTTTAAAGAGATTCAAATGTGTTTTTCAAAAGAGGAAATGAAAGCCTTCTAAATGCAATATAACTATTTAATTTATCCAGCTCGGGCTGAATGAGTTCGGAATATAATTTATGGGACCGTTAAATTTGGTTTTTGCTTTTAAAGATACATTAATCCATATTGCATTTGTCATCGACTATTGAGCTACTTGGTATATGATGAAAATCATGTATATAAGTCATATAGAATTACATTGAATAACTATGGGGTGATTATAGACCTTGTGGAATTCCCATATTTATAGATCTTGGAGGATGTTATAAGTCACACCAACTTTGGTCATTATGTGTCTCCCACTTAAAAATGATTTCACTTAATGGTAGACGTGACCGAAAGACCAATTTGTTTTTATTTTTATAATTATCGGCTAGGCCCACTCTTTCGTAAGCTTTAGTAAGATCAAAGAAAGGAAGCAAGGGACTCTTTTACGTTTAGCAAATGTTTCTTAATTTGAGTAGTTAGTCGTGTCAGGTGATCAAATTGTACTTGTGCCTTTTCTAAATTCCAGATATTGATGTGAAGTATATACATCATTTTATCACAGTAAGAGGCATTCTGAAAATGTTTATTTATTTTTTCCATGACTTTTCCAGTATGAGACGTGCTGAAATGGGTCTTATAGCTAGACGTCTCAGCCGAGGCTTGCCCACTGCTTTAGTAAATTAAGGAGTCACAATAGACAATGTAGGTTTGTATTGTATGTGTGTGTGTGTGTGTGTGTGTGTGTGTGTGTGTCGTGAGTGTGTGTGTGTGATGTGTGTGTGTGTGTGTGTGTGTTAGTGTGTGTCTGTGTGTGTGTTTGTGTTGTGCGTGCGCGCGCTCATTGCAGGCAAACAAAATCATTCCCGTCTCTTGCCTTCAACTGTAACAACATCATTTTCGCACCGTTCCTCTTATCTACGAACAAACCTGAATCCTTGAACTTTTTTCAAAGTGGGGCTTATTTTAGCATTATTTATGGATCACCGATAACACACAATCGTCAATCACTCTTCTTCAATTTTCCCGTCCTTCAGTACTGTTAGGAGTTCAGGCTGAAGTGAGTTGAGAGTTAAAGGCGCTTAACTACACCGACCCATACTGCGACTATTCGTGGCACACGCCAGTTCATGAATTGAATAGTTAATTTTTGAAATGTAAGTTTCATACGTGGTCACTGTTAAAGTCGTGATAAACGATCCGTTTGATGCTAAGTTCGGTTACCCCTTTTTGAGTCTCGTTCGGTTCTCAGAACCAGTTCGTTGAAAATGGTGAGATTATTTCATCACACGATAGGCCCTAGACAAAAGGGAGGAATAAGAATGGATGAGATATCGATTGGACGGCAGATGCGACGTTTTTGGAGAACATGGGACTAAGTCTCGTCTACATTGAAGATACAAGTGCGTGTATCTTTGTTATCACATAAACACATTAAGACGTCGTGGGGATGGATAGTAAGCTCTGTAAGGCAGTTGGACCCAGAAGTGGAATGTAGATTATTTTAAAAGATTTAAAAAAAGACACTATGCACTGTTGCATCTCAGCATTATTTTAAATGGTACCCCAGCATGCCAAAAACAATTACTCATCGGCCTGACCATATTCATTCATTAAGGGTTATGCTCTGCTGCGTTTATAACGGATTGCTGGCAGGGAAACCCCGTCTGTTCCAAACGTTCGATAGAGTAACGCCCCTACGGGGGGATCGTATTAAAGTATCAATTCGAACCGTTTACTCTCTAACCATACGGTTTGAAACTGCTCGTGTGTCGAGACCTTATGTAAGTATTTAGACTGCAGAAGCTAAACCAATAGAAATTAGACCAGGAGAAGCAAAATACGCTGTATGTCGAAAACTTTTGAAGACATATCGCGTTGAGTATGTACCTCCACTTTGAGGGTTACGTTTTCCTCTGATCCATGGTTGTTTTTGTTTGCCTGTTTGTTAGATGTGTTTTTTTACTTGTTTGTCATCAAGATTACGATACATGATGAGCCAATTTACCTATCCATAAATAAATGAAGGGTGGCACCGAAGACGAACCCAGTAAATTTTGGTGCGGGTTCTGTGATGATGAATTGCGTCTGAGGGCGAACCAAGGTTCCATTCACTAGCACTGTTAATACATTTCTCTCTGTTAAAACAGATCGACGTATGCATCAATCATTTGTCGGATTCCAGATCTACATTATTTGATTCTTGCTTTAGATTGGTGATTGTTTTATTCATGACGTTTTAATTTCCTAATGACGTAGCACTGGGCGACCGTAACAACTGAAAAAAAAGGTATGGAAAGTGCAAGAAGCTTCCAGTAAATATCGTGGTTAATGTACCAAGTATTTTGACTGGGGACTTTGACCATTTTTTGTTTCTCACCGTTTTAGGAAAGGCCATGCATTTTTAATTGGTTTACACGACGTCATGGTTATCGAACTTTCTAGAATTTCCATGTCACTATTGGGCTGTGCCACGCCTATGGTTTCTCGAACTTTCGCGTTTCATAAACAATAAATTTCGGGGTTTGGGGGAGAGTGGGTATGGGAATGCATCGGAAAGGTGACTAATTGTTGTTTAATGAGGTGACGATCTAAAAGAGTGCAGGACACGTCTCTGTTTTGTGACCTTTGTGGACCGTCATATGACGTTCATTTTGTATATCGTCGCTATGCGATGAGGACTTTGTACTTGTTACGGAGTGACCTTGTCTCTGTCTTGGATTGTTTCTATGACAGATTAAGAACCTATATTTGTCTTTAAACCGTTTTTTCGGATGGGATTCTCTCTTCGCCTCGGGCGTTTTTGTTTTGTCTCCTATGGACAGAATGCGTGTCGGTTGTTGTTGTTAAGTACTGATCATGAGGTTTAACGCAAAGCGACATTGATTGGAGTACATGGTTCATCAATCTAATATGGTAAGCTGTGCAAGCAAACGGATACGCGCTGGAACAACAGAATTCTTTAATGTCTGTGATATTCAAACATGTATCTTTGAGATCTGTCATGACCCCGTTCTCAGGTCGAACCGATTGAAAAAAATTTTGGAAGTGTAGGGCGGGTCTTTTAAGACATCCTTTGGGCCTTTTCCCTTCCGTTGCTCCAAGCTGTCTTTTCATGTTGTTGAAAAAAAATGATTCAGATTGTCATTACCAGTGCCATGCTGTTTTTGTGCAGAACACTTGCATATGCTGGTGCTGTAATTTTTTCTTATCGCTCTGTTTCAATTAGCTGGCGAATTTTTGTTTGTTTGTTTTTTGCAGACCATCAATCCCTGAATGTATTGTGGCCATTTTGGTTACAGTTTTTCTGTACGTTCCTTTAATTTTGAGGTTGTTTGTAGTGAGGATTTAGTCTTAGATCAAGACTGATTGTCATTTCCAAGGAAACTTCATGTCATGGTGTCGAAACTCACTTCTCTCTCTCTCACTCTCTCTCTCTCTCTCTCTCTCTCGCTGCTCTCTCTCTCTCTCTCTCTCTCTCTCTCTCTCCTTCTCTCTCTCTCAGGGAAATCAAAAATATTGTGGATGTTTAGACGCGTTTCGACTGTGACCCGACCACACAGAACATTGTTCTACTTATTAAGAGCGTCCACCGGACAAGGGGAGTCCTATTATTTTTATCATTTTATCTTAGACCATATAGATCCCCTCCACTGACTGAATTTTGAATTTATCCGTTACTTAATGGGAATTACTCATACAGTAAAGTTTTCATTTCTCGGTGTGTCTTTAATAATGGTTAAAATCTGCGGATTTAGGCTCTGTTTTGGACTTGTTCATCTGCAGCTTTTATCAAGGGTCTTTGTCTGCAGTTTTTTCATTGCCTTGTGATTTGATATGTGTCTTCTGTATGTGCTATAGTTGTTGTTGTTGCTATTGCTGTTATGTGTTACTGTTGCTATTGTTGTTATGGTTGTTGGTGACTTATGGCTGTTTACCTTGTTGTTGTTGTGATGTTTTCATCACATCGTATCAACTGATGGATCAACTGTGCATATGGGCACTATGAAATAAGACACACTACCCTCCTCACGCTGTGTTGCTGTGGTATTATTTCTGCTATGCTGATGTAGCAGCATTTTATCGAGGAAGAAGGAAATGCTCTAGAAGCTCACCTCCGTTTCAAGAATACTGGTATACATGTATGCCCAACCACCCAGCAAATAGGTCTAAGACTAACAGGCGGTTCCTTTTCAATATTTCCTCTTTTGTCCACTTTCGGGACTCAATACATAATGATTATAGATCCCAAATGTATTAAACCAGTGTGAAGGAGTGTTGAAAAAATCCATACTGAAGAAAACACGGAAAAGCCATATCAGCGGCAACATACTCAACAGATCCAACAATAAACTCTTCTCTACTTTAGAGATGGTGCTTGGAGCTTTTACGTACAGTTCATTGTTCTGTTGACATGATACGATATTTCTTTATGTCCAAATCGAATGAGCAACTGCACTCTAATGACACTACGCGTTATTGTAACTTTAAATTGACAAAATAGATAGCTCGCTGACATCTGTATATGGGAAATTACCTTGAAAACATTTTTGAAGCACATGCCGAAGGCGAAAGCAAAAACGGATAGATAGATAGATAGATAGATAGATAGATAGATAGATAGATAGATAGATAGATAGATAGATAGATAGATGGATAGATATATAGGTCGAAAGATGATAGATAGATTAGATAGATAGATAGATAGATAGATAGATAGATAGATAGATAGATAGATAGATAGATAGATGGACAAACAGACAGAAAGATAGATAAATATAGAAAGATATAACTTTCATTTTATATGCACTGTTCTAGTGCAACCAGTCCTAGTGGGCCTATTTTTTTCTCTCTAAAGTTCGAGGACTAATAAGATCAATGACCGATACTGTTCAGTAGTGCCACATATCCTGTCACAGTCAATGGAACCCTGATCTGACGCTTGGATTCTTTGAAAGACGTACTGGAAATACCGCCAAATGCCGGTCAGATCTGCGCTTCACTGACGACATGTACCCACTCTTTCGAGTTGAACACTATACACCTTCTCACATTACCAAGTGTTATTCGGCAAATGGATGGAATGGCAAAGACCCAAATAAACGTTCCCACCCTACCCTGCCTTCCCCTACACACTCGCACACATGTAAAGATGACTTATGCCTGTTCTGTTTCAACACCTTTCAGGAAATAATGTCGCCTGCATGGCTATCACAGAAATGTACCCGTTGTTATTGGGACACGATAGTCGTCAACGCAAGTTCCTAGCTGAAACGACGTTTCTTGATCTCTTGAGAATTTCGGACACATTTTTTCGTGTTGCAGCCCTTTTTTGTTTGGTCTGAATTTCATTCAGCTAGCATTATGTAAACACACACACACACACACACACACACACACACACACACACACACACACACACACACACACACACAACATCTTGTGATTGGTTCAGCTTACACTGCCAACATCACTTTTTGCTTTCGCATGACTACTAGACGCGTACACTTAACTGTGCGCACGTTCACCAAGACATCTGTCGTCAGTAGCTTCATTGTCCCACTGTTTTCTATCTTCTAAGCAGGAAAACTACATTCAGTTGTCCCTAAACCTTCATTTACCACCAGGGTTCTTTGTGAGGCGGTTATTTTACCTGTCACTTTTGTCCTAATGATTGCCCGCTTTGAATATTTTACAAGCTGTTTCCTCCCTCCAGACCCCTTCCCCTGCCTCCCCCCTCCACCCCCCCCCCCCCCCCCCCGCGTCTCCCTTTCCCTCTCACCTGTTTGTTAACTCGCCCAAGGTGATGCCCATCGTCTTCTGTTCAGAGCCTTTTCTTTTTTTTTCTTTTTCCTCTTGTATCAGTCTGACATCAAAAGTCATCCGCCGGGGAGTTCATCTTCTTTCGTTTTTTTTTTGTGGGTTCTTTTTGTCAGTTTGGCTCTTCCGGAATCCATAGGACGTTTGGATTAGTTCCTCGAAAGGAGCGGTCCACGATAGTTATCATAGAAATCCTCTCTGTTGAGAATTAAGAACCCAGCAACTTTTTTTTGTTGTCTTCTCTGTTACTTAAAAACTCTTCTCTGAAGAATCTAGGCCCCCCCCCCCACCCCCCCGCCCCCTTCACTCCTACCGTGAGAACTCTCCTTATCCCTCGATCCTACCCACACCATTCCAAATTATTCCTGCTGTTCCTGTTGTCAATGCTGCAATCTGATGGAGCCTGCGTCTTGAAAACTCATTCTCCTTATTTACCTTTCCAGTTTGATTCAAACGTGGTCTTTAAATATCAGCTACCCCTTTCACTTTTCCCCGTCCTCCCCGACTCTCAACCAACCTCCAATCCTCTCTTCTCCATACGATCACCTCATACAGTTCTCCATACTATATCTCTCCCCCCCCCTACCCCCGCCCCTTCCCTCACGGTTAGTGTTTTGAACAGATTTTTATACATCCTCTACAGAACATTCTTTTGCTTGTGGATTTTAATGTAACTGTTATTCACACTCACTGTCTAGGGAATAATGATATCAAACCGACTGATCTATCGTCCGGGAGGCGCCTCTGTGTGTTATTCTCCAGTGTCCCTAATCAACTTATTCTCCCCAGCTTCCCCCAAGAGCCGCGGAGGACAGGGGTTTCATCATGAACTATTGGATTTGCCTGCAGTGTCTTGCTGACCCCGTATCACGGTCCCTTGGGAAGTTCCCGCCACTGACAGTTATCTATCTTGTCTGTGGCTCGTACCGCGGATAATCTCCTTGGAGGACTGGCAATGTCCTCGTTTTACTGTTCAGTGTGCACCGTGTAGCAATGTGTAGTCTCCTGGGGCTGGAGAGATAGATGAGCGTTGGGAGAGCTCTTTATATTGTTATATTTTGGCGTTTGAACGTGAGTGTGTGTGTGTGTGTGTGTGTGTGTGTGTGCGTGCGTGCGTGCGTGCGTGCGTGCGTGCGTGCGTGCGTGCGTGCGTGCGTGCGTGTGTGTGTGTGTGTGTGTGTGTGTGTGTGTGTGTGTGTGTGTGTGTGTGTTTTGAAAATGTTGTTGACTCAGCCAGTTTTAGTTGTCATTTCCTCCTTCTGATTTTTTTTTTCTTCCAGCTTGACGACACTCGTATATTCAAAATTCAGCTCCTGACTTCTTGTTTCTCTCACTCAAAATTGTCTTCAAAATTCAGATCATCCTTTGTTGTTCCAAGTTGTCAACGCTTGTTTTTCAGTGTTTTGCTTATGACTTCTTGTCATACATGCAGAAACCCTTATTTTCAAAATGGTATTCCTTCCCTCGTTTTTTAGTTCCATTAAAATTCCTGTAACTCTTGGTTCCATCTTTTCGTTCCGATCTGCCAGAACTTTGGTCATCACTATTCAGCTTCTGCATTTTAGTTCTAATGTGCAAAGACTCTTGTTTTCAATATTCAGATTTCGCCATATTCATCTTACCTGACAAACCTTTGGCAGAAGGTTTTAGTGCTGGGCTTCATGTTCAAATCTGCCAACACATTTTGTTTTCAGTCACCAGCTTCTGGCTCCCTGTTATAACCTGTTTAAATTCTTGTCTTAAAGATTCAGCACCTAACTTCTTGTTCTATTCTGGAAAAAAACTCTTGACTTCAATATTTAGTTCCAATGTGTAAAAGCACTGTATTCAATTTCTGCCTTTTTGTTCCAATCACACTAAAACCTTCTCTTCCTCATATTTCAGATCCTCACTCATTGTTCACTTTACGTCCTCCTTTGTCTCATTCGTAACATCTCCCACCGGTGGTCTATTTTCCAAGATCATTTTGAGGCTGTTGTCCAGTATCACAGGTCAAGGAAAAGTTTCAAAGCTGTTCATTGCCTCTCTGTGAGGCGCATCCATACATGCACCGACCCTCTATCTCCCATTCCATGAATCAACTTATTTTCCACCAAGGACCACAAAGCGGCTACATCGTGAACAGTTGGGTAGCCTGCAATGTTTTTTTTTCTGATCCTAAGACGTCCTAGCCATATCAAAACACTGACAGTTATCTACCTTGTCAGTAGTTATGACTTCTGATAATGTTCCCGTAGGGACTGGTAGCAAGCAATGTGTCGTCTTCTAAAACTGAAGAGACAGATGAGGGTTTGTGGGGTTTTTTTTCTATTAAGTGTGTGTGTGTGTGTGTGTGTGTGTGTGTGTGTGTGTGTGTGTGTGTGTGTGTGTGTGTGTGTGTGTGTGTGTGTGTGTTGGGGGGGGGGGGTCGTGGTGAAAGATGGGAGGATGGGGGTGGTTGTCTGCTCACACACGCATGTGTAGGTTTTGTCTGTGTGTTATCCGTCCATGTGTGCCTCTGTGAGTGCATGTATGTGAGAATGCTGCTTATTCAGCGAGTTTTGATGATCCTTTCTTCTCTCTGAGTCTCATCAGTCCAGCCAGACAAAATCTGTATCTTCAGAATGTTTGTCCTTGTTGTCCCAGCCCGAAAAAACCTTGTATCTTCAGAAATTTTCTTTCGAAGTTCTAATCCTCTGTCGTTCCAGACAGACAAAACTTTCATATTCAGAACTATAATCCTTTGTTGTTCCCGTCTAACGAAATTCAGATATTCAGAATTCAGATTCCTTGCTGTTCAAATCCGAAAAACAAAGCACAAACCCTCCAGCCACACAAAACACAGCTCTTCTGAATTCAGGTGAACTCATGTCTTCAGAATTATGATTCTGTGTTGTTCTAGTCTATCAAAACCGGCATCTTTAGAATGCAGATTATCTCTTGTTTCAGCCTTACAAAACCAGCATCCTCAGAATTATCCATTGGTTTTGCCTGACAGAACTCTTATCTTCAGTATTCAGATCCTCACTGTTGTTCTAGCCTGACGAGGCCTGTCATGAATAGTGTTTCCTCCCTCTTTGTTGCCATCTGACTAAATCCTCATATTTTCAGGATTGAAATCCTTCCTTGCTACGTTTTGATGTGACTATAACTCTGTCTACAGGACACAGACGTTTCCTGTCTGGTTCAGTCTCAGTAGACTGGTCATCGGAATTGATAAACCCCCCTTGTCTCAAGCTCACTTTCGACTTCTCTAGTGGCCGTTCATTGTCCAATGATCATTATGTGGCAATTGCTCAGAACCAACATGCAGTGGACAACATCAAACCTGTTTATTATCAGTGAAGGAGGCGCCTCCGAGTCCACATCGACCCATGCCACCCATCTCTTGAATTAACCCACTTTCATATTTTTCCCGAAGGCTGTAAAAAGCGAGGGCTATATCATGGCATACTTGCTTGCCTACATTGCCTTGCCGTCCCATCATCAAGGCCCCGGGGAAAGTCACAACGCTGACAGTTATCTGGCTTGTCCGTAGCTTGCACCATTGCTTAATGTCCTCCTTAGGAACTGGCAACGACCTCTTTTTGACATTTAGTATGCACCATTAAGCAATGTGTGGTCTGCTGGTGTTGAAGAGTTAGATGAGGGTTAGAGCTGTTTGCCTTTTCGTGTTTTGTTTTTAACGGTGTGTGTGTGTGTGTGTGTGTGTGTGTGTGTGTGTGTGTGTGTGTGTGTGTGTGTGTGTTGTGTGTGTGTGTGTGTGTGTGTGTGTGTGTGTGAAAACGCTGTTATTCGGTGAAATTGGAATAGCTTTTATTCTGTTTCAACTGATTAAAATCTTAAGTTCGGAAATCAGCTTTTATCCTCTCGTTCAAGCCCGTCGAAACCCTTCTCTTCAATATTCAGCACCTGTCTTTGTGTTCCAATCTCCAGAAATCCTTGTCTTCAACGTTTGTTCATTCTTTCTTGTTCCAGTCGCTCAAATCTCTGGTTTCAATATTTAGCTCCTCCATTAATGTTCCAGTCTGACTAGACTGTCCTGTCTTCAGAATTTATATACCCAAGCCCACTTGTACCCCAGCTTAACCCGACTCGTGGATTTGTATTAACTTTTTTCCTTCTTGTTCCAATATGACACATTTGTTGTCTTCAGAATTCGGTTTCTCTCTTCATGTTTCAATCTCGCAAAACTCTTGTCTTCAGAATGTAACTTTTGCCTTTGTCCTAGCCTGAAAAAAAGCAGATGTTTAGAATTCAGAATAGTCATTTGTCCCACCCTGCACAAACGTCAGATCTGCAGGGTTCAGTCGAACAAAACCCGTATCCTCAGAACTCGGATCCTCCCTTGATGTTTCAGCCTAACGAAACCCACATGTTCACAAGTCAAATTCTCAAGTGTTGTTTTAGCCAGACAAAACTCATATCATCAGAATACAGATGAACTCTGCTCTGTCATGTCCTGAATAGTCAGTTCCCTCCTTTTTCGTAGTTTGACTAAACCCTCTTGTCTTCACAATGTAGGTCCTTTTTAGCGCACGAGAGGGACCATATCCCTGTCTTTAGTATCCAAATGGTCTTTACCTGGCCTGCTCTGAGGAGACTAGTTAACAGATGTGATATCCTCCCTTGTTCCAGGTTCATGTTTGACCTCTTCTATCGGTCATTTGTTTCCCAACGATCTTTGTCGGGCAGTTGCCCAGAATCACCATCCAGGGAACAATATCAAACCTGTTTATTGTCAGTCAGGGAAGCGCCTCCGAGTCCACACCAGTCCATACCACCTATCTCTTCAGTCAGCTCATTTTCATCTTCTCCTAGAGGCTGTTAAGGACGGGAGGCTATATCATGGCCTACTAAATTGCCTGCAGTGTCTTGCTGTCCCATTATCATGGCGCCGGGGGAAGTCCTCGCCATATCACAACATTGATAGTTATCTATCTTGTTCGTAGCTTGCACCGCGCATAATGTCCCCCTGGGGGACTGGAAACGTCCACCTTTTGCCATTTAGTATGCACCATTTAGTGTGTGGTCTGCTGGGGCTATTGACATAGGTGAGTGGTAGGATCGTTTCTCTTTTGCGTTTTGTCTTTGTTGTACACACACACACACACACACACACACACACACACACACACACCACACACACACACACACACACACACACACACACACATTGAACTCACTAAAGTTTTACATACAGAAATCAGCTCTTATCTTCTTGTTCAACTCTGTCAAAATTGTTGTCTACAGTATTCAGTTCCTGTCTTCTTGTTGAATCCCCTGAAATACTTGTCTTAAAAATCAAATCATCATTTCTTGTTCCTGTTTGTCAAAACTCATTACTGTTACAATCTACTAAACCCTCTTGTCTTAAGAATTTAAACCCTCCATTTTTGTTCCAGTTTGACTATATTCCTGTCTTCAGAATTAACTTCTCGCTTCTTGTTCAAATCTGGCAAATTCTTTGTCCTGAGAATTCAGTTTCTCCCTCTGCATTCCAGTCTGGCAAGAATCTTGTGGTCAGATTCAGCTTTTATCTTTGACCCAGCCTGAAAAAAAAATCCGACCTTCAGAATTCATATCCTCTCTTGTTCCATCCTGACAAAGGTCAGAGCTTCAGAATTCAGATCTTTTGTTGGTCCAGTCTGACGACACTCAGATCTTCAGAGTTTAGGTCTACCTTTGTTGTTTTAGCTTGACAAAGCTCACATCCTCAGATTTCTTATTTTTTGGTGTTCCGGTCTCACAAAACTCATATCTTCAGAATTCACGTCGTTTCTTGTCGTTTCAGCCTACAAAACCCACATCCTCAGAATTCTGACACGGCAGTTTTCACCTGACGAAACTCATATCTTCAGAATTCAGATTATTATTATTATATTGGGTATTTATATAGCGCCTATCCTCGGTCACAGACCAAGCTCTAAGCGCTTTACAATAACACACTACCTCACTCACTCAATGGGCTGCCTACCCAGGTAGAGCCGGCCGAAGAGCAGCCTACTGGCGCTCATTCAGTCGTTTCCCGTACCATTCAAATATCAGTCACTCATTTTCATTTATCTCATTTATTCCTCCAGTTTCTCAGTCACTCATTTTCATTTATCGCATTTATTCCTCCAGTTTCTCACATAGGATGCAAGCGATGTTTATACGTGTCCTCCACTTCCACCAGTACACGATGGCACACGACAACAGTAAGTGACGATTTTTGTGGCTTGGTAAGAAATACCAGATCTTCATAGTTGTTCTAGCCAGAAGAAACTCCTGTTTTAAATATCCAGTACCTTCCTTTCTGTTCAGTCTGACTAAGCCCTCTTCTTTACAGTATTCAGATCCTTCCTTACTACATCGTGACTATAGCCCTGTCTTTAAAATTCAGATTGTTCCTACCCAGCCCAGTCATAGGAGACGAATTATTATCTTCCCTTGTACTGGGCTTACTTTTGACCTCTTCTATCAGCCATTCATTTCCACAGATCTTTACGTGGCAATTGCTCAGAATCATCGTCTAGGGGACGATGTCAAACCTGTTTATAACCAGTCAAGGATTCGCCTCCGGGTGCACATTTGCCAATACCACAAGTCTCTTGAATCAAATCACTTTCACATTTACACCAGAGGCCATACAGGATAGGGACTATATCATAGACTACTGGATTCCTGCAGTGTCTTGTCATCCATTATCACGGTCCCGGGGGAACCCCTCGCCATGTCACAACAATGACAGTTATCTATCTTGTCTGTGGCTTATACCATGGATAATCTCCTCCTTGAGAATTCAGATCCTCTCTTGTTCCAGTGTGACAAAAGTACATATGTGCAGCATTCAGACCCTTTGTTGTTCCTGTCTAAATAAACTCGTATCTTCAAAATTCTCATTCTTTGTTTTCCAGTCTACCAAAATCCGTGTCTTCAGAGCACAACTCTCTTCTTGTATTAGCCAAACAAATTCAGAGTTCAAATTCTCCATCATTGTTTTGGCCTGATGAAAGACATATCTGTAGAATTCAGATCGTCTCATTTGTTCTAGCCAGACGCAAACTCCTGTCTTGAATGGTCATTTTCTCCACATTTGCTCTAGTCTGACCACCCTCTTGGTTCTGAAATTCAGATCCTTTCTTGATACATTTAAAAGAGACTAAATCCCTGTCTTCAGAATTCAGATTGTCCCTACACAGCCTGTGGAGAGTAGTCAACAGAACCAACATCTTTCCTCGTCCCAGGTTCAATTTCGACCTCTTCTATTGGCCATTCATTTCCCCACGATTTTGTTGTGGCGGTTGCACAGAATCACCATCCAGGGAGCAATATCCAACCTGTTTATTGTCAGTCAGGAAGCGCCTCCACGTCCATCCCAATCCATTCGACCATCTCTTTGATCAACTCATTTTTACCTTCTCCCTGGAGACAATGAAGGACGGGGCCTATATTATTGGCCACTGGCTGGCCTACAGTGTCTTGCTGACCCTTTATCACGGCCCCAGGGGAAGTCCTAGCCATTTCACAACACCGACAGTTATCTATCTTGCCTGTACCCTGTACCGCAGATAGAGTTCCCCCGGGGGGCTGGCAACGTCCTCATTTTACCATTTAGTATGCATCATTTAGTGTGTAGTCTGCTGGGGCTGAAAAGACAGATTAGGACTTGAATTGGTACCCTTCGTTTGTTTTGTGTGTTTTGTGCTTACTATAAACAAATATACCTACCTACCTACCTACCTACCTACCTACCTACATACATACATACATACATACATACATATATACATACACACATTTCATATACACAAATATACTGTATACATACATTACATTCGTACATGCATATGTGTGTGTGTGTGTGTGTGTGTGTGTGTGTGTGTGTGTGTGTGTGTGTGTGTGTGTGTGTGTGTGTGTACTGTGTGTGTGTGTGTGTGTGTGTATGTGTGTGTGTGTGTGTGTGCGCGCGAGCGTGCGTGCGTGCATGTGTGAGTGCTTGCTTGTGCGCGCACGTGCGTGCATGTGCCTGTGCGTGCGTGCGTGTGTGTGTGTGTGTGTGTGTGTGTGTGTGTGTGTGTGTGTGTGTGTGTGTGTGTGTGTGTGTGTGTGTGTGTGCGTGTGTGTGTGTATGCGTGTGTGTGTGTGTGTGTGTGTGTGTGTGTGTGTGTGTGTGTGTGTGTGTGGTGTGTGTGTGTGTGAAAATATCGTTTCATCGGCGACTTTGGGATGGCCTCACTGACTAAAGTCCTACTTTCAGAGATCAGATCTTATCCTCTCATTTAAGTCTGCCGAAACTCTTGTCTTAAGGATACACGTCTTGTCGTTTTAGAGCCAATCTTCTGAGATATGTGCTTCAAAATTTAGATCATTCTTTTTTGTTCCAGTTGGTCAAATCTCTTGTTCAATATGTCGCTCTTTCATTGCTGTTCCAGTCTGACTTAACCCTCATGTCTTCAGAATTTATACCCTTCCTTCTTTTTGTAGTTTATTCATACTCCTGTCTTTAAAATCAAGTTTCTCTCTTCTTGATCCAATGCAGCAAATTTATTGTCATTAGAATTCGGTTTCTTTTATTTTCATTTATCTATTTATTTATTTTTTTTGGTCAGCATGACCGTTTTCTCCTTCTTATTCCTTTCTCTAAAAACGCTTATCTTGGGAATTCAGCATATTTCAGTCGTGCTCTAATCTCGCAAAACTCTTTTCTAGCAAGTTCAGCTTCTCTCGTGTTATCTCACTCGTATTCTATTCATGTCTTCAGTGATTATTCATTTCTCGTGGATTTTTATGTGACTTTTGTAAAAATAAAAAAAATGAAAAGAAAAAAAAAGTCTCTGCCCAGGGAGTACTATCAAACCTAACCCGCACGTGTCGCAGGTCATAGGACATTGATTCATGAGGCGTTGGTGCTTATTAAAAGAAGCAGCGGGATCCAAGGTTTCTTCCTTTTGTAGACAATAGGATGCAATGCCATGCAGAGCAAAGCAATGCACTTCAACATACTACACCGCAATGATTATAATGCACGACCATATTATAACCCAGTATAACACACAGTACGATTCTATTTGAATTCGAAGTCACATGAAATGTTGCAATCCCATCAGGCCATAGAAATGCCCTGCTTATCCATGCAGACGATGACGCAGCGTCTGAAAAGTATTTCCCTGAGACCAGTTTGCGGGTGAACGATTCGGTGGTATATGAAAGATGCCTACTAGCGTAACTTCTAAAACTTCTTTGCGCTCTTCCTTCACCCTGCATAGCTTTTCCTCTCTCTCTCTCTCTCTCTCTCTCTCTCTCTCTCTCTCTCTCTCTCTCTCTCTCTCTCTCTCTCTCTCTCTCTCTCTCTCTCTCTCTCTCTCTCTCTCTCTCTCCCTCCTCCTCTCTCTCTCTCTCTCTCTCCCCCCCCTCTCTCTCTCTCTCGCTCGCTCGCTCGCTCTCTCTCTCAAAACTAATACTTCGCATTCTCCCTTCAACTCTGTCTCTGTTTCTCTCTCTCTCTCTCTCTCTCTCTCTCTCTCTCCTCCCCTCTCCTCTTCTCTCTCTCTCTTCTCTCTCTCTCTCTCTCTCTCTCTTCCCCTCTCTCTCTCTGTCTGTCTCTCTCTCTCTGTCGTCTGTCTGTCTGTTGCTCTCTCTCTCTCTCTCTCTCTCTCTCTCTCTCTCTCTCTCTCTCTCTCTCTCTCTCTCCTCTCTCAAAACTAAAACTTCGCATTCTCCCTCCAGCTTGCATAGTCCTCCGTCTCTCTGTCTGTTTCTCTCTCTGTCTCTCTGTCTGTCCGTCTGTCTGTCTGTTTCTCTCTCTCTCTCTCTCTCTCTCTCTCTCTCTCTCTCTCTCTCTCTCTCTCTCTCTCTCTCTCTCTCTGTCTCTCTCTCTCCACGACCAATTGGTTTGACCACGAAAGTGATCAGAAAAGAAGACAAGCAGAAAGAAGGCGCAGGAAATGTAACAAACAAAACAAACAAGACAGAAAAAACCTGTGTCACCAGGAAAAGAGAAGACTCATCTTCATTGACCCCCCCCCCCCCCCCCCCCCCCGAAAAAAAAGACTTAGATGGACTGGCCAAATCCAAGCAAAATTCTATTTACCCAAGTAAATTTCGGAAGATGGTTTGAACGGTAATCCATAAATCGGAGCTGTACAACAAGATTACATTTTAGCATCCGCATTAGTGATTTTCTTGCATGTTCCCTGCATTAGATGATCTCCCATTGTATGAGACTGTTAACGAGTGGAAAAATGAACAGTCCAGACCGTTCGGTTATAGATAAATATCATATGATAATGGTATTAAATTGTATATAATCTGACAACAGATAAATGCATTGACTGAAATGAAATGTTTAGAGAAATATGAAAGTGTGTGATGCTGTTATTAGATTCCTTGTGCAACTGTTTAACCGTTATATCAGGATGAAATATTCCTAAACGAATGTCAAAGTCAGTTATGTTCGATCGAATTCACATGAAATGAGAACAGAATAGGAGTGACGTTATCTAAAACGGGCGAATATAGCATACAGATGCGGTTTATCGGATATTGTGATATTACAGTCTGGTCCTGTAGTCTTGCAAAATCAGTTTTTGCAATGCGGGATAAAGGTTCCGAAGGCAAAAACAAATGGACACTGTACAATTGTTTCGATATGAAATGATTTCTGGACGTGCCAATAAGCTCTTCGAATGAAATGTTTTGTGGAAGACAGGAAAATATCTTCTTTAAATAAGAATAAGAATTTTGTGATATATGTTAAACACAGGCTTTGATTAATGACGATTCCCAGGACAAGAACCTGCAGACATACCTGTGGGATTCTCCTTTAACAAACGGACATTGGAAAAACCAATTAACTTTTGAAATCCTGATCTATACTGAAATGGTTTGGGATAGGTGGGTGTGTTTTAGTGTCGGATGTGAAAACATCTTTTCAGCCTTTAAAGGGTAGATTAATTTCATCTTGCAAACAAAATCTGCTGTCCAAAATTGAAGAAATCGACCAACATAGGTGGTGCTATTCATTGAGAAATAGTCCGGTGATGAACAATACTTGTCATGAATGAACCAAAGAAATGGGTGTCGAATATGAAAACATCTTTCCAGCCTTTAAAAGAAAGAATAATTTCATCATGCAAACAGAACCTGCTCTCCAGAATTGAACTAAACGACCAGCACAGGTGGTTCAGTTCATTTAGAAATAGTTCGGTGCTGAAAGTACTTGTCATTCACGAGCCCTAGAAATATAAAATACATGTGAGATTTTATCCAAACAAGAACCTTAAAAGTGTGTCACAAAATTTCTTGGACTAATTTCATGTGGACTGATATGATCAATGATCGAACTTGAGTCGAAGAATGAGTGCCCAACGTGTTCCTTAAAAATAGAACACAAAATTAACTTTTTGTTCTTTAAAGCATTTGTTCAGTGACATTACAGTGTGTTCCCTTTTCCTCATTTTTTTTTCTATTCTGTTAGTACTGCATACGCTCAAATTCGTATAGATTATCTAATTTATGGAGGAACAACCAACTAGATGTTCTGATTCAAATGAAATGGGAAAACGAAACAAAGCTGAAAACGCTTCTAGATTGCTTCCTTTTGCATTAACCCTTAGATAGAACTCTAAACAAATTATAAAAATTAATAGAATAAACTAATATGCAAACGATAAATCGAGTAGTTTAAATGCAATCCCAGTCTTTATCATTAGTTTATGGCTGTTTTGTTTGTGTGAATGTATAGTAGGACGAAAAAAAGTTTTAGTTTCCTCCTTTAGAATGTGATTTTTGCTTTGAGATTTTTTTTCTTTCGTACATAATCATGGGGGAACACATTATTTCATTCCGCTGGCTGCTTTGTTTTGTCCCAACCGCTCTCTTCTCAGCCCCCTGTTGTATATCTCCGTTTTAAAGCTTATGATAATAAAGTGTATCATGTCCCCCCCCCCCTCCCTCTCTTTCTCTCTGTCTCTCTCTCTCTCTCTCTCTCTCTCTCTCTCGCTGTCTCTCTCTCTCTCTCTCTCTCTCTCTCTATCACGCACACGCGTGCGCGCGCGCGCAGGCACACACACACACACACACACACAC
>CM031604.1:79785050-79792550 GCA_018398815.1 Conus ventricosus
GAAGTTCGATTTGAATATCATACTGGGGAAAGTTATCTATCTACAACTGCATTTGCAGGCATCTTTGTGTGCTGGAAAACAGTTCCATGATTTCCCCTCACTGTGTTTGTGTGTTGATTTAAAATCATAACTAACTTAGATTGAATGTAGTACAGTGAAAGGGAGAGACGATCTTTCAAGAGAAATGGCTCATATTAATGAGTTTTCGTAATTCTTCTTGACACAGATTGAAAGTATTGGATGTGGCGGATTCCGTTCTATTCTGGAACTTTTGGAAATGAATGAATAGAATGAAGAGTGAGATGTAGTGCAATGAAACATATATGTGTGTATATATGTTTGCATGTGTGTATGTATGAACGTACGTACGTACGTACGTATGTATGTATGTATGTAAATTATGTATGTATGCATGCATGTATGTATATAACATATGTGTATATGTCTGTATGTATAAATCTACCAGAAAACGGGTTATTAGAAGAGGAGCATTGTCTCTTGGCCTTTTTTTCGCCAGAATGCATTCTTTATAGTCATTTTAGTCATGTTTTTCTTTCGGAACAAGGCCGAGTGGGTTGGATGGAATACAGTTCTTAACACAAGAGTGTCTTAGAATGAAATGAAATACAGAAAGAAATAAAACGAAAAGGGGGTAGCAAAATACGAAGTCAGAGTTGAACAGGACTCAACAGAGGAGAGACAGACAGACAGACAGACAGACAGACAGATAGACAGATAGAGAGCGTTCGATGATGCAGACAGAACTTCAATTAAGACTGACTGAATCCCCTCTGTAATTGGGGCTTTAGCTGAATAGTTCGTCTCTTACAAGCAGACTGTGAAGGGAACAAGACTAATCATTCGGGTGACTGGCCGCCAGACATGGAAGATGGTGTGAGCGGCGCCTTGCCGAGCAATAGGGATTTTCCCCCATCCACTTAACCCTCTTTCTAGTTCCCTTTTTTTTTCTTTCCCCCTTTCTTTTTCTCTCGGTCTCTCGTGTTCGTCCTCGTGCTGTCATTCAGAACAATATTCAGACACACACACACACACACACACACACACACACACACACACACACACACACACACACACACACACACACACACACACACACACACATACACACACACATACTACATACACACTCACACACACTCACTCACTCACTCACACACCACCACACACACACACCACACACACACACACACACACACACTACCACATCACTCACTCACTCACACACCCACACACACACACACACACACACACACACACACACACACACACACACACACACTCGCGCGCGCGCGCGCGCTCGCGCGCACGCACGCACGCACACACACACACGCACATACACACATACACACTCACACACTCATACACACACACACACACACACACACACACACACACACACACACACACCGCGGCCGCGCGCTGCGCGCGCGCGCGGCGCGCGCGTGCACCTTCCTTTCTGGAACCAGTTTTTCACCTCTTTGATTTCATACATTTTTTGGTCTGTAATTTCTATCTTCCTCTTGTCTTTTTTCTTTCTTCTTCTTTGTTTAGACTAATTTTTTAACAACAGACTATCTGATAATTACAGCACTTAGTACATCCTAGATTCTCGGCCTTATGAATGTGAGTTGCTGAACTGTTACACTGTGCAGTGTACGGCGCGTAGGTACCCTTCTTCCCCCTATCAGTACTGACTTCCTTTTTATTCCTGGTGACAGCCTGATAGAGCCACAGGTGGCTGGAGGGAAGATAACACCACTGAAATTCAATCCAAGCCAAAGTCCTCGAAACCGAGGTTGGAACAAGGGGAGCTTGAAGGCAATCTGCCGATGACCTCATGAAACAGCATTCGATATCTGAAAGGAAGAAGGCTCTAACGCTAAGGCACTGGCAAAGCAGCTGCGACGAATTCTAGATCGTCTGGGGAACCCGGGACTGTTGACGGATGAAGGGGGATCTAGAGCGCGAGAGTGTTTTGTGAACCGGACATCCTCTGTTGAGGCTGTCTGAGGACATTGTCAGTGGAAGCAGCTATCCCATCGACTGATCAAGGTTCGAACTTGATCATTGTAATACTGATTCATTTTGAGTTGTTCGTCAGATGTATAAGAATTAATGTGTGCATGATTTACAAGCACTTCTTTGAGAAACGTTCCTTTCTCTGCGGTCTGCAGTGAACATTCATTACCTTTCAGCACCAGCAGCTTTTACCATTGCTCTTTTTTCAAAGAACGTTAACTAAACACTTTAAGAGCAATGCTCTTGCTACCTGGATAAAATGAAAGGGAAACGTTTGCCAGTTGCGTTGATTGTAAGTTTTCTGTTTTTCCAGCCTCCCGTGTATGTATGTATGTTATGTATGTATGTATGTATGATATGTATGTATGTATGTATGTATGTATGTATGTATTATTTGTGTATGTATGTATGTATGTATGTATGTATGTATGTATGTATGTATGTATGTATGTATGTATGTATGATGCATGCATGCATGTATGTGTATATAAAGTAGTTTTATAGGAACATGAATAGGACAGACACTGAACATTTGTACTTAGCCTAGCAATAAGGCGTTCCGCCGCAATGGGATTCAAAAGGTTAAGTCATCATCATCATTCTCTTGCCCATGATGGGCGTAGAGGAG
This sequence comes from Conus ventricosus, assembly GCA_018398815.1. Lineage (NCBI taxonomy): Eukaryota > Metazoa > Mollusca > Gastropoda > Neogastropoda > Conidae > Conus > Conus ventricosus. Next base: position 79,787,719 of record CM031604.1, read on the forward strand.
AGATGAGAGACACTCTCGAAGCCAGGCACCGCCATCCGGCCCTGTCCTCTGCCTTCGCATCAGCGTAGGGCCATCCTCCTGGTCCCATTCTTTGATGTTGTCCATCCAGCATTTGGCTTGTCGTCCCCTTCGTCTGCCACCTTCCAGCGTGCCCTGGATGACTGTTTTGGGCAGTGAATTGTGGGGTATGACATGCCCGAACCACGACAGCTTCCTCTTCTTGACTGTTGCCAAGAGGGGTTCTTGGGGACCTGCAAGTGATGCTATTTGGCTCCTCACAAGGTCGTTTGTCTTCCGGTCTTGCCAAGAGATCCCGAGCAAGCGCCTGAAGCATTTAGTTTTCAAACGTCTGGATTCTCTTGGTGGTCTGTGCTGTCATGGTCCAGCTTACGCAGCCATACAGCAGGATGGAAAGCACCAGGGACTTGTACAGCTTCATCTTTGTAGGAAAGCTGATCTCCCTGCTCTTCCAGATCTTGATTAGCTTTGCCATTGCTGCTGTTGCGATCGCTATCTGGTCTTGATTTCTGTTGTAGAGCGACCGTCTTTGGTGAGAGTGGCGCCAAGGTATTTGAAAGCGCCCACTTCTTCAAGCTGTTGTCCGTTCATGTAGATTTCAGCATGGGTATTGGTTGTGCTGTTGACCAGACTTTGCTTTTTTCTGTGCTCACTTCCATTCCATATGCACCTGCCCTTTCTTCCAGTCTCTTTGTCAGGTCTTGTAGTTCTTCGTTGCTGCCTCCCATCAGGTCGATGCATCTGCGAACCTCAGATTATTGATGGTTCTTCCTCCGATGGAGACAGTGATGAGAGTCATGGAGGGTTTCACGCATGATGTTTTCCAGGAAGAGATTGAACAGTACGGGAGATAGCAGGCAGCCTTGACGACTCCAACTGTGGTCTTGAAGTAGTCCCCTATCTGGTTGTTGAGGAGGACTGCGCTGCTGGCGGTTTTATACAGCGCCTGGATGGTTTGGACGAGACCCTCCTCTATCCAAACTTTCTGAGCACCTGCCACAGACCCTTGTGCCACACCTGTCAAACGCTTTCCTAAAGTCAATGAAGTTGTGGAACAGTCTCTCTGATGTTGCAGATGTTTCTCCATCAGTATCCGGCAGGTGAAGACTGTTCTACTGTGCTTCTGCCTGCCCTGAATCAGCTTGTTCTTCCGCCAGGTGTTCTTCCGCCTCTTTCTTCAGTCGATTCAAGATGACTCTGAGCATGATTTTACAGGTGTGGCTATGAGACTTATTGTTCTGTAGTTCTGGCATTGGCGTAGATTTCCCTTTTTGGGCAGGGATGATGAGTGATTGAGTCCATTCTGTGGGCCACTGTTTTGTCTCCCAGAATCTTCTGACAAATCAATGTTACTAGAGTGACCAATTCCTTCCCTCCATGTTTGAGCAGCTCTGCTGGAATATTGTCTGCTCCAGGTGATTTCCCTACCGGAAGGCTGCCGATGGCTTCTTCCACTTCTTCTCTCATCACTGGTAGTGGTGAGGATTCCCTTGATGGTGTTGAGTCCCCCTCAAACAGACTGTCGTCTGGCGTATAGGTAGTGTACAGTTCTTGGCAGTACTGTGTCCATCTGTTCAAAACAGCGGAGCTTCTGTCAGCAGCTCGCCTGAGGTATCCTCGATGACTGACGATCTGTTTTGCTGCGTCTTGGTGAGGTTTTTCAGTGTGGTGAAGGCATGTTTGCTGTTTCCCTTTTTCATGCCTTTCCGATGTTCTCGTACTGATTATTGATCCATTGTTCTTTGGCTTCAATCATTTCCTTCTTACAAGGTTGTTGGTTTTTCGATACTGTGCGGCTTGTTCAGGCTGGAATTTTCGTATTCTTCAGTGATCTTCTTTGTCGCAGAGGTCAAGGATGTCGTTTGAGATCCATGCTTGGTGTCTCTTCCTCTGTCGCCCAAGTACCTCCTCTGCTGTTTCGCAGACTGCCTCATTGAAGCTGTTTGTGAGGTCGTGATGTCATTGTCCAGGAGGTTGAGTGCCGCGAACCCCCCCCCGAGCTGTGCCTGGAATGCCTCTTCTATCTCTGGTCTTTTAACTTCTCCAGGTCAAACTTGATGCGTGGCTGCGCAGCTTGGTACTTTTTCTTCAATTTGATCTTCATTGTGAGCAGCACAGAGATCGTGGTCGCTGCCTATATCAGCTCCGGGGTATGTCCTCGTCTTTGCTTTATTGATGCTTGATTTGAAGCCCGCGGAGTGAGGACAAAGTCGATCTGGTTGTGAGTCATTCCGTTCGGCGCATGCCAGGTTGTTCTTCTTGACAGTTTGTGGGGTAAAGGTGTTGGCAATGGGGAGCCGTTGGGTGCAGGCAAACTCCAGAGGCGAAGTCCCCTGTCGTTAGTTTCCCCTGTGCCGTATTGACCCACTGTTCCAGCCCAGTCTTTGTAGGCAATCTGGGCCGACTTTGCGTTGAAGTCCCCCTGAACTATGATGATGTCCTTCTTGGGGGCTTTTCTGATGGTGTCTTCTACTTTCTCGTAGAATTCTTCCACCGCCTGATCTCGTGGCTGTAGTTGGAGCATACACCTGTATGATGTTGATGTTGTTTGGTTTGGCTGACACACGAATGCTGATGATTCTGCTGTTAACAGGTGTGCAGCTCATGATGCATCCAGTGATTTCTTTGCGTACGATGAAAGCTACGCCTTTTTCATGTAGTGACTCTTCGCCACTGTACCACATCTTGTGACCTCCTCTGTGATTGCTTCTCCAAAGCCTGTCCATCTTACTTCCGACATACCCACAATGTCCCATTGGTAACGCCCTCAGCTCGTGCTCTAGTTCTTTTACTTTGCCGCACTGATGGAGTGTACGAACATTCCAGGTTCCAATGGTAATTTTCTCAGTTGGCAGCTTGTATGATGTCTTTGCCCCAGTAGCTGACTTTTCACTTCCACCCTGGTGCTTGTCAGTGGAAGCGCGGTCGTTGGTAACCCGGGCCCCGGCCGATCCGGTATATTGCTGGCTATGGTTGTATCTATGACTTTTCTGTGGGCTTAGGTTAATCCTTGGTGGCGCCAATCCCCTCTCCAAGTCTCCTACTGTGACAGGTAGTACTGGGCTACAGCTTTACCAGTAGCAGACCATTTGTCTGACCTGTTAAGACATATCAGTTAACTGTGTTTCTCTTTATAAAGTTTGTTGAGGAACAGAATGGACTTCCAGCTTTCTTAACAAGGACGACAGAGAGACTGAAAGGAGGATAGAGAGAGAGAGAGAGAGAGAGAGAGAGAGAGAGAGAGAGAGAGAGAGAGAGAGAGAGAGAGAGAGAGAGAGAGAGAGAGAGAGAAAGGGAGACTTGATGCTCAGTACGTATCACTGACACTTCTGTAATGTCAACTGAAAACAAAGTAATTACAAGTTTAGATATGCGTTGATATTAATGAAAAGAAGAAGTTTTATATGACAATGCATCACGTCCCGATTAATAGCATCAATCACCCAAATATTACAAAACAGTGCAAAGAATGTGGGACGTCAAGGCAGTCGCCCACACAAGCATTTCAACCATTAGCTGTCCTTCATTCCTTCACACCCTCAGCCTCACTTTTAAAATCCCCTTCCAATCCCCAACATACACAAGTGTTATCTCATTTATCAGACTAATGCGATAGAAAAAAACAACAACAACAAACAGAAAAAGAAACAAAACATTCCTGCAACACTTTACTCGACCCCTGCCATCCGACACCAACGCCCCCACCCTATCACACAGCGCGATAAAACACATTTATGACAATTATCTGAATCATCTTTTCTTTCTTTCTTTCTGCGTACGCAGGCTGATACTCCTGCGGACACTCCCTGTATAGACAGGCTGTGGAGTTTTGTGTGTATGACCGTGGGTTTTTTTTTTATCCCGCCATTAAGGCAGCCATACTCCATCTTCGGGGAAGGTGCATGCCATGCTATGTGTAACGTGTCATCCATACCAACGGCCAGACTGGCCTTCTCTTCCGAAAGTTGGTGATGGGATTTTACGTGTGTGCAAGATGTTGTGCGTGCGTTCACACACGGAACCTCGGTTTATAGTCTCATTCGAGGGAGTGTATGGGGAATGGAGTCAGAACCAATGTTAACTCCGAGGGAAAAATCCCCCTGTACCGAAATTCGAACCCACAACCCAGGATCACAAGTCCGGTGCTCTACCAACTGAGCTATTCCGGACCCCATCTGAATCAGATAAAATTGTGTATACATGGTTCTTTTCTAGATGATAACAGTGCACGCGTAACATTAATAAATTCTGCATTAACCGTCAAAGGATGTAGTAATTGGTAAACAATTTCCAATGTTACAACTGAACTGGCAGGTATGGTCGTGGGCTAGCAATGTTGTCTTGATCCCCATATCATGGAGGTTTCACGTTTTGTTTTGTGCTGAGTCAGAGTCATTACTTAACGAAATAAATGTGACAGAGTGAAAACAGCAGCTGATTATTCAATGCTGTCATTGAAAACTCAAAGTGCCATGAATGTCAATTTGAGTTGAACTCTATCCTATCTGGTTTAGAATGGACAGCGAAAAGGTGGTGGGGGTGGGGTGGTGTTGGTGGTGGTGGTGGTGGTGGTGGGTGTGTGTGTGTGTGTGTGTGTGTGTGTGTGTGTGTGTGTGTGTGTGTGTGTGTGTGTCTGTGTGTGTGTGTGTGTGTGTGTGTGTGTGTGTGTGTGTGTGTGTGTGTGTGTGTGTGTGTGTGTGTCTGTCTCTCTGTCTGTCTGTCTGTCTGTCTGTATATCTGTGAGAGTGTGTGTGTCAGTGTGCATGTATCAGAAAGCATTCTGTTTTGGTGCTTTAAGCTGTTTCTTTAGAACT
>CM031604.1:79797550-79800050 GCA_018398815.1 Conus ventricosus
GGTGTATTGTTTGAATTTGTTCTTATGTTTAGCTGTCCGTCAAAGGCTTTGCGTAATGGCTTTGCTTTTGCTGAAACGATTTATTCCAGAAATGTCAGACCCAAGATGTAGGTAACAAAAGCGGCATTGGGGCTGGAAATGAAGAAAAATTCATCGATTTTTGTCAGATGGAATGTGGCATACATTTATTTATTTTTTTATTTATTTATTTTTTTTTTTGGTTGAGGTTATTCAAATTCTGATCTTGTAACAGTAAGTAACAAAGAAAAATAACTCGTGCTCCCATCTGGGAACAATCACACGCCCATGATTCCAGAACGAATGCTGCTTAGAGGGCACCTATTCGCCTGTCCCAAATATTGACATAAAGCATACATACAGAGCAAACAAGTGGACATCTGTCCCGACCGGCTCCTACCCAGAGTTGAGTTTGCTGCGGACTCAGTTGGAAAGACTGGGACCACACAGTCGAGTTTCATCCACTTAATGGATGCGTTCCTGAGAGTGTTGCTCAAATTTCTTGACCAACACTGCAGGTGCCTGTATCTCTCGGGCCTGGTTGACGACGGGATACATTATGAAAGGAAGCGTAGAGTACAGCCCTGTCATGTAGTCTCAGTCCGAAATGGAAATCCGCAGCATCATCTTAATCATCCTCATTGTCATTGATCAGCGTGAAAAAAAAAGTCTCAAATTCTGTGGCCCTTCATGCCCTGCTCTCATGGTGACCTCAGTTTCGATGTCATCTCCACGTCTGTGGCCTTGGTTTGGTTCCGTCGGAGTCACCGGTATCAGCGAGTCCATGGGGGCTGTCGTTGGACGGACGTGGTGGCGCCCTCTGGAGGGAGAGCTCACTCACGCCTGCTCCCCGACTAAGCAATTATTGTCGTCAGTAGGGGGCTTAGTAGGTGGTGTCATGCGGCGTATGTTAGATCAGAAGAGGCGCCACTGAACACCACCAAAGTGACTCGGCAGCAGTGCAGTGTCTCCTCCGGTGGGTCGCCTCTTGACGACTTGACTTTGCTCCCTGTGGATTGCCGGTGCCGGGGCTGCGGCGGGGCCGATCGGGCTGTGGCTGTGGACGGGGTGTCGGAATGAGCGGCGTGGGTGCACTGCCTCTGAGGTGGCGCAGAGGTTGGGACAGAAAAAAAAAACCAAACCCAAGTGGACATCACCAGAGCAGAAAGTTCGAAGATTGCCCCTATACTGTGTGCCTGGCACATGCACACAAGATCAACTGGGGAAAAAAAACGAATTTAAATAAACATTTATTCAAGGCTGGCTCGGACATGTAGCCAGAAACGTCATTGTTGGGCCGCTTGGCCTAGAGCTTGAAAACTCTTAAAACCCTTTCTTTTTTCAAAATATTGAGGACCTCACCCGAAACTTAAGTGTGGGTCTTTGACAGTCGGTCGTCAGAAAGAAACTAACACAAAGTACAGAGTGGGTGCATAAATCAAACATTTCACTTCCAGTTCGACCCCACACTCATATTCATCCCACATCGAATCAGTCATTTGGATTCCTGTCTTTTAATTTCCTCACGAAAGACAAGATTGACCAGGGGTGACACTCATTCTTAGTGAAGATCAGCTCTTCTGTTTGTTTTGAGTCCCTACGTGTCTACAGTGCTGAGAAGTAACTACACTTTATACATGTTTTACAGACGTCTTGGAGCAGCCTGTGGAGATGGGAGACAATGTTTTGACTGCACGTGTTTTGCATGCATGACTGAGAACTGTACGTTTTCCAAATTGAAACAAACGGTACTTGGTCCAGGGTCTTATCAGTTTCAAGAAAGGTCAGGAGAAATTTGAAATTACCAATCTGCCACCATTTATGTGTTTTTGTGTCACTGTTAGCGTAAGCGTTTGCAAAGGTAAAAGTAGACTTGTTTCTTAACACAAATCTTTGATAAGCTGGTCGTGTAGATGAGGAGGGAACATCAAACACACAGATTATTTTCTAAGAGAAAAAAAATCTAAAATTAGAATAATGTCAAAACATTGCGGAGAGACTTTCCTGAAAAGAATAGGAGGATTTATAGAAGATGGATGTTTCCAACCCAAAGTCTGTTGAAGCCTCAAATTCGATCGCGATCCTTTTAAGAATGAGCAGTGCGTCTGGGTTTCTTTGGTTCCGGCACAATTTTCTCCTGAGCGAAACTGCGAACTAGGAGTGTCAAAACTCAAACGCCAATGAGAACAAACAAACAAACAAACAAACAACTGCAAAAGGGCGCGACATGTTGAGACATTGGCAAGGGAAGCCATTCACTTGATAACATCGTGTTTGCAGTAATGCCCACGTCTGTGCGGTATCTTGAGTCACGAACCCAAATCTGATGAACGTGATTCCCGTGTGTGTGTGTGTGTGTGTGTGTGTGTGTGTGTGTGTGTGTGTGTGTGTGTGTGTGTGTGTGTCTGTGTGTGTGTGTGTGTGTGTGTGTGTGTGTGTGTGTGTGTGTGCTTGTCTGTCTGTCTGTGCGCGCGCGTCAGTA
>CM031604.1:79822550-79825050 GCA_018398815.1 Conus ventricosus
CCTCCACCATTGTCATGAGCAAATAAATAGATATGGGAGGGTAGAAATGAAATTGAAAGCGGGGGGGGGGGGATGGGGGGGGGGTGGATGGGAAGGTGGCGGAGGGATGGGGATGTGTGGGGGGGGGGGGGGGGGCTAGAGGTGAGGTGTCCATTATTTTCGCATGAAATATTGTTCGTATCCATTTCTGTTTTGATATCCGCCCCTACCCCCATACACCATGTTGTGACAGGGGGTCAAAACCCCGACACATTCGTATTCGCATTCGTGTACTCTTCAAAGGTGTATACTTTCAGACCAATGGTAACCGTGTGTGTTATGTTCTTGCTTCTCATGGTCTTCGTTTTCTTCCTCATTGTGTTGTTCTGTAGAGATGACATGTAACAGTCATTGAGCACTTTATCAGGTGATAGCGCTACACGTTTACGACTGAGCAATCAGCTTCACATACATGAAGGAAACAGCGATGAATTCCCCATTATTTCCGTCAGACTATTTTTTTCTCCTTATCCCTTTCCCGTTATTTTACTATAAAAGAAACTCTCTTTCTCTCTCTCTCTCTCTCTCTCTTCTCTCCTCTCTCTCTCTCTCTCTCTCTTGTGTGTGTGTTGTGTGTGTGTGTGTGTGGTGTGTGTGTGTGTGTGTGTGTGTGTGTGTGTGTGTGTGTGTGTGTGTGTGTGTGTGTGTTGTGCTATTGTGCGTGTGTTATGTTGCATTGTGTTGTGTTTGTGCGTTTCTTACTGTTGACAGAATTTGAAAGATTTTCTTGTGTTTCATTTTGCCTTTTGAAACACAGAACAAAGCAATTTTAATGACTTCATTAAATGCCAGAATAAATCGAAGTAGTCAGAGACAGTATTGATCTAGGTCACAAAAGCTCCTTATGGTATTTTCTTTTTCAATGAGCAATGCAGGTAGATGAGACAAGAGAATACCACAATACTGAAACGAAAGTACAACAGAAAGGACAGATCGCGTGTTATAAAAGGTTGCTCATAAAGACATTGCTCCATATTTACAAAATGTAAAACATTGATAAACTATAGGCATGGTTGCCACATGTGGGTCCTTCTCCTCACTGACAATGCTGGGGTAAACGTTACACTTTCATACCCTTTGTAGTCTTTCTCATTAATCATGCCGTGGTAAAAGTTACACGCGAACATTCCGTATAATTTCTCTTTGTTGCCGCTGAGTTGACAATTTTTTTTCTCTGTGGTACCGCTGAGATAAAGGTTACAGGTGATTTACTCATGTGATTTTTCTCATTGATACTTCTAGGCTGAAAGTTACCATGTGATTGCCACGTGTGAGTTTTCTTATTCATACTACTGAGGTGAAAGTCGCGAATAGAAATCTGATTCTATCTTTCTCGTTGACAATATACGTTTCTCATGGGCGTCTCACTCTGTCCTGTCTCTCTCGATGATGGTACAGAAATAAAAACCACTCGTGCATTATCCCCTGTGATCTTTTTCACTGACTTTACAATCATGACGAAAACTGAGCACCATTTGAATGTAATGTTACCCACAGTTTACAACGTAAAACAGTGACACACACTCTCTCTCTCACACACACACACACACACACACACACACACACACACACACACACACACACACACACACACACACACACACACACACTCTCTCTCTCTCTCTCTCTCTCTTTCTCTCTCTCTCTCTCTCTCCCTCCCTCCCTCCTTCTCTCTATCTCTCTCTCTCCTCCCTCCCTCCTTCTCTCTATCTCTCTCTCTCTCTCTCTCTCTCCTCCCTCCCTCCCTCCCTCCTCTCTCTCTCTCTCTCTCTCCCCTCTCTCTCTCTCTCTCTTTTGTCTCTGACATAACGCTAACAGGCATTTTAAATCTCGTTTGTGAAACTTTAAAATCACCAGAGATTCAAATCTAATATCTCTGACACTCATCACAAATGCAGCTCGAGGCTTGCCAAACCAAACGGCAAAACGTCAAGCAGCCATTAAAATAAAAACAGACGATAAACATAAAACTGGAAAGAAAGAATGAGGGAATGACTGAATGAACCAAAGAAATTAGAAGCAAAAAATGAAGGTGATTTCAAAAAGGGGGAAAAATAATGAAAGAAACAAGAAAGTAATTCACAAAGACATACAATAGGCTAGAGAAAAAGACAGAAAAGAAAGAAAGTAAAGAAAGAAGGAAGGAAGGAAGAAAGAAAGGAAGGAATGGAGGGAGGGAGGGAGGGAAGTAGGAAAAACATTTTCTGATATTTGAAGGAAGAGGCAGATACTTTAAACATCTTCAGAGATGACAATTCTTTATGTATCTGCGGAGACAGACCAGTCTCTGAAACATCACCAGTAACAGTCCCATTTTTAATATATCTGCAGGGACAGAGAAATGTTTGAAATATCTGCTGCAAAAGAGAAATGTTCAAAATATCTGCAGGGACAGACACATGTGTAAAACATCTTCAGTGACAGACACATGTTTGAAATATCTGTCGGACAGACAAATGTG
>CM031604.1:79830050-79832550 GCA_018398815.1 Conus ventricosus
ATTGATGAGATAGCCTGTGGAAAACGGCTTGAGACTAACCATTAAGAGGCTTTTAGGAACAGCAGAGACTAAGTTCGATGCTTCAGTCTTTGCACTGTGTGGTTTGTATAAGCCAGTGAGGAAGGTTTCAAATTGATGCTAGATATTTTGTTTAGATTGTACATTTAAAGATTTTTTTTTGCAGTTTTTAAAGATCAAACTGCCTTTAAAATGAAATGAAATTTGACAGTTTTGCATAATCATGTCCATGTGCCACCAGTGAAAATATTTCTTGGCTTTGCTTCTGATAGGAGGCGGCATGGTATGATCTATGCATTACTGATATTGCTGCAGTGAATGTTCACACTGAAGTAGGTAGATTCCTATGATGACCCCAAAATTTAGCATGTTGGTTCTGTATGATAAATTGTTTTGTTGAGTACAGCTGGGTGGAGTATTAGTGTTTATTACTCAGCACCATCTATAATGAAGAGACAATTAATAAGCCACTGAGCAGAACTTAACTGACATCTCTGATTCTCCTTTCTTGCTGAATTGCTAAGCTCGCCACTGTAAAAGAGATGTATGAAAGATCGTTACATGTAATTAAATTGTCAACTTATGTGCACTCTGATTACAACTCGTATTGAAGAATGTTTGAAACTGATGGCAAAGAAACACAACGGAATCGTAAAACGCTGTTGAGGTTATACTGAAGTTTGGAGGGATGGCAACTGTCTATCTGTCTGTCAGTCTGTCAGCTTGTCTGTCTGTCTCTCTATCTCTCTCTGTCTCTCTCTGTCTCTCTGTCTGTTTGTCTGTCTGTCTGTCTGTCTGTCTGTATCTCTCTCTCTCTCTCTCTCTCTCTCTCTCTCTCTCTCTCTCTCTCTCTCTCTCTCTCTCTCTCTCTCTCTCTCTCTCTCTCTCTCTCTTCTCTACCACAATGGTGAACGTAACAGACAAAACCCCTGAACCAGTAGTCTTGTCTTGTTGTTCTGTACGGAGAGGGAGCGTTGGGAACGGGAGATGGGACAGATAAATGGAAAGAGGGAAGACGAAATTGTGGAGTGGAGTGATATTGACTCAGGCACGGCGGTGGCGTGACCGTTTTATTGATTGACGTGCAAGGGGCAAAACCAAATCTACCTCATCGATTGTCTTCCCCTCTCCCTCCCTTATAGTTGCACCTCTTTTCACCCTCCTTTTCCCGGGGCATAGCCAACTTCTGATTGGATTTGAATCTTTCAATGGAGCCAGGCAGAGTAGGGATGGTGGTGGGGAGGGAGAATGCCTGTAGAGCAATCAGTTCAACTCTGTAAACAGGGAGGAGGGATTGTTGGGTTTTTGCTGCCATGTTGAAGAGCTAGAGAGGGGTTCATGTTGAGATGATAGTGAATTTAGAGCCTAACAACTTGCAGATAGTAACTGTAGGGACGTATCTGTTATCAGGTGATGAGAAATTGTCAGGTTCTCTGTTATTGGTTCAATGTTTCACTGTCTGGTTATGCGAAGTTGTCAGGTTCTGTGTTTATCATTGGTTCAATAACCTCTTAAGACACAAGTGCTGAGGGCCGGTTCTTGGAATGAATCCACAAGGGACTAAATTACAACAAACTAATAAATTCCAAGGATAAGTACTGAGCACCATTCCAGCAACTGCAAGAAATATTGAATTATAAACAAAGCTTGCTCTTATGTCTTAGATTTCTTATCCTTGGAATTTATTAGTTTGTTGTAATTTAGTCCCTTGTGGATTCATTCCAAGAACTGGCCGTCAGCACTTGTGTCTTAAGAGGTTATCTTTTTATATTTTCAACTTTTCACAAGAAAATGTAGCTTGTTTTGCTTTCATGATTTTCTTTTGCTGCTTAGATGGCACCTTTGGTTGGTTTTTTGAAAACTCAACAAACATACTACGGTATTGCACACCAGCCTTTTCTGGGATAGCATTCTTCTTAAAACCGAAAAGGCAGAGGAGTCAAATTACCACTTTCCGCGGTCACTGAGGAGAAACAATCAGGTTTCGAAATATCGGTATCTGACCAGGAGTTATATGTTAGTGAGCTTCCCTCCCTATTGGAGATTGTCTCCCCCTTGGAGACTATAAGCTTGCTGAAGGCTCATTTTGAGAAGCATTTATTTTCTTTTTCCTCATTCACCCACTCAAGCACATACTGTTAGTTAGGCAGAATTATCTACCACTGCAGATATGAATGCTTATCTCCCCCTATTTCTTCAATCTAAGACATAAGAGCAAGCTTTGTTTATAATTCAATATTTCTTGCAGTCATTGCAACACCAAGCTGCTCTGTAAGTTGCTGGAATGGTTCTCAGTACTTATCCTTGGAATTTATTAGTTTGTTGTATATATATATATATATATATATATATATATATATATATATATTATAAACAACACAAATGCACAGAAACCATACATGAATAATCGAATAAGTAATTAAGTAAAAGGTTGAAAACAGGGATACATTTTCCAGCACTTTAGAGATAGGATGGGCTTTCG
>CM031604.1:79840050-79842550 GCA_018398815.1 Conus ventricosus
TCAAAACTGCATCTAAAATTAATTCCATTTAACGCCATTGCATATTATGTTCCAGAGCCATCAGTGAAAATAATTCGTTGATTTTTTTTATTAGCTAGGAGGGGCATGGTATAATTCATGCATTTCTAATGTTGCTGCTGTGATTGTTCACGCTGAAGTAGCTACAGCCCTACGATGACCCTAAAACTTGATTCTGTTGAGTGTAGCTGAGTGGAGCATTGATGTTTATGACTGGATATCATCTGTAATGAAAAGACAAGAAATGAACCATTGAACGGAACTGAGTTGACGTGTCTGATTACCCAAACTTAATGAATTGCTACGTTCAGCCCTGCACGGAAGATTCCTGTGTCACAGACTGTAATATGTAGATGATAGTTTTACGTGCACTCTGATTACAGCTTGTGTTAAAGAATGTTTCATAATGATGGCAGAGAAACCTGAGAGAACAATAAAACGCCATTCAAGTTGGTTACATGGATGTTGAGAGGATGAGTAAAATTTTGAAATCTGCGGCTTTTTTCAAGCTGTTTACATGGAAGTTGAGAGAATGAGTAAAATTTGAAATATGCGGCTTTTGTAACAGCTGGCGTTCATGACACAGTGAACATCTGCGGTGGGGAAGAGGCTGTTAGTAATATAGACTTCGATTATGTCTGAGAGAATCGAAATATACAGGCCGAGTAGGTCAATCAAGACAAGAGCACAGGTGGAATCAGTTCGAAATGAGCAACTTTATCAGCACAATCCAGAGTTTGTGATGCAAGGAAAGGCAAGACATAAAGATAGGCAGTGAAAAAAGAACTTGAACTACACTTTCTGAACCTCCTTTGGGTTTGTTTGTTGACCTCACACATTACTCTAATATTGTGTTCAGTAACTGTCATCACATTGGATGTGTGTGGAGGTGTCTTCCCTCAGGGAAATTTTACATCAGTGGCTCCGTGCCTGTACAATAGTTCATGGTATTAGGTGGTGTCTCAGTGAGTCTTAAACATGCGTGATTAGAACAGGTGCCATAAAATCCCATCGGAGTGACTCGGCAGCAGTGCAGTGTCTCCTCTGGTGGGATGGCTCATGATGACCTGATGATTCTTTCTGTGTGTTCTGACTCAGAGTCTAATGAAATTTACCTGAGGGAAATTTCCGGCCAGCTACTGCTGGTCTTCATCAGCCCAGACTGACTGGTAGTTGTGTGTGGTGTCAGCTTTTGGTGTTGTTTCTCAAATTGTCTGATAGTATTCAAGACTTCTTGTCCATGTTGTCGTCAAATTTGAGCAAAGACACTTTCTTTCTCGTGCAGGTTGTCAGAGTTAAGTAAAGTCAATAAAATACATAAATGAACAACAACAACAACAACAACAACAACAACAACAACAACAACAAAGAAATAAAACGTTGAAAACTGGAGAAAACCTTCCAACTCTTTGGAGACAGGATCGACTTTCAGGGTTCCTTTCACAAAATAAGGAAAATTATAAAAGTAATGAACATTCAAGAAAGCATGGCATCTTTCTGTAGTCTACGCTGTGCAGACAGGCGCTGTCATCGTATTCAGTCCGGGTCAGTCATGATGGATACAGGGGAAATCTCCAGGCAGTTCCACTGTCTGCAAGGTTTAAAAGCCTGGCTTTTATCTGTGTGTTGGCCGCCTTCTCTACAGTCGTGGGCATTGAAGGAGACACAAGTGATGTACATCATGTATGTTTACTTGTGTGTATACACACATATCCATCTCATCCGTCTGTCTGTCTCTGTCTGTGTCTCTGACTGTCTGTCTGTCTGTCTGTCTGTCTGTCTGTCCATCTGTCAGTCTGTTTGTCTGTCTGTCTGTCCATCTGTCAGCCTGTCTGTCTGTCTGTCTGTCTGTCTGTCTCTCCATCTCACTCTCTCTCTCACTCTCTCTCACTCCCTCCTCCCCCCCCCCCCCTCCTCTCTCTCTCCTCTCTCTCTCTCTCTCTCCACCACAAAATTTGTTGTCCTGGTAATATTTTTTCTCAGTCATCGAAGCATACCAATGGAAACTTTCAATGCCTGCATTGTAACAGTCTGCGGTCAACCAGGGATTTATCTCGTGTAGAATCTGGCATCTCACCACGTGAAGCAGCCCTCAGGGGATAACAGGATTTGGCATATTTCCGAGAATGTCGAACACCATCACCACCCTTACTCCAGCCCCCATCCCCCCCCCCCCCCCCCCCCCCCCCCCCCCCCCCCCCCCCCCCCCCCCCGTCTCTTTTTTCATTCCATTGCACGCCAGTCTTCTTCTGATTCCAGTTAGAAACCTCACACTGAGGTCAATCTATTCTTGCAGATTTCCCTTCCCCTATATTCACCCAACACTCACCAGCTCCAGTCCTTCTTCTTTCTTTTACCTTCCCCTTCCCCCCCCCCCCCCCATTTTTGTCACCCTTAAGATGAGGGTTCTTTTCTTTCAAAGAAGTTGTGACGATGCAAATCAAGTCAAAACGGATACAGAAATTTCATATCATACATCACG